>OX465034.1:8109097-8721597 GCA_949841015.1 Aplysina aerophoba
AGCTGTCCTTGACGTGAGCAGTGGAGGAAGGAAGGAGGGGCTCCCGACACAAGACTCAACTTGCCACCACTTTCACTCATCCTGGCGTAGAGGCCATCCTGCATGTGATAAACAGGTCAAAGCATTTGCATACATTCCAAAGTCTAAGACATTAGTTTGCTAAATATAGGCCAGAAACCAGGTGGCCATGAAGGTGTGCTACAATTACAATTCATGATCAGATTCATGATGGAGAAAAGTATAAAATACTGAATAGCGCTAGAATTATAGTAGTAGTACATATGTTAGCTTCTGTATACGTAGTTAATGGTTATTTACAACAATGAGATTTGATGTATGCATAAATACAATGGCTGTTGCTGTTGGCATACCCGGATATAGATGTATCGATTGGATTCATCGCAGCGGAAGATGTCTGTGTGACTGTGATTGCAGACACAGTGTTCACCTTCCAGCACATAGCCAGGGTGGCAGGCAGCTACAGTGAATTCTTGCAAGGATGATGAATCCTTGTAAGAAGTGAAAAGGGACATGTGATGGAAAAACAACATGTCCACTTCCCACCACACATGATATTTCACTGTATTTTATAATAATTATGTATGCATTCACAAGCATCTCCTCACAAATCAACGCACATACACGTACACACACACATTCATGCGAATATACATTATACACCTTCCAAATTATTCATACGTATATTCAATGTATCAATTATGCGTACACACTGTGCAATGGTATATATAATTATACAATCATGTGAGTATGGTGCAGGTACATAGAGTACGTATGTATTATATAGAGGCAACCATACTGTATTAAGCAGAAAGATCTCCATGTCTGCAGTTGCCCGGGTACCAAGAGAGGCAGCTCTGTCAAGCATGCTCCCATTCATTACTCTGCTACCACCAGACAGGGTTGCTAGCGGAGGCACTCGCAGTCTGAGTGTCTGAACTGTGTCACCTGTAGCATCGCGGAACTGAAAAGAGAATAATCATGAGTCTTATGCCATTAAAGAGCAGTTGATCTGTGATTCAGTAGAAAATATGTAGCCGTGATAATAATAAGAAATACATACGTAACAGTGCACATATGAAAATATTGTATATACATAATAATGACATATTATTAAAGATGCAGCTTGTGCACACTTGCATGCCTGATAACACACACATGCTTGCATGCCCACGCTCATACGTACGTACATTGGTATCACTGAAAATGTCAACTTCAATCGCTGCTGCCCTGTTGTTTTCAAACGTATCCAGAGTCTCTACTTTAGCCACAAGCAGTTCACCTGGTTGTACAATGAATTCCTTTGTGGTGCAGAGATTGATGGCTCATATGTGAATACAAAGTGACAGGTTGATTTGGTGCATTGTACTCGTTACGCCTCGTACACGTACGTGTACACAATTACACACACACCACACACATCGCATACATTAAAACACACATAGAATGACACACACACAAGTACGCACACAAGCATGCACCCACCCTCACGTCACCACCCCACACAGAAAGAGAATCACTACTAAGGACTCACAGTGATCGCATACTTCACATCAGCTTTAATAGCATCCGTAGCCATCTCTTGATTGTTAACTGTTTGACCGACCCGCTGTTGCCTGGACGTAAGGTGATTACCCCTGCAAATGTTGAATGGAAACCACTGAAACTGTCTACCGTAAGCAACATCGTATGTGTAGAAGGTGTGTATGCTAAAAGAGTGCTTGTAAGTTCCAGTTACAAACATGCATGCACAACAGAAAGGCCCTCACACTGGGTAGTTCACTGGACCACGTATAGATAATGTAACTGTAATCATATAGACTTTATGTATTCATTTGCTAGTGTGCAAATGCTGTGTATATGGATGTGTACCATTATTTGAAGAAAATCCTTCTTATTTCCATAGTAATAATATAATATTATGCATATTTAATTAATGCGCTATATGTCGGTATTGCAACACACACACACAAACAAGCTAGGTGCTTTTCACGCTCACTTGAAAGTAAAAGGGCTCGTGGAACCTTCAGGAGGTGTGAATATGGTGTATTGTGAGTCTGTCTCTGTTGCTGTAGCCTCGTATCCTGTGGGTGTGTCCAGCCAGGAGCACTCACGAACAGAACTCGCATAGAATGCTGCTCCTGCAGTGGACGCTGTGTTATTGATGAAGCTGATACTGACATTCTGTAAAATAGTGGGACAAACAACACGACACCATGAACATCTGGCTGCCTACACTGCCATGTGACAATTCTATAAATACATGTATTTCATGCCTGTGTTTTGAAGACATACATTTTCATATCACTGTTAGGTTGTATACGTGATAATATATATCCCCTCCAGAGGAGAGAGAACAGACACAGACCACTGAACTACGCATGCAATTTACAATTTACATAACACACACAGGCATGCACTGCAAGCTTCTGCAAGTACCACACTGTACCTTCCACTGAGCAGGAGGGTATTCCCTTCCATCTGGAATTTGGTACTGGATGAAGCAGAGTCTGTTGGTCTCATCATTAACAACAAGGTGTGTAAACATGTTTCTGAAGGAGACAAAGAGGCCCCCACCAGCAACCAGGGCCTTGTTGTCGTGCACTTCCAGTATGCTTCCAGGAGACAGCAAGAGCTAAATTATGTGAGGAATAATTTAAGTGGACTTATGCAAAATGACAATTCCTGTAAACATAATTATACATAACAGGAGCTTAATTAAACATTTCCTTCAGTCAATTAATGTGAGAATTTCATTTTGCGATTTTGTTGTATGGCTTCATGTTACGGTAAGATATATATATATATATGCATATATATATAATACGTGAAGCTACGGTTGTATTGTTACACTGAAATTTATATGGAAAGTACAGGCGAAGTATTGCGGGAGAAACATTTATATAGGCGGCCATTTTCTTAGCTTTCGTGAAGGGGAGACGGCACGGAAAAGACTTCGAAAGTCGCCCAGGTCGCCGTTGGTTGTGTTCTTGCCTACGGCATTGTGTTCTACGGCATAAAAGCTCAATGTTACGCGAATTACTGCCTTCGGCGAAGGACAAGAGCGACGCTGAACTCGGTGAGCGCACAATATTGTTGTCATCGTCTTCGCTGTGACTTGTAGACTAGTGGTCTTCATCACGCTGCCAAGGATGATTGACAGGAGCAACGACAAGCTTTGCGAAGACCGTGAATCGTCTACGCTAAGGTTATCCGACTGTCTCTAGCGTAGGAATACGTGGCACACACTGGAATCGTCTTCAGCACTGGCGCGCTGCGTTGCACTAGAACGAATGGCCTTCTGACAGGACAAAACATGGTACTGCGCATTTATGCTTCTGTGATTCGTGTGTTTTCTCGTGTGTGTTTGCACTTTCTGTTGGTGAAGCTATTAAACTTTGTTAACGTTCAAACAAACATGTTTTAATTGTGCACAGTATGCTAATTCTGTGCAAACCTGCATATGTGAATGCTGGTACTGTGTGCTTGTATGCATGTTTGATTGCATGCACTAATAAACTGACATAACATGGTCCTGGTGCACAACTACCCTAACCAGCAATTGAGAGCTAGAGCAAGTAGTTCGAGTTGGGGCGGCAGCCCCACGAGTTTTTTAACTCGAAATACTTGTTGCAGCTACATGCTGTTCATGTAGTTATGATTACAGTATTATGTTCCATTATATGCATGCAAGAATAGTATGCACCTGTATAGCTACAGATATACACATGGACCTCTAGCACACGAACAAAAGATTTCCAGATATGTGTATATATATATATATACACAGAACATGCATATACACATTATAATTATACATACAGTCAAACAGCTCGTGTACTCACCCATGGCCACTCTCTCTCACACACACACACACGCACTGAGAGACATGCAAGCCATACCATACAGTGGTCCTCCAAATGAATGCCTCCCCCATGGCTGGCTGTGTTGTTGTGCACAATGAGTCTACCGTCCACCCTCACAACAGACCCCACCGCACTAAGACCACCACCAACATTGTGAAGAAGCTGATTAGTGCCAGTGAAGCGGAGAGGAAAACGGTAGGAGGATATTGCACCATGCTGAGGAGAGTTGTCCTGTATCTCTATGGTTTCCACCACGGTCCTGGACACCTGGTTCCCTGAGAAGGTGCTGCATGCAGAGAAGGATATAGCGGCAGGAGGAGAAGCATAGCTACACACACGGTGCTTAACAACAGTACAGTTTATAATCAATTTCATATAATGTATCTATACATAATTATATATCATGACTGTATGAAATGATGAAATATATTATATATACAAATTATTCTATCTGCACCGAGGCTAATTAAATGTATTTTCACTACAGCTGTTTGTTGATGATATGTGACACTGTTAACATGACATTTTCTGAAACAGTAGCCAACTCTTACCTTACAACAGGTATTAGTTAATATACGCCATCAGTATAATAACAGTTATTGGCAAAACACTGCTAATGCGTCCTTTACAATTATTGCAATTACAAATAGTGGCATTAACTACAGAAAATGGAAAGGTGCCAAATGAACTATATACTAATAGCTCAATGTGCCTTGTACGTAACTGCAGTCCACTTGTGCATGATGCCAAATGTTAGATTGCACTGTATGCAGCAGCAAAGGACCCCAATGCTGTACAGCTAATGTGCTACTGTCTCTCAACATATATACATTTATACACATTTATATAGAAAACACTGTGTTGTTTGTATGGTTATGGTATATTGCATTAACGGCACCATGGCATGTATGCATGCATGCATAGATTAAGCATGGCTGTAAATAGAATGTGAATGAAAGTGTGCATTACTGCATCTCACCAGTCTTGTATCTCCACTTCATAAGGAAAAAGCCCTGACGGAAAGTAGGAGAAGAGGCCCAGGGCAGAGCCTTCCCACGCTGCATGATTAGCAACAAAAGAATTGTTAGACAACAGAATTTTATCTGCTGATTTCTCATCCTGTCTCTTTCTGTCACTGTGGTACTCATACATAACAACAGAAAGTGCACCTCCACCAACAGCATAGTTCTCCTTGAATGTGCAACCTTCAACTGTAAACAAGTTGTTTTCCGTTCCATTGGACAGTTCTATTGCTAGTGCACCTCCAGAGGTCACTGAAGCATTGTTGTGTGTAAAATTACACCTACTTATTCTGAAGACATTCTCCTTTGCTCTGTTGAGGCTAACAGCAATTGCACCGCCATTTATTTCTGCAAAGTTTGAAACAAAGTTACTATTGTGGATTGACACATTAGACAAATTCACTTGAGGTAACCACAAGTGAATTGCACCTCCATGGCCACCTGGTTTCAGTCGCACTGGTCTTTGTACATAGGGTATGTTAATGTTGCCAGAATTGTTAACAAATGTACAGCCGTCCACTTCTAGTGAAATGGACTCATTTGAGTACATGCTGATCCCGCCACTTGGAATACCCAACTGGTTCAGCTCATCTGCCGAGGTGGTGTCATTGGATTTTACTCTGTGAAAAGAAGGAATCATGTTGTGGTTGTTCAAAAAGTTGCACTTTCGAATTGTTACTCCTGTTGTTTCGCGGGTCTGAATTGCCACACCAGTGATGTTCCTGTAATACAATCATACAGTGACAACAAGTATTTCAAGTTAAAAAACTCGTGGGGCGCCGATGGGGCGCCCCAAACTCGAACTACTTGCTAGCAATGGTGTCCACATTTGTCATGCCATTTAGCATCACTCTAAATGCTAGAGTGACCCCAGGGTGCACCATGCAGAAGTATGAATGCATCAGGGTTTTAAATACAATCCAAGAAGCTGTGCCTAAACATCCACACTCATTGGAAAGTTGGCAATTGCATGGGAAAGTGCATTAAGGGTTTGGATGCTTTGCACAGGATAGAGCCCTGCAGTTACACAGCTTCATGCACTTTGATACCCAACTGTTCTAGCTAACCCAGCTAGCTAGCTAGCTATTCAGTTGCCTTGCCCTGAATAATACCATCTACACAAACTGATAGCTGCGGTCCAAAATCTAAAATATCACTTGAGAGGATAGCACCGAAGATAACCGCTGAAGCAATAGTCTTCGTCAAGTGCAAAACCATGCGAGAACGTTAATAAAATGGCCGTTCAGCTCGGTAGCATTTGAGCTGTAACCCAAAAGCAAAATTTATTAAAGCTTCTAAGCCACATCAACCTTCTTGAAACACTTTGTGAACAACGTTTGGTAAATGGGAAAATGGTAACAAAGGCGATTTCTAAGCGGGTGAACAGAAGCCTCCGGGGCGGCCATCTTGTTATCGAACCCGTTCTTTTTCCGGCTGTTTCTTCACGAAAACGTCCTGCGCAGGCTTTGCTTTGCGCTGGCTTAGTATTACAAAGACGTATTCTGGAATACTTCTCACTCGAATGAATGGCTGCGAAAGTGAGGACAAAGCGAATAATAGCTTAGTAAAGTCAACGAACCCCACGGCGCCGCCATCTTGACAGGTATATATAAAGAGGAGTTGAAAACGGTTGTGCGCGATATCCTCGCGTGCGCGCAGCCAAATTGCCACAAAACCTTTACAGCGCTTTGGAACCCCTACCGTAGAGTGTCCTCAAAGGGGCGACGTGCGCAAATACGCTTCAGCCGAGGAGCGCGTGGCGAAAAACCAGAAAACGACCGTCCGCCATTTTGGTTTTACGGAGAAAGTATACGGACATCCGTGCACGCTTCGCACATTGTTATTGTGGAAGCGCCGTCTAGAAATGCCCATCGTGGGAACTAACATGAAATATTTATGCATGTGATAACAAAAGTTACATTGATGATGTTTGATGATGTACCCAATAGCATAATTGCAACCATGCATTCTGCAGCTCAATAGCCTCAACAAACATGAATCTGTAGCTATAGGAAGCATGATTAGCACAAGCTGTGAAAATGTTGAAAGGTTGTCATGATGTCATCACATGTTGCCAATGTTGTCATGATTAGCACATGCTGTGAAAGGTGGTTCAATGCCCAAGAGGAGATGCTCGCGCTCTCTGGCACGCAAAGGCATGTAGACGGACCATTGTGCACAAATAAGCTACAGAAACATGCCTCATGTTCTGTGGTTTGCCCAAGCCAAACTGCCAGACAGTTTGCTTCGGCTACATATTCCCAGGATGGTGTTATTTGTATATGGCCAAGAGCATTGAGGAGAGGAATTGAGTTTTGGGTACAAGTAATGAGAATGAATGATGATAGGTTAGTGAAAGTGGTAATGCTGGAAGCTTTGGAGATTGGTAGTAAGGTGAAGTGGGTAAAAGAATTGCAGCAGAGTTTGGAGAAGTTGGGGTGGAGAGGATTGAATGTGGTGACATTGGATGGATTGACAATAAAGGAAGTGAAACAACTATTGAAGGATACAGTATGGCGGAGAGTAAAAGCAGCTTGGAGGGAGAAGGCAAAGGGGAGTTCAAAGTTAGAAGTGACTGGGAAACTTATGGATAATGAATGCAAAGCTCGTTGTGTAGGGATGGATTGTAAGAGGCGCAGGAGGATGATGGCTAAGTTGAGAGGAGGTACAGCAGAGTTGGGAGTAGAGATTGGGAGGTGGCATGGCTTGAGAAGAGAAGATAGGGTGTGTAAGGAATGTGGAAATGGAGAGGTGGAGGATGCTGAGCACTTTGTGATGAGATGTGCGTATGTAGTGAAGGAAAGGAAGAGATTGGAGAACTTGATGAGTAGTAGGGTGAAAGGATGGCATGAACTGGGGGATAATGAAAAGGTAGTGAGAATAATGGACAAGGCGTGTTGTGATCAAGCAGTGGCAAGGGCAGTAGAAAGTCTCTGGAAGAAGCACTTTGTTGCAGATGCTCCCATTCCTCCCCAGACTTGATTGTTATTTTACAGTGAAGTTTTGTTATAATTGACACAGTGCTGCATGGGGCAGGATTGCCCTAGTGTACTTTTGTACATGATGCACTCTAATAATTATAATAATAATAATAATATATAGCTAGCTACCAAATGCAAGAACTGAGAATTGAGCTAACAACAGTGGTACCATCAAGGCTCTGTCGATGAATCACAGTCGTCGGAGCACTGTTGAAGGGCCGCTGTCGAAAGAACGCCGTAGCAGTGAAGTATATACGCCCCAAAAATGACAGCATATTGCAATAAGGCTTAATTGGACAATTCCATTTCAGTGCATGGTTTTAAAGGAAATGTGGTATAACTGTATATAGCGTATCCAGTACATTTACATCTGAGGTTGTTGCGACACATCGTGGCCTCGTAATCGTATCGACGACTACTCCTAGTGCCAGCAGTCGCTCCACATCTGTTTGGGTCATTGAATCATCACTCTACGCTGCGAACGATTCTTCGCTGCGCCTGCGTTTGTGAGTTTGCCGCATCTTCCACGGAGAGGTCACACCTACCATTTTCTGCCCACGTTCCCGTAAAAATCCCTCGGTACACGGGAACCAAACTCCTAGCAACTGTACACAGGGAGGCGTCACTGCAGTATCTTGCTGTGTGCGCTCAAGGTAGCATAATCTGTCTCAAGGTCTAGCATATTTGTGTGCTCTGATCACTCTTCAAGGGCTATAGCTCTACATATGCACTCCAGGCTGTCCAAACCTCTCAGCGAGGCTTCTTCAGTACTTCTGTGTATGCTCTAGTTGTATTTTAACAGTATTATACTAAGGTAGGACGACCCGGGTTACCTTATCCTGCTCTTCAGCACTAGTCTGGCTCTCTAGAGTTCATCATGCGCGATCGGGACGGTCTAGCGAACCAGACTATAGTACTATACGTATATTCTCTATAAGGCATACCTGAACGTAGAGTTGTTTATGTGGAGACCTTCCACATACACAACTCTACGTTCAGGTATGCCTTATAGAGAATATACATATTCCGGTGACCGAAATTGCCCCCGGTTACCTTATGATGCTCTTCAGTACTATAGTCTGGCTCTCCAGAGATCGTCGGACGCGATCGGGACAGTCTAGCGAGCCAGACTAGTACAATACGTATATTCTCTATAATGCGTACCTGAACGTAGAGTTGTGTATGTGGAGACCTTCCACTAGGTAAGCATAGATCCCCGAGCCGAAGGGTCCACAGCGTTCAAAGACCAAGTCCATTACTGTGATGTTCCGCGAGCAGAAAAAGACAATATCGTCCCAATGATCAGGGACGTTGTTCGGGAACGATTGACAGCGAACAACAGCTCTTCCCGGGCGCAAGCCTCTGATGAGAACATTGGTAGCGTTTGTCACTTGCGTCTCCCCTGAGAGATAGTGGATGCCGTCGTGAAGGTACACACAGAGGTTGTCCGGTCCTGTGGAAGTATTGCAGTAGTCGGGCTGTGGTCCTACGATCTCTTTTCCGACAAGTGCGAAGCTTAGGTTCTTACAAGGATTCGCCATCGGGTCCTCGGAATTCAGACAGCTACTGTTGTTGATGCCATTCGTAGGAGACACGTAGCGAGTTACTTTGCATGGGATCGTCTCCGTGAAAGCTGAGAGCAGGCATAGCAAAACTAGTAGATGAATACTCCTCATTGCGTTTGACACTGGGGCGGAGTCCCATCGGGTCATCATGTAAGTATATATAAAACCAGCTGTCTGGCCTCGCCTAAACAGCTGCAGTCTATATTTTCACTTCCGTTCCCAATTGAAAGCAATTGGACTGGTTTGTATTAGGGTAGAGCGGGGTAATTTGAAATACGGCTCATTAACCCTACTCTGGCGGTGCGAGACCTCGCTGCGGCGTCTGGTGGTAGCGCAGGGCGGTGTGGGTACAGACCTTTTAGTACATAATTACGTCATAAATCGTTGTCCGTCACATGACATGACATCACGGTTGGCAGAATCTCGGTTGTATATACCGAATTGCGAGATGGCATTTGGGACGAGATCTCAGCGAAACTTGAAATAGCGCTAATTAAAGCAGCTTTGCTACGAGGAGTCCGCAGACAGGAAACAGCTATAGAAGACCCTATTCGACTTCAAAGTGGCCGACTTGAAGTCGCTATGCTAGGAGTTACGCGTGAAAGTCGGGACTGCCACCAAAGCAGAATTGGTCGGTCGCCTTTCGTCGCGGTGGCAGATTGAGATGTTTTCGGAAGATGATAGCTCTGTAACAGCACCATCCACATTAACCCCCTGCAGTACAGCAGCAACAATCGGCTCTGCTGCCTTTCGAGTCTGTGAAGAATTGGGTAAAAGGTTTGTCAGCTTTAAGGGACTTCACATTCATGGACGTGCACACGTACTTGATCAAAAGCAAAGACAAGGAGTTCGATCACATGAGTCTGAGGACTTTCAAATCGCTCAAGGCCTATTCATACTTCAAAGATTAACTAGTGAGGAATGTGTGGATGAGTCCAATGCAGGGCACTGAATGCCTCTATACGTGATGTCACTGCAACGCGTTACTAACAGCCAAGAAGGTGTACACTGTTTGTGTGCTTGAATACAGAAGATGTGGTCTTCTCCACAAAGTGCAACTGCAAAGCTGGGTTAGCAAGGACTACAGGCACTTATTCTCTAAGTGCCTGTAGTCCTTGATTGCATTTTTGGATTGATTTGGATTGTCCCTGGATTGGACTCATCCACACATTCCTCACTAGTACATCTTTGAAGTATGAATAGGCCTTGAGCAATTTAAAAGTCCTCAGACTCTTATGATCGAACTCCTTGTCTTTGCTTTCAATCAAGTATGTGTACAAGTCCATGAATGTGAAGTCCTTTATTATTATTATTATTATTAAACTGGTTTCTACAGCAGAAATAAGTACATTGTTAATGCATATTATTAAAGCTGTAATCCGTCTTTCCTTGCTCTTTCCCTCCACCTCGCTTTGTCAGCTGCTGCGCTTCGAAGTAGTTCTAAGTCATTTATATTACGAAGGTTCATTTCTCTATTTCATGTCAGCCTTAAGGATGTCTAGGAGGTTGGTAGTGTGACATCCACGTCTGCTGCTGTACATTTGGGCACCTTCCACTGCATATTGTAGAGCCCTCTGCGCTGGAGCATTTCGGTCCATGCGTAGCACATGACCTAGCATGTTCCATCTGGCTTCTGCAACCATCTCAGATAGGGGTCTGGTGTTACATCGCTTGTAAAGTGCCTCGTTGGAGATGGTGCTGTGTGGCCAGTGAATGCCAAGAATGGAACGTAGGTGACGTCTGTGGCAAGCATCAAGTTTGTTCAAAATGGTCTTCGGTGCAGCCCAGCTGCTACAATTGTACAACATGGTGGACACGCATATAGCTTGGTAGACTTGCAGTCGCTTTTGCAGTGGAGTCTTAGGCCCTCGCATCCACATTGACCAAAAGGAGTGGAAAGACAGGTTACCAAGCACACAATAATGGTGCATGATGTCTGTGAAACTGCACAGCATAGATCCCAATGACCTCCTGCCGTGCCATGTCTCATTACCTCGGGTGGCTGCACCTTGATCGTCTGCTTCTGAAGCATCCGCTAGGTAGATGTGCGTAAACTCTGTCTTAGACTCGTTCACTAGTAGGTTCCAGACTCTCAGTTGCGTGCAGGCTGTTTGTAGCAGAGAATCAAGAGGCTCACGTTCTTCATCAGCAAAGTCTACATCGTCTGCATACTCCCACTCTTGTGGCATGCCCTCTGAGGTGATTGGTAGATCTGGTCGACCAGCACATTGTCTCACACACCTCAGGGCAGCTGCTAGATAACAGGTGAACAAAACAGGCGACACGCTATCGCCTTGGGGGGACCCAATCGTTGTTTCAAACCAAGCAGACCAGGACGACTTCACACGAAGTGTGATGTTAGTTCCTGCCATGCAAGAGGATACGCGCCAGCCTTAGGTCATCAGTTTCACAACCAGCTAGTGACAGTACATCCAGGATCTCTCTGTTGATGGTGTCGAAGGGCCAAGTGGTTTACCTGGTTTAGGTAAAGCCACCAGGATACCCTTGCCAAGTGCTTCCAGAGCAATGTGTTGTTCAAAGATTGTGTTGATGATTTCTGCAAATGACTCAGATAGAGTACCAGTAGCATACTTTAACAGTTCATTACTAACAACACCATCAGGACCAGGTGCCCGACCATTTCGCAATAATTTCATAGCTCTCTCCACTTCACTTGCTGTAATTGGCTGCTTAAGTGGTTGACCAGGGCCTACAAAGGGGAGCAGTGGGGCTACAGTAGGGTCAGTGAACTGTTGTTCAAACCATCTACAGATGGCGTCTGCCTTCGCTTTGTCAGTTGCAAAGAATTTGCCTTCTTGTACACTCAAGGATGGTGGTCGTGGTATGGACTTCATTGCTTTCACTGCCCTGAACATCTTGCGGGAATCATCAGCTGATATTATCTCTAACGCTAATATGTCTGCTCTACGACAAGCTAGATCTCGAGGTCGTTGGTTAATCTGTCTCAAGATAAGACACCTCTCTCTACGCCATTTTGTTCTGTCTCTGCTGTCACCAAGAGCTTCAATACGAAGTCTCAGGGCACGTTGCTGGGCTGATAGTTTGGCTACCAATGGGCCTTGGGTGTAGCAGCTGCTGTACGTTTGCCCAACTTTGAGTTTAAGTCCCCACATACAAAAACAAGAAAACGAGCTGGAGCTTTAATTAATAGAATTGTTTACTCACTGATGGATTCTCTCTGACTCGCTGAGATGTTGGTCCGTATGCGTTAACAACTCTGCACTGACAAAAGGTACCGTCCCGACAGGGGATGGCTAGGTCCAAGACAGCTACGCGGTCACTCACGTACCACCATCGACGAACAAATGGCTTCAGTCGAGGGGCGATGACGAAGCCTAGACCTCTGTATTTGGCAGTCCGTTGTTGTATGAGCACCAATTTGTGTGCAGATGCCAGCTCAAGATCGTCACTGGCTGCTACTTTCGTCTCCTGGAGGCATGTTAAATTGAGGTGATATTTAGCGCAGTCCGATCCCTGCCCAGCTGCTGTCGTTTCTCAGCTGCGTTCAGCCCTCGGACATTCCACATAGCCAGGGAGATGGTAAAGTTACTTTTGTCTCGCTCAGTGCAAGGGTTTGGGCGAAGAAAGGTAGACATTATAAAGGGCGCCAGTCACGGTTCGCCCGCCATTTCTGAAGTCCTTTAGAGCTGACAAATCCTTTACCCCGCCATCTTCAAGGACACGAAGCTGAGGTGAACACCTACAACGACACTGGGTTGTGCAGAGAGAGCACAGAAGAGAGCGCCAAAAGCCGAGGAAGCAGAGGCGCCTAGCATTTTAATGGACTTATCGAACAGCTTCACAATGCGTACCAATCGTGAATTGTGTTTCTGTGAAGCAGGTACGAACACTGTGTCTGATGCTGTCAAATTGTCAGGAGACGTGGTTGCCTTTCAAAGGATGACATCACCAAATTGTGAACTGGTGACTCGACCATTATGAAGCTGACGCCAAAGCCAACACTAGCAGGTATACATTGTGCTGACATGTACTGCGATACTAGCTCCTGAAAGCATGCACTCCGGATCGACATCCTGAAGTGCATCACACTCAGCAGGCATGGTTCAACCTCGCTTGTAAATAACGAGCTCCTGTACCTGCCTGTCCAAATAGGTGAAGAAGGACAGGTCTGTGTTCGTACCAGCTTCACAGAAACGCGGTTCGCCATCGGTACGCGATGCGAAGCTGTCCGATAAGTCCATTAAAATGCTAGCCGCCTCCTCTGCTTCCTCGGCGTTTCGCGTTCTCTTCTGTGCTCTCTCCGCCTGACCCTGCGTCGTTGTAGGTATCCACCTCCGCTTCGCGTCCTTAAAGATGGTGGGGACGTAGTCTACGTCTTCAAAGTCTTTGGACGGCCTTCCGGAAACAAAGTGCTCGCTACAGAGGCGATGATGTGTCTTCAGCTCCCATTTATCACGCGAAACGGCTTCGATCCAGAGCTCCCTCCTTCTCGCGTCTTCAGGGAAGCGGTGAAACGTCACATGCGAGTCCTTGCTGAAACGATTGGCGCAGTCGACGGCACAACAACTGACAGGCATTGTTGAAACCATAGATAGTATATAGAGAACAGGGATTGGCAACTCTTCTGTATATACTGTTGTATTATTTTATGCTGTGGTTACTGGTCATGCATCTGGGTCAGAGCTGACAGCTTGTTAAGTGTTCTAATGAGATTTTTGGTTCTAATGAGATTTTTGGCGCGACCTTTGAAAGAGAGATTTGGAGAAGAAGGGACAGTTGCGGAAGAACAAACCACCTGGGGAAGGTCACAAAGCACTGCAAACCCACAAAATGATAGCTCAAGGTCCCTTAAGGGCTATAGAGTGGATAGGTGTTGAAAAAACAGACACATACACACATAAAGGCACTGCAAGGCTCAATTATTGATCATTTTACCTTGTAATACAGTAGGACTTTCTGTACCTCTACTGCCAGTGACATTGCATGTATGCTCAAAAGGCTTAAAGAGCAATACTGTGCAGTCCCTGTAGCATGCCTTTAGACCGGTTTTGAAGAGATTTCTCTTAATTCCGGGGTGCTGTCAGGCCTCATAGTGTACAACTGCTGATTATTAGTGTGGTGTAGTTCTGTACCTTTCCTGGTTGTGAGAGGGCATTTCACATGATCTTTTTGACTTAGACCAATCCTATAGTGATTGGTGTATGCCTTCCAACTCATGCTTTGATTATGCTAAGTATCCTGAGCAAAGTACATAGGTAGACAAAATGACCAATATTGCATTTCAATCCATTCATACAAAGCAACGAAATGTCAGACCAGCTCAGGAAAAGGCTAATCATACGATCCACATCGTAGTATTTCGTTCTGAATACTTGTATTCTGTGTCCCAAAGACTCTGAAAGCGTCCGTTAGCACGTTAGCATCGTCTTTAGCATCTCGGCGGCGACGGCGACGCCATTTTCATTGCGGCGAGCAAAGGTCGTCCTAGCCGGATGTAGGTGTTAACAAGGTGTGAAATCGGAAGTTGCCAATCCTGTTCTCTACTATCTGTTGAAACCCTATCTTATATATATCCATATGGCGTCACAACTTATGTGGTGCCATAAGAGCTAAATGTATACTTAGCTTTTCCAATGAATCAGATGTCACGTTATTGCACGAGTGTAGTTGCTGTATACAGCTGTTTTGTGGCACCCATACTCTCAGACTCAGTACTTTGAATTACGCTGGTCATACAACGCCTTTGTTGCAAAGCTACAACAAAGACCTATACAGCCGCATACTTACAGTCATTGCATGCATATATTGAGCTTCTACACTAGACTCTTATATAGTGGATACAAGAATCTGCAACAATGTTAAATTAGCCAGCAAAGTTTGTTGCATAACACGCGCCGTTCTGCTTAATTTCAATACGTTTCCTTGTGCTAGCTACAAATTTAAAGTAGCATTGCGTTTACAGTGACACTAAAATTTCACCTCATAAAAACCGCAGCTCTGGTAATGTCCTGGCACGGTCCATACAGTCAGGTTTGCTGAGTAAAAGACCAACTATAATTATACAGTTTTTTGAAATCGTGTATAGCGTTGTTGAACTTGAAGCAATATGGCCACTACGTACACTGAATTCGAAGTGAGTAAATCTGTTAACATAAAAATATAACTAGACAAGAGCTCCTATAGTCTAAGCCTTGTGCACATGCACACATGTATGTGTAGATAGTCATGTGATGATCAATATGTTGCATGCATTTATGCCAGGTGATTTTAATTGTCAATAACCCCGTACTTCGAGAGAACTTCCCTCACTTGAACAATGACCAGCAATGAAACGAACAATGCCAATAACCAAATAAACATTCAGGGAGTCAATTATTCAACACAAGAAAAGCAAAAAAAACGAGACAATCATGCACTTAAATAGCTAGTGTGGTGACTACAAAACCGGCTAGAACTGGATGCAACAGGATACACACAACAATTGAATGATGCAAACAACACTACACATGCAGATCATGCAGAGGGTCCAATCTCTCACATCCCTTCCCCCCTGTTTAGCGGCAAACTAGTTTGGCACGCTCTTGTGAATTAGAGATAAGGCATTCGTATGACTGTTCAATATCCTAGACCATTAGTAGACAATGGTACTGGTACTGGTAATGGTAAACTGGTATGGCTGCAGTGCCAAGCTCCAACAAGTAAGCCTGGAATTTGCATGATCCTGACGGGGAGCTAGTGCTCGACTGAGACACTTCACCCTATATGGGTTGGCAGCTGTGTTGCCTCATTGTTGGGAGGATAAGTCTACTAGACCAAAATATTGCAATTGCCAGCTGTCATTCCCTTTTAATCCAGCAGAACACAAGTGTGCACAAACGGACAAGGAGGGCTTGGCTAGTGTCTATGGAGTGGCAAAATTTTACCAGTATTTGATAGATTGCAAGTTCATCATTAAATCTGACAACAAGCTTGCCTCTCCAACACATCTTTGATGAATCAAAGCCCATATATACCAACAATGACATCTACTCACTTGCAACATTAGGAACTGACACTCAACGCATACGACTACACCATCGCGCCATGTTTGCACACATAGGCTTCCACAGCTCATCTATAGTCCGATAACGGTACTACATTCACTAACAGTGAGTTCCAAGAAATCCTCAAGAAGAATGGAATTCACCATATGACATATCGCAGTAGGCCCGGCATGGATAGCAGGAAGCATCACTGCAGTGTGTGGTAAGAGATCTTTTGCTGTTGAATTGAGTGATGGTCGGGTGATGAAGCACCAAATTGACATATCAGGAGCAGGACAGTTCCTCATTCACAGGATGTTTCCGATGGGCATGGGCATAATCTGATGACATCCAGTGGCCCATGCACTCTTCCAGCACCAGCTGAGCCAGGATGTCTCCAGTCCCTCACTGCATGGTGGCAACACCTCAACAGTCCACCTGTCAGCGAGGGTCTCCTGAACATTACACTCCTTGACTTGACATGTCTCCTCTTATATAGAGAGGAATGTAGTAAACGTGCTCTGACACTAAATAAAGTATTATTCGAAGTGTCTTTATTTACCTCTGCCTACCTATCTTACCTGATTGTACCTTGCTTTGGAGACGTGGCATTACCTGTGTCAAACAACATTACATGTGGTTAGGTATATATTATTATTAAGTATATAATAATATTTATAATTATATTAGTGCAGTGAGTAATTAGTTTTCAGGTTACTATAAGCAATACTTTACATGGGATATTAATACAATAATCAAGCAGCATGTGACAGTAAGTTGAACAATACAGCCTATAATATGTATATTATACCAAAGTGGCCACTGCAGACCTCCTGGAGCTGTGCTAGGTACTCTTTGTATTGCTATTGTTCAATATTCATTTACATATTTCATATGATGAATGTACAAATTCATGGGCAAAGAACCATAAGCATGTGTCTGAAGGCTCAGTTAGGGATCGCTAAATGAAATGCGTCGTAGCTCCTTAATGTCATCCTCGTCCAAGGAAAACAGCTTATCAATCGATGTCTCATTTTGCAGCTCGTTCCTGTTCTGCTCAGGTGTGCACTGCATTGGTGCCTGCTGATCGGAATGGCTTCCTGCGCTTTGCTGCCCAATCCGAGCTCTAGTAGTGCCTGCACTATCCTCTGCATCTGCTGAACTGGCAGAGTACTCTGCTGAAGACGACCCCCGCTCTTGTTTGATGGGTCCATGATGATCCACACGTGATTCTACAGTTTTAAGGGGGACAGAAGCAGCAGCTGGCTCTGCTTTGTTTACTGTCCGTGATACGGCAGGGACAGTTGATGTCAGCTTTGCAAGGAGGCACTGGTGCACACGACTGCCACACTTGGCATACCTGTGTAAATGTGAATACAAAGTAGTTTGTGTACAATGCAAGAATTAGTACGTAGATGTGGCCAGTCTATGATTCTATAATTTATATTCACTAACATCTTCTTCCCTGCCAGCCACATCAGGAATCCCACTGCATAGAGGTATGGAAGGAGAGTCAGGAGGACAACAAACACTGGGGCAACTTGGCCTTGTGGTGCCTCCAGGTACACAGCTGCCACCAGCAGGAGGTTGAGGAGAATGAGGGTCTCCACAACATTGCTGGTCTCCTTCTTGTACGGCTTTATGAAGCAGTGGAACAGGAGGACAAAGAGGGCAAGAAGAAACATCAGCAGCTGTAGTGAAGAGTGAAGGAAGGGAAAGCGGAACATAAAATTGAGTAAGAATATAGTATTTGCTTTGATTGAGATACGTAACAAGTAAGCTAGCAATTAAAAAATGATATGCGTAGTAAATGTACGCGTATATACATTGCTGTATGAATAGTTGTGCCCATAGAGGCACAGTATATTTGGCTTCCAATTGGTGGTCATTTTAACAAACAAATGATATGCTATATACTGTAGTTACCCATTGCATATTGCTTGTGTAATATTGCATACGCCCAGCTGCCACATGATATATATATATATACTAGTTACACACCTAGCAATGCAGAACACAATCGAGAGCAATGCATATTGCTTGTGTATTATCGCATTGTCCCATACGCCCATAATTGTGCCCATAGAAACAAATTATATTAGGCTTCCAATTGGTGGTCACTTATCAAACACATGGTATTACGCTATATAGTTATACCCATTGCATATTGCTTGTGTATTATTGCATACGCCCAGCTGCTGCAGCTGGCCAGGTGCACAGATTCCAACACCACAGGGTGTGCATATAGGTATATATGACATTGTATAATTCTACAACAGTTGCACTTGACCCGGTAATAGGTGTGAGTACTCACTGATACAAGGGAGCTGTCAAAGTTGATTCCAACATAGAAGATGATTATGAAGAGCAGTCTCCTCCCCACTTCCCACGCTGCATACCAGCCCCTCCCCTCCCTCATATCCTTGGTGAGGCCATCAGTGAAGTGGTACAAATTCCACACCTTCACAAAGTGCATGGTGTACAGACACATGTAACTGCATGTTATTAAGCCTTTATGTGGTACTACAATTCTAGTGCACAGCAAAATTAATACAATATAATAGTCGTTACTGCTGTATTATATGTAATAGCTATAACATGGACGTGAGGGCGCTGGCTTATTTATTGCACGAGGGCGCAAAGCGCCCGAGGGCTATAAATGAGCTAAGCGCCTGAGCGTCCATGTTATAACTGGCTTGTTGCAATTTTAATGATTTGTAGCAGAGATGTTTCTCTCGCTATCGAACGAAATAGACTAACGTTTCCAGCGATACTAGTTAGGACCTTATTCCGCCCGAAAGGTACCGATATGGCTAGGCACGCAGCGAATACAATGGAGGCCGTCCCCCGGTTTAAAGCCGTGGAAAGCGCGCGGTCTAATTATTCATCCCTCTGATGAATTGGACTGCGCGCTGAGCAGATGTCGAAACGCTACACGCCGAAGAACACAGAAGGAGAGCACAAAAGACGTTTTGGGAGTGGATGAAGGTGAAAGAGCGCTGCCTGGCTTTCTGCAAAGACTGAAGAGTCATCATTTAGATACTTTCCTAATCGTATACATCAATTGTTTTCAGCTGACATAAGTGTTTATGCAAGGTGCTGATTTTATTCTTCGTGATGAGTTTGTAGGTACTTCCAGCTGCACCTTTTGATAAGGTAAACAAAGAATCTGAAGTAGACTAAATGTTTGTACACATCTGGAAGATGATTGGTCTAATCCATATTGTTATTGGTTCATTTCATGTTAGTTATGTCTACAGTGGGGCTCTTAGAAGGCTAATGCACACCAAAGTGTGCATTGGACTTGATATTGCACACTTCCCGTCTTTGATGTATGGCTTCATCATGCAACAAGAGTGGTATACAGTAGTGTGAAATGACAATGACACTATTAGGATATATCTGTTGTACTCACTTGCCACCTCTTTACTGTCAACACACACAGAACAAATGGTGCTGGAAAGACAAAGAGTGCTATCACTCCAATGCCAATGAGAAAGAATGGGAGGAAGCTGGCAGCAGTGCAAGACTGAGTCCCATCGTACAGAAAGACCTGCACATGAAAATGGGAAATGGACCAGTAATGCGCCACATGATGTATGTCCTCATGCATTAGTCTAGTATACAGCATTCAAGATCACATGTATATATTATGTATACTACAAAACTATGCATAATAAAACATTTCAATGATTGTACATGTATCTATATAAAATATGTATAGGAATACATTATTATTTGTGTGCCAGTGCATATAAGGTATGAAATTGTAATGGGACACTTGAGATTAAAATACCCATTCAATACACAATCATATCTCCCAGCACCCCAGTCACTTACGTGGGGCACTGACACTGGCACTTATTATTTTGTGTGCCTGTGCAGTCACTTGCATAGGTACACATGTATGACTTACAAAGCCATGAATGGAGGTCCGGCAACTGACAGTGACAAAGCTGACGTCTGCTACATATTTGTATATGAAGAGTCCCAGGAGGGAGAGGCCGTGTGTGGCACCCCTGGAGCTGACAGCACTTACGTACTTTGCACTGTGCATGGAGGAAATTAAGAAGACACACTGCAGACGTTATATATAAGCTTATATATAATATAATATATATATAAGCTAATATAAGCTTCATAACATGACTGCATAATATACAATGACGCTCACATTATGCTGTACACAATGAGAGTGGCTAGCGCTAGCAGAGGAGAGATGTAGCCCAGGAGTGCCACACCGTGGGTAGGCAAGGTGGTGGAGACACACCAGGGAAGTGGTACAGAGAAGGTGAGCAAGTTGAGGAAGAGGCGCAAACTCTGCAGGTAGTGTGTGTGGAAGCAGGATGGGATACGTACATACGTAATGAGTGATGAAATTGAGTAAGGGCCGAAGATGGCAAGGAGACACAGATGAGGAGAGCAGGTTGGAAAGGGATGAGAGGAGTGGGGAAGAGAGGGAAGGATCACGCAACTTCAACTTAATATAGTGAGGTAGAGGCTGACTTTCAATTCTGTGTTAATCACATTGCTGAATGGACCAAATACCAAGCCTATCACCTGCAGAAGGTAACCATAGTATGCAATATAATATTATGCATGTGAAACATTAGCAAGTGCAATAATTATATTCTCTCACTTGAGCATAGAAGATGAAACCTCTCAGCTCTGGTGGAAGCTGAACGTTCTTGGCTAAGATGAGCAGGGAAATGACCACAACTCCAACACCTTGCACAGAGAAGGGATTTATAGATAGAAATGAATGTGGAGGGATTCTTTCTACTCAGCAACGTGAAGCATTTCGTTCAATTGTACATGTGCTACGTATATATTTCTCTGTATAAAGTTTATATACTCACACATGATAATGAAAACAACGATGCCCACTACACACTGGTCTGAGCAAGACTGCAGATCAAGGCTCACAGCAGTCCCGGCTGGACAGGAACCACACAGGAACCCTGCAGGCAGCAGCAAGCAATAATTATATAAAGTAGAGAACTACGTATTATATTTAATATATTATATCAAAGCATAGTGCACACTGATATTTGAACTATTATATTTGGACATGATCATTATTACATGATTCTACACACACTACTACACACGAGAGCAAGCACACGCACACACAACCGCACATACACACACACACACTTGCACTCACACATACACTACAACACACACGAGTGCAGGCACACACACACAGTGCACACACACACACACACACACACACACACACACACACACACACACACACACACACACACACACACACACACACACACACACTCGCACACACACATACACATACACATGCGCACACACACTTTACAACTATATACAACACAACACACACACACTACAACACACTACAACACACACGAGTGCAAGCACACACACACACACAGTACACACACACACACACACACACACACACACACACACACACACACACACACACACACACACACACACACACACACACACACACACACACACACACACACACACACACACACACACATACACACACACACACACACACGCACACACACACTCGTACACACACATACACACACTACAACACACTACAACTACACAGTATGCCACACTATATACAACACACACGAGTGCAAGCACACACACACATGTACTGTACATACACACACACACACACTCGCACACACACACACACACGCACACACACACACACACACACACACACACACTCTCGCACATACACATCTATACACATACACACTCGCACACACACATACACACACACACACATACACACACACACACACACACACACACACACACACTCGCACATACACATCTATACACATACACACTCGCACACACACATACACACACACACACACACATACACACACACACACACACACACACACACACACACACTCGCACATACACATCTATACACATACACACTCGCACACACACATACACACACACACACACACACACACACACACACACACACACACACACACACACACACACACACACACACACACACACACACTCGCACATACACATCTATACACATACACACTCGCACACACACATACACACACACACACACACATACACGCACACACACACACACACACACACACGCACACACACACACACACACACACACACACACACACACACTCGCACACACACATACATACACATACACACATGCACACACACACAGACACTCGCACACACACTCGCACACACAAACAAACACGTATACACACACACACTACAACTATATAAACAAACATTCAGAGACTTCTCACCTGTCCTACCATCAGCACACTGCTGGTCAACTTGGTCAAACATGAACAGACACCCTGGGAGCTCTCCTTGACGTGAGCAGTGGAGGAAGGAAGGAGGGGCCCCCGACACAAGACTCAACTCACCACCACCACCCTCACTCATCCTGGCGTAGAGGCCCTCCTGCATGTGATAAACAGGTCAAAGCATTTCCATACATTCTAAAGTCTAAGACATTAACATGTCAAATTGTAGGCCAGAAACCAGGTGGCCGTGGAGGTGTGCTACAAGTACAATTCAGCTATATGGAGAAAAGTATAAAATACTGAATAGCGCTAGAATTATAGTAGTAGTACATATGTTAGTTTGTGTACAGTTAATGGTTATTTGCAACAATGAGATTTGATGTATGCATAAATACAATGGCTGTTGCTGTTGGCATACCCTGATATAGATGTATCGGTTGGATTCATCACAGCGGAAGATGTCTGTGTGACTGTGATTGCAGACACAGTATTCACCTTCCAACACATAGCCAGGGTGGCAGGCAGCTACAGTGAATTCTTGCAAGGATGATGAATCCTTGTAAGAAGTGAAAAGGGAGATGTGATGGAAAAACAACATGTCCACTTCCCACCACACATGATATTTAACTGTATTTTATAATTATCTATGCATTCAAAAGCATCTCCTCACAAATCCACGCACGTACACGTACACACACACACACACACATTCAAGCGAACGTACATTATACAGCTTCAAAATTATTCATACGTATATTCAATGTATCGGTTATGAGTACACACTGTGCAATGGTACATACAATCATGTGAGTATGGTGCATGCACATACAGTGTATGTATTATATATACAAGCAAACCATACTGTATTAAGCAGAAAGATCTCCATGTCTGCAGTTGCCCGGGTCCCAAGAGAGCCAGCTCTGTGAAGCATGCTTCCATTCATTACTCTGCTACCACCAGACAGGGTTGCTAGCGGAGGCACTCGCAGTCTGAGTGTCTGAACTGTGTCACCTGTAGCATCGCGGAACTAAAAAGAGAATAATCATGAGTCTTATGCCATTAAAGAGCAGTTGATTTGCGATTCAGTAGAAAATATGTAGCCGTGATAATAATAAGAAATACATACATACATACGTAACAGTGCACATATGAAAATATTGTATATACATAATAATGAAATATTATTAAAGATATTAAAGATGCAGCTCGTGCACACATGCAAGTGCATGCCTACGCTCATGCGTACATTGGTATCACTGAAAATGTCAACTTCAATCGCTGCTGCCCTGTTGTTTTCAAACACATCCTGAGTCTCTACTTTAGCCACAAGCAGTTCACCTGGTTGTACAGTGAATTCCTTTGTGGTGCAGAGATTGATGGCTCATGTGAATACAAAGAGACAGGTTGATTTGGTGCATTGTACTCGTTACGTCTCGTACATGTACATGTACACAATTACACACACCACACACATCACATACATTAACACACATAGAACGACACACACACAAGTACATAAACGTACACACGCATGCACCCACTCTCACGTCACCACCCCACACAGAAAGAGAATCACTACTA
This sequence comes from Aplysina aerophoba, assembly GCA_949841015.1. Lineage (NCBI taxonomy): Eukaryota > Metazoa > Porifera > Demospongiae > Verongiida > Aplysinidae > Aplysina > Aplysina aerophoba. The sequence continues at coordinate 8,133,458 of OX465034.1, forward strand.
AGGACTCACAGTGATAGCATACTTCACATCAGCTTTAATAGCATCCGTAGCCATCTCTTGATTGTTAACTGTTTGACCAACCCGCTGTTGCCTGGTGGTAAGGTGATTACCCCTGCAAAAGGTGAATGGAAACCACTGAAACTGTCTACCGTAAGCAACAACGTATGTGCAGAAGGTGTGTATGCTAAAACAGTGCTTGTAAGTTCCAGTTACAAACATGCATGCACAACAGAAAGGCCCTCACACTGGGTAGTTCACTGGAACACGTAAAGATATAGTAACTGTAATCATATAGACTGTATGTATTCATTTGCTAGTGTGCAAGCGCTGTGTATTAGGGTATGTATCATTATTTGAAGAAAATCCTTCTCATTTCCATTGTAATATAATATTATGCATATTTAATGCACTATATGTCAGTATTGCAACACACACACACACAAACAAGCAAGGTGCTTTTCACGCTCACTTGAAAGTAAAAGGGCTGGTGGAACCTTCAGGAGGTGTGAATATGGTGTACTGTGAGTCTGTCTCTGTTGCTGTGGCCTCGTTTCCTGTGGGTGTGCCCAGCCAGTAGCACTCACTAACAGAGCTTGCATAGAATGCTGCTCCTGCAGTGGACGCTGTGTTATTGATGAAGCTGATACTGACATTCTATAAATAGTGAGACAAACAACACAACACCATGAACATCTGGCTGCCTACACTGCCATGTGACAATTCTATAAATACATGTATTTCATGCCTGTGTTTTGAAGACATACATTTTCATATCACTGTTAGGTTGTATACGTGATAATATATATCCCCTCCGGAGGAGAGAGTGAACAGACACAGACCTACGCATGCAATTTACAATTTACGTATATAACACACACGGGCATGCACTGCAAGCTTCTGCATGTGCAACAATGTACATACCTTCCACTGAGCAGGAGGGTATTCCCTTTCATCTGGACTCTGGTACTGGATGAAGCAGAGTCTGTTGGTCTCATCATCAACAACAAGGGGTGTAAACATGTTTCTGAAGGAGACAAAGAGGCCTCCACCAGCAACCAGTGCCTTGTTGTCCTGCAGTTCCAGTATGCTTCCAGGAGACAGCAAAAGCTAAATTATGTGAGGAATAATTTAAGTAGACTTATGCAAAATGATTAATTAAACATTTGCAATTAATGTGAGAATTTTTGCAGCTATATACATGCCGTTCATGTAGTTATGATTATAGTATTATGTTCCAGTACATGCATGCAAGAATAGCATGCAGGTGCATAGCTACAGATAGACACATGGACCTCTAGCACACATACAAAAGATTCCAGATATGTGTATATTATATATATACACACAGAACTGCATATACACATTGTATGCATATTATTATACCATGCAATGCCAAACAGCTCGTGTACTCACTCACTCACTCTCTCACACACACACGCACTGAGAGACATGCAAAGCCATACCATACAGTGGTCCTCCAAATGAATGCCTCCCCCATGGCTGGCTGTGTTGTTGCGCACAATGAGTCTTCCGTCCACCCTCACAACAGACCCCACCGCACTAAGACCACCACCAACATTGTGAAGAAGCTGATTAGTGCCAATGAAGCGAAGAGGAAAGCGGTAGGAGAATATTGCACCATGCTGAGGAGAGTTGTCCTGTATCTCTATGGTTTCAACCACGGTCCTGGACACCTGGTTCCCTGAGAAGTTGCTGCATGCAGAGAAGGATATAGCGGCAGGAGAAGAAGCATAGCTACACACACGGTGCTTAACAAACAAAAGTACAATCTATAATTATAATCGATTGTATATACAGTATTATACAAAATTGTATATCATGACTGTATAAAATGATTAAATATAATTATGTATATATAAATTATTCTATCTGCACCAATGCTAATAAAATGTATTTTCACTACAGCTGTTTGCTGATTATATGTGACACTGTTAACATGACATTTCTGAAACAGTAGCCAACTCTTACCTTACAACAGGTATTAGTTAATTAATATACGCTATCAGTATAATAACAGTTATTGGCAAAACACTGTTAATGCATCCATTACAATTAATGCAATTACAAATAGTGCCATTAGCTACAGAAAATGGAAAGGTGCCAAATGCACTATATACTAATAGCTCAATGTGCACTCTGTGCCTTGTACGTAACTGCAGTGCATTTGTGCACAATGCCAAATGTTAGATTGCATTGTATGCAGCAGCAAAGGACCACAATGCTGTACAGCTAATGTGCTACTGTCTCTCTACATAAATTTATACACGTTTATATAGAAAAGAATAATTATATAGAAGACACTGTGTTGTTTGTATGGTTATGGTATGTTGCATTAACGGCACCATGGCATGTATGCGTGCATCCATAGACTAGTCAGCCTAAAACGCTACATGTTAAGTATGGCTGTAAATAGAATGTGAATGAAAGTGTGCATTACTGCATCTCACCAGTCTTGTATCTCCACTTCATAAGGAAAAAGCCCTGACGGAAAGTAGGAGAAGAGGCCCAGGGCAGAGCCTTCCCACACTGCATGATTATCAACAAAAGAATTGTTAGACAATAGAATTTTATCTGCTGACTTCTCCTCCTGTCTCTTTCTGTCACTGTAGTACTCATACACAACAACAGAAAGTGCACCTCCACCAACAGCATGGTTCTCCTTGAAAGTGCAACCCTCAACTGTAAAGGAGTTGTTTTCCGTTCCATTGGACAGTTCTATTGCTAGTGCACCTCCAGAGGTCACTGAAGCATTGTTGTGTGTAAAATTACACCTACTTATTCTGAAGACATTCTCCTTTGCTCTGTTGAGCCTAACAGTAATTGCACCGCCATTTATTTCCGCAAAGTTTGAAACAAAGTTACTATTGTGGATTGACACATTAGACAAATTCACTTGAGGTAACCACAAGTGAATTGCGCCTCCATGGCCACCTGGTTTCAGTCGCACTGGTCTTTGTACATAGGGTATGTTAATGTTGCCAGAATTGTTAACAAACGTACAGCCGTCCACTTCTAGTGAAATTGATTCATTTGAGTACATGCTGATCCCCCCACTTGGAATACCCAACTGGTTCAGCTCATCTGCCGAGGTGGTGTCATTGGATTTTACTCTGTGAAAAGAAGGAATCATGTTGTGGTTGTTCAAAAAGTTGCACTTTCGAATTGTTACTCCTGTTGTTTCACGGGTCTGAATTGCCACACCAGTGATGTTCCTGTAATACAATCATACAGAGACAAAAATGAAAGCATATTGCAATAAGGCTTAATTTGACAATTCCATTTCAGTGCATGGTTTTAATGGAAACGTGGTATAACTATATATACCGTTTCCGTTACATTAATTTTACATTTGAGGTTGTTGCGACACCCTGCATCCTGGCCTTGAAATCGTAGTGGCAACTATTCTTAGTGCCAGCAGTTGCTCCACATCTGTTTCGATCATTGAATCATCACTCTACGCTGCAAGCGATTCTTCACTGCGCCAGCGTTTGTGAGTTTGCCGCATCTTCCGCGGGGAGGTCACGTCTACCATTTTCTGCCCACATCCCCGAAAAAATCTCTCCGTACACAGGAACCAAACCCCGCCACCCAGCAACTGTACACAGGGGGTGTCGCTGAAGCATCTTGTTATGTGCGCTCAAGATAGCATAATCTGTCTCAAGGTCTAGCTACTTGTGTGCTCTGACCACTCTTCAAGAGCTATAGCTCTACATATGCACTCCAGGCTGTCCTGTGTATGCTCTAGTTGTATAGTAACAGAATTATACTAAGGTAGACGACCCGGGTTACCTTATGCTGCTCTTCAGCACTAGTCTGGCTCTCTAGAGATCGTCGGACGCGATCGGGACGGTCTAGCGAGCCAGACTAGTATTATACGTATATTCCCTATAATGCGTACCTGAACGTAGAGTTGTATATGTGGAGACCTTCCACTAGGTAAGCATAAATCCCCGAGCCGAAGGGTCCACAGTGTTCAAAGACCAGGTCCATTACTGTGATGTTCCGCGAGCAGAAAAATACAATATCGTCCCAATGATCGATGACGTTGTTCGGGAAGGATCGGCAGCGAACGATAGCTCTACCCGGGCGCAAGCCTCTGATGACCACATTGGTAGCGTTTGTCACTTGCGTCTCCCCTGAGAGATAGTGGATGCCATCGTGAAGGTACACACAGAGGTTGTCCGGTCCTGTGGAAGTGTTGCAGTAGTCGGGCTGTGGTCCTACGATCTCTTTTCCGACAAGTGCGAAGCTTAGGTTCTTACAAGGATTCGCCATCGGGTCCTTGGAATTCAGACAGCTAATGTTGTTGGTGCCATTCGTAGGAGACACGTAGCGAGTTACTTCGCATGGGATCGTCTCCGTGAAAGCTGAGAGCAGGCACACCAGAACTAGTAGATGGATACTCTTCATTGCGTTTGACACCGGGGCAGAGTCCCAACGAGATGTAATTATAATAAAAACCAGCTGTCTAGCCTCGCCTATAAAACAGTCCATAGTTTCACTTCCGTTCCCAAATTGAAAACAATTGGACAGCTGGTTTGTATTAGGGTAGAGCGAGGTAATTTGAAATATGGGGTCATTCAAACGTTTCCTTGCGCTAGCTACAAATTTAAAGCAGCATAGCGTTTATAATGACATAACATTTTTGGGCACTAAAATTTCACCTCATAAAACCGCAGCTCTGGTAATGTCCTGGCACGGATCATACAGTCAGATTTGCTGAGTAAAAGACCAGCTATATACAGTTTGTTTGAAATCGTGTATAGCATTGTTGAACTTGAAGCAATATGGCCACTATGCACACTGAATTCGAAGGGAGTAAATCTGTTAACATAAAAATATAGCTAGACAAGAGCTCCTATAGTCTAAGCCTTGTGCACATGCACACATGTATGTGTAGATAGTCATGTGATGATCAATATGTTGCATGCATTTATGCCAGGTGATTTTAATTGTCAATAACCCCGTACTTCGAGAGCACTTTCCTCACTCGAACAACGACCAGCAATGAAACAAACAATGCCAATAACCAAATGAACATTCAGGGAGTCAATTATTCAACACAAGAAAAGCAAATAACGAGACAATCATGCACTTAAATAGCTAGTATGGTGACTACAAAACAGGCTAGAACTGGATGCAACAGGATACACACAGCAATTGAATGATGCAAACAACACTACACATGCAGATCATGCAGAGGGTCCAATCTCTCACAACCCTTCCCCCCTGTTTAGCGGTAAACTAGTTTGGCACGCTCTTGTGAATTAGCGATAAGGCTTCCGTATGACTGTTCAATATCCTAGACCATTAGTAGACTCGAAACTGGTATGGCTGCAGTGCCAACCTCCAATAAGTAAGCCTGGAATTTGCATTCCACATCCGTTCTAGCCACCGCAGAGCACGCTGGTCAGTTCTGACAGTAAATGGTATCCCAAGAAGGTACACCCAGAATGCTTCAATCCCCAGGCGGATCACAAGGCACTCTCTTTCCACGGTTGCACATCTTTCCTTCCAAAGTAAGAGGTTCAAAGTAAAGAAGGCTATACAAAATGTTCCTCCCCTCCTCGTCAACTTGGGTTAGGACTGCTCCTACTCCCCTATCAGATGCATCTGTTTCCAACACAAAGGCCTAGGAAAGACTTTGATATCAACATCTCCCTAATTAGTTTCTTGAAGGCAGTCTGGCATTCTTCCAACCACTTTACCCATACACAGGCTTCTCTTTACGCATCAAATCAGTAATGGGAGCAGCTATTGAGGCAAAGTCTGAGATAAACCAGCAATAGTAGCCAGCCAGACCTAGGAATTGGCTGGCTGCTATTGTTTGCCGAGGGTTGGGCAAACGCTCTACCGCCTCTACCTTGGTCATCTCAGGACGCACTACACCACTGCCAACAACATGCCGCAAATAGACACATTCAGCCATAGCAAAACGGTTGCGGTTTCAGGGTCATGCCAGCCTTATCCAGTCGTTCAGACACTGCTACGAGGTGTCCCCAATGCTCCTCCCACAAGTTGCTACATGCAGACGGCAATGTACACTTAATGCGGTTTCAGGGTCAGGCCAGCCTTCTCCAGTCGTTCAGACACTGCTACGAGGTGTCCCCAATGCTCCTCCCACAAGTTGCTACATGCAGACGGCAATGTACACTTAATGCGGTTTCAGGGTTAGGCCAGCCTTCTCCAGTCGTTCAGACACTGCTACGAGGTGTCCCCAATGCTCCTCCCACAAATTGCTACAGATGGCAATGTACACTGCTGTACAGTCCTCTAGTCACTGAAGAAGCTGATCCATTAATCGTTGGAAAGTGGCTGTGGCTCCACATAGCCCAAGGGTAAGTAAATTGGTGAAGCTTCCTGGATGTGGTTAATATTTTGTCTTCAACTGTGACTCCTCTGCAACAGGCACCTGCCAGCACCCCTGTTCATATCCATGGTTATTATAATTATACCCTGCCTGTCCAACCTATATATAACTACATACCACCACACAGACCACCATAGCCACCATGCAGTGCAAGTTGTCTGAGTGCAAGTGCAGTATTTGCAACAGTGGTCGGATAAAAAGCACCAGCAACACAAGTTGCAGAGGGTGAACCACCGTAGCATGTGTGCAAGTGGAATGGTTGCACTAGTTGACAGAAGGGAAACACCACAAGCACAAGGTCCAAAGGTCAGGATGTAAGGTGCAAAGGTCAGGACACAAGGTGCAAAGGTCGGGGCCAGCATCAGCGCTAGTCAGTACGAGATCCAGCAACAACATGCAACTACAACCACCAGCGACCGGATAGGAAGCGTGAGGGCCCAGTCTTTCCTCTACAAACTTAGCCCTCATAACTCATGCCACAGTCATGACAATGTTGATGTATAGCCTAGTCAATGTTGGAGTGCACACAGCACACATGTCATGAAGCTTAGTAGGGTAGTACTGCATACGCTACCAGATACACCCATACATAGTATACACAGCAGAGTGACCTGCATCCCTTTGTCCCGTGTCCAGGCTCACCACTAGAAGAGCACACAAGTCATTACTTGCTCCCTCCCCAGACGAACGTGCCACTCTGTACAGTGCTAGTGGCATGCCAACTGCATATGGTACCACATACGCTGGTACTATCTTGCTACTATACTGTGGTGTGCCTAGAATAAAACAAAGAGCATGTGCTCTTGCTACTACCACACTGCTGCATACTGGTGCACAGTACTAGGGTCGGGTTTAAAAAAAGATGCAGATTTGCAGAGTGACCTCCACGCCACTCCCACTAGGCCAATCAAAAATTCTCATGTACAGCCACCTGAACCAATGTACACGTACGAGCATGCATCCACCTCCTAATGCGTAGACCCTGACCACTGGGAGCATCCTTCCAAACAGGCGAAGGCAGCTGGGCGAAGAGCAGGCATCTAAGACCTGCATTTGAAAGTCAGCTTTGAACGACAGCAGTGCTATATACCGCAACAACTCACCAGATCAAAGAGACCACCTGCAAGAGGCCACCATTTTATTCAAATTGATGCCCGTACTTTGTGTGTCCATGTGACTCTCGCCTTAGTCACCAGCTGGGCCTTCTTAACCTATTAATTGATAAGCGCCCTGAAAAAAGTGCTTAGTAGGAGGGTCCAGCTAGCTGGACCATAGATACTGGCTAGACTAGTCTCGTCCCCAGTCCACTTCCAGCTGTCTTTTTTAAAATGGGACAGGAAAGGTACATGGTCCAAACCTTTGCATGAGGGCAAGTTCAGATGGCCATAAACCACCAGTTTATTTACCACCACCGCAAAATTTGATGTGGTGGTACACATCCACCACATCTGGTGGATGTGTACCACCAGTGTTTTTACAGTGGGTGCAGCAATTAACTGCAGCTTGCACAAAGGCCCTTAAGCTTGTGTAAGCTGCAGTTAATTGCTGCACCCTGATCCTACCATAGTGCCCAAGATGGCCTTGACCCTCTGTAACCAGCACTGCATGGTGGTGTTTCCTGTCATCATCTAGTACAAATACTTTACCGATGACGACACTCATGATGGTCATCACTTGTAACTTTCTTGCACTGTACTGGTGGTGTCTTATTCTATGCCAACTAGCCCATTTACTGATGTGCCCAAGTAAGTGCGGGTGTACATGTGCATTGCAACTTCCAATGTATATAATTGTGGCGCATGTAGTGGTGGTGGTGGTAGTGCGTATATATGTGTTTGAGTGTGAGTGCGCATGTGCGGTGCATATATATATGTGGACATATGCGATGGTGCATGTGTACAAAGTGTGGCAGATGGTGGTTGTGTTGTGCTGGTGTGTGCGTATGTGTGTGTGTGTGTGTGTGTGTTTGTGTGTGTGTGTGTGTGTGTACATGTGTGTGTGTGTCTGCATCTGCATGTGGTGGTGGTGGTGTGTGTGTGTGTGTGTGTGTGTGTGTGTGTGTGTGTGTGTGTGTGTGTGTGTGTGTGTGTGTGTGTGTGTGTGTGTGTGTGTGTGTGTGTGTGTGTGTGTGTGTGTGTGTACATGTGTGTGTGTCTCCATCTGCATGTGGTGGTGGTGGTGGTGTGTGTGTGTGTGTGTGTGTGTGTGTGTGTGTGTGTGTGTGTGTGTGTGTGTTTGTGTGTGTGTGTGTGTGTGCGTGTGTGCAGTGGGCAAGCAATACGAATAAGACAAAAAGTCAACAGAAAAGAGATGGTAGGTGTCTAGTGAAGTTTAAGCCACTATCTCGAGCTCTTGCTTGTGAAGAAACTGTGCTAGTCCTGTGCTACTGGTTATGTGCTAATAGGCGCTAATGGATGGTAACAGTGTGCTGAAATTTGATTTGATATTTCAGTCCTTCTGCAGCATTAATATATAATACAACTGAAATTGTCGGAAGTAGTGAAAGACTCTCAAGACACCACAAACATTTTACAAGTGTTCTGCGCCATTATCACATGCAACTTCACTATAAACCTGCAATACACTTTGTACAGTAGTGCAAGCATTTATATGCAATGAATTTGTCTTTAATTCTGCCATTTAATTAACTATTCCATGTATAAAGCCTCAAATATCCAGTTTAAGAACATACACACTATCAGCCACGATAGCCAGAGTGACATTGGTTTATTTACATATATTACATTAGATTAGTCTTGTATATTGCAACTTGCACTGTATTGACATCAATTAATATCTCCTCTTTTACTATAAGTATATTGATTGTTCTTTATTCCAGTGATTCTGCACACATGACATAGATATAATTATCATAAAATATAGATTAATATAGTTTGTATACAGCATAATATAATAATTTTAGTGACAAAGTGAACAGGTGTGCACATCACTCTCTTGATCAGCATCTGCGTAACTACATGTATATGTATGATGGTATATGTCATGCCTATGAAAGTTAGTATGACATTGTACTTATTATAATGTGCATGATCGTGGACACGTTTACATAATGATGAAAGCATAATTCATGATTTTAACAGCATTCAATGACATCTGAGTACCACTGGCACATTTCCCAATATTTTCTGAGCCCCCCTGCCCCCCTGTATATACATCTACAGTCACAATGCGACCCATGGCCATGATCACAGTAGCTAGTCGTGCTGCACTGAGTTGCTGTATAGCTACGTAGCTAGCTAGCTAGCTAGTTACCATCTCGATGTTTCTACGATCTACTTCGACTATATTAAGCTGTGCACCATTAGCTGACTCTTTATCTGAGTGTTAAATATAATCATGTAACAGCCAACACACCTGCATATAAGTAGCTAGCTAGTTATGGGATAGGTCTCATAGGCGTAGCCAGGATTCTGGGAAGGGGGGGGGGGGGGTCCTACCACCAAGAGTGATCACCGCCTAGGGAAAACTTTGGACATTGGATAGCTATCTCAGTTAATGACTTTGAATGACATACAAAATAACATGTACATGATAACATCACAAACATCACAAACTGTGTGCTAGCTAACTACCTAGCTAGCTACCTAAGGTTTTAAAAGTACATAATCCAAGGCCATAGTCAGGGAGGGGGGTTCTTCCGAACCCCCCGAACCGCCCCTGGCTACACGTCTATAGCTAGCTGCAAACAACTACACCCACTGTCCAGTATAGCTAGCTAGCCAAAATGTGCGACTGAATATACGCTCACACGCACCTTCATCGCGTACACATCATGTAGACCTGCTGCTGTGTCATGCGCACAGCGTCTGCCAGGTTGCACATGCATACCTGTGGCTTCCTGTGGCGAGCGTGCATGCACTAGCAGGTGACCTATCCACTCGGCGTGTATGCGATCACGTGGGCCGTATAACAGGTGATCCGAAACAGCCAATCAAATTGATGAGCGACCACGTGAGCCACCCTTTGCGTAGCACGTGATCCCTTTCTTCCTCGTGACTCTGAGTTTACCCTTGTGACCGTTGTGTGACAGTCAAGAGACAGTCCGTCTGACGTCCCGCGTCCATTCATCGCTTATATACGCAAACTGCAACAAGAGCAACCAACATGAGTGAGGAGGTTGTCCAAGGAGGAATCAAGCGTTCCCCAGAGGCGCAAACCGATGACGACCTCCCCAGCCCCAAGCGCCCGGAGTATGATGAGGTTCAGGAGGTGACAGTCGACGCGGAGATATCCCTCCCGACGACGGAGGTCGCAACGGAGCAGGACTCCACCGGTGTGATGATAACCCGCGGCGATTCCCCCACCAACTCGTTCGCAAACGTGTCGGGGCAGATGTACTCGCCGCAGAACATGGTCAACTTCCAGACCAGTCCTGCCGCCATCAGCAACGCGCTGGAGATGCTGATGCAGATGCAGCAAGCCTTCAACCAGAAGATGGGCCAGCAAGGCGCGAGTCAGCAGGCGCAGTCGCCGAGCCAGTCTGGCGGACAGGAAAGCGCGGAGTCGGGCGGGCAGTCAAGCGGTGAGCGACAGAGTGGCGCGGGAGGTGTGTGTGTAGAGGTGAGAGGGGGGGGGGGGCTGGACCGCCTGCACAGGCAATGCATGATTATGGTACATCAGATGTAATGGTGTATTTTTTGTACAGTTACACGCTTGTAAGTAAAGATGCTAGAGGGAAAGAATGGTGCAGCTAAATGCCATGACTAGCTTCGCGCTTGAGAGTGTGTTGTGTTTTTGTTTCTTGAGTGGATGAATGTTAAAGTAGATGTTTGTTGAGTTGCTGAAGGGCGCAATCCTCATGTGCGGTTAACTCTACTGTGTGTAGACTGCACACATACGTACGCACTAAATAGTGCAGTTCTATACTTAACAAGAAATGCGTATGCGTGTTCGGCTATTGTTACAATGAGATGGAGGGAGGGACTCGGTGGAGGTCCCATTGGAGAGGACTTCTGTCAGCTTGAAGTTTATGGTGGTAGACAGTGTTCACTCTTGTCTATGTGCTGTGTGGTATAATTAGATATAATTACATAGTATGGTGATTCTTGTTCTCTGCTGCTGGCTACTTAGTAAGAAGCCTTACAGGTTGTGTTGTCTTCATGTGAATCCATGGGATTGTGCACTGTCTGGTGTTTCAATGGCTGAACACCTTGCCACTTATAAGGGGTGGTCAAGTACTTATCCAACTGCCCCTTGAAGCTGGCGAATGTGGATCTGAGTTGTTAGAATGTCTTCTTGTCTCTACCCATTCCATTGATTCGTTTTCCATGCAGCTACCTACTTGGTCAGCCGCACCATCTCTACATCTCTACTGGTTTTGACAGATACCATTTTTACTCCCCTTGTTTCTATCCAATTTATGGAGTGCCAGCTGCGCATCATGAAGGTTAAATCTTCAGTTCTTGGAACACATGAGTCACATGCAGTGCAAGTGTTAGAACACGTGTAAAACTACGTATGAGGTTCTGATCGACTACACAACCAGCCGTACATATTCCATGCGTTCAGCTTACGTTTTTATAAATGTAGCTAATTCCCATGCAAACAACTCAGGCACGCACCAAAGGGGAGGGCCATGATCTACACAAATATTAACAATACCTTGATTGGAAAGCAGTACAAAGTGTGCAACAGTGCACAGTCTGCCAAAAATGATCCACTTCCTGACACAAGCTCAAATGTACTGCGTTTCTTGTTTCTATGTACGTATGCCGCATTGTGCCACGTAACATGACACCCCGACAGTCTTGTTGCGCTGCCTGGGCTCCAAGCTGAAAGTACATCGTGGTGACAGTTGTTCGGCTATAGGTGGCCAGTTGTAAGAAACGGTGTCATCGCAAATGACGTGTTGCTGATAAGCGACATACAAATAGGCTGGAAAATTGTCATATACGTGACTGCATTGTGCTGATCTCTACAAAAGAAAACAGTGAGTCGAAAGCCACACAGTTCTATGCTTACATCAACTCCATACGCAACAGAAGAAAAAGACGAATTGCGAAAAATGTAATGGACGTTTTCTACGCACTGGCTCGTTTTTTTTGCGTGGAAGAGTGGATATTAGTGTCTTCTGTGTAGTGCGCACTTTCTCCTTGACGGTTCTATTCGCCCAGTTTTTGCTCTATAGAATGCTAGTGCTGGTTTTCCGTTGTATTACGGTATACAAACAACCACCAACCATCCCTACATAGACAGCACTACCGTGTTTCTTTGTCAGTGAGAGATGATGATCTGCTGCCAGCACGCGAAATAGAGTGTTTAGAAGGCTTTGAGTGTGTTCAGTGGGTTTGCTGCACTTTTCAGTACTCTGTACCCTGTCCTCCTTCGCCCCACCCACAGCGCCAGTGTACCTCATGGTACCCTCGGGCACTCCTGAGTACATTCAAGGCTCCAGGCCTCTCGCTCCAAGGAGGGAGGGAGACACGTGAGTCGCCGAGTTGCTTCATGTAACACGCAATAAACTGTTCTTCACCCTACTGCCATCCACCGTCCCCTAAAGTGTCAGGCCTAGCATTACTCAGTGGTTCACAACACACACTTATGTACTCACCTTCTGTCTCATCAGATTTATTCCACCATTAACTGTCTTGTACTGAGGCACTCCTGTACATACGTATGTATGTATGTATGTATGTATGTTTGTTTGTGTGTTTGCGTGCTTTCTTGTAGGTCCAGTGCAAAGGTTGTCTCCGACAGGGAGATGCAGAGGAAGGCATCACATAATGAAGGTTGGTTGGTCGGTTGTGGGTTGAGTGACGCTGCCTCTCTTCCTAGTTAATAGTATTTGAAGTGCATTTATACAAAGTTTAAATCAATCCTTTTTGTTGTGCCTATGCTTGCTGTGGTGTATAGCGTGTTTTTGCTTTCGTACATATGTACGTACGTATGTACATGTTTAACACAGGTACGTATGTATGTATGTATGTATATGTCTTAGAGCATGTGTGTCCGTGTCTAACAAGGGTACGTATGTACATGTTTAACAAGGGGTGCACTCATCAGCCCTTGACCTTCGGGACCATGAGATACTTCTTTGCCTTAAGTACGTACGTACGTATGTGTGTAGTTCTGTAACAAGGATATGCTAAATGCACCTCCTAGCGTCCATGTGTACAAGAATTGATTGTGCAGTAAACAAGTCTTGTGGTATCCAATAACACCTGTAGTCTGGTGTATGCACACCGCAAAACTGTGTGATGTACCTTTAGTCCGTCCCCCTTTCTGCTGCCCAGTTGAGCGCCGCCGTCGCGAGAGGATCAACGAGCTGACTCGAAGTCTTGCCAAGCTCATCCCTGCCTGCCAGAAGGAGACCACCACCACTGGAAAAGTTGGCTCAGTGAGTCTCCATGGCAACATACACACACACAGACAGACAGAGTTATCCTATCTTAAATGATTAATCAGGTTAATGTGTGCATGTGTGATTATGTGCTGGCAAGGGTGAAGGTGTTGTTTTGGGAGATCCACCTGTGTGCATACATACGTAAGTACCTAGGTTAGGTATGCACTGTTCCTGCTTACTCTCTTGCACTTGTAAGATGAAGTCTTGTGTATGTGTGGTGGACCAAGGGTGCTAGTGGTGTTGTGTGTGTGTGTGTGTGTGTGTGTGTGTGTGTGTGTGTGTGTGTGTGTGTGTGTGTGTGTGTGTGTGTGTGTGTGTGTGTGTGTGTGTGTGTGTGTGTGTGTGTGTGTGTGTGTGTGTGTGTGTGTGTGTGTGTGTGTGTGTGTGTGTGTGTGTGTGTGTGTGTGTGTGTGTGTGTGTGTGTGTGTGTGTGTGTGTGTGTGTGTGTGTGTGTGTGTGTGTGTGTGTGCTCAGATTTCCACGTGATGCTATGCTGGCTCTTGACACTGCCATGACCTATATGTGTGCCCAGGTGTGAATCTGTGATTAGTGTAACATCATAGGCTCACGCCTGTATCTGGTCGGTGCAGTATGGCATTGGCATCAAACTGTCATCTTACATGCTCTGTTGGGTCATCCAGCTTGTGCATTTGATGTCACCCACCATCGCCCCCACTTTGCTCACTGTCTGGTAATGCATGAAATGGTCCAGTTCCCAAGCCTGCCACTTCCACTGGTCGTGGCCACTGCAATGAAGCCTAATGAGATAATTTGTACTGTCCTTGGTGTCATGTCTATCAGCAGCCACAGTTGTCTTGCAATTGATTACTTGTACTTGATTTCTTAAGCCACTGCATGGCAACAACATGTTGCGTAGAATGTACTGTGTGTTGGTATGAGGGGCTGCAGATACACAGAGGAAGCAGTCAGTAATACATACATAGAGAAAAAGGTTTGCGTCCAGGGCAAGTGTTGAAAGTTCATTCCACTATTGCTGTATTGCACACACTGTCCCACCTTCCCTCCCCCCTCCCTCTCCTCGGCGCAGGCCAGTCTGAACAAGGGTTTTGTGTTGGAGAAAGCCATCGAATACATCAAAGAGCTGCACACCCTCAACGGGCAGCTTGGCGACCTGGTGAAAAGCAAGGAGCAGGCCCACAACGCACTGCAAGTGCTGCAAGGCCAGATCACCATCCTTGAGAAGGAGAATGAATTCCTTCGCTTCCAGCTGAAGCAGCTAAGCATGCAGCCTCCCAGTAGCCAGCAGAGCTCTCTCAGCCAGCTCATCCTTCAGGGACTCAGCAAAGGTAGTCTCAAGGGCGAGGAGGCGGGGACTGCAGGCTCCGCCCTCAGCAGCACCTCCAGCCCCACCCCTAGCAGCATGCATCTCACGCCCTCCTCCAGTGCAAATGGAGCCCAGTCTTCCCCCGCTACGTTCCAGCCCAGCCCTGCCGCGGGCTCCACCGCCACCAGTACAAGCCTCTACCTTTCCCGGGACCTCCTACCTCAGTTGGTGGAGTCAGCTCATAACAACCAAAGCACGTCAGAGAAGACGCAGAGCAATCCCGAGCCGGCAGCCAAAGAGTCTGTCCCTCCACAGAGCGCAGGCACTGTATCGCAATAGGGTCCGTTTGCGCAAGTTCCGTTGTAAACACCTCTGTAGCATTTTTACCATTGGCACACTCCCGCTCCCACACTGGTGTCTTAGGGCATGGAATGTTGACATGGTCACTCTCAGTGTGTTTCACTTGCCTCAGGGCAATTGTGTACGTTTGTACGTACTTTGTGCTTGCCATTTTATGATGTATTATTGTTATAGCCAGCCACATACATTATGGAGAATGCACATTTTGGTAGTATTGAGCAAGCTTGAGTAGTAAATGTGTCCCGTCTTGAAGCATAGACACTTCACCAAACGTATGAACGAACGTATGCTTGTAGGGGTATTTGTCATGCAGTCACTAGTACGTATACATATGAAACTTCCTGCATGTGCTTATCGTGTGTTGAAGTTGTGTGTAACGTACGTACATAAGAGGTGTATATGTACGTTTGCACAGCAAATATCTACATTCTTGCTAGAATACGTATATAGTTACATTTATATATTATTGTAGGTGTTACTTCGAATTGTTACTATTACTTCGAAAGTACTCACATATGTCATTTTAGGATATATAATTTATGAAGTATAATTATGCATTCATTGCCACTATATATGTATAGCACATGTACAACATATGTATAGCAGTGTCTCCCCATGTACGGTAGGAAGTATATACTGCGCAGTCAGGCAATCCAGCTACATACATACATGTTTACCTTGTTCCTAGACCCACGTACTGACATGTTGACCCACGTACTACTTCATCTTCTGGTCTCAGACCTGTGTTGGGTACATGTTGACCCACGTACTACTTCATCTTCTGGTCTCAGACCTGTGTTGGGTACATGTTGTGCGCACACCCACCCAGTCCGCACTACAAGCACTTGCACATGCATGAGCTAGTCTCCGTGTCTGCTGGAAGTGTTAAATACCTATAATTTGTGTACTCCCCTACATGCACACGTACACTGTAGATCGATGCGAACAGCCAACACAATTAAGCCCCCTTGACAGCACACACGCACACAAGATCTAGAGCATCTGGCGTCATATTATATAATTATTATTGTTACTGTACATGGGCTCCAGGGGCTTACAGACCATGCAGCATTTTGCACATTACGCCTGAATATACAGCCGGACAATACATGCGCATTTAAATTAAATTTGAAACATGTCTGTTTTAGTTTCTTGTACGTATACACTGCCAACATATAACATCTCGAATTGTTGCAATAATAAAAAAGTTGAACACAATGTCAATGGCTAATACATGCAAACATAGAGAGCACATACAGCACATAGAAGTGAATACTGAATATGTCTATGTAACTGTATACGCCCTCGGCTCTAAAGGTACATAGCTATTCTTCTTGCTCTCCTTCTTGAGGGCTGGCTGTGCTCTGGGTCGACTGCTCAGTGCTGCAGCTTGTGGTGGCAGCTGGCAGTAGAGGCACCGAGTCTGTGTCAACAAAGTCATGAATATTAAGAGACGCTAGCCACTCAGCCATTGGGGACGAGTGCAGCTCTGTCGAGTGAATATGTAGGTAAATAACACTGTCTTTAAATTCTCGAATGCGTTCCTCTGCGGCAGACCATTCCAGTGGCTTGTGTACTCCATCCTCTCCAAACTTTCGGTTGTATCGCTCAAAGTGCACATTGTCAAGGATGAGGTAGAGACCTGGAGCTCGTGGGATGTTCAGCTTCTCCTTCTGCAAGCTCCTCTCAATTATCTCCTCCTTGGCGTAGCCTCGCATCACTGCAATCACAAGCCCAATCATCTTCCTGATCTGGTGAAGCATGAAGCTCTGTCCCTTCACACAAAGTGCAGCATATTCTATCCCCTCCCGCACCTGAGGCGGCTCACAGGCAAAGTCAATAATGTACCGCATACAGCTCGGGTCTCCTGGACGTTTACCGGATGTAAAGTTATGGAAGTTGTGTGTACCCTTATACACTCCAAGTAGTTTGTTGACTCGAACCATGGTTTCTGGTGACATCCGATACTTCTGGTTCAAATCTTCTAAACTGTGAGCAAACGCATAAGTGGGGATCAGGTACTCATAACTGCGTGCACTGCACCAGTCCTTGCTGTTAAATCCCTTCGTGGTTCTGAAGAGGCTCATCACGCGAATGTCACTGGGAAGGTGCGTATTGATTGCCTCGACCATTTCTTCCCGAGACACCATTTTGAGGGACACCAGTTGACGAGCGGCAGAGACGCCCTTGTCCGTCCGTGCACATCGTTGGAAGCTGAGCTTGCCCAGGTTGTCTCGCATCTCTTCCGTGATTGCTCCTGCTGCGTGCAGCGCCTGGATCAGGTCCTCTTCGATCGTCTTCACACCGGGATTCCGCTGCATGCCTTTGTAGTCCTTGCCACTGTAGGACAGAAGCAAAGCGCACTTTTTGCGGTAGACTTTCGCCGCAGGGGGGTTTGATCCGTTTGCATCCTCATTACCCACAACGGTGTCATCGAGTGGCGGACATAGCTTCATGCGCTTTGCTTCGGGTTGGTCAGGCTGTGTCTGATCTGCATCCGGATCTGGCGGAGACTCTCCGCCGCTAGCTGCGGGATGCGATGGTGATGACGCCATTGCACGAAGGTTCGATTTTGTCCAGTGTGGCAGGCGAGTTTGAATCAGGGCTACTTGACGCAAACAGACAGGAATCGCACGGAATAGAGACGCAGTAAACCTTCTGGTCAACAGGGGCATGCCACTGGGTGGGGGAACCCCCTTCTGTGTCACTTCCTGCGTCACTCCGCATCCCCCAGACCGTACGTATAAATGCGCACATCCGCTGCTCATTTTCTGAGGGCTTGAAGAAAGTTGATTCAGTCAAGTACTTACACGATGTCCCTAGTTCTTTTCTTGTTCGCCCTAGCGCTCGCTCTATCTCCCTCTCGCGCGATTGACGACGGAACGGCCTGCCGTTTCCTCACGAATCTGCTGGAGGACCTGCCAAGGCGGATCCCCACTACACCCTTTAAGTCGAACGAAGGTTTGTGTTCATTAGACTAGTGTCTGTCCGCTGTCGGTTGGTATACCTGTGTTTAGCTGTGAGGAAGGCCCCGGTACTGGATAGCAACACAGATGCAGCAGTTACAGCGACACTAGTAGGTTTCTCTCCCCCCTCCCACCTTGTACGGTTTCCCTTCCCTCCCACCTTGTACGGTTTCCCTTCCCTCCCACCTTGTACGGTTTCCCTCCCCCTCCCACCGGTTCCTCTCGTTCTTTGTACACATTGCTGTCGTGTTTGTGTTATTGCTGTGCAAGACGATGATTTCTTGCCCCTCCTAGCTGATTAGTCTGTCGAAACGCAGTGTAGGTCACAGTGTGTGTATTGCTAGAGATTCGGACCTCAACCGCTCCCTACCTGACACTGGTAGTAGGTATGTTACCTCGCGTAGCTATGGGTGTGTACTATGAAGCTGGAGTGCGTCCAGTGTTAGTTGTACTGCTACGCGTTCTTGTTCTTTTTCTTGTTCTTGTTTTCAATCTCTGCTCAAAGTGTTTATAAAAGTTAATGGCATTCATCATCCCCTGGCCCACTCTTTCCGTAGCCCCTTCCTCATCTTGCTAAACTGACCCTGTGCTGCAACCCCCCCTCCATTCATTTCACCATCATGTCTCCCTGCCCATGCATTCCCTATCTGCTGCCCGTTACTGTTACTGCCTCTTCCCTCCCTCCACCTTCTCACTTCCGAACTCATTTAAATATTTTCTTTTGGTTCTGTTGGTTAGCTACAATTTTTCACACCCTATCAAACCTCTATAATGTGCGTATGCTCGAGCGCCACACATGCATCACTCCACACATGCCCTCTCATCCGTACATTCTCCCGATACCATGCACCTTCACCATCCATCTACACCCACCTCCTCACTTCATACTAGTCTCTGCCAATCATCCCATGCACCCCTCACTCCACACCTCTCACGCACACTCACCCCACACACTCTCTACCAACCCTCGCTCCCATTCACTCACCCTACTGTCTCTCTCACTCCTATTCTCCTCCATCCACTCTATTGTCCTCTGCATTAGGTAACTTTACAGTCAGTTTGTCCTGTGGCAGTGATTTATCCGACGTGGATCCTCCTGTGTGGTGCATGCTGTTCAATGATGCCAAGTGCACCTGCAATACCACTACCGACTTGGATGTGACGATATCTGGCCTAAATTTGCAGTGGAATGTGTCAGAAAGCAAAGTTGTATTCTATGATGGCACCCTTATTGGCTGTTTTCAGGAGGAGAGATTGGTGTCGATGATCTACACCAGCGGAACAGGTGTGCATAGTTGTTGCATGCATTGGTACTCTGAGTGCGTGCACTTACGTACGTACGTACATACGTACATGTGCGTGTATGAATGCGCTACATACTTTTGTCTTTGCGTGATAAGCAGTTTGCAACTGGATTCACTCCATCTGTGAAAAGGTGTAGGGCTTGTATCGTGTGTGTAAAAGGTGTAGGGCTTGTATCGTGTGTGTAAAAGGAAAGAGTACACATGTAGATTTCATCTAATTTTTGAAGTGGCAGACGCTGTTTGTGCTAACTAATGTGGCACATGCATGTTGACCACCTGCAGTGGTTGAGTACTAGGATAGCAGCAATTGGTCATGCGTAACTTGAGAATTCATCTTGAGCAGGTACATATACGTACGTAGCAGATTCAATCAGTAACAACTGACAACAGATGTTTCACTCACGTAGGCCTTTGTGAACTGTGTGTAGTTTTCAACAACGTAGCAATGAGACTCTACAATATCACTGTATTGGTCATGTCATGTTGTAGCTGCAGGCCTGTGCATTGTCCCCCCAAAGTGGAAATGGGTGGGAAGGATGTACAGCACAAGCAGTGGGGGTCATTGAGAGGACACAGCTAGGGCTTCTGGTTTCAAATGCACTCATTCCAGTGTGCAATCGACCTCATGGGGGTGGGAATGAAAACCATAAACTGCTTTAGGTGTAGCCCACCCCACAATATACCTACAGCTTCACATGTACTTTTCATTCAAAATGGAATACATACATATAGGTACACATATAATATGTATAAAGTATGTGAGTAATGATTGCATGAGGTTTGTTCACACTAGCCAAACATCTCTTGATAGTTTATGTAAGGGCCCGATGACCATCTGATTAGAATTTGCACGCTATACAGTACAGCCTTCCAACCTTTCTGTTCTCAGATATGAAGCCTGTAGAAAAAAAAGAAGAGAACCTGTGGATAGTACAGATCTCGTCGGCAGTGGCTGGTATCATTTTTACACTCATCTTTGTCCTTCCATGCTGCGGACTCTCTTACTTTATGACACTAACGAAAAAGGGAGGAGCAGGAAGAGCTGTCGCTATGAAAGCTTTCAGACGCATGTAAGTGACCCCACTGTCATTGTGAATAGTGTCTGTTAGGCTTTTGGTATGGATGTCCTGTTAGCGTGTGTATGTATACCACTTCAAGACGTCTGTGAATCTCTCTTGTCAAGGCTACACAGTGATGTCACGGATATGCCTGCAATGAGAGTTTGAGAGTTAAATTGATTGGTCCGCAATATGGTCATCACGTCCTGTATCTATATTGCCATATAACGCACTGAGGGATTTTCACCTTTAAGTTGCTTGAATTCAAAGTACAATCACCTGATAAAATGTACACATACATATGCACACATAATTTATGTATGTATGTATGTAGCTGTGGGTGGTGAATGCATGACTACAGTGTTTTTGCTGCACGCGGTGCAGGTCTCAGCAGTATGCTGTCCATAACGCCAATGTGAAAGCGAGGGATATCAGGCAGGGGACTAGAATTGGTGAGGAGTGCGCACACAGATGTGTGAGGTATATATGGCACTGTCCATGTATTTGACACAGTAAATAGCCCCACATTGTGTTTGTCAACTGAAGGACACTCCACTGCAGTTTAGTGAGTTAGGTTATTATACTCTAAATCTTTACTGCCACCTTGGGCACTTGACCCATCACAGAAGGAATTTCTCCAAACATGTTTGCCAGTTGTATTTTGAGCAGTTTAAGTTGCTGTTGGTGCTAGTTGTCGCGGACGCACATCTTCACAATCATATGCAGCTTGCTACTAGTGTTGTTCCGTCTGTCTGTGTCCTTGGTTGTTGTGCATGACCAAATAGGGAATGGCCGGTTCGGGGAAGTGCGGAAAGCAGAAGTAACGAGCATCTGTGAAGAGTCACCTCTCCAGAACATAGCCTGCATTAAGGTATTCCAAGGTAATGAGACACCTCTGAAGCTGCAGCTCTTTCTACTGCTAATAAGCACTGAGATACAGACTGGTCATTGTTTGCCTTTCTGTGTGTATGTACGTATGTATGCAGAGTCTCAATCGAACAATATGCAGAAGACTGAGGCGTTGAGAAGGGTTGAGTTTAAGAAGAATGTGGCACCCCATGTGAACATCATCAACTACCTTGGAGCCTGTTCTAGCGGGAAAAAAGGTATGTGTCTGCTGCATGGGGAGGAGGAGGAGGGGGGAGGAGGAGGAGGAGGAGGAGGGGGGGAGGAGGAGGAGGGGGGGAGGAGGAGGGGGGGGAGGAGGAGGGGGGAGGAGGAGGAGGAGGGGGGGAGGAGGAGGGGGGAGGAGGAGGAGGAGGAGGGGGGGAGGAGGAGGAGGAGGGAGGAGGAGGGGGGAGGAGGGAGGGGAGGTGGAATGTGTATAGGCATTGGGCAAAGAGAAATGCCATTTACAGGGTTGTTGAATTCACAGCTGTAGCAGGAGTAATTGTGCAGGAGAAAAGTTTTGCGAATTTCATGATCGAATGACTTACTATTTGCTACCAATTTTTCTTCACTTCTCCTGCTGTGCGTATGTGTAGCATTTGCCTCTAATAATGCATGCCTTTGTGTATGCGACCTTACGTAGGTGCATAGTTTGACACCCAGTGCCATGGCCAAATGATTAAAACTTGTGAGGCATACATAAGTGGACAGTTTAAAATATATTATTTAGGGGCAGCCCCACGAGTTTTTTAACTCGAAATACTTATGTTTTTTTTGAACTTGATAATGTATTGATGATATTGTAAGAGTCACATCCTACATATATATGTATGTATGTATGTACACCCAACTCAATGTAGTGTCAAAATTGTGTGTGAAGAGGCCCTGGCAGTGTATGGCGATACCGTATTTACTTTGGATATTCTTTTGTATGTCGTGGTTCACTATATGACCGTGATGTATTCCATGTAAATGCAAACTCTAATCTAAAGCTTGCTAATAATAGTAATGATGACATTTACAAGCACATCAGCTGTCTAGTTCTTAGACCAGTGTTCCATTAGCTTGTACCAATGCAGAAGCTAGAAGTGACTTCACATATTCTACATCTCTTTCTCAGTTACTCTTGTTGTGGAGTTGGGTGTGTTTGGAACACTTTACTCCTTCCTTGAGGCAAAAAAGAGGGCCCAAATGCAGTCCAGGCGAGATAGCTACAGTGCCCTGGACGAGGGTAAGATTGAGAATGCGAGCGTGGCCTACGCCCGAGGATGCTTGCCTAACAGTAAGCTGGAGGACATATTTACAGCTCCACTTGAGAGAGCCTTGACAAATGAAGATGTACTGGCCATTGCCGAGCAAATTGCTAAGGGATTGCTGCATCTCAACCAACAGTCAGTGAGTTATGTAAAGTTGTATGTACCTATGTGAGTTCAAATTACAACATGAGGACATAATGACAGGTTTGTACAGGTCTGACTTGAAGGAGTCTCTATTTGCTACAATGATGGCTGTCATGGAAGACTCATCGCGACCTATATGTGTAGCCGACATTCACAAATGATCATACGTTTGTCATTAATTTTGGCAACCTATGCAGCAATAGTGTGCCAAAATGCCTGATTGTGTGGGCTTTTGTTTCCGTGATATACTCCAATTCAGCTGTAATTATTAATAATAATTATAATGCAGACATCCTTCCTGGTGCATTGCATACATCCTGTCATGATTGTCGGTCGGTGTGCACTCTACACCCGTCCTTCCCTTGTCTGATCCGTAGATTGTTCACCAGAGGTTGACCTGTGAGTCTGTGTACATTGGGGCCAACTACTGCATCAAAGTGGGCGGGTTTGTCTGTAAAAAGACTGCCTTGTTCCCCCCTGATGAGCCGAGGCGACCATCAATGGTGCGTTCAACTGATCAGCCTCTCTGCACATTTGCAGTATTGGTGAAATCCATGGGAGGAATAATACTTTTGCATCTCATATGTTGTATAATAATCATACGTACATACATACATACATACATACATACATGCGTATGTGTGTGCTGTACGTATATGCATATTTTAGGTACTGTGTCTGCATGTACATACATACGTATATATGTATTGCTCTCACATAATTGTGCAATGTGTCCAATGCAGCAGTTCTATGTGTGTCTCTCATGTAGAACGAGAATGGACCACAGCTCACTGAGAGAACCCCAAACGTGAGTAGGTAGCTTTATTATATGTTATTGTATATGTAACGAGAATTCCATTGAAGTACACAAGTAGTATGTATATACATTGATTACAGACAGCATGGTCCAAGAATACCAGACCTTGCTTGTTCACTTTGTACATGTACGTATGTGTATTTACAGCAGCTGCTTGCAATGTTATATCAGTTGATGTCGCTTGGTACAAATGGACCACTATGTATTTCATTGCAGTTCAGAGAAGCTCCTATGGATGTCGTCCTTCTCCTTACTCCTGTAGCGATTCCTTATCCTCGTGACATGGATATACGTAGTTACCTTCATGCAAAGCCACTAAACAATTGCCCTTACAAGTACAAAGTACATATTTTGTAGTCTCCCACATCCAGAGAAATGTACTGTATACGTCACTGGAACCAAGCATGGCAGACAAAACATGCTAGCATTTCTCACCTTTGGCCTCAGTCCTGTTCAGTCAGTTTTGTGTGAATGAGACACAGTGTGAGGATCAGTGTTTGCACCTGTACAGGGCCGGCAACTGGCTTGGTGGTCTCCACCTGAAGTGATTGAATCCCTGAGCTACTCACAGGCCAGTGACGTGTAAGTGAAGTTATGTACGCATGTGTGTATGGATTGTACACAAGCCAACCGTGAACATGCTATTGTAATCCTGCACTGTCATGTTCACCATTAGGTGGTCGTTTGCAATGACAGTTTGGGAGCTTGCTTCCGACGGTGAGGCATGCCATGTACGTACCAGTCTAGTGTCCTATGAGATTCTTCTTCCCCTTTTGGGTTGTGCGGAAAGTCTAACATATATACACATAGCACCAGTATCGCAATGAGTCATGCTTTTTGATAGTCCATTACGACACATTCAGTGTACTATCATCTTTCTGTGATAGAGATATTTTCTTATGCATGCCTATTTTGTTTTAACCCTACAATTCTAATATATTCTATACAGGACTTTGAAGTCCATGAGAGTATACTTTCATTCGTTTGTTGTCTGCAGGAGACACTCCAATGCAGGATGTCGGTGCAGACCGAACTACAGACTTGCCAGAGATAGTACGCAATAGGGGCAGTCGACCCCGTCAACCAACTATCTGCTCAGATGCGCTGTAAGTGTGTGTAGTGCAGACACACACCACACACAAACGCATGTTCATATCCCCACACATAGGCATGCGTGACATTATTTTGCAAAGCAATACCTGTATAATACTGTATATAGCTACTGATCCCCCGTCGCACCAACTACAGGTTTGGTATCATGCAAGAGTGCTGGCAAGCGGAGCCATTGACACGCCCAGGGCTGCACTATGTCAGCCAACGACTATGTCAACAGCCCTGCACCTCTAGAGAGGTTGGTTCTAGTCACTGTACGTCATAGATTGTATTGCTTTTGTACACCTTCTTTGCATAGCTGGCTTGCTGTCTGCTATGAGGGTGCTGTACATGGTTGCATGCGCTAATGTTGTTGGACCTCACAGCCTCCAGGTTCAGCCATTCGAGCTCGATCTCGAAGGCTGTCCCCACTGCACATGCCTGATCTGGTGGAGGAGGAGGAGGAACAGTAACTGGCTTTGTGAAGGAGCACATGTCTGTGCTATAATCGACTCACTGTATCTCTGTAGCTGCTAGGCGGTACAGATCTGATTTGACACCTCTTTAGTGTATTATTATACGCACCGTACATGCACTGTAATCATGACACAACTTGCTGCCATTAGTATGTGCCTTTTAGCATGCATTTAAAACACATGCAGCGTTAATTGTGTGTCGTTATCACTTTTAGCAGAGTGCACTTTGGCGTGTATGTTATGTATTCTGCTGAATAATTGCATGCAATGCATAATATAATTAATTGAGATTAATAGAGATGGCTTTTGTTCATCTTCGTTGCATAGCTGGCTGTCTAGTGGTTTGTGTGTGAGTTCTTAGATAGAGATCGATCGCTTTGTTCATCTTTGCGTAGCACTTATATATGCATATAATTATATATAGCAGGCCAGATATACAGTTGTCTTCCAGTGTATGAGCTTGCAATTGCTGTATGTATGTGCGTGCATGGTTCCATGCACTAATGTTGTTGACTCTCACAGGGTCAAAGTCCACTCTATCCTCAAAATCGAAATCTAAGGGTCGATATCCCCACTGCTTTGGCACACATAATTATAATGCAAAGGTGCAATAGCAATGGCATACTAATAGTACATGTCTCGATATATGGCTCTATATATAGCTCTATAGGATATGCAGGATAGGATAAGATAGGCAGTATGCATAAATAGTATGACATTAATTGTAGGTGTGTTTTAGCACAAATAATTATAATGCAAAGGTGCAATAGCAATGGCATACTAATAGCATAATTATACATGTCCCGTTGATATATGGCTCTATAGCTAGGATATATATACTCGTACACTGGTATAATTTTATACATATATACAAACTACAAACATACATACCTCGAGCTCCATGCTCTGGTTTGCTTGTAATTAGTTGGCCCTGCAATTGTGACCCAAATGCATACACATTTACATTCATTCAATGTCCCTTGTTGGTGGCCCCTCCCCTTCTGGACCTGCTTTAACACTGTCCCCTCCCCCTGCATGGAGGGAGTCAGCAGCCCTGCTTCACAGGAGGGACTGGGACAGCTGAGGGGTGCTGCACAACTCACCACCCCTCAGCTCAGTGACAGCGCAGGTGGACAGTGACAGCGTCAACACAAGTGAGAAGGACTGACACCACCGTCACTGTGGTATGATAGCCAACTACAATGATCGATCCAATAATATGTACGCATATACAGCGCAAAAGCTGTGTGCAATGCCTGCACATTTCAAAACATGCTAGGTCCTTCTCCCACAATGTATGGGCAGTCAAGTATGAAGCCACTTTACTGTGTTTCATGGGCTTGCATAGCACAGGACACCAGTATACTATAGGGTATGATTGTAGATTTAGTTGTCTATAATATATAACACACAGGCAGTACGTACATCCACTGTCCTGGACACCAGGTCCCCTAACAGTCCCTCCACTCGACACTGGTAGGCACCCGACTGAAGGGCTGTATCAAACTGGGTGAACGTCAGTGTGCTGGTGGTTGGATCACCGTTGATGTTATATATTACCCTCTGCGAGAGTGACACTCACATCTTCTCCGTTCAGGAGCCAAGTGGTCCCAAGCAGATATAAAAAGCTGAACCGACAAGTGAGGGTGATGCTACCATCTGGGCCGATGTAGCGCCTGGTTTCTCCGTCAATGGTAGGCACAGGCAGAGCTGAGGAAGGGCAGACAAGGAAAGAGCACAGGATTCTGGCACCTAGCTACCTTCTCAACAGACTCATATGCTAGACAATACACGCACATACGTGCGCGAGAGCACACGCTACCCACCAGTGGTGTCCAGACCACACACACTTGGTGCTGGGACATTGCAATCCATCAATATGAGGTCGGTAGTAGATTCAGACTTCCTGCCTATTGCAACACACTTCCCAACATTCTCTGTTGCTCCAGTTAGTTGAAGGGGTGTTACCACCAAAATGTTAAGTATTGTGGGAAAAATTTGAAGCATTTTGTCTCTGGACAGGTGTTACAGTAAAAGGTATGGTAGTCATCTAGGTAATGGAGAGAGGGAGAAGAACAGAAGGGAAATGGGAGAGTATACCATGCATGCAGTAGAAGTACGCCACAGTATCTTCTAATACTACACAAAGTTCGAATCAATTAAAATTACACGATTACTGTTCATTGAGAGCTTCCCATCAAATAGCTACAACCAGTTTGCGAATAAACACAGCAACATCAAATGTCAACAGCCAGTACTGTAGATCTTTGGCTGTTAATGGCACATGTAGCTACATGTACTTATACCCGGGATGCCTTGATAGGTAGCTGGCCGACTAAAAGGTCTTTCCAAACTAATTAAGCACATAATAATCTACGCATACATACATACGCAGCTGGCTACCATGAGCACAACTAAGCTGTGTATCTCTATTCTACGTAGCCAGTCCGTTCGTTTGCTGCATGCTGATACACCTACGTACGTAGCTACTCGGCTATACGAAAACGAAACCTACTTACGTGCTAGACTAGCTATTTGGCGCTTACCTGTGGCCAGCGACCATACAATTGTGACAATTGAATCCTTCTCCATTTCCATGCTCTGTGGTTCAGTGATGTCAGAGATAAAGGTCTATGGACGGTGGGTGAGTACTCGCTTGCTGATGGCCTACAAACGAGCTAGTCTCGCGTCTTCGCTGAATCATGCAGATCCCTTGGCGATCGAATCCACTGCTAGGTGCAACAGTGCACAAGGTGGGGTGATAGTCCACAGCAAATTAATAGGGAGTAGATCGGGCGCTTACTGTGTTTGTATAGGGACAGCAGAGATATCATGCAATCTTCTGCCTGCATTCTGTCGTACGAGCGTGGGACTTGAATTATCATAATTGTGCCAGGGAAAGTACCCAGCAGACTAATGGGCGGACCACACAGCTGCACTATTTAAAGTGGAGTTTTCGGCTTCTTTACTGGTGATGCTGCCTTGGATACTGTTAGGAACACTAGGTAATTAACTCAGCAGCCTGCATCTAAATAATACGTACTGTTCTACATAATGTGTGCTACTGTTACATTGCTAACCATAGTGAGAGCCAGTAGAAATCGCACGTTCGCTTTTTAGGTTGCCCGAGGGCTTATTAATTTTCGCCACCAGCAAGTTTGAAGCGAATTTGAGCGTCTTTCGCGCGTAGATATCATCGTTTGAGTGACCCTCTCCACCATGCTTTGGCTGGCAGAGACGCCCTCCTTCGGCAGGCTTCTCTACTACGGCGCTTCTGGGGTGTTTTCACAATGGCGCTTCCACGACAGAACTTCCAACGACGGCTATTTTGACTCACAGTGAGCCCCACAACAGAAAGTCAGCTTGTGCCTCTACCAGCGTCTGAGAATGCCCACACTAGAGCTTCTTGTGCTACGTCTTTGCAGCGCACTGCGTCAGTGTCCATGCATGTTCACATGCATAACATTTCAGGGTAGTCTCACCACCAGGTGCATAGATGTCTTGCAGATGTGGCCCTTGAGCGACAGAGGAGTATGGCAAGACCTGCCCTATCTTGTACAAGGATTTCATGTTTAATTGTAACGGTTGCGTGTTAGCTAGCCTATACTGATACTCGTCTGTTACAGTGTACAAGGCCACCAGAAGCATAGCTAACTATGTGCATGGTATGTGGTCTGGCCACTCCAGGTTTGGCTAGACCACTGCATGATTCTCTTCAAAACTGGCCAATATGCATACACTGCCAGACTTAGGGAGTCTACCGATGTACCTTGAGCCACTACAGGTTGGCAGCTATAGTTTGGTGCATGTCTGCAGTTTGCTCAGTTCAGCCTTACAGTTAGCTAGTCCATGTTGGTTGTGTGATGGCATAAAGTGCACATAATTATAGACAGGTCACGGTTCACCTGCATTTATTGTTGAGAGGAAGTGCAGAAGGTTTCTCGACCTGCTGTATATGTTGTGAATGAGATTATTTTTCTGCCCACCCTAATGTTTTCATGCAGTGTCTTGTGCAGGTTCAGTGGTCCTCACTCAGACCCACCCAGCTGCCCCTTATGTGTGTAGAACTGGCAACATCACCCTCAGGTGTCAGTATGATGGTGTGGAGAATGTGTTAGTTGTGCTGTGGGTTATTGGGTCTCAGATAGCCCATCCACCATCCTAGGACACACTGTCCTCCCTCGCACCACCACCTATCAGGACATAGTGGTGGATAGCTACACCAACTTGGCTGCTGGGTATCGCTGTACACCTACTCTGAGCAATGGAACACAGCCACAGCTGAGCAATCAGTACAACCCACAGAATGAGTGTGAGTTTTTGCCAAACCTAATCAACTTCTGTTGTGCGCACTGGTGTACGTAGGTGGCAAAAGTAGCAATGTGTACTGTATATTGTCATCATCATCATACTGACACCATCGTCATCATATTGGCGGATTGCCCTCAAAACCGCCAATCCGCCAAAATTTCCGGCCATACGGTATATTCAATTGCTTCTCATCTCAGCTGCTGAAGTGACCCTCTCCTCCCTGACCTTGGCAAGCAGGACAGCCACCACTTTGAGTGTCACCTGGTCAGCTGGCTACCCCAAGTGCTACTCCTTCACGGTGTCCCACTCCACCCAAGATGGCTCCATCAATGTCACCCAACCTGCCGACAGTGACACCTCCCACACTCTGACCTCCCTCCAACCCGGCACCACTTACAGGATTGAGGTGGAGGCTGTGAGGAAGGGAGACGGAGCAGATGGACAGAGGGCAAAGATCGTTGGGAACTTTACTACTGATGAAGGTGAGGAGAGAATGCTGCGACCATTGATGGAGTTGGTGGCAGCATCAGTTACAATAAGGGCATGTGGGTGTAGTAAATACAAGTTACCTGAGTATGAGTATGAGCAGATAATGCAATTTTTCACTGAGCACACATGTATAAACCAGTGAGGCACTTTGTCAGTTGTGTAACTCAGTACCTTGCACTCATCATATCTCCTTGTATACACATTACACACAGACACAACTGATGTTATTCCAACAGCAACTCTCCCACCAAGGCCTAGTGCCTCTTCAGAGACAGTTGGTGAGCTGACCCTATGTGTGTAACACACACACACACACACATGCACACACACACACACGCACACACACACATGTCTGCATGTACACTTTTATGCCGACATATATACAGTCAATACTCATTAATATTGATATACTGCTCAGCTGCAAACATGTTACCCTTTCTGACCTCATTTGAAGCTCTATAAGTGCATGCAATGCACAATATACACTTGGGTCAGGTTTACCAACAAATGTATCTGTCCACCATGCACATAGATATCTCCAGAGCATTGATTGGAGGTGTCATTGGAGGCTCACTGGTCCTCAGTCTCGTGTCTATCAGTTGTTCCTTGGTAGCAGTACTCATTCTGGTCCTCGTGTGTAGACGACCCCCTGTACCAGGTGGGTCTGTACACTGAAGACGTGAACATACATATGTGGAAGGTGCATCACACATTTAGAAGTGATGTCTATATTGTGCACATGCATGCAGTGATGAAGTCTAGTGTCAAAGCAGACTTAGACGGGGAGGGGCCACCAACAAGGGAGGAGGAGGAGGAAGAGAGAGTGAAGATGCAGGCTAACCCAGCCTACCTGCCCATTGAGATGAGCTACAAGTCACAAGAAAGGCAATTATACCTCAACGTCATGATGGCCCCACCAGACACAGACGTTGCTGAAGACCACACCAAGATTCAGGCTAACCCAGCCTACCAGTCCATTGAGATGACGAACTACTAGTCACAAGAGAACAAGCACATCAATGTGTCAAGTTGAAGTCATTGGAAATGTTTGTATTATAGATGTGTGTAGTGTGTCACTAGAATTATAGAGCCCTGCAGCTGTTTGTACGTTTTGTGTTGATGCATGGGTACATACAGTGGATAAAATGTAAGACATGGACAATGGGTAATGTATTATATTATATGGGTGATGCATGGGTTACAATGCATATTGGATGCATAATGCATAATACTTACTGAATGCATATTGGGTTCACTATACAGTGCAGTGAGAGTGCATGATTGTTGTGACATGGCACACTAAATTTAATGTAAAAGCATGACTGTATTATATACACTATATTATACATAATATTATTGTAATAATGTTGTATAATGTAGAATGTTGTAAGTGGAAAAAAGAACTATTATATATGTCACTTGTATATAATTATACCTATATATAGTACTGTAATGCATGATGCAATAATGAATGTAGGTGGTGCAATACGTTCAGGGAAATACCCACTGCAAGCCACAAACAAAATGGAGCATTTTGGAACTTTACCTGTCTTACTGTGTTGGACTCTAACAGGAACATCAGGTGATTTGATCACTAATCCGCACTGCTCATGAGTAGTTTATGCTATACAATATTAAATGGTGGTGCTAGAGTTGCTATTGAAGTTGCCAGGGGCTTTAGCAATAGCTATAACTAAATCTATAGACTCTGCATGTTCTTTCATTTGTATGTAGCTGCTGTCATTCTCACTCAGACCCACCCAGCTGCCCCTTATGTGTGCAGAACTGGCAACATCACCCTCAGGTGTCAGTATGACATGGCAGATTTTGTTTCCTGGAGTGTTGATGACATGTCCAATGTGGACCCATCCACCATCCCAGGACATGCTGTCTCCGACAGCACCACCACCTATCAGGAGTTAGTGGTTGACAGCTACACAAACTTGAGGGAGAGGTACCAGTGCACTGTTGTTGTAGGGAGTTCCGTTAGTAACAGCAACAACCTTATGCCAGCACAGCCTGAAGGTACGTAAATATGAACACACTTAAGTAGTGTTCAGTTGTTCATGATTGTACATACGAATTATTCTATACACACTATTCCAGCTGCTGAAGTGACCCTCTCCTCTCTGACCTTGGCAAGCAGGACAGCCACCACTTTGAGTGTCACCTGGTCAGCCGGCTACCCCAAGTGCTACTCCTTCACTGTGTCCCACTCCACCCAAGATGGCTCCATCACTGTCACCCAACCTGCCGACAGTGACACCTCCCACACTCTGACCTCCCTCCAACCCGGCACCACTTACAAGATTGAGGTGGAGGCTGTGAGGAAGGGAGACGGAGCAGACGGACAGAGGGCAAAGGTCATGGGGAACTTTACTACTGAAGAAGGTGAGGAGTAAGCATATATATGCAGGTATTCATAGTTTATACATACATTTGGTGAGCGGAGGTAATCCACTCACTAGTAGAGTAACTTATTGTGTCACACAATTCTTTGCACATGCAGTAGCAGTCACATCTGATGTTGTGCCTTCTGGAACCATTCCTGCAACAACCTCACCCTCAGCACTCTCACCTACACCTACTGCACCCTCAGAGACAGCTGGTGAGTTGACCTTTGAGAAGACATGCTTGTACTCCAATGAGTTTGTTTTGGACTTTTGCCACATATCCACATGTAAAGGTTACTCGCCCAAACACACACACATGCACAGAATTGCACACACGCTTCCATGAACACATCCAGGTATACAGTGCAAAGTTGATAAAGTTTATAAAGGGCCTCATGGCTAAAACGTTCTGTAGCAATCCTTTTTTCTGCTACAGTTGTGAAAAGTTACCAAGCGTTCAGACAAGGTTATGAAGCCTACTTTTTATGTAGATCATATTTTAGGATTTGTAGCGTATGTGCCTTTGTAGTGTGTGCAGACATTGTACAGTCCTCTAGGCGTATCCTTATTGTTGGCTGTTGCAGTTATTGATTGTCAGACCACAGTGACAGTGTTGTCAGTCATCCTGTCACTTGTGCTGACACTGTCACTGTCCACCTGCACAGTCAGTGCAGTGGTGCATGCTGTGATGTACAAGAGACTGCAGAGGTGCAGAGCTGAGCTGAGAGGTGGTGAGTTTTGCAGCACCCCTCAGCTGTCCCAGTCCTTCCTGTGAAGCAGGGCTGCTGCCTCTCTCCATGCAGGGGGAGGGGACATTGTCAAAGCTGGTCCAGAAGGGGAGGGGCCACCAACAAGGAAGGAGGAGGAGGAGGAGGGAGAGAAGATGCAGGATAACCCAGCCTACCTGCCCATTGAGATGAGCTACAAGTCACAAGAGAGCAAGTACATCAATGTGCCAAGTTGAAGTAATTGAAGACGTGTGTAAATTGAAGAAATGTGTGTAGATATGTATAGTGTGTGGAATACAAAGAGTTACTTAGTTTATCCAAACTGGTATAACACAGGAATTTTCAGTACGTATATTTATATCTGGCAACACAGAAGTGCTGTCTATGTTGGAAGGTTGTATTATGTTTATTTTTGGTTTGTGCCAAAAGTGGTACCTAACGTCTCACTGCCATGGTGTATACTGAATGTGAAAACTGTGTGAGTATTCAAGTGTCACAATTATACTATTTCAGGTTCTGTTCAGAATTGTTCGTAACTGAATGCACACAAACGAGGCTTGGCATTCCTCAACCTAAGCAAGTAAACAACTCCATATTAGGTTGAAATGCAGGAAGTGTGAGGAATGGCCTATAGGAAAAAGCAGTTTGGAACAAGCAAAAGCGAAAAATGTAGGTGAAGGAGCATGGGTATCACAGACCTGTCCCCTGCTCATGATCAAGTGTATACACCACATTGCCCCGCTTTATCAGCAGGTGCAGCCATGTACGTCTTCTCAGTCACTTGTGGTCAAACATTCAATGTCTGCACATGTATTAGTACCGCATTCTTCACTTCACAGTCTTGAGTCTTTATAGCAGTTCTCTGCATTCACTAAATCTGGTGACAACCTCCATGCTCATTGCCAATGCTCAGTGAAATTCCAACCTCCATGCTCATTGCCAATGCTCAGTGAAATTCCAACCTCCATGCTCATTGCCAATGCTCAGTGAAATTCCAACCTCCATGCTCATTGCCAATGCTCAGTGAAATTCCAACCTCCATGCTCATTATGCAGTCTTCAGTCTCACTTGCACTACATACATAATCTACTTGACTGCTGCACCTCTGATGCCTGGGGCACATACTTACAGTACACTTACCCTTTAGATCTACAGTCTGTATGCAAGTACAATATGCATTTACAGGTTATTTGGCACCTCAATCAGATACTATATAAGTGTCATAAGAATGCATTAGCTGTGTATAGCACCCGTTGCCATGGGCAACGGGTGATTATACAGTGATATTATAATGTATAAAACACCCCAGCAATTAATGTATAATTACCCTGCCCTTCTTTAATAAACCGCCCAGAGCTTTTATTAGTAGACGGCGAAAGGTAAACTGAGGCAAGTCCACGTCCGACTACAGTAGCGAAGCGTATGCAGTCCGGACAGAAGCTGGTAAAGAGGATATTTCACCCCGTTATCTTTTCGAGTTTCTACTATCAACGTAGACAGGACTTCATCCAACTCCTCACACTCCATAGACCCTAAAATGTCTCTACGAATCTCGCTGCCGGGGTTTCTTCTGTTGTAGTCTCTTCGCCACCAAAATTGCTCGCGGCCTGCTCTGCTCCGTACGTTTGCGAACATTCACTAAAGAATACTGCTCGACTTCCTCTCTTTCCAGAGCTTCAAATCGTCTCTTCGGAGACAGACTGAGCTTTGGGTGAGAACTGAGATGAGTGTTTTCTTTCTCCATTGCGTTGATCGAAACCCGCCTAACCCCTGTTTAGATCAACGGGTGCTATACTGGTTACGACATGCGCACTCGGGCGTTACGGCATATAAAATGCACTCGACCTCGGGCTCGGCATTTTATATGCCGTAACACCCTCGTGCCCATGTCTTAACCACTAAATGCAATACATGGGCTGAGTGCATGCATATCCCCAAACTGTGAAATGGTAGGGAAAGTACCCAGAGAGAGCAGGAAAATGGAGCTGGCTGTAATGCTGTCTACAATACTGTCAGGAGCAGTAGGTAACCGGTAGCACCTCTAATTTGTTGCTGTACTGAACATTGTTATCATTTATAATAGCTATATGTCTATGCTATATCTATCCAATTGGTTTTCATGTTGTTGCTATTGTGTAGGTTCAGTGGTCCTCACTCAGACCCACCCAGCTGCCCCTTATGTGTGTAGAACTGGCAACATCACCCTCAGGTGTCAGTATGATGGTGTGGAGAATGTGTTGGGTGTGGTGTGGGGTATAGGGATGGAGGCAGGTACAGCCAACCCATCCACCTTCCCAGGACACACTGCCCTCCCTCACACCTCCATCTATCAGGAGGTAGTGGTGGACAGCTACACCAACTTGAGGGCGAGGTATCAATGTGCTCCAGTTCCATCAAATGGAACAGTACTGAACAGCAATGTGTATGAACCTCAGATTGAATGTAAGTACAATTAGACCATATGGGTGCACCACACTTAGGCATGCACATGTGTCTTATTAGTCATCGATGGTTTACACTATTATGTATGTATAACATATGTATATGTGTCCAATCAGAGCAGTGCAGGTTTTGCACAAGAGTGCATGCCAATGCAGTTTAATGTTCAAATTCTCATCTTCTATCACATCATCATTACATAATTTAGTACTGCATTGTCTTTGTTTGAGCATCCAAGTGAGCATCAATTGATAATTTCATCTGTTCTTGCATGTCGATTGATACACTCTTGTTCAGCTGCTGAAGTGACCCTCTCCTCCCTGACCTTGGCTAGCAAGACAGCCACCACTTTGAGTGTCACCTGGTCAGCCGGCTACCCCAAGTGCTACTCCTTCACTGTGTCCCACTCCACCCAAGATGGCTCCATCACTGTCACTGTCAGCCAACCTGCCGACAGTGACACCTCCCACACTCTGACCTCCCTCCAACCCGGCACCACTTACAGGATTGAGGTGGAGGCTGTGAGGAAGGGAGACGGAGCAGACGGACAGAGGGCAAAGGTCATGGGGAACTTTACTACTGAAGAAGGTGAGAAGTATATCTGCATACACATTTATTCACAGCTTGTACATGCATACATACATATGGTGAATGGGTTGTCAGCAAAATGCGTCACAATATTCATTGCACATGTACATAGTATTGGGCACATCTGATGTTATGCCTTCTGTAACCATTCCTCCAACAACATCAACCTCAGCACTCTCACCTACACCTACTGCACCCTCAGAGACAGCTGGTGAGTTGACCCTTGTGTTGAAGGCATGCTTGCATATGTAGATCTTGTTCTAGGATTTGTAGTGTATATATATGTGCCTTTGAAGTGTGTGCAGACAGTATACACTCCTCCTCTAGGCAATGCGTGGTGTATCCTTCTTGTTGGTTGTTGCAGTTATTGGCTGTCAGACCACAGTGACAGTGTTGTCAGTCATCCTGTTACTTGTGTTGACGCTGTCACTGTTCACCTGCGCAGTCAGTGCAGTGGTGGTTGCAGTGATGTACAAGAGACTGCAGAGGTGCAGAGCTGAGCTGAGAGGTGGTGAGTTGTGCAGCACCCCTCAGCTGTACGTGCCGGTCCCTCCTGTGAAGCAAGGCTGCTGCCTCCCTCCATGCAGGGGGAGGGGACAGTATCAAAGCAGCTCCAGAAGGGGAGGGGCCACCAACAAGGGAGGGGGAGAAGGATGAGGGAGAGAAGATGCAGGCTAACCCAGCCTACCTGTCCATTGAGATGAGCTACAAGTCACCAGCGAGCAAGTACATCAATGTGCCAAGTTGAAGTAATTGAAGATGTGTGTATAAATAGATATATACAGTGCGTGGAGTAAGATTAGAGACAGCTACGTAGGTAGTTTCCAAACTAGTGTGTGCATACGAATGTACAGTATGGATACATAGTATTGCTTGCCATGCATAAATTATGCATACAGTATTGTCCGTACTGTGTTTTCAGCTTCAGCTAGTGTAGGTAGGTGTGTGTACAACAAGAACTGTACCTAACGTCTCACTGTCATGGTGTATATGTATGTATAATTATGTATTGAATGTGAATCCTGTGTGAGTATTCAAAGGCCACAATTATAATACTTCAGGATCTGTAAATATGCGTATCATTGTGGAAGGTATTACATATGTCGGTGTGCACATTTGCACATATCATTGTGAAGAAGGTATTACTGTCTGTATGCACGTATGGGTTATTTGGCACTTCACTCAGACACAAGGTGTCCCATGTGGAAATGCATTAGCAGTGTATACAACACATGGGCTGAGTGCATGCATATCAAAACAGGTAAAGGTAGGGAAAGTACCCAGAGAAAGCAGGAAAATGGAGCCTCTCAGATTCTTGGCTGTAATGTTGTCTACAATACTGTCAGGAACAGTAGGTAACCTTTAGCACATCAAGCTCGTCTGAAGTGTGATTATGCCAGAAGACAAATGGTTATTGTTTCTGTATCTCTTCCTCATAATTATAATTATGTATAATGCAGTGTCTTGTGCAGGTTCAGTGGTCCTCACTCAGACCCACCCAGCTGCCTCTTATGTGTGTAGAACTGGCAACATCACCCTCAGGTGTCAGTATAATGGTGTGGAGAATGTACTGGGTGTGGTGTGGGTCATTGGGACTGAGACAACACCTGGCCCATCCACCATCCCAGGACACACTGCCCTCCCTCGCACCACCACCTATCAGGAGGTAGTGGTGGACAGCTACACCAACCTGAGGGCGAGGTATCGATGTGATTTAGTACTGTTCAATGGAACTGTATTGCCCAGCAACGAATATGACCCTATGAGTGAATGTGAGCATGAAGTGAAGTTGCAATCCATATACATGTACATTGGCGTTTGTATGAAGTCGTACTTGTGCTCCAGGTTTATTCAGGAATAAAATTTGTTACCATCATCATTGTATGCTGTGGTGATGGGGCAAATGTTTCACGTACAGGGTATTAGTACAAACATGTACTATTTATTCATCATCTGTTTGTCTGATGTTGAGAACCCATGTGTGATCATTTCAGCTGCTGAAGTGACCCTCTCCTCCCTGACTTTGAGTGTCAATTGATACACTCTTGTGTGTTTACTGTGTGTATATTCAATTGCTTCTCTTCTCAGCTGCTGAAGTGACCCTCTCCTCCTTGACCTTGTCAAGCAGGACAGCCACCACTTTGAGTGTCACCTGGTCAGCCGGCTACCCCAAGTGCTACTCCTTCACTGTGTCCCACTCCACCCAACCTGCTGAAAATGACACCTCCCACACTCTGACCTCCCTCCAACCCGGCACCACTTACAGGATTGAGGTGGAGGCTGTGAGGAAGGGAGACGGAGCAGACAGACAGAGGGCAAAGATCGTTGGGAACTTCACTTCAGATGAAGGTAATAATTTAAAGTTAATCAAGTATGGGCTAATGACTAATGATTGGAAGGTAATTATTTTAAACGGACAAATAAGCCAACATACACAAATAAGTACATATACACAATTAAACATTCTTGACACATCACACATATATATGTATGGGTAAATGCCCTTGTGTAGTATGTATTTGGTACTAGCCTAGCTACGTATATACTTCATTATCCTTCCCACCTATGTACGTAAGTATCCTCCTGCCTTCTTAATTATCTTCTGCAGTTACAATTTCCCTCACTCAGACCCACCCAGCTGCCCCTTATGTGTGTAGAACTGGCAACGTCACCCTCAGGTGTCAGTATGGTATAGCTGAAGAAGTATTAAATCCTCTGGAGTGTTGGCTCTGTGTTTAATTTAGAAAACCCGTCAACCATCCCAGGACACGCTGCCCTCCCTCGCACCACAACCTATCAGGACCTGGTCGTGGACAGCTACACCAACTTGAGAGGAGAGTATCACTGTACAGCTGTTTTTGGGAATGGAACGCTTGGAGGCAGCAACGTCTACTTGCCTATTGCAGATTGTGAGTAAGGTAATACGTGTATAATGCTGTCTTGCTATTCAACAATATTGTATGACTCGATATTGTCCTGAGTGGCTAGGTACGTATAATCAATGTCCTCATCCTTGTGAAATTACTAGCCAATGAGGGAACACTACAAATGAAGGTGGTAGTGGTTTTCACACATATCTTATTTTATATTCCCTCAGTGACTAGTGAATATCAGATAGACGTATGTATGTGTTTTACGTTTTACGTAACAGAGAATATGCCATTTTGCAGCTCCTGAGATTACCCTATCTGACGTACAACTCGTTAATGTGACAGCCACCACTTTGAGTGTCACCTGGTCAGCTGGCTACCCCAAGTGCTACTCCTTCAGTGTGTCCCACTCCATCCAAGATGCATGGCTCCATCAATGTCACCCAACCTGCTGACAGTGACACTTTCCACACTCTGACCTCCCTCCAGCCCGGCACCACTTACAGGATTGAGGTGGAGGCTGTGAGGAAGGGAGACGGAGCAGACGGACAGAGGGCAAAGGTCATGGCAAAATTCCCTACTGCAACTGCAAGTGAGTGCCTACAATGGGATGCATTAAGGGGGTACAGGGGGGCATTTACCCACCTTGCTATACTCCCCTTAGAAATTCATCAAGCCTTACATCATTTACATCAAGCTACCAACTAAGTAGGCTTGCCCTCTCTTACTTCTTGAAGCCTTGTCACATCCTTAAAGAAATTTCCAAATACAGCACTGCATGCTACATATACTATCATGGAAGACAATATGCATATTAGAAATACATCCTTAAAGAAATTTCCAAATACAGCACTGCTATATACACCATCGAGAAACATTATATGAAATCGTGTAATTCTACATCCCACAATTTGTTTGCATCTCCTGTACAGCATCATGTCCACAGGCCACAGTGACAGTGACAGTTCTGACAGTCATTCTGTCACTTGTGTTGACACTGTTACTGTCTACCTGCACAGTCAGTGCAGTGGTGCATGCAGTGATATACAAGAGACTGCAGAGGTGCAGAGCTGAGCTGAGAGGTGGTGAGTTGTGCAGCACCCTCAGCTGTCCCAGTCCCTCCTGTGAAGCAGGGCTGCTACCTCCCTCCATGCAGGGGGAGGGGACAGTGTCAAAGCAGGTCCAGAAGGGAGGGGCCACCAACAAGGGAGGAGGATGAAGCGGAGGAGGGAGAGAAGATGCAGGCTAACCCAGCCTACCTGCCCATTGAGATGATGAGCTACAACTCACAAGAGAGCAAGCACATCAATGTGTCAAGTTGAAGTCATTGAAGACGTGTCGACATGTGTACCTCTGAGGTGTCATGTACCCTATAATTGCTATATACACACAATGGGCTAGTGTGTATAAATGTGTGTAGCACACATTATTAGAAGGTTTGAAGACCTGCTGCGTAATAATCATGTAACACAGCCAGACTGGTCAGTAGACCCACTTTCTTAATGGCTTGTGGCAAGGGTTGGCATGGTCTAGCGGCAAGACGTTTTCAGTTTATCTGCAGCATACTCATTACCTTTATTGACACTGAAGAAGCTAATGATATTCACAACACATGTGTCTGGGAAAGTACCCAGTGGGTCACCATAAATGGAGTCCTTCAAATGCTTGAATGTGATGTTGTCTTGGATTCTGTCAGGAACAGTAGGTACTGTAATTGGTATCCTGCACCTCTGAAATGTGCTGTTGATGACTGGGTTAACCAGTTAAATAATGAATCAGTGGTCCTCACTCAAACCCACCCAGTTGCCCCTTATGTGTGTAGAACTAGTACTGGCAACATCACCCTCAGGTGTCAGTATGAGAGTGTGGAGGGAGCGTCAACTGTCTTGTGGTCCATTGGGAAAGAGACAACAACAACCAACCCATCCACGATCCCCGGACACACTGCGCCCTCCTTCACACCACCACAAATCAGGAGGTGGTGGTGAACAGCTACACCAACCTGAGGGAGAGGTATCAATGTGTTCCAGTTCTATCAAATGGAACGCTGGACAGCAATTGATGTGTTTGAACCTCAGATTAAATGAAGTCCCAAGAGAGTAAGTACATTAATGTGCCAAGTTGAAGTAGTTTGCTGTGTGTGGACTACCTCTGAAGTATCATAGTTATGTACTCATATGCCATGTTTGTGTACCCCTACCCCCACACATTTTATACACAATTGTGTACTAACTTGCACACAAACGTGTTGGGATTATTTGAAAACATGGTGTGGAATGCATGGTCGTTTTGAGCGACCTACTTACATGTTGAGAAGGATTGTCTCAACCCACTAGCTATAATTGTTTATCGACTGATTGTAATTTGTTGTGCAAACAGTATGTTTATGCAGGAGTGTGTGTAGTGCATTCACTATGGCAATTAATGTTATAGCACTCATAGACACATCAATGTTTCTAGTTGCAGTATGTAACAGATTGTACAAATTGTTTCAATCATCACATGTATACTTGATTACATATACCGTGTGGCCGGAAATTTTGGCGGGGAATTTATTTTGGCGGATTGGCGGGTTTGAGAGCAATCCGCCAATATTTCATCCGCCAAGAACTTCACAGTGTGATGTCATCATTATTGCGAAATCATAGCTTGTGTATTTAGGCTACAGCTAGACGCGCCAGTGTAATCGTCGGCATGGAGTTTACCATTGAAAGCTGCGTACGGGGACATCGCTTCTCCTAAGAGTTTTGTACACCGAAGGAAAGAGGTGGCTTGTCTGTCAACGCGAGGAAGGCGATCTAAACGACGCGTACACGGTTACTCGGTCACTGTAAAGACCGACGGTACGAAAACAGTCCAGTGTAGCGTAACAACGATTTGTTAAGTTTTCAGTTGCATTTAGTCATCGATTTCGTCCTAACTCAGCGGAAACGGCCCGGTTAAATTCCCAGCGCGTTCGATTAGCCATTTTGCTATGAATATCATTATGGCTAAGCACTGGCTCAACCGCCAAAGTAAATTCCGCCAAATGACATATTTTTAGCAATCCGCCAAAATATCTTTCCGCCAAAATAAGGTATATCACTTTTGTTGCACTGTGCAGTTTGTCCATGTGCAATGAATGTTTGGTAAAGCATAACTAGTTCATGGATATCACCACTCTGTGAATCTGTATTCTTTGTAAG
The DNA here is from genome assembly GCA_949841015.1 of Aplysina aerophoba. Lineage (NCBI taxonomy): Eukaryota > Metazoa > Porifera > Demospongiae > Verongiida > Aplysinidae > Aplysina > Aplysina aerophoba. The sequence continues at coordinate 8,175,861 of OX465034.1, forward strand.
ACTACATAGGCACTTTTGTGCAGTAACTATACGTACATACGTACACTATATATGGCATATAATAAATTGATGCTTGCACAGTAGCTATATCTACGTAGCTAGCTAGCTACGTGTTTAGTCGTTACCTTCACTCAAGGTTCTTCAATTTTGCAGACATAGCTAATAAATGTGTTTTGTTTGCCATTATGTACATTTGGTCATGGCATTCTTCATTCATGTATAGGCTACAACATCTATTGTACGTATATGCAGGCATATATCTGTACACTGAATGCATGCAGTTCATTTGGTTGCAGCCATAAGGGGGAATACCCACAGAAACCACAAATCAAAATGGAGTACCTCAGAATCTCAGCTGTGTTGTTGTATTTCTTCATTGTGCCAGGGACTACAGGTGGCAGGCACACACTACACTCTTCTTGCATGTCTCACCAGTCAAGTCATGTGCAATATATACTGATGGTCTGTCTATATAAAGCTATTCTCTTTTCATTTGCAGGTTCAGTGGTCCTCACTCAGACCTACCCAGCTGCCCCTTATGTGTGTAGAACTGGCAACATCACCCTCAGGTGTCAGTATGATGGTGTGGAGGGAGTGGCATCTGTTCTTTGGATAATTGGATTTCAAACTACAACCAACCCATCCACAATCCCAGGACACACTGCCCTCCCTCGCACCACCACCTATCAGGAGGTGGTGGTGGCCAGCTACACCAACTTGGCAGCAGGGTATCGCTGTGAGCCTACTTTCAGCAATGGATCACAGATTCGAAGTAGAACATATGCCCCACAAAAGGAGCGTGAGTGCTACCAAACACACAATTTGATTGATATGTAGTTACATGCTAACTTGGAAACAGGGTATTGCTGTATGCTTGCTTTCAGCAATGGACCACAGCTTCGGAGTACAACATTTGTCCCACAGAAGGAGTATTTGTGTTATCAGACCACAATCAGTTACTTGCCCGTGTACATGGCTAGCTATATACGTTATATACAAGTATGTTTCCAAAACATAGCAATACCTCCAGCAGATTAAGTGACTGCTACCAAACCACACCCAAAAATCACAGAGGTTCACAGACTATGTGCTGTGATGGTTAGCTAGCCACAGCATTTGTGCTCCATGTGGAAGGGGATGGGATGCATATGAAATTCTACAATATAGCAAGTTACTGTATATACATACACCTTGTCACTGAATTTTTTCTGATCATGTTCATGTTTTGGTATGTATGAGTAAGTATTTTTGCTGTAATAATTTATATTATTATTGGTACAAACTGGCAATATTATACTTGTCATCCATCTGTTTTGTCCTTCTCCAGCTGCTGAAGTGACCCTCTCCTCCCTGACCTTGGCAAGCAGGACAGCCACCACTTTGAGTGTCACCTGGTCAGCCGGCTACCCCAAGTGCTACTCCTTCACTGTGTCCCACTCCACCCAAGATGGCTCTGTCAATGTCACCCAACCTGCCGACAGTGACACCTCCCACACTCTGACCTCCCTCCAACCCGGCACCACTTATAGGATTGAGGTGGAGGCTGTGAGGAAGGGAGACAGAACAGACGGACAGAGGGCAAAGGTCATGGGGAGCTTTACTACTGAGGATGAAGGTGAGGAGAGAATGCTGCAAACCTTGATTCAGTCACGTTCTAAGGAGGACATGCGTGTGGATGGGTGATGGATTGCAAATTTTGTCTCAGTGCCTTATACGTATCTACGTACGATGTGCGTATTTCCTGATTTTCTCATGTGCATTATATACCTGTAGTTGCATCTGTTCCTGTGTCTTTTGAGTCTATCGTCCCAACAGCAACAAGTACATCTCTCACACCAAGGCCTAGTGCATCTGCAGAGACATCAGCAGGTGAGAGCACAAGTTGGTATACCAAAAATGCGGCGGGTATTATATTTGGGGAATACCCCAATTTTAGCATTTGGTGAGTTTTATATGCTTGGCGAACTGCCTATAAAAATTGGACGAACTGCCTTTTAACGGACCTTTGGTAACTCTCAACGTTCAATGGACAACGGCATTCACGAATGTCGTGCTAAAGAGCGTTTAGGATTCCCACTGGTGTCAAGCACATCATCTGCGAACAGTAGATGTCCAATAGATACAGAGGACCTGCAACTGTCGTAGATTCTTCTAATAGCTATGCACCGTACGCGTGTGCACACACACCATGCCATATCGACCTCCTCCCTGAATAAAGAACTTGAGTCTTGACTCCTCTTGCACTTGTCCTCGGGTTAGATCTTCTTCAGGTTCTTGCACAGCGACAGATATGAAAAAGTAAATTTGGCATGCTTCAAATTACTCGCCAAATCGCCAAATTTAAGTCCACACCAAATATTCCCGCTGTATGTATACGTATATATATATATATATATATATATATATATATACTTGTTATTAATGTGACAGTAGCATGTGTCAGAGGCTGCACAGCCAGTGTTAGCTTACTGGTCACAAAACGTTTCAACCAAATTTCTAAAATTCAAAATAACTTAATGAGAAGCTTTCTAGGTGTAGGAAGAAATGCCCCAATAGTCACATTGTTAGGAGATATGGAGTGGGTACCAATGTCAATAATCACAAAATTATCAAGTATTACATTTTGGTTGAGATTAAGTAATAATTTTATGTCACATGATAGACTAAATGATAAAGTATTTACTGACTAGCTGAAATGGTAAAAAGAACTGGGCCTCATCCATTGAAGTCTATCTAAAGTACCTAAACTCACACCTTGGATTTAGACCTTCCATTACTGATAAGCACTTTCTACAGTACTACCAAGATATAGCAATAAACTTGTACAAATCTGAATGGCGGGAGCAGGTAAATCATATTAGAGATAACTCAGAATCAGGGGGTAGGCTAAACATATCAATAGGAATATTAAAAGTGATTTAGTAACAGAGAGTTATGTAGCCCAATGAACGGACTGTGGGTGTGAAGAGGCTGCTGGCTGGCCTTCGGGTAGGCTGTCTGCCGCTGGGCATAGAGACTGGCCGGTACACTGGGACACCTTACTACCAACGGACATGGCCTATGTGATTTTAGGGAGGTGGAAGACCAACACCATTTTCTAATTATTTGCTCCACATTTAAAGACCTGAGATTGCAACTATTCAACTACTGCTATATGCATATGTACATATTATATAATTATGGTATATATACGTACGTACGTACATTGATGATTGATGTGAATGCCAACTTGAGTCATGCAAGTACCAGTGTCGGCTGTGGTCTTCTTCACACAGAGGCCAACCCATGTCCACAACTCACAGTGACAGTGACAGTGTTGTCAGTCATCCTGTCACTTGTGTTGACACTGTCACTGCCCACCTGTGCAGTCAGTACAGTGGTCCATGTAGTGATGTACAAGAGACTGCAGAGGTGCAGTGTTGAGCTGAGAGGTGGTGAGTTGTGCAGCACCCCTCAGCTGTCCCGGTCCCTCCTGTGAAGCAGGGCTGCTGCCTCCCTCCATGCAGTGGGAGGGGACAGTGTCAAAGCATGTCCAGAACGGGAGGGACCTCCAACAAGGGAGGAGGAAGAGGAGGAGAGAGAGAAAATGCAGACTAACCCAGCCTATCTGCCTATTGAAATGAGCTACAAGTCACAAGAGAGCAAGTACATCAATGTGCCAACTTGAAGTAATGGAAGACGTGTGTATATAGGTATTTACAGTGTGTGGAGTAGGCCTAGGATTAGAGACAGCTAGTTGTTATAGTTTCATCCAAACTAGTGTGTGCATAAGAATGTACAGTATGCATAGGTAGTATTGTTTGCCATGCAGTACTGTATGTACTGTATGTATGTACTGTAGCTATAGTATTGCGTTACTATATTGTGCTCTGTTTTCAGTTTCAGCTAGTGTAGGTAGGTGTGTGTACAACAAGAACTGTGCCTAACGTCTCGCTGTCATGGTGTATATGTATTGAATGTGAAACCTGTGTGAGTATTCAATGGCCACAATTAAAATACTTCAGGATCTGTTCATATACATATGTACGTTTTATTGAGAAGTTGGTATTAACTGTGCGTATTATTGTGAAGAAGGTAGTACTGTCGGTATGCACATATGGGTTATTTGGCACTTCACTCAGATGCAAGGTGTCCCATGTGGAAATGCATTAGCTGTGTATACAAAACATGGGCTGAGTGCATGAATATCAAAACAGGTAATGGTAGGGAAAGTACCCAGAGAGAGCAAGAAAATGGAGCCCCTCAGATTCTTGGCTGTGATGATGTCCACAATACTGTCAGGGACAGTAGGTAACCTGTAGCACCAAGCTCTTCTGAAGTATATTTGATTATGACAGATTGCTACTATTACTACTAGAGACAAATTGTTGCTATTTCTCTATATCTTCTTCATAATTTATAATTATGTATAATGCAGTGACTTGTGGAGGTTCAGTGGTCCTTACTCAGACCCACCCAGCTGCCCCTTATGTGTGTAGAACTGGCAACATCACCCTCAGGTGTCAGTATGATGGTGTGGAGAATGTACTGAGTGTGGTGTGGGTCATTGGGACTGAGACAACAACCAACCCATCCACCATCTCAGGACACACTGCCCTCCCTCACACCACCACCTATCAGGAGGTAGTGGTGGACAGCTACACCAATTTGAGGGCGAGGTATCGATGTGATTTATTACTGTTCAATGGAACTGGATTGCCCTGCAGCAACGAATATGACCCTATGAGTGAATGTGAGCATGAAGTGAAGTTGCAATCCATATACATGTACATTGGCGTTTGTATGAAGTCGTACTTGTGCTCCAGGTTTATTCAGGATTAAAATTTGTTTCCATCATCATTGTATGCTGTGGTGATGGGGCAAATGTTTCACGTACAGGGTATTAGTACAAACATGTACTATTCATCATCTGTTTGTCTGATGTTGAGAACCCATGTGTCTTCATTTCAGCTGCTGAAGTGACCCTCTCCTCCCTGTCATCATTTGTCATCATCATCATTTGAAACTACCGTATACATACAAATATGCCTTCTTCAATGTCTGCTCTCACCCTGGGATTCTCTGGTAATTGTGCTTCTATTCTCAGCTGCTGAAGTGACCCTCTCCTCCCTGACCTTGGCAAGCAGGACAGCCACAACTTTGAGTGTCACCTGGTCAGCTGGCTACCCCAAGTGCTACTCCTTCACTGTGTCCCACTCCACCCAAATGGCTCCATCAATGTCACCCAACCTGCTGACAATGACACCTCCCACACTCTGACCTCCCTCCAACCTGGCACCACTTACAGGATTGAGGTGGAGGCTGTGAGGAAGGGAGACGGAGCAGACGGACAGAGGGCAAAGGTCATGGCAAAATTCCCTACTGCAACTGCAAGTGAGTGCCTACAATGGGATGCATTAAGGGGGTACAGGGGGGCATTTACCCACCTTGCTATACTCCCCTTAGAAATTCATCAAGCCTTACATCATTTACATCAAGCTACCAACTAAGTAGGCTTGCCCTCTCTTACTTCTTGAAGCCTTGTCACATCCTTAAAGAAATTTCCAAATACAGCACTGCATGCTACATATACTATCATGGAAGACAATATGCATATTAGAAATACATCCTTAACCCTTTAACGCCGGTTGACACATTTATGTGTCATAATATTATTAAAGAAATTTCCAAATACAGCACTGCTATAATTATACACCATCGAGAAACATTATATGAAATCGTGTAATTCTACATCCCACAATTTGTTTGCATCTCCTGTACAGCATCATGTCCACAGGCCACAGTGACAGTGACAGTTCTGACAGTCATTCTGTCACTTGTGTTGACACTGTTACTGTCCACCTGCACAATCAGTGCAGTGGTGCATGCAGTGATGTACAAGAGACTGCAGAGGTGCAGAGCTGAGCTGAGAGGTGGTGAGTTGTGCAGCACCCTCAGCTGTCCCAGTCCCTCCTGTGAAGCAGGGCTGCTGCCTCCCTCCATGCAGGGGGAGGGGACAGTGTCAAAGCAGGTCCAGAAGGGGAGGGGCCACCAACAAGGGAGGAGGATGAAGCGGAGGAGGGAGAGAAGATGCAGGCTAACCCAGCCTACCTGCCCATTGAGATGATGAGCTACAACTCACAAGAGAGCAAGCACATCAATGTGCCAAGTTGAAGTCATTGAAGACGTGTGTGTCGACATGTGTACCTCTGAGGTGTCATGTACCCTATAATTGCTATATACACACAATGGGCTAGTGTGTATAAATGTGTGTAGCACACATTATTAGAAGGTTTGAAGACCTGCTGCACAATAATCATATAACACGGCCAGACTGGTCAGTAGACCCACTTTCTTAATTAATGGCTTGTGGCAAGGGTTGGCATGGTCTAGCGGCAAGACGTTTTCAGTTTATCTACAGCATATTCATTACCTTTATTGACACTGAAGAAGCTAATGATATTCACAACACATGTGTCTGGGAAAGTACCCAGTGGGTCACCATAAATGGAGTCCTTCAAATGCTTGAATGTGATGTTGTCTTGGATTCTGTCAGGAACAGTAGGTACTGTAATTGGTATCCTGCACCTCTGAAATGTGCTGTTGATGATTGGGTTAACCAGTTAAATAATGAATCAGTGGTCCTCACTCAGACCCACCCAGTTGCCCCTTATGTGTGTAGAACTGGCAACATCACCCTCAGGTGTCAGTATGAGAGTGTGGAGGGAGTGTCAACTGTCTTGTGGTCCATTGGGAAAGAGACAACAACAACCAACCCATCCACGATCCCCGGACACACTGCCCTCCTTCACACCACCACAAATCAGGAGGTGGTGGTGAACAGCTACACCAACCTGAGGGAGAGGTATCAATGTGTTCCAGTTCTATCAAATGGAACGCTGGACAGCAATTGATGTGTTTGAACCTCAGATTAAATGAAGTCCCAAGAGAGTAAGTACATTAATGTGCCAAGTTGAAGTAGAGTGATTTTTTGCAGTGTGTGGACTACCTCTGCAGTATCATAGTTATGTACTCATATGCCATGTTTGCGTACCCCTACCCCCACACATTTTATACACAATTGTGTACTAACTTGCACACAAACGTGTTGGGATGATTTGAAAACATGGTGTGGAATGTATGGTCGTTTTGAGCGACCTACTTACATGTTGAGAAGGATTGTCTCAACCCACTAGCTATAATTGTTTATCGACTGATTGTAATTTGTCGTGCAAACAGTATGTTTATGCAGGAGTGTGTGTAGTGCATTCACTATGGCAATTAATGTTATAGCACTCATAGACACATCAATGTTTCTAGTTGCAGTATATAACAGATTGTACAGATTGTTTCAATCATCACATGTATACTTGATTGCATATAATATATCACTTTTGTTGCACTGTACAGTTTGTTCATGTGCAATGAATGTTTGGTAAAGCATAACTAGTTCATGGATATTACCATTTGTGAATCTGTATTCTTTGTAAGACTACATAGGCACATTTGTAACTATTACATACGTACACTATATACGGCATATAATAAATTGTTGTCATTGCACAGTAGCTATATCTAGCTAGCTAGCTATACGTGTTTAGTCGTTACCTTCACTCAAGGTTCTTCTTCAATTTTGCAGACATAGCTAATAAATGTTTGTTTGCCATAATTATGTACATTTGGTCATGGCATTCTTCATTCATGTATAGGCTACAACATCTTTTGTACGTACCGCGCTTAGGCATGCACTATATAGTGTCTTTTTAGCCATTTATACTATTATGTATGTTTATACTTATGTACGTATATGTGTCCAATCAGAGCAGTGCAGGTTTTGCGCCAGAGTGTATGTAATGAATGTTTGGTAAAGCATAGCTAGTCCTTCGAGATTACCATTCTGTGAATCTGTATTCTTTGTAAGACTACATAGGCACATTTGTAACTATTACATACGTACACTATATACGGCATATAATAAATTGATGCTTGCACAGTAGCTATATCTACGTAGCTAGCTAGCTACGTGTTTAGTCGTTACCTTCACTCAAGGTTCTTCTTCAATTTTGCAGACGTAGCTAATAAATGTGTTTTGTTTGCCATTATGTACATTTGGTCATGGCATTCTTCATTCATGTATAGGCTACAACATCTATTGTACGTATAATTATGCAGGCATATATCTGTACACTGAATGCATGCAGCTCATTTGGTTGCAGCCATAAGGGGAATACCCACTGAAACCACAAATCAAAATGGAGTACCTCAGAATCTCAGCTGTGTTGTATTTCTTCATTGTGCCAGGGACTACAGGTGGCAGGCACACACTACACTCTTCTTGCATGACTCAGCCATCAGGTCATGTGCAATATATGCTGATCCTCTGTCTATATAAGGCTATTCTGTTCTTTCATTTGCAGGTTCAGTGGTCCTCACTCAGACCTACCCAGCTGCCCCTTATGTGTGTAGAACTGGCAACACCACCCTCAGGTGTCAGTATGATGGTGTGGAGAATGTATTGGTTGTGCTGTGGATTATTGGGTCTCAGATAACAACCAACCCATCCACCATCCCAGGACACACTGCCCTCCCTCGCACCACCACCTATCAGGAGGTAGTGGTGGACAGCTACACCAACTTGGCCACAGGGTATCGCTGTGAGCCTACTTTCAGCAATGGATCACAGATTCAGAGTAGAACATATTTCCCACAGAAGGAGTGTGAGTGCTACCAAACACATACTTAGGTTGATATGTAGTTACATGCCAACTTGGCAACACGATGTTACTGGGCAACAGGGTATTGCTGTATGCTTACTTTCAGCAATGGATCACAGCTTTGAACATTTGTCCCACAGAAGGAGTGTTATCGGACCACAATCAGTTACTTGCCTGTGTACATGGCTAGCTATATACGTTATATAAAAGTATGTTTCCAAAACATAGCAATACCTCCAGCAGATTAAGTGACTGCTACCAAACCAGTTTTGTATGAAGTAGTAGAAGAAGAAGCTCCATGTTTACTCAGAATTAAATTTTGTTTCTACAGCTGCTGAAGTGACCCTCTCCAACCTGACCTTGGCAAGCAGGACGGCCACCACTTTGAGTGTCACCTGGTCAGCCGGCTACCCCAAGTGCTACTCCTTCACTGTGTCCCACTCCACCCAAGATGGCTCCATCACTGTCACCCAACCTGCTGACAGTGACACCTCCCACGCTCTGACCTCTCTCCAACCCGGCACCACTTACAGGATTGAGGTGGAGGCTGTGAGGAAGGGAGACGGAGCAGACAGACAGAGGGCTAAGGTCATGGGGAGCTTTGCCACTGAGGATGAAGGTGAGGAGAGAATACTGCAAATCTTGGTTCAGTCCTGTTATAATGAGGCATGCATATGGGTGTAGTAAAGGCTATTGCAAATTTTGTCTTATACGTACGTATCTACATTGTGAGCATTTCCTGATTTTCTCATATCTGTGCATTATGTGCACTTGTGCATATACCTGTAGTTGCATCTGCTCCTGTGTCTTCTGAGTCTATCCTTCCAACAGCAACAAGTACATCTCTTACGCCAAGGCCTAGCGCATCTGCAGAGACAGCAGCAGGTGAGCCCATAATTTATATTTGCCGAATGCCCCAATTTTAGCATTTGGTGAGTCTTGGCGACCTGGACAAACTGACCCTTTAATCAACCTTTTGTAACTCACAAGATTCAATGGACAACGGCATTCATGGATGTCGTGCTTGAGTTTAGGATGCCTACTGGCGTCAAGCACATCATCTGCGAACAGTAGATGGCCAATAAATACCGATACCAATAGAGCACCTGCAACTGTGGCAGATTCTTCTAATAGCTACGCGCCATGCGGACACACACCCTGCCATATCGACGTCCTTCCTGAATAAAAAGAAATTGAGTCTTGACTCCTCTTACACTTGTCCTCAGGTTAGATCTTCTTCAGGTTCTTACGCAGCACCATAGATATGTATATATGCATGGCAGTGTGCATAAGTGGTGGTATGGTTGATGAAAAATTTAATTTGGCATGCTTCAAACTACTCGCCAAATGGTCAAATTTAAGTCCACGCTAAATATTCCCACTATATATATGGTATTATATGCATACGTGCGTACATTGATGATTGATGTGAAAGCCACTTGAGTCATGCATGCAAGTACCAGTGTCGGCTGTGGTCTTCTTCACACAGTGGCCGACCCATGTCCACAACTCACAGTGACAGTGACAGTGTTGTCAGTCATCCTGTCACTTGTAATGACACTGTCACTGTCCACCTGCACAGTCAGTGCAGTGGTGGTTGCAGTGATGTACAAGAGACTGCAGAGGTGCAGAGCTGAGCTGAGAGGTGGTGAGTTGTGCAGCACCCCTCAGCTGTCCCAGTCCCTCCTGTGAAGCAGGGCTGCTGCCTCCCTCCATGCAGGGGGAGGGGACATTGTCAAAGCAGGTTCAGAAGGTGAGGGGCTACCAACAAGGGAGGAGGAGGAGGAGGAGGAGGAGGGAGAGAAGATGCAGGCTAACCCAGCCTACCTGCCCATTGAGATGAGCTACAAGTCACAAGAGAGCAAGTACATCAATGTACCAAGTTGAAGTAATTGAAGACGTGTGTATATTGAAGAAATGTGTGTAGATATGTATAGTGTGTGGAATGCAAAGAGTTACTTAGTTTATCCAAACTGGTATAACACAGGAATTTTCAGTACGTATATTTATATCTGGCAACACAGAAGTGCTGTCTATGTTGGAAGGTTGTATTATGTTTATTTTTGGTTTGTGCCAAAAGGGGTATCTAACGTCTCACTGTAATGGTGTATAATGAATGTGAAACTGTGTGAGTATTCAAGTGTCACAATTATAATATTTCAGGTTCTGTTCAGAATTGTTCGTAACTGAATGCACACAAACGAGGCTTGGCATTCCTCAGCCTAAGCAAGTAAACAACTCCATATTAGGTTGACATGCAGGAAGTGTGAGGAATGGCCTATAGGAAAAAGCAGTTCAGAACAAGCACAAGCGAAAAATGTAGGCGAAGTATGAAAAATGAAGGCATGGGTATGGGTAAAGAATGTAGGTGAAGGAGCATGGGCATCACAGACCTGTCCCCTGCCCATGATCAAGTGTATACACCACATTGCCCCGCTTTATCAGCAAGTGCAGCCATGTACGTCTTCTCAGTCACTTGTAGTCAAAAATTTACAATGTACAATGGCATTGTTCACTTCACAACCTTTACAGTCTTGAGTCTTTCTTTACAGTTCTCTGCATTCACTAAGTCTCATGTTCATGTTCCCCCCATTGCATTGCCAATGTAAGCATAGTTTACTCAACACATGAATGTGAAGTGAAAGTCCAACCTCCTTGCTCATTATGCAGTCTTCGGTCTCACTTGCACTACATCTAGCTGTAGGATAGTCTGCTTGACTGCAGCATCTCTGATGCCTGGGGCACATACTTACAGTACACTTACCCTTTAGATCTACAGTCTGTATGCAAGTACAATATGCATTTACAGGTTATTTGGCACCTCAATCAGATACTATATAAGTGTCATGTGTTGTAAGAATGCATTAGCTGTGTATACAATACATGGGCTGAGTGCATGCATATCAAAACTGTGTAATGGTAGGGAAAGTACCCAGAGAGAGCAGGAAAATGGAGCCCCTCAGATTCTTGACTGTGGTGCTGTCTACAATACTGTCAGGACCAGTAGGTAACCGGTAGCACCTCTAACTTGTTGCTGTACTGAACATTGTTATCATTATAGCTATATGCCTGTGCTATATCTATCCAATTGGTTTCATGTTGTTGCTATTGTGTAGGTTCAGTGGTCCTCACTCAGACCCACCCAGATGCCCCTTATGTGTGTAGAACTGGCAACATCACCCTCAGGTGTCAGTATGGTGGTGTGGGGAATGTGTTGGTTGTGCTATGGGTCATTGGGATGGAGGCAGGGACAGCCAACCCATCCACCATCCCAGGACACACTGCCCTCCCTCGCACCACCACCTATCAGGAGGTAGTGGTGGACAACTATGCTAACTTGAGGGCAAAGTATCAATGTGCTCCAGTTCTATCAAATGGAACAGCACTGGACACTAATGTGTATAAACCTCTGATTGAATGTAAGCACAGTTAGACTACTGTATATATATATTGGTGCACCACGCTTAGGCATGCACTATATAGTGTCTTTTTAGCCATTTATACTATTATGTATGTTTATACTTATACAGTGCAGGTTTTGCGCCAGAGTGTATGCCAATGCAGTTTAATGTTCAAATTCTCATCTTCTATCATCATCATCATCATTACATAATTATTTTGTACTGCATAGTCTTTGCTTGAACATTCAAGTATGCATCAATTGATGTATTTATCTGTACTCGATCGATACACTCTTGCATCTGCTGAAGTGACCCTCTCCTCCCTGATCTTGGCAAGCAGGACAGCCACCACTTTGAGTGTCACCTGGTCAGCTGGCTACCCCAAGTGCTACTCCTTCACTGTGTCCCACTCCACCCAAGATGACTCCATCACTGTCACTGTCTCCCAACCTGCTGACAGTGACACCTCCCACACTCTGACCTCCCTCCAACCCGGCATCACTTACAGGATTGAGGTGGAGGCTGTAAGGAAGGGAGGCAGACCAGACGGACAGAGAGCAAAGGTCACTGGGAACTTTACTACTGATGAAGGTGAGAAGTACATGCACAGTTTGTACATGCATATATACATATGGTGGTGAATTCGAATGGAGTTGTCAGCAAATTGCGTCACAATTATTATTCTTTGCACATGTACATAGTATTGGACACATCTGATTTTGTGCCTTCTGGAACCATTCCTCCAACAACATCAACCTCAGTACTCCAACTTGCACCTACTGCACCCTCAGAGACAGCTGGTGAGTTGACCCTTAATTGTGTTGAAGACATGCTTGTACTCCAATGTGCTCATTTTGGACTAGGTCAGACCATATGCATATAATGTACATAACATGAAACAATCAAAGACTATTGAATAACCAACTGTACACAAACTAACATTTAGTGGCTGAAACGTCCTGTATATACGTAACAATATTAATCCTTGATTTTTTCCTGCTACACAGTTCTGTAGCAAGTTACCAAGCCTATACATTATATATAGATCTTGTTCTAGAATTTGTAGTGTATAATATATAATTATATGTGGCATTTGTATATATATGCCTTTGAAATGTGTGCAGACATTGTACACTCCTCCTCTAGGCATTGCGTGGTGTATCCTTCTTGTTGGTTGTTGCAGTTGTTAGCTGTCAGACCACAGTGACAGTGACAGTTCTGTCAGTCATCCTGTCACTTGTGTTGACGCTGTCACTGTTCACCTGCGCAGTCAGTGCAGTGGTGCATGCAGTGATGTACAAGAGACTGCAGAGGTGCAGAGCTGAGCTGAGAGGTGGTGAGTTGTGCAGCACGCCTCAGCTGTCCCAGTCCCTCCTGTGAAGCAAGACTGCAGGGAGAGGGGACAGTGTCAAAGCAGGTTCAGAAGGGGAGGGGCCAACAACAAGGGAGGACGAGGAGGAGGAGGGAGAGAAGATGCAGGCTAACCCAGCCTACCTGCCTATTGAGATGATGAGCTACAAGTCACCAGAGAGCAAGTACTTCAATGTATCAAGTTGAAGTAATTGAAGACGTGTGTGTCGACATGTGTACCTCTGAGGTGTCATGTAACACATAATTGCTATATACACACAATGTGCTAGTGTGTACAATAGTGTGAGTGATAAACCACATATAGCACACATCATTAGAAGGTTTGGAGACATGCTGCATAATATATATAATCATATACCACAGCCAGACTGGCCAGTAGACCCACTTCTTAATTAATGGCTTGTGGCAAAATTAAAGTGATGCATGGTCTAGCGGCAAGACGTTTTCAGTTTATCTGCAGCTGCTCACTTACTGAGTAACTGTGTCTATTTATTGAATCATTGCTGACAGTTCATATTCATTGTTGATAGTCGTGTGACATTGTTGTACAGTCACTCATGCTGTTATGGTAAGAGTATGCATTACTGAATGCATGATATATGATTTATATATGACAGTTGTATTTGAACATGCTCATTATCCTTATTGGCACTGACAGAAGCTAATGATTATTCACAACTAACGTGTCAGGGAAAGTACCCAGTTGGTCACCGTTTATAAAATGGAGTCTTTCAAATTCTTGAATGTGATGTTGTCTTGGATTCTGTCAGGAACAGTAGGTACTGTAATTGGCATCCTGCACCTCCAAAATGTGCTGTTGATGACCGGTGATCATGAATGGTGTTTCTCTACTAATCCAACTGGTGCTCGCGTAGTGTCTTGTGCAGGTTCAGTGGTCCTGACTCCCCTTATGTGTGTAGAACTGGCAATATCACCCTCAGGTGTCAGTATATTGGTGGTCTGGATGGAGGGTCAACTGTTGTGGTCCATTGGTAGTCAGACAACAACAACCAACCCATCCACCATCCCAGGACATCTCCATCAATGTCAAACAACCTGCCGACAGTGACACCTCCCACACTCTGACCTCCCTCCAACCCGGCACCACTTACAGGATTGAGGTGGAGGCTGTGAGGAAGGGAGACGAAGCAGACAGACAGAGGGCAAAGGTCATGGGAAACTTCAGTACAACAAATGATGCACGTGATGTAAATGCAGCTAAGCTTGTATGCATATGCATACGTAAAGTACCATATAATTATACGTTTGTATAATTATACACATGTAAAGGCAATGGAGGAGCCACATGTATGCAGCTCACATTAGCACGTACATTCTCCTATTAGTATATACGTATTGTATGTATGTATGTAATATCTACTTCTTTTCTTTATCCCTGCCAGCAACTGAAATGGCTACTCAAAGTATGAACTGTACAAGTGAGCGTTCAGCTCATACTCTTTACACATGCCCTATTCAACAGCACATACGTAAGCATTCATGAGTGTAGTCATAGGGCATTTTGTTTCATACCAATAGATGCATGTCAGACCACAGTGACAGTGACTGTCCTTTCATTCCCCCTTTCACTTGTGTTGACACTGTCACTGTTCACCTGCACAGTCAGTGCAGTGGTGCATGCAGTGATGTACAAGAGACTGCAGAGGTGCAGAGCTGAGCTGAGAGGTGATGAGTTGTGCAGCACCCCTCAGCTGTCCCAATCCCTCCTGTGAAGCAGGACTGCTACTTCCCCCCAAGCAGGGGGAGGGAACAGTGTCAAAGCAGGTCCATAAGGGAGGTGCCATCAACAACAGCAGCAGCAGCAGTCCAGATCTAATTTGCTGCATCTCGTTAGTAAAATTTCATTATACATGTCATGCATGCATGCACCATAATCGTAACAATGTACATAACTTGCTGCCATTAGTGTACACATGCACCTTTTACATAGCTTGCATTTAATACATGTACACATGCAGGCTTAATTGTGTCACGTACTCTGCTGAATATGGCATATTAATATAACTAATTTGCTCGTTTGTTATAATAGTTCTGCACGTCCCACTGTGCATAATTATTGGTATTAAATAAGATACAATGATCAACTATAAACATATTACTATAATTATTATTCGGATACGCAGTGTATATATTAATTATCATTCCTATCTTTATTATGTATTATTTAGATAGAAAGATAAACTTCAGTGTTTACTATTTAAGAAAACGTTCACACATTACTATTGTTTATTCATGCATATATGCAATACATAATCTCATGAATCATGAGCATAATAATTATAATTATAATTACAGTAATATTATAATACAAAAACGATCAGATATACACAGATATATGAAACAAAGGAAGTGCATCTACGTACAGAATATGCAAATTGAAAATGTACTGCAGATAAAAACAGTACTATAGTACTGTCATTCTACATGTATAAAATATAAAGTATGATACATATATAAAATGATATTTAAGCATAATATAATATACAATTATATACACACACATGCAGGAAGCATACATATATGCACACCAAAAGATTGAGTGAGTTTACGCTACCATACATAATATTATCAAAAATTTTTTTCTCTCAATGCCATGTATAATTATGACAACTGCAGTCGTCTATACTGAGCTAGGGTGATTCCCTTCACTTCCTGCCAGCAATGAAGCAATTTGGCCCATCCTGAACCAGTCTTCCTCCGAAAATGTGGAAGAGGCTATTACATGAGGTATGTCCACCTGTATACGATCAATCTCCTCGCTCACCCCAATAGCTCTCTCAACCAGCCCATAGCTTCTACGCTGCTCTTCTGTGTCCAGTGGTGTACCACGAAGGATCATCAAAGGCCAAGCTTTCACTACTGGAACTTCACGCGAAAGACAGTAATTAACCGACTCTTTGAATGAATGCAGTGTCTGTAAAGGTAGGCCGAAGATCAGTGACACTTCAAATGGAATACCAAGTGCACGGAGCTGTCTTAAGACCTCTTCAACTTTCTTCAAGTTGTTGGGCCTCTGAATAGCCTTTGCCTCTGCTTTGATTATCGTTTGCAGTCCAAATTCAAGAGTGCAATTTGCGCCCTGCGAATTTAAGGCCAGCACTCTTAGCAAAAACTCATTTTTCACCATTTCAAAACGACACTGCAGAGCAATCTTGCCCTGGAATCCATGCTGAATGAAGCTGTCCAAAACAGTGAGATAATTTGGCCCAGAGTTAAATGTTGGATCCAAGACAGCCACATCATCAATTCCTGACCTACAAATCCACTCAGCTTCTCTTACTACCCTGGTGATTTCTAAAGGACGCCGAATACGGAGACCAGAGCCAGTGGGCAAGGAACTTTCACGGTGCTGACAGAAGGAACATCGAAAGGGGCATCCCCGTTGTGTCTCCCACCGAATGAACTTTTGAGGGGAAATAATTTCCTCCAGGAAAGGACTAGGAAGAGAACCAAGATCACATGTGGCTTGCTGCTTTAGGTCTGGAAGCCCTTTGTACACGATCCCTCCAACAGGAGGGTGAGGCACCTTGTCATTCGAGCGCGTTACCAGTTTGACCACGGCTTCCTCTGCAAAGCCACGACAGAAGATATCAACTTGTGGATAGTACCGTTCAAGGTTATCCATGCAGTAAGAAATCTGAGGCCCACCTAAGAGAATTTTACCAGGGAAGTGATACTTCTTAAGACTCGTTAGTATTTTCTGAATGTGCCTCTCATTCCACACGAAAGCTCCTACGCCAAGCAGAGTATTCCTATTCGGTCGCTGAGCAAAAACATCATCCACGACCTTCTCTACTTGGAAACAAGCCTTGTTCACGTTGTATGAGAGAGGGGTTGTGTCAATGCCGGCCTTCCTTAAGCTAGTCAGAATGGATGCAGCTCCTAGAGAGAGAGGCGGGTCCTTTGGCCTGCACCAATCCAGGGACACCAGTACGACTCGTCTTATTAAAATCATTGCTACAGCACTACCCACATGCAAGCAAAAGAACTCTCACTCGGTTGCACTGACCATCACACCCTTCAAAGTGGCAGTGTTTACCTGTAGAAACCAGAGAAGGCAATAGCAATGCTTGATTGGTGACTGGTGCACGAACTAGCATTGGTATGTGAAGGAGTGCTCGCATGCAATAAGAGACACAGTACGTAGGTTAGATATAGGCAAACAAGAGATAGAGTATCTAGAGGGTAGATAGCTAGAGAGTTACTCCACAAGGGGTGAAGGTGGATACCTGGTCTGCTGCATGCACGAAGGACTGCAACGGATAGTACTGTCAGGACTGTGATTCCCATCTACTGTGTCAATGAAGCTTTGACTCACCTATCGTAGAACAACACAATACTACGAACTTCGATTTTGGACAAACGGACGTAGCTAGCTATGTAAAATAGCCGAACAGGTAGGCCACTTTAACAAACAGTTCTGCTTTTGGGGGATGACAAAGAGACAGGTAGCCGCTTCTATTTCGTCTCCTTCTCTCCTTCTCTCCGTGTAAAAAGGAATTGGCAGTTCTTCGAACACACATTCCAGGAACACCACGACAGCCATTTCTGGGAAGCCGTTAGAATAAGGGGAAATCCCCCCTTAGCCCGCCTACGTATACGTTTGATTATAGATTATACAGTGCAAATTACAATAATAGCTACAATACATATATTATACAATATATGTTATCAATGTTACAATGTTACAATGTTAACCATATATTATATGGCACCGCATCATGGAAGCAGTGACTAAGTAGCAGTTTTACTTTGCTAGCAGTACCAATTGCATTACACATTCCTGAAAGATAGCTATGGGTCAATACTGCGGATCAATTGCAAACAATTGCAAGGGTATTATAATATATGAGAGGTCTAGGTACTACCCTCTATGTATATATGATACAGTGCAAGTTACAGTATGCATTACTATATAAATATTAATAAGCAAGCAATATAATGTTCAGGCTATCACAACGGATAATAGCTAGCGTACGAAACCACTTATCGACCAAGTTGTGTGCCGAGAAGCATAACTCACGCACACTTTGCCATGGACGTCGGGGTTTGTACGAACGCATTCTTGTATCCTTCGCGACTGTAACCGTGCTTGTCCGCCCTTCTAATTCTAATTCAGCTCCAGTCGCGAGCGCGCGGTCGATTTACCACTGACTGAGAAACCATTATTGACTTCCAGTACCATTTATCGACCACACGTATATAAACGCATACACGACCGCTAGCTAGTTACCTGCGGAAGAAAACAGCAGTAGCAAACGTGTGACTAGCTACCACGTACCTCCTTAACTGCGACGACTTCCAGTCTCTTTATGAAAACTATCCAGAACAAAACCTAAGTGAAGCTGAAACAGCCTCAAAATAGAGCGTCTGGTCTCGCTACGTGAACTGAAGTGCTCTTAGAAGAGCGCAACTGGTCCAGCTAGCTTAAAATAATTGGGGCGAGCCTGAGCAAGCCCCACATTAACGTGAAGTACAGCGAGCGTGTCTATATAGAGAGAGAGAGAGAGAGAGAGAGAGAGAGATCCCGTTGCCATGGTAACGTGCGTCTAAACGATGATTCAAATTATAAATCTCATAGATCATTCCAAAGCTTGGCGCGTGACGATAAATCCCCATATACGTACGTTCGTGCAGAGTGCGCGTGACGATTTTATGACGTCATCCATACACAATTATTATACATAAGAGACAGAAGTGTAATAATAGTAATAATAATAGTAATAATAACAAGTATTTCGAGTTAAAAAACTCGTGGGGCGCCGATGGGGTGCCCCAAACTCGAACTACTTGCTAGTAATGCCCACATTTGTCATGCCATATAGCATCACTCTAAATCCTAGAATGACCCAGGATGCACCACACAGAGGTCTGCATGAATGCATCAGGGTTTTAGATACAAGCCAAGACAGCTGTGCTTAAACATCCACACTCACAATCACATCAAGTTGGCAATCGTAGGGAAGGTGCATTAATTAGCTAAGTGTTTGTATGCTTTGCACAGGATAGAGCCCTGCAGTTACACAGCGTCATGCACTCTGATACCTAACTGTTCTAATCCAGCTAGCTAGCTAGTCTTTGTATTACGTGCAGAACAATGTGAGAACGTTCATTAAATGGCCGTTCAGCCTCGGTAGCATTTGGAGCTGTAACCCGAAAGTAAGATTTGTTTAAGCTTCTAAGCAACATTACTCTTCTTGAAACTATTCGTGAACAACTTTCGTTCGTTTGGTAAAGGAAGAAATGATAGGAAAGACGATTTCTAACCGGGTAAACAGAAGCCTCCCGGGCGGCCATTTTGTTACTAGGCCTCTTCTTTTTTCGGCTGTTTCTTCTCGAAAACGTCCTGCGCAGGCTTGCATGGTGATGGCTTAATATTATAAAGAAGTGATTTTGAATAGTATGCCAGTAAAGTATGGAGAATTTAATGGACTTTAAATTAGACAGATTAGGCCTTTCGTCTCCTGCAAATTGCAGGCAAATTGACAATATAAATTCTCATAGAACAACACATCTTGTATGATACATTAATATTGATAGATAGCGTGGTTTCAATACGAATAAAAATGTTGGCACGTTGCAATGAAACTTTGTACACATGGTGAGGTGGTCCATAAGACTACTTCATTACAAGGATTTCTTAATTAGACGTTTGCTGTCGTAGGTAGACGGCCAAGTACATAATATAGATACTACGGCAGTATAATTGTACTTACATTTATATTGCTTCCGTATTAGCATAGCATTGCGTGTGAGGGATTTATATTGCGGGCGACTTTTGAAAGCGCCTTTCTCAAAGGAGAAGAGTTTCACGCTGCCTCTGGGTGGCTAGTCGAGCACGGGTCAACTTGGTGCGTAATATTTTCCCGGAAAGCGCGCCATCGATTGCTGTCTTGGTACTGCCGTCGTCTACAATGGCTGCCGTCTAGAAGGCCCTAACACCGTTGCCTCGGAAAAGTAACCGGAGCGGCGCAGACACTTGTGAACGCTTTCATCCACTGACGCTAAGGTATGCCAAGTGTCCCTAGCGTTGAAAAGCTTTGCGCGCACGTTGCCTCTCTGAAATCATCTTCAGAAATAGCGCGCCCATTGCTTACTAGAGGGGCTGAGGGCCTCTTTAATCTACAGGACCTACGTATAAGAATCGCCAGTTGGCCGGTGTGCCTGCGGTCCTTGTTTGCTGAGTGTGTTTACAGCCAATGCATATACATGCTACTTATAGATTGGTATTGATACAGTGCAGTGTGTGTGTGTGTGTGTGTGTGTGTGTGTGTGTGTGTGTGTGTGTGTGTGTGTGTGTGTGTGGTGTGTGTGTGTGTGTGTAGGTGTGTGTGTGTGTGTGTGTAATTGTAATCCTGCCTCGCCTGCCATGGCTCCTTGCCCTCACTGATCTACCATTGTCATGGAGGCAACACTCTAGGCATCCCACCTGTGACTACCTACTACGTACAAGAAAGTCCATGCAGCTCGCCCACTACAGCCAATTGATGTGTGTGTGTGCGTGTGTTTGAGTGAGTGTTTGTGCATGTGTTGAAGTTAGAATCTTGCAATCGCTGGTCCAGGATGGATATTCAGATTGACGCCATCACTCAAGGATGTACCCACCCCACCTCCCTCAATTCATGGGTCTTGCAGGCCCATAGATGAGTACCCCACTGCACTGAGGTGGCATGCATGCAGCTGTGGAGATACACAAACATGCAAATACTTCTGTCCATGCTAGCTACCTGCATCAATGACCCTGAATATGTACACGTTTACCACCCAGTTGGTAAAGCATGGCAGTGTATGTACGGAGCAAATCATAATTATGGTATATCAAACACATGCACATCTTACTCATATGGCTGTACAGAAACCTCTCTATAATTGACAAGGATAAGTGTACACAACCTCTAAATTCCTCATACTATCACATTAGAGGCTACAATGTCAATGATGCCATATCTTATCTATATATATAATAGACACCACGCTATAGCAGAGAAGCCCGCCTTCGGCGGGCTTCTCTGCTAGTATATACATACAAACATACATACAAACATACATACATACATATATATATATATATACCTCCACACAGACCACCACCACACAGTGCAAGTTGCCCGAGTGCAAGTGCAGCATTTTCATGTACATACCTCCACTTCCACATATACAGCTACCATCACACAGACCACCACCACACAGACCACCACCACACAGACCACCACCACACAGACCACCACCACACAGTGCAAGTTGCCCGAGTGCAAGTGCAGTATTTGCACCAGTGGGTGGATGAAAAAGCACCACCAGTGCAAGTTGCAGAGGGTGAACCACCATGTGTGCAAGTGGACTACTTGCGCTGGTGGTGCTTTATCCTGCAGCCACTAGCGCAGATAGTCTACTTGCACACATGGTGGTTCACCCTCTGCAACTTGCACTGGTGGTGCTTTTTCATCCACCCACTGGCGCAAATACTGCACTTGCACTCGGGCAACTTGCACTGTGTGGTGGTGGTCTGTGTGGTGGTGGTCTGTGTGGTGGTGGTCTGTGTGGTGGTGGTCTCTCTCTCTCTCTCTCTCTCTCTCTCTATATATATATATATATATATATATATACGAACATGAAGCCATACAAAAACCTAATTCTGAAAACAATAGGCGCCCCAAAAAATAATAGAGTCAGAAGTCACTGGAGTTTCTTCTACCTCTTGAGGATCTTGGCGGCTGCGCCATGTTGCCTTTCTGTAGAACGTCCATACACCCTAAAGCGTCCAAAGAGCGATGGCCTGTTCTCTCTTGAATTATGTTTTCAGGGACGTCGGCTTTGAATAGAGCGGTGGCAGCTGTGAGCTGTTGCGCGGAGAAACGCGACCTTTTGCTGGAACTGTAGGCACTTCAGAGGCGGAGCTTGAGCCCGAAAGGGAAGCTCCCTTTTGGCAGGCGACACAGGAGCCAACGCCGAACTTTTTTGGCGACGCAGAAGCAACCAGACGTTCCTGAAGCCATTCTAACCGAAGAAGCGGCGTTCTAGACGGCGTACGTTGCCTACAGGACCGGGTTTGTCGCCAATCTGTAGAGACGTGATTGGGTTAGTGAGTCGTTTTGGATCTATAATAGTTAAATGCCGACCAATCGGTGTCTACGGGATTTAGACCACTCAGCACTCGGGCGCTTCGCGCCCTCGAGCTTCGTGATCTAAATCCCGTAGACACCTCTTGGTCGGCATTTAACTATTACATAATTATATAATTATATATAATTCATAATTCATAATTCATTATATATCTATCGTACGTCGTCTTAGGCCACGGGTGCAAAAAGGACAAAATGGCCGCCCTTTGCGTAGCCGTTGCGTGCGACTCAAATACTCGCTGCGGACAGCTTTAAACGAGAAGGAAATCGTCTGAAACGAAGCGTACACTCCAACCTTTCCCCCAGGCAAGGATACAGGCATCGGAAGGAGGAATATCGCCAACTCATCTTCCTCCACGCTCGAGAATTCACAGGACCCTAAGCGAAGTACTCTGCAGATCACTCCAATAATACAATGCCCACAGGCCACTAAGAACACTCAGCAACGCAACCGCTTCTGAGCCTTTTGAGAATCGTTCTTTAATGCGCTAACGTACTAAACAGTTGGAGAGACTAGCTGCAGAGCATGCAGATGACAGACAGGCCAGGCTGCAGCGGTTATGTACGTGTGTGCGCAGTTTGACAAGAATGGCGCTTCCTCAGGCCATAGATATTCTAAACTATCTACAACTAATCTTCCTCCACGTTCGAGAATTTCACAGGACCCTCAGCGAAGTAGTCAGTAGTCTGACAGCAGATCACTCCTTTATACAATCCCCACAGGAACGCCACTTAGAAGAACACTCAGCAACACAGCCGCTTCTGAGCATTCTGAGAATCGTTCCTCATCTGGTTTACGCAACGCAAACATATATACGACAAAATCATGTGATTCTTAACATTGATGATATCGTAGAGGCTCATGCTACGGAATACATTTTATTTTTTATTTTATTTTATTATTATTTTTATTTTATTTTACCTTATTTTATTTATTTAATTTATTTTATTTATCATTTGTACTTTATAACATTTATTATTTCACTTTATTATTATTATTTTATTTTTTACTCATGACCTGTCACCCAATCCCCGCCTCTGACATCACATGTTGCTGTATATAAGTGGACTTTTCCCTCCTATTCTTCAGTTTTGTAACTGACGAAGACCTTCGCGGTCGAAACGTCTTACTTGTTTGAACTATTGCTACGTGTTAGCTCAATATCTCTCTGGTTCTATTCTTAACATTGCTCAAATACAACATCATCCAACTTTCATTGGCATCAGCTGTAGCTTCTACATATCATTCATACAAGCAAACACTCAGTTCGTTTCAGCATCTACAATGTACGCGATGCAGTCCAACGCAAATAGCTGCATGCCATCGGCACCTTTATCACGGTTAGGCTCGCCCCCACGATGCTGTAAGCATCTGCCTAGTATGCACGAAAATTAACTAGAGAACAAAGTGACGCTGCACATAGGCTAGAGAGCAGAGTGACGTGGCAGAAAGGCACGGTATCTTCCTGCCCTGTCACGGCTCACTAGCCTTTCTGCCGCGTCACTCTGCTCTGTTCAATCGGGTGCGTCATACTCTTCTGGTCAGGAAGCGTATTCTATCGCATACGTATCCGTAAATCAAAGGTTGCGCAATGCAGCCGACGTCTAGTGTTGCGTACGAAATGGGTGATAACTTTTAAAAGCAATTACAATTAACATACATACATACATACATACATGCATTTCATGTGGTTACATAGTTCAAAGTGCGTTTGTCATTGAAAACAGTAGTGAGTTCAAATGCGGCCCTCACTGACGATCATGTCAATGGGGGTGTCGTTGAGATCGAGTCTGGCAGGCCTGTGGAGGGCTGATCCAGCTCCTCTCAAACAGAGACCAACCGAATCTACAACTGAAAAGAAAAGCTTGCACCGAATTATCGTCAATGTCTCGCAATATGGTGATAAGTGCTTTTAGCTGATTATGCGGGCCAATCTCTTGTACTCCAGCTGAGGGGCCCATGCAGTCCGCCAGTCGCTGACATAACTAGGGGTGTGAAAGAGCCATGCTCAATATCGATGATTCGATTCTCATATTGCCTTCTCTTCTCTTTCTTATTCTTTCTGTAGGTGGATTGGATGGTCTGGTTAGCATGGAATGGTACAAATCGGTTAATCACCCTGACGTTAAAGAATGCACCTTGCCTCTCATTTTGCCAAGGGCTTTCACATCTACTCTTTGTCTTCCACATTTGTGGTTCAGTGTGGGATATTTTCTTCGAATAGGGGTCGAAGGTGTGGTTCAACATCAACACTTGGGCACACTTCGGTGAGAAGTTGGGCTAAGTCGCAGATGCAATTGTGCCGGATTGTTGAAAATGCTCCTCCGTGGGTACTTTCTATTTTGCGGACCGTCCTCGCGGACTGCGGACGGAGTTTGGGGAGTGCGGACGGGAATGCGGACGGTAGACGGTGTGCATGCAACTGTTGACGTGGAACTCTGTCTGGAGAATGACGTCGTGGCCTGCTGAAAGATAAGCGGTCTGTATTCTTCTTCTACGCAGGCAGTTACTGTCCCTGCTTACTGTTTACTTGCTAGTGGTTTCCTAGTCTTTCGGGGATAAGGTAGCTAGCTAACGAGCTAGTTTCATACTGAATGTCGGTGTATAGATATAATATAGCTAGCTAAATATATATGATATAATATAGCTAGCTACATAATTAAAGAACATAAACAAACATTAATATTTATCAGTCAAGCACATGTATAGTGTACAAGAAGAACATGTCCATACTCATACAATAGTTGAAGGCATGTGTGGTGTTGAATTGAGCACCACATGAGCAGAGACTTGGGAGCCCCTATGGGTTCCGTACATATCAAATACACAAAACGTCTCAAAATGCCTGCTTGTGCAGGGAGAATCCGCGTGCTCTGATGGGTAGGGTGCTGAGCCAGGTGGGCGCCCCTTTCTCTGAAGCCAACTCTATCGCCTTTTGGAGGGTAAGTGGAAGTGAGCTCTTCAAGGTTGTTGATGTCTTTTGTTGTTTCTCTCGGGGATCGATATTTAGTTTCGAATTCACACCGTGCGTAGCCACACTGCTTGAAGGAACTGTCTGGCTACGCAAGACTATGTGAACACTTCGAGCATTGTGTGCATGCCATCACTTGCTTACATGCAGCATACCTGCATGCTGTTTTGTGCAACACTACAAAATGCAGCAAACAAGTACAGAAGAAAAGACAGACTTGCGCAAACTGAGATAGAACAAGTACTTTGAGTTAAAATAAATCATGGGGCGCCAATGGGGCGCCCCAAACTCGAACTACTTGCTAGTAATGGTGTCCACATTTGTTATGCCATTTAGTATCACTCTAAGTCCTAGAATGACCCCAGGATGCACAACATAGAGAGAGCATGAATGCGTCAGGGTTTTAGATATGAATCAAGACTGTGCCTGAACATCCACACTCATTGGAAAGTTGGCAATTGCATGGCATGGGAAAGTGCATTGTGTTTGGGTGCTTTGCACAGGCCAGAGTCTTGCAGTTACACAGCTTCATGCACTCTGATACCTAGCTAGCTAACTGTTTTAATCCAGCTAGCTAGCTAGCTATTCGGTTGCCTTGCCCTCAATAATACCGCCTACACAAACTGATAACTAGCTGCTGTCCAAAATCTAACATCTCACATGAGAGGATAGCACTGAAGCTAACAGCTGAAGCAGTAGTGTTCGTGTTACGTGCAGGACCGTGCGAGAACGCTTTATGAACAACTTTCGTTCGTTTGGTAATGGTAGAAAAGGTTACAAAGACGATTTCTAATAGGGTGAACAGAAGTATCCCAGGCGGCCATTTTGTTATCGGACCTGTCTTTTTCCGGCTTTTTCTTATCGAAAATGTCCTGCTCAGGCTTGGCGCAGCCGCTGGCTTAGTATTATAAAGACGTGTCCTTGAATACTTCACATTTGATCATATGTCATCGCAAGTAAAGACAAAGCGAATAAAAGCAGCTTAGTAAATTCATAGATAGTAGAGAACTGTTCTCTACTATCTAGGGTAAATGATAGTCTCGTCCCCAGTCCACTTCCGGCCGCCATTTTTAATGGGGCTCGAAAGGTGGTCTGGCACATATATTTTAGTCGAAAAGCTTGGCACTGCAGAACGATATCGTTCTGCCCAATCAGATTGCCAGAAAATGACGCGTCACTCCGCGTAATATCGAGCGGCGTTCTACGAGCATCAATCATGGATATACCGAGGCTTGACGCTAAGGGAGTGGCAGTAGAGCTTGTGAACGATGCCATCAAGCATGCTTTCCTTACTCTTGGATACGCTGCAGCAATGACCGACCAAGATAAGGCGGTTAGGGAGTTCCTACAGGGCAAGGATGTTTTCGTTTCCTTACCAACAGGCGAAGGCAAATCCCTGTGCTTCGCCACCTTACTAGCTGTGTTTGACTTCCTTAAACAGCATCTCACAGTCTGTACTGGCAGTCGGACGGGACGGTACCGGGTTCGTAGCGTCAACGTCACTAGTCGTATAGTCACGTGATGTCTCTGACGTACCTTACGAATGCCAAGCTTTTCGACTAAATGTGCCAGACCACCTTTCGAGCCCCATTAAAAATGGCGGCCGGAAGTGGACTGGGGACGAGACTAGGTAAATGAAACCTGAGCGCCGCCATTTTGTAACAGACGCCACGAAAAGCTGCAAACACAGGTTTACATTTCGGAAATACTGTTAGCCAAATTGCTTTCATCATTAATAAACTGAAGCGTGTGCCCCTAAACAGTACACATACATGCATGTAGCTGGCTAGTGTTGAGAACAAAACAAACCTATATATACACATGCATGCAGAAACAGATGCATATGAAAACGATATATATAAAATGGGTAGCATATAACAAGCCTATTGATGTGATGACACACATGTACTGAGCTTAGTGAACTATTGCATGCTGATCTGGCACACTACTTGTGAAACATACACACACACGTGCACTCAAGCCCCTGGTGTGGCATTGCATGCCTCCACCACCGCCCAGCCTAGCTCTGGCCTCAGAGCAAAGCTTTTAGGGTCCTGCTTCACTGCCACGAAGCCACCAACAAAATGCATCTTGTACTCAGTATTGACGTACTCCCACACAAATGGCACTCTGGAAAGGCCAGAGGGGAAGCTGTTGGTTTTAGCACCACTAAAGTGTCCTCGTGGTTCCTTTTTGATCCAAGGGTTCCGCCCACGAGTCAGGTATGGAAAGAGCTTCAAGATCCACCCGCCACAGTATGGACCTCCAGAGGCATTGTTTAGCTTGTAAATGTCTGACCAAAATCTTTGGTCCACGTCTCCACAGCTGGCAGCCACAAATTGGTCCAAGATGGGTAGAAGGGAGGGGATCCACCAATCCAAGTCAAACTGGGCCAGTTGCTCTGCCTTCTTACGTAGCATGCGCCAATCTTCAGGGGAGCCCTCCAGAGTAATCTCAGGAAAGCCACAGCATGTATCAAATGTGTAGCCAAAATACGACTTCATTGCATCCATGAGGACAATTTCGCTCACTGCCTTGCTCACAGGGTCGGTGGTGGAGAACTGTGGGAGGATGAGGTCATGCGTCTCAACACCAATGTGGCCACGAATCTGAGCCGAGAATTCGCTAAACACCTCCTGCCATGGATTTTGCTGGCCTTTCACAAAGTCATCACGCCTCACAGTGATTTTCTCCTTTCCCTGGTGAGACACGAACTTGCTCCTCAGTTTCTCAGCATTCTCATTCACGTGAATGGACAGACCTTGCATGATGCACAGCCATATCATGTCTGGACTGAGCACGAGGGGGTAGTGACAGTCGAAGGCGGTGTGAACGGCGTCAACCAGCGCGTTCATTTCACCACTTGATCCCCAAAATCTGGGAGTCGGACTGTGAACGACTGGATCGGATTGGTTGTAGCACGCTTCCACATTGTAGCCCAATCTGGATTTGATATGCTCTTTCATCGTCCCTTTCGGGAGCGTCTTTGTGCAGCGTTTAGCTTCTGAGTTTACGCTGAACGTCACACCGGTAACAGTAGGAGCACTAGCCGCCATTTCAACGGATGTGTGGAGACACGCGGCTAGAGACAGGTTCATGACCATCCATGAATATTATTAGTTTGATCATGAATATCCTTAGTTTGATCATGAATATCATTAACCTACCGCACAACATGAATAAGATTAATCTATGAATATTAGCTATATAAATGGCAGTCATCTAGAAGCGCTTGAAGAAGTTTCCACATCATCCATTGCCTGATGGCGTCTCCATCGCACTAAAGGCAGAAGAGAGATATTGCAGTACTGTGAGTTAGGACTAATGTACAGGCCAGGCAGAGCAGTGCACCCTTTAATATTACTTGTTTGAACTTGAAGATGGGGTGTTGTCCACTCTGAAACATCCGAAACATGAAGTAGATGTCAGAAATGCTTTTGAATGAAACTGATAAAGTGTAGTCAGTCCTTACTGCATGATCCTTACCATGCACACAAAAACTCCACAATCATAGCTGTTGGTTTGTAAGGGAACATCCTATTGTAGTACCAAAGAGAGTCTCATCATTGTATTTGTCACACTCCATGTGGTGCTGCCTGTGACTGACACCAACCTGTGTAAAGCATAGTTAATAACCATCTTGACTACAAATCCTGACTGGGTACCCTTGTGAGAATGTGGGGATTGTGTGCAGTTACCAGTACGTTTGTATATACACTTAAGTCTTAGAGCAACTTAGTTTCAAACTGGATTTAGCCTAATATATATACCACCAACTTGCTCGAAAGCTCCAGGCTGGCTTTGTGTCGAGCATGGATGACACTGAGCCTGTTTGTGGTCTTGCCCTTCTCCAATTTGACCAGGCGATCAAATGCCTTGTCCCGAGCCAGTCGCAGCAGTACATGCAGGAACTTGTCAACACGCCTGTTGACTCGCCCTTGCATGTACACTTGCTTCAGGGTGTTGTGGAAGGCTTCCACAAACATGTTGGTATTGATCCCCACACCCTTGAGTGCAATAGGTAGACAATTGCCAATCATCAAACATTATAATAACACATGCACCTAATTCCTCACCCGACGATGACAGCTGGCCCACTCCTCGGTGCAGTTGGCATAGTACTTCTTGAAGTACTCGCCAAACTGATGTGTCTCAGAGTCTGCGCACAGCTGACTCTGAACCTTGTGGGTAGATAGAAGAATAGATCTCACATAGCTGGGAAATTCATTATATATGTCGTGCACATGCACATTTACTGCATGTGACAAGGGTGCAGCATTATATGTACCTTGCCAATGAGGGTTGTGAACTTATCGGGTTCCAGCTCCTCCAGGAGGACCCTCAACTGGCTGTACACAGCAGCTTGCCTCTCCATCCCCTGGACATGCTGCTGTAGGGCTCCCCGCCACGCCCTGTCAACATGCCAGGTGCAGAGGAGCTTCCTGGGTGTGCTGTCAAATACACTGACCCATGCCAGGTAGTACTGCTCTGCCATGTCTGACATGAACCACAGAGGACGCACCATCCCACACTTTGTGCGTACAGAGGCAAAAAACTCAATCAACAGGACTCGGTCCTCCTTGTTTGTGATGCACCAAGCTACTGGGAAACCCTCACCGTACTCGTCTACAACTATCAGTGTAATTAGCTTGAAGTCGTAGGCATTTGTGCCATGTGTTGCATCAACACAGACAACTTTGCCTCCAAACCTCTTGAGCATTTCAGCTTGGATAGGGTTCTGCAGGACAATGAGAAAGTCTTCTCTTTTCAGTCCTGTTTTGTCGTCATCGGTACCTTGAGGTTTATAGTAGAGGACAACACTGTCCTCTCCCTTTTCCCTCATCTCCTCCACCCATGCTGCAACACTGGTGGCGTCATCATGGTGCCTCTGACCTCCCTCCAGCTTATGGTGCCTCTGACCTCCCTCCAGCTTATGGTGCCTCTGACCTCCCTCCAGCTTATGGTGCCTCTGACATCCCTCCAGCTTATGGTGCCTCTGACCTCCCTCCAGCTTATGGTGCCTCTGACCTCCCTCCTGCTTAAGTGCTCTTTCTATGTTGTTGATGTCCTTACGCTGTATTAGGTGTATTCTTTTGAAAGTGTCACTAACTGAGCTACGTATGTCATCTAGGATTTTGTCAAATGCTACTCCTTGAGCTAGTTTACCTGCTACCTTAAGTCTATCTTCTTCACTTAACCTAATGTGGCCTAGTCTGCTTTCGTGTGCATAATGTGTGTGGCACACTTCTGCTTTCACTGACTGTGTAGTGTGATTCACTGTCAGTGTGATAGCAGCTGTGCAATGGTGGTTAATTTTGGAGGAGCCCTGGCTTTTGAGTCTTCTTAGTCCTTCCCCTTTGGGTCGGAAAACCCCTGACCTATTGCACTGGAAGTAGGAAATGGTGCACTCCTCCGTGGTTCTGTCACCAGTACCCTTCACAAACATTACACTCTGCTCTGCCTCATACGCAGCTTTCCACTCTTCAAACTCTGCAAGAATGATGAGCATGTAGTGCACTATGCCCATGTAGGTTAATGTCCTATGTTTCCTTCGTGTACATGTATGCAGGAATGTAGATACAACCAAGACTACAAGCAGTGTATGCTAGCACATATGCATATGTCCCATCTAGCTATCCCATTTTTAGGTCGTTGATGTGACTGAACCTTTTCCATTACTGAATTCTTTCACTTCACTCTCCATCTGTATGGCATGCTCCTGCATCAGGTGGCTCCTTAGCTGCCATGTGTAACGGCAAGAAAATTTACAGTTCTTCTCTAGGCACTTGATTCTGCCCTCACTCTCCACCCCATGTTCCTTCTTTAGGTGTCGGAGGGGCCCGATTGTGAGGAAAACTGCTTTGAACAGTGGGAGCAGGCATGGACCTGGTCTGCCATGCTGCAGCACAACTTTCCCGCCAAACACCATATGATGTATATATGTCACCTTGTGCAGCTGGTCAGTTGTTCTGTCTGTATAATATTATAAATCAGTGTACAGCTGATCGCGAACCTCCCTCTATAATCGAATTCATAGTCTGGTATGCTCATAATTATATGCACATGCATAAATATATTCATGGATGGTCATGCGTGTCTCGGATCGGATTTTAGTCACGTGCCCCATCTTCATCCGATGAAGATGGGGCACGTGACTAAACATGGCGGACTTTCAGACTACTCTGGTTGCGCTGTTTGTCACCGTCTTTTTGTCTGTGATAACATGGGGATACGGGCAGGATTCGAAGCTGGTGTACACTGCTATTGTAAGTGTACATTCGCACGTGGCCCACGCTTGCATTCCAGTTGTGTAGCACCCCTCTCTTAGTGGTGATCCATCTTCTACTGAGTAGCTGGGTACATGCATTCTAATATCTGAGTGAGCATGTGATTTGTTGGTTGAAGTACGCACTGGTCGAGATATTCGGAACCACAGACACATCATGGTGCTGTGAGGCTGTGGATGGTTTGTACGTATGTTTGTGCACACCTTGAAATCTGTCCTGCAATAGGTACGTGGGGAAAGCTACGACGTCGAGTGTGCATGCCTTGCTGTGCAATTCTGTCACATTCATTGATCAGTTGTATCGTCATGGTGACCGCTCGCCAATATCTGAGTATCCGTCTGACAAGGTGCCGCTAACATTTTGGTATGAAGGACTTGGACAGCTGAGCAGAGTGAGTTCAGTTCCCCTTATCCACTGTGAGTGCTAGCATTGCACATTAGGACTAGGAGTGATCAGGCAGATGCAAAACTTGCATTATGGTGTGTTTATTGTATTCTGTGTTTTTCAATGATTTATGTACCTTATTGCTCACACACACACACACACGAACACACACATACACACACATGCACACACACATACACACACGCACACAGGCATGCACACACACATACACACACGCACACAGGCATGCACACGCACACACACACACACACACACACACACACACACACATGCACACACACATACACACACGCACACAGGCATGCACACGCACACACACACACACACACACACACACACACACACACACACACACACACACACACACACACACACACACACACACACACACACACACACACACACACACAGGCTACATAATTATGATTTCTCATAAGCAACACATGCACCCATGCATGGTGTCAACATGTGATGTGATGTGTGAGTGGTGTGAGTGGTGTGTATGGTGTGACACACACATCATGACATGTACATGTGCTCTCTGGTCTTGTCAGCTGGGCATGCAGCAGCACTACCACCTGGGCAGGCTGTTCCATCAGCGGTACAGCACTGAGCTGAAGGCGAGTTACCTCTTTGACAACTACACCAGGACGCAGATCTACGTTAGGAGCACAGACGTGGATCGGACCCTCATGAGCGCGCAGTGCCAGTTGGCAAGCCTTTTTGAGCCCAGTGCAAAACAGGTGGGGAGAGAGAGAGGGAGGGAGGAAATGGGACACAATGGAGAATATAGAGTGGAAGAGAGAAACAATGGAGATAAAGAGTGGAAGAGAGAAACAATGGAGATAAGGAGTGGAAGAGAGAAACAATGGAGATAAAGAGTGGGAGGGATGGTTGAGGGGGGGAGGGGAAGGAATTGGATTATTGCTTTTGTCCACCTCTGTGACCCTCCCTGCAGAGATTTATTCCTCATCTCAATTGGCAGCCGATTCCCATACACACTGTTCCTACTGCAGAGGACAATGTGAGCACATGCAACACCAGATCTAAGGCGTGTTAAGTGCTGTGTAGTGCTGTCGTGCTCCACTTGTCTAGGTGCTGATGGGATATGCTGTGGACTGCCCCACTTACAAAGACCTGATAGCTAAGATTCCCGACAGTCCAGAGTACAAGAAGATCAGTGCAGAGTACAAGGTGTGTGTGTGTGGCAAAATGTATGGTGTGCATAGTTAGTGCTCTGTTAGTGGTAGTGGTTGTTGCATCCTTGTTCTCCTTTCACTCTTGACTTGCTCCACTTTAACCTCACTCTTTTCATGTATACGTACGTACCTCTTGTCCTCTTCCCTTCCTCTCCGTCCTCTCGACTCCCCCTTCTCTCCCTCCCTTCCTTTCCCCACCTCCCCCATTCCCTCCCCTCTCCTCTCATCTCCCCTCCTCGTCCCCTCCCCTCCCCTCTGCCCCTCCCTTCCTCCCCTCCCCCTGCTCCTTCCATACCTCCATTTTCACCATAACTCTCCCTTCAGGACTTCTTTGAGGTGCTTCAGAACTGGACTGGAGTTGCCAAAGTCAACGCGTCAAATGTGTGGAAGATTGCCGATGTGGTCTATGTGCAGTTTGTCCACAACCTTTCTTCCTGGATGCCATGGGCCACACCAGAGGTACGGCAGGCATTGAATAACCTCTCCATCTATAACATAAAGTGGATGTTTGACTCAGTTGAGAAGAGTCGTCTGGCATGTGGTGAGTATTGTGTGTGTGTGTGTGTGTGTGTGTGTGTGTGTGTGTGCGTGTGTGTGTGTGTGCATGTGTGTGTGTGCGTGTGCGTGTGTGTGTGTGTGTGTGTGTGTGTGTGTGTGTGTGTGTGTGTGGCCAATGGTGGTCTAGAACTACCCCATCTGGTCACTATGTACAAAAAGATTGTGCACCAATCCTAGACACTATACACCCACCCCTCTTTGTGTCTAGAACAATTCACACCTTCAATATATGAAGGCCATGAAGGCTTCATGGCCTTCCATAACAGCCACACGACACTAAACTTGTAACACCTTGTAATACTTGTAATACGCTTGTAATAAACTGAAGAGTGTGCACCTAAAACAGTACACATGTATGTAGCTGGCTAGTGTTGGAACAAAACAAACCTACACATGCATGCAGAAACAGATGCATATGAAAACAATATAAAATGGGTAGCAGATAACAAGTCTATTGATGTAATGACACACACGTACTGAGCTTAGTGAACTATTGTATGCTGATCTGCATGCTAGTCGTGAAACACACGCGCACTCAAGCCCCTGGTCTGGCATTGCACGCCTCCACCACCGCCCAGCCCAGCTCTGGCCTCAGAGCAAAACTTTTAGGGTCCTGCTTCACTGCCATGAAGCCACCAACAAAATTCATTTTGTACTCAGTACTGAAGTACTGCCACACAA
This sequence comes from Aplysina aerophoba, assembly GCA_949841015.1. Taxonomy (NCBI): domain Eukaryota; kingdom Metazoa; phylum Porifera; class Demospongiae; order Verongiida; family Aplysinidae; genus Aplysina; species Aplysina aerophoba. Next base: position 8,210,568 of record OX465034.1, read on the forward strand.
ATGGCGCTCTGGAAAGGCCGGAGGGGAAGCTGTCGGTTGTAGCACCACTGAAGGGGCCTTGTGGTTCCTTTTCGATCCAAGGGTTACGTCCATCAGTCAGGTATGGAAAGAGCTTCAAGATCCACCCTCCACAGTATGGACCTCCAGAAGCATGGTTTAGTTTGTAAATGTCTGACCAAAATCTCTGGTCCACGTCTCCACAGCTGGCAGCCACAAATTGGTCCAAGATGGGTAGAAGGGAGGGGATCCACCAATCCAAGTCAAACTGGGCCAGTTGCTCTGCCTTCTTACGTAGCATGCGCCAATCTTCAGGGGAGCCCTCCAGAGTAATCTCAGGAATGCCACAGCGTGACACACATCCATAGCCAAAATACGTCTTCATTGCATCCATGAGGACAATTTCGTTCACTGCCTTGCTCACAGGGTCGGTGGTGGAGAACTGTGGGAGGATGAGGTCGTGTGTCTCAGCACCAATGTGGCCACGAATCTGAGCCGAGAATTCACTAAACACCTCCTGCCACGGATTTTGCTGGCCTTTCACAAAGTCATCACGCCTCACAGTGATTTCCTCCTTTCCCTTGTGAGTCACGAACTTGCTCCTCAGTTTCTCAGCATTCTCATTCACGTGAATGGACAAACCTTGCATGATGCACAGCCATATCATGTCTGGATTGAGCACGAGGGAGTAGTGACGGTCGAAGGCGGTGTGAACGGCCTTAATTAGTGCGTTCATTTCACCGCTTGATCCCCAAAATGTGAAACCTTCGGGAAGAGTGGGAGTCGGACTGTGAACCACTGGATCGGATTGGTTGTAGCACGCTTCCACATTGTAGCCCAATATGGATTTGATATGCTCTTTCATTGTCCCTTTCGGGAGCGCCTTTGTGCAGCGTTTAGCTGCTGAGTTTACGCTGAACGTCACACCAGTAGGAGCGCTAGCCGCCATTTTAACGGATGTTACGATGACTCGTATGAGATCACGGAATGAACAGGACACGTGACTTAAAATGGCGGACTTGCAGACTACTCTGGTTGCGCTGTTTGTCACCGTCTTTTTGTCTGTGATAACATGGGGATACGGGCAGGATTCGAAGCTGGTGTACACTGCTATTGTAAGTGTACATTCTCACGTGGCCCACGCTTATATTCCAGTTGTGTAGCACCCCTCTCTCTTAGTGGTGATCCATCTTCTAACTGAGTAGCTGGGTACATGCATTCTAATATCCGAGTGAGCATGCGATTTTCCGGTTGACGTACGCACTGATCGTGATATTCGGAACCACAGACACATCATGGTGCTGTGAGGCTGTAGATGGTTTGTACGTATGTTTGTGCGTACCTTGATATCTGCCATGCACTAGCTATGCGGGGATAGCTACGACGTCGAGTGTGCATGCCTTGCTGTGCAATTCTGTTACATTCATTGATCAGTTGTATCGTCATGGTGACCGCTCACCGATATCTGAGTATCCATCTGACAAGGTGCCGCTAACATTTTGGTATGAAGGACTTGGACAGCTGAGCAGAGTGAGTTCCCCTTATCCACTGCGAGTGCTAGCATTGTACAATAGGACTAGGAGTGATCAGGCAGATGCAAAACTTGCATTATGGTGTGTTTTTGTATTCTGTGTTTTTCAATGATTTATGTACCTTATTGCACCCTCTGGCAGTGGCAGCATGGACCACACATGCACACACACACACACACAGGCACATACACATACACACACGCACACAGGCATGCACACGCACATACACACACACACACACACACACACACACACACACACACACACACACACACACACACACACACACAGGCTACATAATTATGATTTCTCATAAGCAACACATGCACCCATGCATGGTGTCAACATGTGATGTGATGTGTGAGTGGTGTGAGTGGTGTGAATGGTGTGACACACACATCATGACATGTACATGTGCTCTCTGGTCTTGTCAGCTGGGCATGCAACAGCACTACCACCTGGGCAGGCTGTTCCATCAGCGGTACAGCACCGAGCTGAAAGCAAGTTACCTCTTTGACAACTACACCAGGACGCAGATCTACGTTAGGAGCACAGACGTGGATCGGACCCTCATGAGCGCACAGTGCCAGTTGGCAAGCCTTTTTGAGCCAAATGCAAAACAGGTGGGGAGAGAGAGAGGGAGGGAGGAAGTGGGACACAATGGAGAATATAGAGTGGAAGAGAGAAACAATGGAGATAAAGAGTGGAAGAGAGAAACAATGGAGATAAAGAGTGGGAGGGATGGTTGAGGGGGGGAGGGGAAGGAATTGGATTATTGCTTTTGTCCACCTCTGTGACCCTCCCTGCAGAGATTTATTCCTGATCTAAATTGGCAGCCGATTCCCATACACACTGTTCCTACTGCGGAGGACAATGTGAGCACATGCAACACCAGATCTAAGGCGTGTTAAGTGCTGTGTAGTGCTGTCGTGCTCCACTTGTCTAGGTGCTGATGGGATATGCTGTGGACTGCCCCACTTACAAAGACCTGATAGCTAAGATTCCCGACAGTCCAGAGTACAAGAAGATCAGTGCAGAGTACAAGGTGTGTGTGTGTGGCAAAATGTATGGTGTGCATAGTTAGTGCTCTGTTAGTGGTAGTGGTTGTTGCATCCTTGTTCTCCTTTCACTCTTGACTTGCTCCACTTTAACCTCACTCTTTTCATGTATACGTACGTACCTCTTGTCCTCTTCCCTTCCTCTCCGTCCTCTCGACTCCCCCTTCTCTCCCTCCCTTCCTTTCCCCACCTCCCCCATTCCCTCCCCTCTCCTCTCATCTCCCCTCCTCGTTCCCTCCCCTCCCCTCTGCCCCTCCCTTCCTCCCCTCCCCCTGCTCCTTCCATACCTCCATTTTCACCATAACTCTCCCTTCAGGACTTCTTTGAGGTGCTTCAGAACTGGACTGGAGTTGCCAAAGTCAACGCGTCAAATGTGTGGAAGATTGCCGATGTGGTCTATGTGCAGTTTGTCCACAACCTTTCTTCCTGGATGCCATGGGCCACACCAGAGGTACGGCAGGCATTGAATAACCTCTCCATCTATAACATAAAGTGGATGTTTGACTCAGTGGAGAAGAGTCGTCTGGCATGTGGTGAGTATTGTGTGTGTGTGTGTGTGTGTGTGTGTGTGTGTGTGTGTGTGTGTGTGTGTGTGTGTGTGTGTGTGTGTGTGTGTGTGTGTGTGTGTGTGTGTGTGTGTGTGTGTGTGTGTGTGTGTGTGTGTGTGTGTGTGTGTGTGTGTGTGTGTGTGTGTGTGTGTGTGTGTGTGTGTGTGTGTGTGTGTGTGTGTGTGTGTGTGTGTGTGTGTGTGTGTGTGTGTGTGTGTGTGTGTGTGTACGTGTGTGGTGTGTGTGTGTGTGTGTTTGTCTGTGTGTGTGTGTGTGTGTGTGTGTGTGTGTGTGTGTGTGTGTGTGTGTGTGTGTGTGTGTGTGTGTGTGTGTGTGTGTGTGTGTGTGTATGTGTGTGGTGTGTGTGTGTGTGTGAAGCACAGATGCTCTTCTGTGTTGCTGGGCAGGCAACTTGGTCAACGTGATGGTGGATGAGATGCACATGAAGGTGAATGGCTCCTGCAAGGAGGAAAAGATCCACTTCTTTTCAGCTGTGAGCCAGTGCCAGAACACATTGCACATTTACACATGTTGCACAGATCTACCATTCACTAATTGGACACAGTGCATTCCATAATTCCCCATCACCCTCTATCATCCCACATATTACCTCTCTCTCCCCCTCCATTGTACCACCCACCTCCCTCCCTCATTCTATCCACCTTCCTCCTTCCTCTCTCAGCATGACACCACCGTGGCTTGCCTTCTGTCAGCATTTCGTGTGTTTGACATGAGATACCCAAAATACACAAGTTCTGTCATTGTCGAGTTCTACAAGACAGCAAACAAGTATGTGTGTTTATGGGTCAGAGCTGTGCGTTGTGGTGAATGGAGTGGAGCAACCTAGCTGTGTGTGCATGTGTGTGTGTGTGTGTGCGTGTGTGTACATGCACATGTGTGTGCACATGCACGTGTGTGCAAGTGCATGTGTATGCATGTGTGTTGGGTGTGTACAGCGTGCTGTGTTGGTGAATAGAATTGAGTGCTAAATACAAAGATGTCATCGTGCCCAACTCATCCGCCCACTCCCACCACCCCCACCCCCTCCCCCACTAGGGACTACTATGTGGAGGTGTGGTACAAGTATGGGCCAATGGTGGAGAGGAATGGAGAGCTCTACTGCAATTCCGATTCCCGTCACCCCTTTAACAAGACGGTGGAGTGTTTGGAGCCTCTGGTACTGCCGGGCTGTCCAAGTCCGCAGTGCCCGTTTAAGACTTTCATTAAGTGAGTCCCTCTGGTGTCCTATAAAGAACCTGTCTTATGGAGTGGTTTCTGTTTCACTTGTCTTTGTTTCCAGTGTGGTTTCAGCTGTGTCTCCTAAGGATTGGAAGTCTGAATGTGGACTGGGCACCACTGCTAGTGATGTGATGAGTGGTGCCTTATTGGTGAGGGGACAACATGAGTCCATGTTAGTGCATGTATATAGTGTGTGCAAGCACACTGTAATCATTGAGTGTGATATACATAGTGTGTGTGTATATCACACTTAATGATTGCACCTTTCTTAGCATTCACTTGGCTTAAGCAACTGGACTCAGTCAAACCAGTAACATCACTTACTCTTTGTAGGGTGCAGGGACAAAGGGACAAGAATGGAAAACTTCTCCAGGGACAAAGGAAAAAGGTTAAAAGACTTCTATAATTAGGCTGAAGTCCTCGCAGAACTATTGACTATTATAATTAAAGGGGAGTAAAAATGTTTCCACCAAAACAAGTCGAGATGTAGGGATGGTGCACTTCGTATCCTTCCTTGTCTGGTTGAAGGTGGGTCTAGCGGGCCAGACAAATGTTGACCTGGGTTGTTAGACTGTCACGGCATACCCTTGCCCGTTCCTTTGTCACCAGTTGATTTTGCCATGTAGCTACACGAAGGGTACCATCACTACATCTCGACTTGCTTTGGTGGAAACATTTTTACTCCCCTTATAATTCATAGTGCATGCTACCACACAGCAGCTTCTTACATAAAATAAATTGTTTAAAATCTGTCCTTTTCAGCCAACATGCATACACAATTTCTTTAGTAAAATTCTTATTACTTTTGTTAGGACAGTGCACAAAATAAATTCATTAAAGGATAAAATTTAATATTATATGAACAATATATATTTGAATTATATTCAGACAGCACAGTAGTGCTGTCCATGTAGGGATGTTATAATATAATTATGTCACAAGCATGATGGCACAACAGCCGAATGCTGTATAGTCCTGTAACAAGTACGATTTTATGATTGATTTGGTTCAGGCTCATTGCTGCTGCGTAGGGATTAACCAGGGGACAGTTATTGAGTGATAGCGCATGTGCAGCCACTGGAATTCATCAAAATCGTTTCTAAAGTAGGTGAATTGACCTACTTTAGAAACAAGTTTTTCTTTGTGGTCATGCATGTCAGTTGTATACCAGTTGAAAAGATCTACAGATCGAAATGTCCTGGATATAGAGTGTTGATGAATTTATCTTTCGCTAAATAACTGTCCCCTATAGGCCTGATTATATGATTCTATGCAATAATCCATAATCCATATTATTGTACACTCTAAATAATAAATGAATAGTAAATTGTGTACAATAACAATGTATTATAATTATATTATATAATTATACTTGCATGACTGCAATTTATGAATGATGTAAATACCCAGGTTAATATAATAGCAGATATAATCATGATGTTACTGATGATGCATGAGATGTATAAAGACTGTCTCTATAATTATAGCTGGAGCCTAGGTTCCAATGGGCCTCCTGAAGAGTTCATCTCCGCTATCCAAACCATGAGAAGTTTAGACGGCAGGTTGGGGTACTGGCTGACCACTCACCAGTGGCAAGGCAGGTGACTGTTGAAGCTCCGACTAACCTATAGACAGGGGGGTTGTTTGTACACGAGTACTGCACCCTACTTCCAACACGGGGTGTTGCCGGTGAAGTAAGATACTCGAATTCGCCATTACGCGGGGCGTTTGGTTCAGGACAAAGTATTTCTGAAGGAAAGAAAGCGGCAACACGAAATCTCTTATAGCTGTGCATGCCTGGCAATGTATATATGAAAGGAGTGTCAACATGCGCAAGTTCAGCACGTGTCAGTATTGCAGCTGCTGTAGCTGTCTTATGAAGGCGAAAAGTCATCTAGGAAATATGCATATAACGCTGTCCATTAATTAATATGGACTGCTTTACTCTTTGTAACTGAAGTAAATAGACTTTTATAGATATACATACGGGATCCAGGGTCATACAAGCTACTCTTCCCATGTGTACAGTAAATGGGCTGGGCCTGTACTCAACACCCAAATATATATATATATATACGTCAACATCACAACATTGCATGGTGCAGTAAATGGTCAGTGCACTTTTTGCTTCTGCTTGCCTTCACATATGGGTGTGTTGGCCGACCACTCTCCACTGGTAAGGCAGGTGATGACGCTACTCCCCACCAGCCTGTAATTGCTGTCACATGAGAACTCCACACCGCTCCCAACATTTGGAATACTTGAGGAGGATAGGTATTTGAAATTGCCATTTGCAGGTGCTGCTGGCTCTGGACACAGGATTTCTGCAGTTACAATGATGGACAACCATATAATTATAGCATACCAATGGTACAGTTGCAGTATATATGTATATATACATATATAATTATATAAATATAATATATATAATATATAATTATATAAGAACACTGACAGCACACCAGTGAATGCTATGAATATGAATACAGTAATGATGCCATGTTGAGATTGATATTTAGACTTTTGAAGAGCATGTAAATTATGCTGTGCCCTGTGACCTTAACAGACTCTGGAAGAGAATCTACCTGGAGCTCTAGCTACAGTACATTCAAGAGTCTGCATGACAATGTTTCAACTTACCTTGGCATGTTGGCATGTCTGCTGACCATTGGCCACCTGCAAGACATGTGATTGTTGCATTTCCTACCAGCCTATGTGAGGCTTCACAAGAATACTCCACTCGACTCCCTACAGTTGGGCTACTTGGTGAGGTGAGGTACTGGAAATTGCCATTGCGAGGAGCTACCGGATCTGGACACAATTTATCTGCAGAAGCAAAATACTATAATTATATAGTTACCACAGCAAAAAGCAGTACCACAACTACTCCTGTATACCTTTTAATTAATTAGTGGCTCCACTCACAAAATATGCAGTACATTAAATTAATCAAAATACTTACACAGCATTCAAATATCTCATATAATTACTTAGTCCAATTCAAATTGCAAGGTGACACACATACTGTAAATTAAAGTTCTTATTGCATGCAAAGACATGTACTTAGTGGTCACAAAGTGCATGCATGGCAGCAAGAGATCAGGTGTTCAGATACAGTCTGGAAAAATAGTAATAATTATTATAAGGATATACGTAATTTTATGCTATAAGTTCAGTTGTCCTTGGTAATGGTATTATGCAATTGTCCAAGAAGCAGTTCAGGAGATTAAAGGAACAAAATGGTTTATATTGTTGGTAAGTAATAGGGATGGTCGTTGCTGACTAAATGAAAGGATTATAACAATTATGAACAATTTATGTAGATTGCAGAAGATGCATACACTTCTCAAACAATACAATTTTGTGGTTGTACAGCCATTCAGAACTGGGGCTATCAAGTGTTTATATGTATTCCTTCGCATTGTTTCAGCGTGCAACCTTTCAGAGTCTTCCGATCGACACACAAGTATAATGTGTGCAAATGCTTATACATAATTTATACAACCTGTTAATAAATACGAATGTTGAATGGACCTGAACAATTAAGTCGGAGAACAGTCTCATCACTCGATGCAAACAAGATGGATTTACAATGTACGTATAATGATGATGGTGCTGTGATACTGATATGGCACCTTTAAGTGGATTTTGATGAGTAGATTGAAGCAGAATTGAACAACATAGTGTCTTGTACTCGGTTGATGCCGACTTATGTGGCTGAAATGTCATGCAATCATTTTATCAATTGATTCTGATTCTGTACATGCTCATCAAAATCGATTTGCTAGTTATCAACAACGTATATAGCAATGGACTACTACTCCACCGCCATAGAGATTATTATGTTACCTGTTTACTAACCACAAAATGAGGAAAGATAATTTATATCTACCAAATAATAGTAATCACTGGATATATAATTAATACGTAAACCTGACCAGGTAATATCCCGTTCACGTGATTACTATACCATTTGTCACAAATCCCCTACACTGGGGAATGTGTACAAATCTCCATCTGCTTATTATAATTATATGACATTGTACGTCTCTAATGTGTGACCTCCATTCATAAGACATGTCATGCTAAAGCTATATAGGCGTCAGGCAGTGTACAATAACAGTGTGATGCACAGTCATAAATGTTGGAAATGTAAGTAGGTGTACATTTGTTTCAACTCTTATATTCATCATCCCAAAAAAGCAGTATTGCTTACCAGAGCACCCATTCTATGCTGATCTCAAAATAGCCACATCCAATGTTGGGCCATTGGCTATGCTTGGGACACAGACTAGCCATTTTACCACATCACTCAAAGGGACAAAAGTTTGGTTTAGTAACCTAAGTTTTGATTTCAAATCTCAACTGCCACAAATGTAAATAAACAAAAACATTTGACATGTCATTTTATATTCTGCACTCATCTGTCAGTACACGATTACCACAGTCCTGTTGCTGTATCTAATAATAGTGTTTCACACCATAATTTGACACAGTACACTGCACAGAATGGTGCTGGGTATTCTCAACTTGCCTGCACAGGTGGGGGTGTCTGATGACCAATTTCCAGTATTAAGACACGTGAGGACCCTCTCACCAACCAGGGTATGTGTGCTCTGACACGTGTACTCCAGTTGACTCCCAACAACAGGAGTAGTTGCTGAGTTTAGGTACTGGTAATTGCCATTGGGTGTACTCTCTGGCTCAGGGCACATAACTGCAGGCAAACATTAACATTCATACAAGGAGAATGAAATGTGTAATGATATAGACAGAAACCTGTCATTTATAAGAGCTGAAGTTAATATGCAGGTTCTGTGTTTCTTTAAGCACCACAATGTCAGTGCTTCCATGGTTAATCAATTACTTCTTTTGAGTCTAACAATTACTTACACAAATATGACTAGTTATGTGTCCTATGGTGTGACAGCAGACACTTTTGCTGTACAAAATTTAACAGTAAAGATCGAGCATGGCCATACATTTACATATATTTCATGAATTAGTCTAATCGCCAATGCTAGTTTAGCGGCAGATACAAGTGGACACGTTCATCTTTCCCATTTCAAGTGTTGCAAGTTGCTACTATAATGCCTCTTAGTTCTGCACAGCTATATATGTATTTCAAGGGTACATGCACACGAATGTTAAGGTGGTCTGTACTGAGTAAATATTTGAGCCACTATCAAAGGGAAAGATGAATTCCCATCATAAAGACCCACACACTAATAAGACTGCCCTTTTATTGATATTTGTATGCATATTATAATATAATAATTATAATTATAACAATAGATTCAGAATTGTACAACTAGAGTAGGCAGTCCCTTTGCATAGTCCACCAGTGATGTGTGTGCAACTGCTACACAAAGCAGGACCGCATAAATAGAGGGGCAGTGCACTGGTGTACGAAGTTTAGTTCTACAAACTAATAACACACAAAACCACTTACGTACTTGGCACGCAAAATGAACAGCACACATCTGAAACTCTTGTCAGTCTTTCTCCAGATGCACACGTTGGTCGGTTACAAAATATAGTCTATATATAAGAATGAACAGGTTGCGCATTAATTAATGGATGATATTGCACATATATACCTTGACGGCGGTCACAAAAACTTACAGTACAAAGTAGCTGTTGACCACGGGGCTGAGGCTGGCAAAAGCTGTATATATAAGACCATGGACGTGGAACAAGAGTTGTCATATATAATGCAACTGCATTCATTGTAGTACTTAAACAAAGGTTTGAGAATGAGTCTCTATGAAGGAGATAATTAACCCTTTAACGCCGGTTGACACATTTATGTGTCATAATATTATTAGCCCTTAACGCCGGTTGACACATTTATGTGTCATAACTGAGCACGCGAAATTTAAGTTGCTTTCCTGGCACTACAAACTTGGAGCAGCTACTTCTGCTACAGGGGTCCTGTAGCAATGCGAGAGCTTTCATACGGCGTACCTATCCGGTCTTCTCGTCGCCCGCACGGCGAACCATTAAGCGGTACCATGCTGACACCTTCTTCCTCGACGAAAGTAGCCGTCCACATTCGCGCGCGCGGGTGTATACAAAGCGGCCAGAGTCAAAATCGACCCTACACTCCTACGGGCTGACAGCCGTAGACTAACCTTCAGCTTCGCGCCCCGCACTTACGTTTGACTTCACGCCAATCTTCCTCGACCGCACGAGCTGTCTCCATCGTTGCTTCCGTTGCATTTAACAACGGCGAAGAACAAGAGCTACCAAGAATCCTCCTGGATCACGGACATACATGATAAAATCCTTACTGAATCCGTTTCGGCTGTAAGAAAGGACTATAAAGTGTAATACGCAACGATATTGGTTCTTACCTAGGCGGCGCCATTTTATCTCCGGTGTTGGGGGGTCGGCGCGAATTATAAACTTCGGCTATAAAGGGTTAAGTGATAAACCTACACTGAGCTATATATGCCACATGGAGTGTAAGTCTGTGAAATGATACATATTTAAATAATCATCATATATATTATATATAAATGACCACGTCTAGTGACTCAGTACACCTATCACCTACATATCCTTGTCAGTCTGTCTCCTCTTCCCTAAAGCAATGAACGGCACTATGATACACATTTCATAGTGGAAGTAAATTATGTTCTCTATCTTTAACGACATCACCCCAATGAATAGAACTACACTAACAATCATGCTGGACACTGTGCAGTAAGACACATGCAGTTTTACGGTATCTAAGTAGCAATATGTTTGAGTCGGTTGTCTAATGCTAATAAACGATTGGTGGCAATAAATGTACAGGGAAACTTCACAGCTCCGCAAGAGGTAAACACACACAGGTACGTACTAATCCTATTATGTTCATTTGTTTAAGATGACTCACCAGCTTATACATGGGTCTCCAAAATCGATAGGGTCTCCAATGGCATATTTCACACCAAAAACTTCACACTCAATGTCTGCCGACAGAATAGTGAGATTTAGAAAAACCATTTGAGTGAATGAGGAAGATTATACAGACATACGTATATGTACAGATATATGCCAGTGACTAAATCCGGTTTAGCTAGTGGTACGTATATATAGCAACATTCTGCTTATTGTTACATGGGTAGAATAAGATATAGGGGGGTCATGATTCTATACGTACCTCAGTCTGATGAAGTACACAACCTTTCTTCCTCAGAGGCCACACAACGAGAGTGTTCACACGTGCATGACAGACTGATTTTGTAGTAGATTAAAACCTGTTTCGTGCGCTCATGCTGAACAAATTTGGCACAATTGTGAGACTTGTTTGGCTGTAGCAAAATGTTGAATAGATGACTACTAGCATTAGCACTAATAATATTATATAATTATAACTGTACAGTGTAATACAGTACAATACAGTAAACAATACCACAGATTATATAAAATACACACCCACTGAGTATAGCGCAATCGTGCAGTCACATAGATATACGTAATTGAGGTTGTAAGTAAATAGAGTAGCAATAATTGTTCGTTGAACAGATGAGCTTGAATGTTGAATAGATGGCGGCACCTTCAGACAAGTGTATGGACTCTGAATCTAAAACTCTTCTTATCATTAGGGTGGTGCAGACTAGGCAAAGGTGACATATCTACAACGTTAACTGCCTGTTTCTATATATCTGATGTAATAATTACAGGGGAGGGTGTTTCTCTTCTTAGCCATTCAAGGGTCTATGGACAGTAACGGCCTGCATTATTTTTCATTAGATTAGCTCTATTGGTCTTTAGACCTGGGGGAGCCTCTGCCATTGGGCTCCCTATGCTGAGATATCTCTCAGGTTCTCATGAGTTCACATTCTATTATGGAGGAAGACTTTAATTAAGGCCTACAACTGTACGTAGGTACTCTGTACTTGTGCAGACTTGAGGTAGCACAGAATTACAAGCATGCAAGCCTACAATGTGCTTAGCCTCGCATGCCAGACCTTTGATTGTGCAATCGCAATTGAATATCTGGTGCAAGAGTACAGAATGCTGAAGTAAGTACTGACCTGTACAAGTGAGACCATCTCCGCTGTATCCTGCATTGCAGGTACAAATGAAGGACCCAGGAGTGTTGCTACAGTTAGCATTTTCATCACATGGAAACGCCACCTCACATTCATCAATATCTGAATTATAGTAAAACACACGGAACCATAATACTCACTCAACATGGATGAGTAGGTCTACTCTACAGTAGTCACAATCACATAGAATGTTTAACCTTGACAAAGAAAGTGGGCCAGATATGTTACAAATCACGTTTTTACACATTTGCATGGATTACAACAGCTCTCTAAGGCTCTCTCATGTTTGCTTCAAGGATATACAGGGAGATGACACTATTCTTAATGCAACAAGTACGTATATATAATAGTGAATGAGTATACACTAAAGCTGCACTAAAGTATTAACAGATAAAGGAAGATATAATATTACACTTCTGTATCACAGAAGAGTCACGCAAAGCGAATCACATCTTAAAATTATCCCCGATGGAAATGTTCTTTTGCATAATGCAGATTGGCTATAATGGATCAATCCATGCCCATTTTATATAGGGGAAGTTATCACAGAGTAAACACAAGTAAAATATGCTACAGAATGTACTAAAACTGACCTGTGCAAGTTAGTCCATCTCCACTGTATCCTACACTGCAGGCACATGTAAAGGACCCAGGTGTATTGGTACACACAGAATTCTCACCACAAGGTGACTGTTCCTGACATTCATCAATATCTGACAGGGTAGGAAATATGTGCAGAAGATACTAACTCCAAAGGTACTTACCAGTATTGCCTTGGAACAAAGTCAATATTTACACCAGGATGGCAAGTCTATGTAGGTATATTCAGCAAACATGGAGTGTACTGACCAGTGCAAGTCAGTCCGTCTCCCTGGTATCCATTGTTGCAGACACAAGTGAAGGACCCAATTGAGTTGGTGCATTGAGCATTCTGATCACAAGGCGACTGTTCCACACATTCATTTGTATCTGAAACGTTAAATACAAATTCTAGTAAAATACATGAGACATCATTTCCCTGTACTATGTATGATAGTAACATTCAACCCTTGGCAACGGATTAATGTGTGTCAAATCCTCAAGGGTGGCAAGTGAAAATTGTACAGGAGAAGAACTTGAAAAATGTATGGGAGTTGTACCAAAGATGAGCAGGGCTGGTGCAGAATAGGATGACAAACATTAGATTCAGACAGACAATGGTCACTAGCATTGCATCACTGCTTCCTGGCTGTATCATTGTACAGTGGGTTTACTATATAAAGTTGCAAGTTTTCTCCAAAAAACGAAAGGCAAAAGAATGTCTGCAGTAATAAAATGCAAATAACTACGTACCACTGCATGTCAAACCATCGCCTGAGTATCCTGGATTGCAGGCACACGTGAAGGACCCCGGTGTGTTGGTACACACAGCATTAGCATCACAAGGTGTAGCCAGACATTCGTTGACGTCTATAGTAGCGATTGAATAGACAGGTTTCAACATGTGGCCATAGGAATATTTAGAAACAAAAATCAGTTTGGATTGTAGTCACAAAAACACTGTTAATATGCCAGCAGATTTGAGAAAAAGAGTCACTTTGCGATATAAAGCAAAGCTACGTATGAGTCGAAACAGTTGTGCAGGTGATAATTCATGCAAATATCCTACTGTAGGGTGTATCCTACAATTCTGCCTGTGAAGTAACCCCTTCTCTCAAATCGACACAAATGTATATAAACCTGATGACATACTGACATCTAAAATAGTGAAAGAATTGACATGTTTCGGCATGTAGTCATAGAAATACTGTACCTGGATACAAAAGCATTATTAGCTTATGGCAATGAACATAATTGTCATTGTACTGTACCTATATATAGATATTATAAACTGCATGTACACTTAGTAACAGGTAAGAAAAGTTTTACACTTCTGTATGTGGCATGCAAAGATCGAGAAACAAAAACTTTGAATAATCTCGGTAGAAAGGGTCTACTGTGTAGAATTGGAGCACTATTTTGTTATGACCTTTCAAGCTGTGTGTAAGTGTTGTTAGTTGATCATAACGCTGTGTGTTCTAGAACCTTTGTAGGCTTTTGGGCAGTGCATGACTGTAGGGAGTTGTTCATTGGTCATTGATGCTTACCTAGACGGACATACTGCATAATGGCAGACTGGCCATAATGGATCAATCCATACCCATGGTAAAGAGTGATGACACAGAATAAACATCAGTTTAAATATGTACTAAAACTGACCTGTGCAAGTTAGTCCATCTCCACTGTATCCCTCATTGCAAACACAAGTGAAGGAACCAGGTGTGTTGGTACACACAGCATTCTCATCACAAGGTGACTGCTCCTGACATTCATCAATATCTGAAAGGGTAGGAAATATGTACAGAAGATACTTTACTAACTCCAAAATAGTACCAGGTCGTACAAGTATTTTTTACTCGGAATAAAGTCGGTATATACACCAGGACAAGTCCATGGTCTATACTGCATTGGGGTACTGACCTATGCAAGTCATCCCGTCTCCACTGTATCCATTACTACAGGCACAAGTGAAGGACCCAGGTGTGTTGGTGCACACAGCATTAGCATCACAGGGAGTGGCCAGACATTCGTTGACATCTAAAATAGTGAAAGAATTGACATGTTTAAACAGATTTCACCAGGTTATCAGAAAAGTACCTAAACACAAAATATCATGTTAGCTTATGCAACAATGAACAAGAGTAACCTGTGCAGGTGAGTCCATCTCCCTGGTATCCATTGTTGCAGACACAAGTGAAGGACCCAGGTGTGTTGGTACACACAGCATTCTCACCACAAGGTGACTGCTCCACACATTTATCAATATCTGAAAGGGTAGGAAATATGTACAGAAGATACTTTACTAACTCCAAAATGTACCTACCAGGATTGCCTTGGAACAAAGTCAACATTTACACCAGGATGGCAAGTCTATGTAGGTATATGCAGCAAACATGGAGTGTACAGACCAGTGCAAGTCAGTCCGTCTCCCTGGTATCCATTGCTGCAGACACAAGTGAAGGACCCAATTGAGTTGGTGCATTGAGCATTCTGATCACAAGGCGACTGCTCCACACATTCATTTGTATCTGAAAAGTTAAATGCAAATTCTAGTAAAGTAGATGAGACATCACTTCCCTGTGAGAAAGGGTAGTTCTCGAATACCAGCTTCAAAACAGGGTTGAAAACCTTGCCGACGTTTCGACCAGATGCTCTGGCCTTCTTCATCTGGTCGAAACGTCGGCAAGGTTTTCAACCCTGCTTTGAAGCTGGTATTCGAGAACTACCCTTTCTCATACCTGAGCCAGCCTATCATTCGTACCTGCGTGAACGCTACGGAAGTAGCACCCAGAAGCTAGTACGAGAGCACGAGAGGAGACTACATCACTTCCCTGTACTATGTATGTAACATTCAACCCTCAAGAGTGACAAGTGAACATTGTACAGGAGAAGGACTGGAAAAATGTATGAGAGTTGTACCAAAGAAAAGCAGGGCTGGTGCAGAATAGGATGACAAACGTTAGATTCAGACAGACAATAGTCACTAGCATTGCATCACTGCTTCCTGGCTGTATCACTGTACAGAGGGTTTACTAAGGTTGCAAGTTTTCTCCAAACAAGTATTTCGAGTTAAAAAAAACTCGTGGGGCGCCGATGGGGCATCCTAAACTCGAACTACTTGCTAGCAATGGGGTGGCCACTTTTGTCATGCCATTTAGCATCACTCTAAATGCTAGAGTGACCCCAGGATGCACCATGCAGAAGTATGAATGCATCAGGGTTTTAAATACAAACCAAGAAGCTGTGCCCCTAAACATCCACACTCATTGGAAAGTTGGCAACTGCATGGGAAAGTGCATTAAGTGTTTGGATGCTTTGCACAGGATAGAGCCCTGCAGTTACACAGCTTGATGCACTTTGATACCACACACACACACACATTTCACTTTGTGGCCTACAATATGTTAGCTTATGCAACAATGAACAAGAGTAACCTGTGCAGGTGAATCCATCTCCCTGGTATCCATCGTTGCAGACGCAAGTGAAGGACCCAGGTGTGTTGGTACACACAGCATTCTCACCACAAGGTGACTGCTCCACACATTCATCAATATCTGAAAGGATACATAGAATACATAAGATACTTTACTGTCTGTGAAAAAGTACTACAAGTACCTTAGGGTTAGGGTTAGGGTTAGGGTTGGCTCAGAAGACAGTTAATACACAAGGATGGCATGTACGTACATGTAAGTATAAATATTAAGCATTGAAGTACTGACCTGTGCAAGTCAGTCCGTCTCCCCTGTATCCATCCTTGCAGGCACACGTGAAGGAACCAGGTGTGTTGGTGCAGACCGCATTCGGATCACAAGGTGACTGCGCCACATATTTGTCATTGTCACATGTACAATAAAAGGTAAAAAAGGGCTCTTGTATATAGGTACACCCTGTCACTCAGTGTCAGGTGTAAACACAACAAAAATTAATGATACTGTAGAGCTCATAGTTGTGTATACATTGTATGAAGCATACATCCATTTTGACAAGAGTGGAAACTAAACTCACGGTACATGTTTGCTGATCAGCACTTGCAGGATCACAAACACTACAGAAAAGCAAACATTAGTTGAATTATGATGTGATAGCCTTCTAGGCCACATGCCTGTTGATGTGGTGAATTAATTATATTGCAGTGCTGTGATTCATATGACAATATATTAGCTGCCACCATCTGGATAAGTATGAATTGATTTTTCATATAATTATTTGCAACTGTTCTATTCAATGTATTCTTTTGATAACAAACTGACCTTTAGAAACATTATCCAATTTGAAAAAATGATAGGAAAGATATTGGGAATTTTCTACACTTTAGCCCAGGATGAACCTAAGTGATGTACGGCATCACTGGATATGTGCCAGGTGGCCATAGTCAACAAAAATTGATCCATGGCCAGGGGGAACCAAGTCCTATTTGTGGCAACCAGTGATCGCCAGAAATACAACAAAGATGGAAGAGCCACAGGCTTCTGTTTCAACCTTATTGGGGCCTCATCAGTGTGGTTTACGAATGGTAATCGTTGAATGACTGGCTGCTGTTGTATTCACCCCAAGTGGAAGACTTGTGGTTTCAACAGAAGCAGATAGAGGTTAACAGTGAAAGATGTGACTATGTGCTCTATAGGCAAGATGAGGAAATTATACACTGTAGCCCAGTGCACCTTTGAATGTTCAATGCCATATATGCCACAGTAAAAGCATACATGTTTATGGGAATCAAAACAGACAGCAAAAGGACCCTGCAGGTAGTCAAGAGGTCCTGAGTTTAGGGAACCAGTGAACAGTGCAACGTACCATGGTAAACACAGGTCATCATTCGGGACATTGTCTCCAATATTGTATGTCACACCATCAATCACACATTCTGTGACTGTTGGGATAAAGAAATTACAAATGCATAATACAAGAGGGCACATGCACAGCAGTGGTGATGTTAGCTAGCCATTCACCAGATTCAACATGCCAGAATGCATATATTGCAAGTCATGATATCACACTGATCTATACGTAGGTAGGTGAGCAGTCAGAAAAAGCAAACCACTGCAAAAACACAGGTCCGGACAGACAGTAAACTTGATTCAATATATATGATATAATGAAAGGCACTCACGTACGTACAGTAACCCATACTGTATTTCAGGTTGTGCAAATGAACATTCACCCACATATATATGTACGTATGGACTAATGGTTTCTACATATAATTATAGGTACAAAGATATATAACACTTCATGTATCCATTTAAAGAGGCCTCTTTGCTGTACTATTCACTATAGTCCAGTTACAAAAGAAACGTGTAATGACAACGAGCACTTCTTTATATACAAGAATGATGACATAAGGTTCTCAGTAGCATATAGCTATGCATAACTAAATGCAACACGCAAGAACTCAACAAGCAGGCACACGTACTTGGAGCGCAAACAGGACAACATTGATCAGGGAAGGTCTTCACTTCTTCTCCAGGAAGACATGGCAGTAATGCACAGGCTGCAACCTATGAAAGCACAATACATTCTCAGGAGTTCACAATGAATGAAAGAGGAAAGAGTGCATGACCCTACATTCACTATGCATATGCTGCTGATGATCTACACATTGTTAGTCAGTTACGTTAGCTATTATGTAATACTATATTTAAAAAATGTTTTAAATATTTTCCTTTTCTCTTTAATGCGGCAATTTATTAAGCTAAGATTGTCCAGGTAATCAAAGTGAAATTAGTAACCTGGTGACATTTTCTAAGCAGGATAGCCACCTAGCCCCAGACTCTAATTAGGTGTGAATATCAAACGGGATAATGCAATAGTGACGGAGGGCTTTGCCCTCAATCACTATTGCATCATCCTTAGGATCTAAACACCTAGTCTCGTGTGCCAACCGGCCTACTTCAACATGGCTATATTGTGCAATCACGAAGGAAGGGGCTGGAGTGCGAGACTACTAACACCTACGAGCCTCAGGTTAGGTGCCGATCCTACACTTAGGGTGTATATAATTATAATATACCATGGTGATTGCACAACCATAGGAACTTAAGTATTGTGAAGTGGTCGCACATATTCGATATAAGTTTTTGGGCAAAAATGGCGTCATTTCGCGAAGCACTTTTAGTCAAAAGGTACGTCAGTTGCGCACTCACCATGGTACGTATATAGTATATATAATACGGCAGGTGTGTATAATTATAATAAGTCTACTTAGAAACTACTAAGAAAGTCTCTGAAGCCCATGGCTGCATGAACTGAGATTCCCCGATTTGCCCATTAATCACTGCCAGTGTTTCCAACAATTTTCTAGCACATATATACACTCCCAGACATCCTGTGCGCACCAAACAGGTTCACTAATTTCAAACAAATAAAAACAGGTAGATGCAGGTGTGCACTGGTGTATTGATGATGCAGTGAGCACTGATGACCCCTGTACCTTTTGCTAATTGAAATCAGAGCATGAAATCCACATACTGGATAAAGATTAATGCGGCTATAAATCATGCAACTCACAGAGCAATGCTGTTGAGGACCAGAACCTTCTGGGAAGCATTCACTGCAGAAAGAGTTTACCAGAAGAGCAAAGATGAGATAAAATGCACTGTAAACTTCTCAACGCAGTACTAGCCATGTAACCACAGTGACGCAATTCATAGTTGCTAGTATGAAGGCATCAATAACACATAGGAGGATTATGTGGCTGGTTAATGCTAAGAAAGACTATAGTTTGAGGGTTAACTGTACACATGTAGTTATCATAGACAGTCCTATGACAAGATGCTATATAACAATGCTATCTGACCCTTTTAAGGGCCAGGATGTAGCCTGTAGCCTCACAAGATGATGTTGATTATTACTTTGGCTCAGTGGGACACAGTGGGATTCATCTCTCTATGTCTTCACAAAATACATGTCAAAATTGCTAACCAGTACTGTCTCTTGTGCATATAAAAAAAGAACACACAATTGAAGTACTAGTGCCAAAAAGACATTCAATTTAGAAACAGCTAGTGAACTGACTCTCCGGCAAACAAGATCCGGCTCGCTTTGATGACCACATTCAACTCATTGAGATTGATAAGCACTACTTCCCACACGTGGACCATTACCTGTACTGCTCTCAGACAGGTGGCTGCATATATACCAGTCACCATCAACTGAAGCAGATATTAGAATGAGGTTGGCAGCAGGACAAACTTTGAGTATAATTATAATTAATAATGCAGTGTGTTGCCTTTCATCTAACAGCCAACGCATTCTGTTATTACTATAATAGAGTAGGTAATGTACATAACTGCCTTGCATGCCTGCACCAGAAGTGCAAACAATCTACTATATCATGGTCACAACATTACAGGTGCTACGTAAGTAGCCACAGGTATATTATATGCACTGCACAGTAATTGGCAAGACACTGCTATTAATGTTGGCCGCTAGAAACCATTCATAGCTCAATAGTATACTTAACTCTTTAGTTAACTCAATAGTAGAAAAGGAGTAGTATTCAGGACAAAATAATACTCATAAACATTTGTCTTTACGACGTAAAAGTTATGTCAGTGTAAATTGACGAAACCGCAAGATCCCTCCATTCAGGCAGGAGGTCCCGCTATGACATTGCAACAAGTTTTGAGCTCACCAAGTTCTACAAGGGTCATCATTAGGGACGTCCTGACCATCAGTGTATAGCACACCATCAATCAGACACTGAGTATCTGTTGGTAAAGGAAACAGCAGAGAAGTAGAGTCAAACTATATAGCAAATCTTTATGTTATTAAACTATATATAATTATATTATACATATGTGCATTCTTTAATAAAAATTGCAGAGGTTTACAGTAACACATTTGAGGTGACAAACAGGTATAAGCCGGTATGGGAAACACATCCCTGCTCCAAACTGAGAGAGGAATTCTGTTTTCAAGTCGCAAAATGCAAGGTGCTGTATAGCAACTGGGAAGCGAACTTGTCTCGATAGTAATTGTCAATGACGTACGTCATGTGTGCAAATTAGGACAGATAGGCTATTTCAGGTTCTGCTGAAGAAGTACACAAAATCCATGACTGTTGCTTTCAACCAAAGCTGCCTGGCAGACACCAAAACTTCTACACAAGAATGTACAAGTATGCACACCTAGTATATCATCAAGTCAAGTCACAGAAATATTATGTATGGTACTGTATAAATGAAAGAAAAGGCAGCCAGATCATTGTCTACATTGCCTTTGCATAAATACAGGCACTCTTTCACATAAAACAATTAAATATTACAATATTTGAACAGGCCTATGCAGCAGGTGACCCCTGGCCGTAGCGCTACATCAGTGATGGGATCTACTTCCCAGCAACACGTATACTATTCAGTACATATACACAGAATATAACATACAAGAGGGCACACACCGACAATACGCACTTAGTATGCAAACAGGACAACAGGTATCTGGAAGGAATATCTCTCTCTGTATAGGTGTACACGAAACACAGCTATCCATCAGATCCTGTGAGAACAGAATTTCAAAAAATATTGTAAGTGTTAATTAACTTAATGGTGAAGTACCTAAGTGCCCTATAACACAATGCTCAAATGCTTCATGCAAAATAAGCTCATCAGTAAAAATGGACAAGATAATAATAAAAAAGATGAATCTTGTTTCCATTCTGCAGCAGCTTTTTCAAGACGTTTTCATAATTGTAGCTTAACTTTATGTATATAATAAACAGGTTAACATGTCAATATCTATGGGCAGTTAATTAACTAAGTTACAAAAACCCATACAGTCCTAGAGCAAAGACCCGTAGAAAGGGTTTCTGACTGATGCCCCTGTGAAGAGGACCGGATTCACGTAGGTATGCCTATCTGCAGCTTTTATTCATTTCACGAGAGAACTCAAGAGAGGCCATCAATTCAGCTTCAGTGGCTGTGTAATTCCTTCAATAAGCAATGTCTGCTACATATACTGATGCACCCAGACGTGCCACAAAGTTCATTTGGTATTTAATAAAAGCATGCAGCATGCGCATTCGTTCCGTTAGCGTTCCAGTAATTATTGTTTGATTACATTTTAATATCACATGATGACGCTATATATCAAAGAGACCGGCATGCTTGTAAAACATTTACCAAATGGGCTCGCACCATATCATGGTATTCTGACAGATGTAGCCTCGAGTGAACTCGATCTTCAAAGGTGCATATTTTGTGATGAAGTCAGGGGCAGTATGTATTAGTTACTCTATGGCCTCTGTCAGGTGTAACTTGTATATAAACTGACCGCAGTCAGTAAACAGGTTACACCCTCGAGGCTCTGTAGTAACTAGTATAATTATACAATCTGTCCTTGACTTCATGCATGGAGAGTTGTCAAATTGAAAACAAAATTTAAGAAAGGCTTCCTGTGGGTACATTCCGCCACTCAATAATGTGGTAGAGGCTCATGCTACGTTCTAAATGAGCAGCAAAATCGTTCACGAGCAACACACGTAGCAATAATTAACCCTTTAATGCCGGTTGACACATTTATGTGTCATAATATTATTAGCCCTTAAACGCCGGTTGACACATTTATGTGTCATAACGGAGCACGCGAAATTTAAGTTGTTTTGCTGGCACTACAAACTTGGAGCAGCTACTTCTGCTACAGGGGTCCTGTAGTAATGTGAGAGCTTTCACTCGGCGTACCTACCCGGTCTTCTCGTCGCCCGCACGGCGAACCATTAAGCGGTACCATGCTGACACCTTCTTCCTCGATGAAAGTAGCCGTCCACATTTGCACGCGCGGGTGTATACAAAGCGGCGAGAGTCAAAAGCGACCCTACAATCCTACGGGGTGACAGCCGTAGACTAACCTTCAGCTTCGCGTCCCGCACTTACGTTTGACTTCACGCCAATCTTCCTCGACGGAACGAGCTGTCTCCATCGTTGCTTCCGTTGCATTTATACAACGGCGAATAACAAGAGCTACCAAGAATCCTCCTGGATCACGGACATACATGATAAAATCCTTACTGAATCCGTTTCGGCTGTAAGAAAGGACTATAAAGTGTAGTACGCAACGATATTGGTTCTCACCTAGGCGCCGCCATTTAAAGTCCGGCGTTGGGGGGGGGTCGGCGCGAATTATAAACTTCGGCGCTAAAGGGTTAAAATGTGGTCATATTTGAATTATTGCTACGTGTATTGCTCGTGAACGATTTTGCTATTCTGCCACTCAGTGACAGAGTGCAAACCCAAATAAATAGTGCGCAATATGGCATATGCAAAACATACATACGAACTGTAGGGATGTCTGTGAAACAAAAACTCACGGTACATGTTTGCTGATCAGCACTGGAAGGATCGCAAACACTGCAGAAAGGCAAAATCACTCTGATGATGATGATGATGGGAATACCTTTTATGCAACAAAGTTTAACAGGGGTGTGCTGCATTGAAGTGATATAGTATGGTCACTAGCTTGATAAAATGTGTGCATTTTACACAGATTTTCAACCATCTTCTGAATTACATTTACTCTCTTGACAACAAGTTCAATATGAAACATGATAGGACTGGGCAAATTTTTGAGCAATCACGTAGCAGTGAAAAACAGATAGAAATGTAGACGTTTCGACCGCGAAGGTCTTCGTCATTGTAACTGATGAAGACCTTCGCGGACGAAACGTCTACATTTCTATCTGTTTTTCACTGCTACGTGATTGCTCAAAATATGTCCAGTCCTACCTATGCCGTAGCAATGAGCCTCTACCAAATTATAAAACATGATGTCACGGTAGACACTGTAACCCAAAATACATCGCAATGATTGCTTACTCATAGAGCAACCTGATTTTGTTGCAATGAATCATCGATATAGTGGCAATGGCTCTCAATTTTGGATACAATGAATTATCATGAGCAGGTAAATTATCATTGATACAATGCATGTCAATGTCTGACAATCACACTCGCACATATTCTAACTCCTTTATTTCAAAAGTCATCAGCAGTATAGAGATGTGCTGCATTGTACTATTGAGTGTAGTGTACTATTGAGTGTAGTGTATGACTGAGTGACATTTCTAAAGAACTTACCACATATTGCAAGGGTGACTATTGGGGATGTTGTCTCCAACAACATAAGACACATTATTAATCACACAATCTGTGACAGTCAACGAGAGAAAACTTTGAGTCAACAAGAGATATATACAGTGGAATGAGGCAGACATTTGTACAGATACAGACGTAAGTATGTCCTTTAATGTGGCAGATTCAGTATGAACAAATAAGCACTCTCACTGTAAGTTACATAACAGTTTTGTACAAAAAGATATTTGCAGTCGAAATGCCTTCCTACCGTCTACTGCTGCTATGTAAAAGCATCACCATCTCGCTCCACACACAGTCAATATATGCACATACCTGAAACACAATCAGGACAACATTGACCTGGACGTGACTCAGGCCTCTCTCCAGCGGAACAAGAGCGGCAAGACATAACCTGTGAATATACATTTTGTAACCAAACGCAGCTGGTAGTCAATAATCTGAAAGCTGCCTAAATGTAGCCATTAAGCACAGAAATATTTAATTTTTAGCTACCATACGCAGCAAAATTTCTAAAACAAAAATTTTGCAAATTGCCGGCAAAATGGAGAGTCAGAAATTTCGCGAATAAAAGTTTGCGAAAGAGCCTGCCAGATTGCACTACACTAAAATGGCCTCAAAATGTTGTACATAATGTTCAGCTGCTGAAGAATATAAATCACGTCATGACTCGTCTACAGTGATGGAAAGTCATTTGAAAATGTATTTAGCAGGGTACTCAGTAGTATTAAAAATTTACTAATTTCCAAAATGGAGCGAAAGAAGCAGTTTTCGTTATTATATTATATTAACTTTGCTGGCTCTGTTGCTTTTCAGAGCATCAAATATAACGATAAAACAAGATCTTTCGTCCACGCATAAGTGTCTTGTACAGTCTGCCATCTTTGTATGCCATTATACATACATAAGCTAAACAAAAACATTTCGCAGCCAAAATGGTCTAGTTGCGAATATTGTGAAAATAATTGTTTGCGATGTACGGTATGTCTACTTAGCCATGTTAAGAATACTATGATCATGTGTCAGCTATAGAAACGTCCAGTAACCTTAATTTCAGAGTGAGTTATTGATATGCTATAGAACGTACCTTAGAAGGGCACAGAGGCTCCCACACTCTGAAATCACCCTTCTAAGGATGCAGACTATTTATACTGCAATCCTTGACCAAAGATAAAATGACTTTTCATGCTTAATCACTAATAGAATATGACATCAAAGTGAAGCTCAACAACAGTGTGCACATTACAGTCATTGCCATAAAATATACATAACTCACAGAACATAACTGCTGCCTAGGCAAGGATGCAGGAACGCATTCGCTGCGGAAAAACCAACATATTTACAGAAATGTTATGAGTGCTCTCCCAACTTGCTATAATATAGTGAGATGCATTATGTTACAGTTCTCTATCCAAGGAGGTCCATGCAGTACCATGAGAATATGTACACCACAGTTGGTGTGCACATGTGTACATGCTATGCTTTGTGCAATGGACTTAGACGTTTCATTAATCATGTAAGTTCTGACATGTACTACAAATCACATTATACAATGCAACACAAGCCTGCTGCCTAGTTTCATATTGCCAGACCCATCTCATGGTACTAGATAACGAAGGCATTACACAGGACCAGAGAGACTGCAATCACCAGTCAACTTAATGGCCAACTCAAAAATCACATACTGCAAACCGTGCCTGACATGATGGATGCATTGATGTATATACAGAGGTGCACGATGCCGGCATTGTGCCAAAGAGTATACCCTAGCATGACTAGTTACCGACTCTGACTTAATATATCCAACTTAGTAGAAATGAATGGCAACTATAATGTGAGATCATATATGTAATTACGTATAAGAAAGAAAAATGTTCAGAGCACATTCAACTATAGAGCGATAATACAGTGGTTCACATTGATTGCTTGCAAACAAGTGCCCTTATTTCCAGGCCATATTTCATATCAGCTATGCAGGTCTGTGTTGTACATGACACTATGTCACAGTAAAAGTATCAAGTTTGGTGGAATTACAACAGACAACAAGAACATTTGCAGTCAGTCAAGAGGCCCTGAGTTTAGGGAACCAGTAAACGGTGCAACTTACCATTGTAGACACGGGTCGTCATTGGGGACAGGGTCCCCAGCATTGTATATCTCACCATCAATCACACATTTTGTGGCTGTTGGGATGAAGAATTTAGAGATACATAACACATGAGGGCACATGCACAGCAGTGGTGATGCTAGCTAGACATTCACCAGATTCAACATGATCACAAAATGTATGTTGCAAGTCATAAAATATCACTGATATGTGGGTATGTTAACATTCATGAACCCACTGGACAAACACAAGTCGAGACCAAGGCTTAACTTGATCTAACATCTGTGACGTTAAGAATTGTACCCATATAAATTACACACCCACGTATATAACAGTTCAGTCCAAGCTAATTCATCTTGTTCACCTACAGCAATATCACTCAAATTCACTGTATAATCTCCGAATCTAAACCGACCAATAGAGGGCGGGTCTTGTAATGGTCACAATGCACTGATGAACGCTTCTTGACAAGAATGATGACATAAGGTCCTCAGAACCTTGGCTACACATAATTAAATGAAACGCACAAGAACACTACATTCAGATGTAAGTGCGCAGGTGTGACGGGCCTACGTATGTATAGGTCACGCACTAAGCGCATGATCCGCCTACGCATTTCCGGCCGAATATTATTAACGGCTAAGTCGGCCGTGAAACTTCCTGTTTTGACATGTCGCACCTGCGTGGCTTTATACGTGTTATATACCTTTTATATCAATATAGCTTTATATAACTTGCACAGTGTTATATAGTAAAATATATTACCCTGACATTTGAAGTGACTGGCATGTATATACTGTAGTATCTGAGCGCCTTTTTGTTATGACCTTTCAAGCTATGTGTGTAAGTGTTATTTGTTGATCATGACTCTGCGTGTTCTAGAACCTTCGTAGGCCTTTGAGTAGTGCATGATTGCAGTGAGTAGTATCTTGTTCGGTGGTCTTTGATACTTGCCTGCCGGGGCACTTACCTTTACGGAGTCAGTATAGTAGCATGTTGCTCAGCTTAATGTACTATAATTGTGCCATGTATATAGGGGAAGTGTCCTCTGTATAGAATACATCCTCTTGAAGCATGAATTGGGGTAGTAGCCAATCTCTACCTACAACAAAACTTCTCCAAACTGATATAGGAGTTCTATCTGTTTTCAAGTCGCAAAATAATACATGTAAGGTGCTGTACAACAAACATGAAGAATACTCCAATGGTGTATGAAATGTTACGAGATTGCATCATATAGCACTGTCTACACAAGGCACTTGTGCCAATGCTCTCAGAGATTAGACAATTCTTACCAATGCACACACTGCCGTTCTTCACAAATCCTTCATTGCAGGTGCATACAAAAGAACCCAAGGTGTTTGCACAAATGGAGTGTTCGGGACAGATTACACTGATCTGACATTCATCCACATCTGTAGTGAATCAACAACAAGATGGTATATATCAAGCGAATACTATACATCCGAGGGTAAAAGTGAATCCTTACCGATGCATACACTGCCATTCTTCACGTAGCCCTCATCACATGTGCAAACAAACGACCCAAAAGCATTTTCACAGGTAGAGTGCTCTGGACAAATTGCATTATCTGAGCATTCATCCACGTCTGATAGGTAATTTAAAGCACAGAATAGAGAGAAATAATGATAGTGAAGCATGCACTATTGCTGTGTACACAACTGTTTCTATATAAATCAATCTCAAACCAACAAACTAGATTTTTGTCTTGGACATTCAGACTTCAAGCTAAAATTTGTACTGTCGCTTCAATTTCAATTACCATACCTTCACAGTCGGTTTCATTCCCAGTGAACCCTGTACGGCACATACAGGAGAATGATCCAAACGAATTAGTGCACACAGCCTCTGGTACACACGTCCCTTCAAGTTTAAATTCATCTCAAATCTCCAGTGAGAATTTCTATAGCTATAGCTATTTCGAGGGAATGCTTGCTTTCAGAGCGTAGAAGGGAAGAAATAAGAGGAAGGCCACCTAGAAGATGGCTAGATGATTTTTAGTAATTACAGCATAATACTGGCACAGTATTAGATGAATGTTATACATATATACTGCTGCTTTTCGTTATTGTAAGAACAACCCCCAATCTTGGGGACATGTTCCATTGAATGATTAAATGCTTTCAGAGCTGAAAATGCAAATCTTACCAATGCATACAGTGCCATTCTTCATGAATCCTTCATTGCAAGTGCAGACATAAGAACCAAAGGTGTTTCCACAGGTAGAGTGTTCCGTACACGACCCATCGATCTCACATTCATCAACATCTGCGAAGAAGTAAGAATTATAATTTAATAAGATCATCAATTCATCCACGTCTGTAGTGAATAAATAATGAAAGACAGTATATTCAAGAGAATGCTTTCAAAGTTGATATCTTACCAAGGCACACACTGCCATTCTTCATGAATCCTTCATTGCAAGTGCATACAAAAGAGCCAAATGTGTTTGCACAGGTGGAGCGTTCTGGACAAGTTCCATTGATCTGACACTCATCCACATCTGTAGGGAATTAATAACAAGTGGGTACATTAAGCAAATATTACCAGGGATGAAAGTTAAAATCCTTACCAATGCACACACTGCCATTCTTCATGAATCCTTCATTGCAAGTGCATACAAAAGAGCCAAAGGTGTTTGCACAGGTGGAGTGTTCTGGACAGGTTCCATTGATCTGACACTCATCCACATCTGTAGGGAATTAATAACAAGTGGGTACATTAAGCAAATATTACCAGGGATGAAAGTTAAACTCCTTACCAATGCACACACTGCCATTCTTCATGAATCCTTCATTGCAAGTGCATACAAAAGAACCAAATGTGTTTGCGCAGGTAGAGTGCTCTGGACAAGTTCCATTGATCTCACATTCATCCACATCTGTGGAGAATTAAGACGAAATATCAATTCATTCATATCTTCAGTGAATAAGTATCTGAAGACATCAATTTCAAAGGAATGCTTACAGAACTGACGAAGCAATCTTACCAATGCACACACTGCCATTCTTCATGAATCCTTCATTGCAGGTGCATACAAAAGAACCAAAGGTGTTTGCACAGGTGGAGTGGTTTGGACAAGTTCCATTGATCTCACATTCATCCACATCTGTGGAGAATTGACAAGAAATATCAATTCATCCAAATCTTCAGTGAATAACTAAAGTATCTGAAGACAGCAATTTCAAAGGAATGCTTACAGAGCTGACAAAGCAGTCTTACCAATGCATACACTGCCATTCTTCATGAATCCTTCATTACAGGTGCATACAAAAGAACCAAAGGTGTTTGTACAGGTAGAGTGCTCTGGACAAGTGCCATTCTCTGAGCATTCATCCACATCTGAAAGTAGAGAGGCAATTTAAAGCACAGAATGGGGAGAAATAATGCCTGTGAACCATGTCCACCATGCCACTATTGCTGAGTGTACACTAATGCTTCCTTATGAATCAAACTGCAGGACTGACAAACCAGTGTTTCGCATGGGATATTCAATCTCCAAGCCAACATTTGTACTGCCACTTCAATTTCAATTACCTTACCTTCACAGTAGGTTTCATTCCCAGTGAACCCTGTACGGCACATACAGGAGAATGATCCAAACAAATTAGTGCACACAGCCTCTGGTACACACGTCCCTTCAAGGGAACACTCATCAATGTCTGCAAAAGAAATACAATAAAATGTGCGTGTGCAATACCGTATGGCCGGAAATTTTGGCGGGGAATTTATTTTGGCGGATTGGCGGTTTTGAGAGCAATCGCCAATATTTCATCCGCCAAATAACTTCAAAGTGTGATGTTATCATTATTGCAAAATCATACTAAGCCTGCAGCTAGACGCGCCAGTCTAAATAGTCGGAATGGAGTTCACCATTAAAAGCTGCGTACCGTTCTCCAAAAGGTTTTGTAGAACGAAGGTGGGAAAATAATTGGATTTTTCGTCAACGCGAGGAAGGCGATCCAAACGACGTGTACACAGTCGCTGTAAAGACCGACGCGACGGAAACAGTCCAGATTAAGCGTAACAACGATTTGTGTACTTTTCAGTCATCGATTTCGTCCTAACTGAGTGGCAACTAGCTCACGGCCCGGTTAAATTCCCAGCGCGTTTGATTAGCCATTTTGTTATGAATATCATTATGGCTAAGACTGGCTCAACCGCCAAAGTAAATTACGCGCCAAATGACATATTTTCAGCAATACGCCAAAATATCTTCCCGCCAAAACTTCCGGCTATACGGTACAATATGTGCATTGTGCAACAAACCTCCTGTCGACTCATTATTTTTAGATGCTGCATATACTAATAGAACACAGTGCATTGCTTCAGGTGAGATACCGAACAGTTTTATGACATATAATGATTAGTCTAATGGTACACCTATTAACCAAGATATGATAACACTCATCAATGTCTGGAAAATAAAATTGAATAAAATAAGCATGTACATTGCTCAATTGTTATGACACATGCATCAGTAGCAGATTAATAACAGCTTCAAAGGATTTTTAGAGATGTAATGCAATTCCTACCAATGCACACACTGCCATTCTTCATGAATCCTTCATTGCAGGTGCATACGAAAGAGCCAAAGGTGTTTACGCAGGTAGAGTGCTCCGGACAGGTTCCATTTATCTCACATTCATCCAGATCTGTTGAGAAAGAATAACAGGTAGTTTATCAAGTAATTGCTATACACCAGATCGATGCTTTGCCTCATGGGTCTGAGCCTGCTGAGCAAGCCAAAGACTTAGAAGATGTAAAGCGGCTATGCTGCTTGTATATGCATTCATACATGCTACATGTATTACACTCTGAAAGGGACATGTGTCTGCATGTGGTTGTATGAGTCAGGGCTAAAATGAATCTGTGCAATATGGACTGTGACAAGGCATAATTATGTTACAATGGACATAGAGTTTGGGATGGCATGCAGTTGTAGTATTTGCTTATATGGTGCGTATAATATAGTTCAGTGCATGGTGCATAAAACATTGAAAGCTGAAAGCGCAGAAAGTGTTGCTGTCTATGCCATAGAACAAAAAAGAATAATTATAATGCATCAAAGAGTATGAAGGAGAAAACCGCTGAGAGACGAATGCATGAGACGGCCAGCAGGGAAAGGCTACAAGGTACGTACCTTGGTTTCACCTAAGGATAGGTAGCTACATACGTATATATCATGTACCTATAGGTGGGTCCAGTGGATTGGTCTAAGCCTGTGAGCGGAAGAGAATGTGTAACAAGTACAGGTGGTGCAGATATGTCTATGGCAGGTTTGAATACAGAAGAAAGAAGAGACAAAACTGCTGTGGACTGACTCTGTAGACGTCTTATGGACTGGAGTCATTATCGAATTTGGAGTGATACGTAGCAGGGATATTGTTACTTGATGCCTTTCTTATCAATCGTGGGATAGGCTGGAGTGTCCACTTTTTGCTCATTTACAAGCTGATTTGAAGCTATCCATAACAAACAATGAGCCATTTGTGAAAATCAGCCATTTTGGAACCTAGATAAATTTTGAACCCCAGAGGCCTATATGCATGGACGTATACATATTTACGATAGCTAGACTATACAAACATACAATAGTAACTGTCACCAGACTACACCCTAATGTGGGTCTCACTCAGGCTTGCCGCAATCAGTACCAATCCTTACCAATGCACATACTGCCATTCTTCATGAATCCTTCATTGCAAGTGCATACAAAAGAACCAAAGGTGTTTGCACAGGTGGAGTGGTCTGGACAGGTTCCATTGATCTCACATTCATTCACATCTGTGGAGAATTGACAAGAAATATCAATTCATTCAAATCTTCAGTGAATAAGTATCTAAAGACAGCAATTTCAAAGGAATGCTTACAGAGCTGACAAAGCAATCTCACCAATGCACACACTGCCATCTTTCATGAATCCTTCATTGCAAGTGCATACAAAAGAACCAAAGGTGTTTGCACAGGTGGAGTGGTCTGGACAAGTTCCATTGATCTCACATTCATCCACATCTGTGGAGAATTGAGAAGAAATATCAATTCATTCAAATCTTCAGTGAATAAGTATCTGAAGACAGCAATTAAAAAGGAATGCTTAAAGAGTTGACAAAGCAATCTTACCAATGCACAAACTGCCATTTTTCATGAATCCTTCATTGCAGGTGCATACAAAAGAACCAAAGGTGTTTGCACAGGTGGAGTCGTCTGGACAAGTTCCATTGATCTCACATTCATCCACATCTGTGGAGAATTGAGAAGAAATATCAATTCATTCAAATCTTCAGTGAATAAGTATCTGAAGACAGCAATTAAAAAGGAATGCTTAAAGAGTTGACAAAGCAATCTTACCAATGCACAAACTGCCATTTTTCATGAATCCTTCATTGCAGGTGCATACAAAAGAACCAAAGGTGTTTGCACAGGTGGAGTCGTCTGGACAGGTTCCATTGATCTCACATTCATCCACATCTGTGGAGAATTGACAGGAAATATCAATTCATTCAAAGCTTCAGTGAATAAGTATCTGAAGGCAGCATATTCAAAGGAATGCTTACAGAGCTGACGAAGCAATCTTACCAATGCACACACTACCATTCTTCATGAATCCTTCATTGCAGGTGCATACAAAAGAACCAAAGGTGTTTGCACAGGTGGAGTGGTCTGGACAAGTTCCATTGATCTCACATTCATCCACATCTGTGGAGAATTGACAAGAAATATTCAGTGAATAACTAAAGTATCTGAAGACAGCAATTTCAAAGGAATGCTTACAGAGCTGACAAAGCAGTCTTACCAATGCACACACTGCCATCCTTCATGAATCCTTCATTGCAGGTGCATACAAAAGAACCAAAGGTGTTTGCACAGGTAGAGTGCTCTGGACAAGTGCCATTCTCTGAGCATTCATCCACATCTGAAAGTAGAGAGGCAATTTAAAGCACAGAATGGGGAGAAATAATGCCTGTGAACCATGTCCACCATGCCACTATTGCTGAGTGTACACTAATGCTTCCTTATGAATCAAACTGCAGGACTGACAAACCAGAGTTTCGCATGGGATATTCAATCTTCAAGCCAACATTTGTACTGCCACTTCCATTTCAATTACCTTACCTTCACAGTAGGTTTCATTCCCAGTGAACCCTGTACGGCACATACAGGAGAATGATCCAAACAAATTAGTGCACACAGCCTCTGGTACACACGTCCCTTCAAGGGAACACTCATCAATGTCTGCAATAGAAATACAATAAAATGGGTGTATGCAATACAATATGTGCATTGTGCAACAAACCTTCTGTCGACTCATTAATTTTATATTCTGCATGCACTATCAGAACACAGTGCATTGCTTCAGGTGAGATACCACACAGTTGTACGACAAATAAAGATTAGTGTAATGGTACGTATATACCCATTAATTAAGATATATATTATATCAACACTTACCAGTACAGTTGGTGCCACTGCCAGAAAAGCCTTCTTTGCAAGCGCATGAATACGATCCCATTGTGTTAGTACAGATTGCATTCACATCACAAGGATTGCCTTCTGTACACTCATCAATATCTAATAAAGGACAACAATATGTAAAATTTCCTTTAAATGTTTACCAATTACCATATATACTGTAGGGCAGTCTCACCTTCGCAAGACTGGTCAATGCTATTTGGTCTGTACCCAACCTCACAGTCACAGACAAAAGAACCAAATGTGTTGCTACAATTTCCATTTTGACCACAAACGTCTGGAGTTGAGCATTCATTGATATCTATAAAGAGTAAAATAGGACATTAATTTCTATGTATGG
Organism: Aplysina aerophoba; assembly: GCA_949841015.1. NCBI lineage: Eukaryota > Metazoa > Porifera > Demospongiae > Verongiida > Aplysinidae > Aplysina > Aplysina aerophoba. The sequence continues at coordinate 8,244,591 of OX465034.1, forward strand.
CTTTCACTTGTTGCATTCATGTATGATTTAAGCCCTCTGTATTTCTGTGCAGGCATTGTGGCACTGTAGTGCAGTGTGCTTAGAATTGTGCGTACTGCTGTGTACGTGTATTGTCTTTACCATTAAATTGCTTTGACTGTTTGTTACCAGTCTGTTACACAGTCAATGTTTAAAGATAATCTTTATCTGTTGTAGGATATGTGTAGCCTGATTTAAGTTGTCCCAGTTCATCACCAATGCTCAGTTACAGTGTTATGTACAAAACCTCATCAACATACGTATACGTATACTAGTATACTATTTTGATCAGAGAACTATTGTAAATACTACACTACTATATATATAATTTATATATATATATATATATATATATATATATATATGATTGTATATTCATGCCTTCTACTTTTCCGGCCTTTAATCATTTGCTCAAATCTTTTATGTATAGGTAATTAGATAATTATTTAGATATATATTATTAGCACATGAAAGATTTGAGCAAATAGTTAAAGGAAAAGTGGAACGCATGAATGCCACGACCTAACACCAATGGAAGACCGTTTTCTACAGAGTGCCTCAGACGCTCTATGGAGACTCTAGCACCTCAAGTGAGATGTAAAAGTATTTGGGAAATTGGTGCAATAAAGCTTCAACTCAGATTCATTGCACATGCACAGACAACCAGACACAACTACAGAAAGCCCCACTAGCTATTGTAAAAACAATTCAGAAGATTATGAAGAGTGACATGTCAAGAAATTTGTTCAGAAAATGTACAGTTACACTGCCATACCTCATACATCCCTATAAATATACTATTCATGCAAACACATACACATTCAAAATTATGTCGTAAGTGCTAACTTGACAGTTGACTGTGAGAGACACATGCACATGGCTTGTTAGAAGTAGTAATAGCTGCAATACCCAATGCACAAAAACACTCACATACCTACACACAGGTTTCCATTAGCCTGAAAGCCAACATCACAATCACAGTTGAAGCTTCCTGGAGTGTTCACACAGTGACTGTTGGCAGTACACATACTTGCACCAGTGGCACACTCATCAATATCTACAGTAGAAAATGACACAAGACTCAAAGCAGAGGCATAGGAAGACATTGCGGAGTGGGGGGGCGAGTGATAAAGAAGGCATGCCAATGTGCCTATTGTAGCAGTTAATTGTTACTTGTTAGACCTGAGGCTATGCAGTGTGTTGGCAGCGGTGTTTTAGCTGCTTGTATTTACTTTTGACTTGAGCATTGAAGGATCATTTGTTAGCGAGTGGGCTACCATTCGTTCGTACTACATCAAGATAGTACATTTATGCATTAGTATTGCAGGTATGACTTTAAGCATATGTGCATATGACCATGTATTAGGAATTGCTACAAAGCATATATAAACATAATATTATAATTAATAACTACATGTACAAATGTGCCTGCCTACGTGGGTTAGCTGAAATAAATGTTTGCAATTGCTACATTTCTGCAGCTAGGTCCTTGTGTGTGCAACAACAGTACAAATGGACTTGTCGCTTCATCCTTGCTATAACACCGAACAAGATCTGAAATTCCAGCTGACTGTTATGACGCATCAATGAGTTGCTCAATAGATGGAAGTGATAGATTGAGAAAAGGACATGAGAAAAACATTGAAGCAATGAAAGCTGCACAACAATCTTGGTCTTTTAAATATATTGTTACAATGTCAATTTCAGGGGGGGGGGGGGAGGAATATCCCCCTCCCCCCTCCCAGTTCCTACGCCTATGCAAAGTGGTACATGATGTGCATGTGGATATTGCAATTTCAGCTAATCATATGCAAATAAAAAAGACATTGTGCAATTGCAAATGCCGCTAACTATGCACATACAAATAATTTAATGAAATACCACAGATCATTCCAGCATGCACCAAGGAAACATAATTCACTAACTAACCCTCACCTTCACACTCTGCGCCACTCATAGTGAAGCCATCATTGCAGTTACATTGAAAAGACCCATCTGTGTTCACACAGGTTGAATCTTGCGGGCAAGCATCACTTGAATCACACTCATTAATATCTACACACCCAGTGCAACAGAAATCAACACGCACTGTGTGAATGACACCTGGAAGTATTCCTCTTTCGCATATATTACGTATTAGTTACATTAGTCCCCGTACTTACTATTACGCATATACTATATATTACGTACGTATGTAGCTTACCAGAACAAGTGAAACCATCTCCAGTATATCCAGTGGTGCACATACATGTAAGTGGGTTGTCCATTTGCTCTAAACTGACAAAATCTGTGCAGGATGCATGACTATCGCATGGCATGTCTACAAGGCATCTGTTGTATCCTGCAAGGCAAGGAAGATACAAAGAGTGAGAAGCAGCAACGAGCTGATAATGCATTGCAACTTACGAATACAACTTCGTCCATTGGTTGCCAGGAAGTAGCCATCACGACAACTGCACATCATCTGGAAAAATATTGTTGATTGCTGACAAATATGATCACAGTTCCCATTGTTTGTATCACAGGAAAACCCTAATGCGTTAGTCAGATCAGTCAATCCCTGATTATTAGATCCAAAACCTCCTCCAACACCAGTACCACCTCCACTGTCATCTCCACTATCATCATCTCCTCCGCAGCCACCACCAAACAAGGAGCTGATAGCACACAATGCTGCAGCACCAACTGATCCTATTCCAATTCCTGATGAAGACACTCCAGAGAGAAATGACGAAGTAGCTCCAGCAGATGCTCCAAGACTGGGTATTTGTGGTAGACGGGCGGGATTGATTCTTGGTGTAGGCGAATTCACATTGGTAGTGGTAGTAGTCATTGTTGGTGGTGTTTGCATCAGAAGTCTGTTGCATAATTGTTTGGAAGCCTCTTCAGCAGCCAACTGTCCTGCCTTTCCCGCAGCAATTAAGGCCAATGCTTCTGCATTGCTTAGAATGCCATTCATTGTCTCCTGTGCAGAATCTTTCAAAAGTTGCTCAACTATCTGGACAAAGAAGGTCCAGGTCAACGGTTCATCAACAGGCAAGTGAGCACTGTATGAAAGAGGATTGATGTTGACAGTGACAGCTGTTTGTCCAGCGAGATTGAGCTCCACAGTGCCATTGATGATGAGCGCAAAATATGGATTGCCTTCATCAGTACGGTCCACCAATACATGAGACATCAAGTTGAAAGGCGCGTCAATAGCAAACTCAGCGATTGCACGTCCTAGACTGCGACATATGTCTGCAGTAGCTACATTGTCAAATTTGAAATCCGGCAGCTCCAGATTAGGAATTGGCAGAGAGGTGTAAAATCCATTATTATTCCAATATACTGAAATTTCCATTGGTACCAGTCCATTAAACCTGTCAGTAACTTCTTTGGTGAGTGTAATAGTTGCGTCCATACGACTGTTGCCTACAGTGAGATCGATTGAACCAACAACCACATCAAACAGCCGAAATCCACCAGCTAAGGAAAAAACCGATGATCCACCACCCACTTCAATTCCAATTGATGGACCAGTCTGATTGCACGTCATGTCGTTACGGCCACATACTGCAAATAGTGAATAGTCCAATGCTTCAGTTAGAGTGACACTGGCACCAAAACGTCGCTCAGGCTGAGTGACCAGGGACGCCTCCAAGAGTAAGGTTGGTAACACATATATGGTCACTGTTCCACGAGCGTGGAAGCCCTCACTGTATGTAATGCCATCATAAGTCAGGTCTGCAGCTGCACTGTATATTACAATATCTGTAAATGACAAAGGGAACAAGGAAGCTGGCCAGGAAATCCCTATGTACTTGTCCACCAACTCTGCAATGTCAATGTCTGGCAAGTTGAGGCCAATAACTCGAATAGAAGGCGATTCAACTGTGGACAGGATAAGCACTGCACTGATGATGTCTCCTGAAGCACTTCCACCAGACACACTTCGTTCCACCAATGAGTGTGCAGGGGACACGAGCATCCTCTCTGCATCTCTTTTGGTCCTTCCGATGCTACCTTCAACCACAATCAGCTTAGTTGCTGATTTGTAAGTACCAGAGAGGAAAAACACAAGCATATCACCGAACGGAATAGTAAACATGGTCGAGAAGCCTATCTCCTCAAGGCGGCGTGGACTGTCCAGGAGCAAGAGAGCACAAGCGGAGAAATTTACAGAACTAAATGATAAAGACCCTGCTAGGAGAGCAGTGTTGGCGGTTTCATTGTATATGCCTGACAAATGCACTGGTGGCTCTTGAATATCAGCTGATAGCTGAAGCGAACTCAAGCTTCGCATTTGAGCAGCAAGGTTAATAGATCCTCCAGCAGTAATGTTTACAGATGCAGGGAGAGTTATGACTCCAAACAGATTAATCATGACAGCATCCCGGTCGTAGAGGCCTACAAGCTTTAAATTCAAGGGATCAAAAGTGGTGGTGAATTGCATCCGGCTTACACTGACTGGTGTTCCCGTGTCCATGTATACAGTGAGTTCAAACTGCAAAGATGCAAGGTCTAGCATCCCTTCTAATACAAGCTCGTTTGAGCCGAGTGTATAGTCTGCTTGAACCGTCCCTGTAAAAGGATCCTTCAGATCAGCACTAAACATGATGCGCTGAATAGTTCTTGGTTGAGATGTAAGGTTCACTTGTGCTGCAGCTGCAAGAAGTAGCTCAGTCAAATCCAGGGAGGCATTCAATAATAGTAAATCTCCATCTACATATATACTCACCACCAAAGATGAGTGAAAAAGGATCGTCCACTGTCCCAGAAAATTCCACCCTCTTAATATCTACACCTTTCATTGGTGGAGGTGTCCTTTCAGCAAAGACGGTTCCAGTAAACGTAAATGTACCAACAATGAGAGTACCAGTCAAGGAAAGCTCGCTTCTGTTCCCAGGTACATAGGAACCATTTACATTGATGGACAGAGGAGAAGGCAGTTCACCAGAGATGGCAATGGACTGCAGTGAGAAGGTGCTGCCACCTTCAACAGTTAAGACACCGGTAGCTTGAAATACAACAGAAGCCACTTGTAGGGTTGACTGAAGTTCAGCAGATTGCGTTGCAGCTTCGTATTGGCCAGAAAACTCACTTTCAAATTCAAATGGAGTCATTAAAGTTCCAGAGAACAGAACAGTGTCCAAAGAAACTGGTGATGCAGTGGTATTCAACAACACGACTGCTGAGAGGGTCAGGTAGTCACTTACTTGTATAGATCCAGCTAAAGCGAACATAGCAGAAATGAAAGAGTAGTTACCTTCCACCATGAGTTGGAAAGGATCTGTAATACTGCCCATGAATGCTACGTCAGTAAGGCCAGATGATACATTCCGTGTTAGGTCTGCAAACTGGTAGACTAGACTAGCATTGAGATCAGCAAAAGAGTAATCTAAAAATCCCGATAGCAGTATCCTCTCTAAAGTTCCATCATAAAGACCTGCAACGGTGAGTCCGAGGGGAGGGTGGAACATTCCTGCAAAGCGGAGCTGAGACAGCTCGATGCTTCTAGGCATTGTGTCCATAATAATCAGTTGCAAAGTGGTGACAAAAGAAATCTGAGGAATCATAAATTCCCCTGACAAATTGATAACGTTGGCCATTGCTCCGTCCGAGAAGTGGTACATACCGTGCAGATTCAGATTCAAGGGGGACGAGAACACCAAGTCAACTTCCACAGATGTGATACTGGTGGATTGGTTCGACGCTACACTCAAGTTTGTTCCAACAGTCAACGAGTAGCCATTTCCATCCACATTACCTGCAATCACTGCACAGGAGCAGGCACGGTTGTACGTTCCATGGAAGGAAATGAAATCCAGAGGAGAAGGAAACACACCACTCAACTCAATGGCACTCAGACTGGACGTCCTCTCGCCTGTTCCACTTACTCGTACTTCAAGGAGTGCAGCTGTAGTTATATTCAGTCCGGCTAAGGAAAGCTGACCAGATAGCGACGCCGTTTCAGATGTGGTATTGTAGAGACCACGGAGGATGGTAGGTGGCTCTTGCAACTCTGCTGTCAGCTGAAGTGCACTTAAGCTCCTTGTGTCTCCACTGAGGTCAATGTTTGCTGTTGCAGAGACGTCCACAACAGATGGAATGCTGATTGTTCCTGACAGGTCCAGTGACTGCTGCTGTCTGTCGTACTCTCCTTCAAGTAGCAGGTTGAGTGGATCATAGCTTGTTGTGAACAGCATCTGACGAATGTGGACAGGGGTGGTAGTGTTGAAGTAGACTTCCACATCAAACAGCAGTGAGGCAAGATCAATGGATCCATTCAGAACAAGCTCGCCTGAGCCAACCTGGTAGTTGGCTTCAACTCTTCCGGTGAAGGGTGAATTGAGTTGTCCGACAAACTGAAAGCTCTGTATGCTCCTAGGTTTGGCAGTGAGGTTCACAACCGCACTGGCAGTCAGTTCCAATTCTGTAAAATCCAATAATCCGGACAGAGATAGTGTGTCCCCTAATACGTATTGTCCGGTCAGTTGCAGCGTGAAGGGAGAGTCCAGAGTGCCTGTGAAGTCCACCCTACTCACTTCCACTCTACCTGTCATTGCATTTGTTTCAGCAAGAACACTCCCTGAGAAAGACAACTCTCCTAGCATCAACGTTCCACTCAAGAGCAGCACGCTTACGTTACCTGGCATGTATGTGCCCAGCACATTAAAAGAAAGTGGATCCGACAGCATTCCTGATATCTCAATGGATTGCAGAGAAAAGGAACTACCACTGTCTACTGTCAGGTTACCAGCAGCTGCAAACATTGCACTGCCAATCTCAAGGGAGGACTCAAGAGTTGCTTGTCGCAGTGCTGGTTGGAAGATGCCTGCAAACTCTGCTCCAAACTCTATGGGGGTGGTCAGGTTGCCCGATAATGCGATGAACTCCAAACTAACAGGGGATGTGCTCGTGTTCAAGGACAAGTCGGAAGTGAGTGTCAGGTAGTCGCTCACAACCACTGTACCGGCTAGAGTAAACCTTCCAGAATCAAAGGAGTACGCCCCTTCTACCATGAGCTGGAAAGGATCTGTGAGACTTCCGGTAAGTGTGACGTCTGTGAGGCCTGATGATACATTCCGTGTTTGATCTGAAAATTGGTAGACTAGACTAGCATTGAGATCAGCAAAAGAGTAATCTAAAAATCCCGATAGCATTATCCTCTCTAAGGTTCCCTCGTAAACACCTGCAACAGTGAGGCCGAGGGGAGGCTGGAACATTCCTGCAAAGCGGAGCTGGGACAGCTCGATGCTTCTAGGCATGGTGTCGTTGATGATCAGTTGCAAGGTGGTGACAAAAGAAATCTGAGGGATCATAAATTCCCCTGACAAATCGATAACGTTGGCCATTGCTCCGTCTGAGAAGTGGTACACACCGTGCAGATTCAGATTCAAGGGGGATGAGAACACCAAGTCGACTTCCACAGATGTGATACTGGTGGATTGGTTCGACGCTACACTCAAGTTTGTTCCAACAGTCAACGAGTAGCCATTTCCATCCACATTACCTGCAATCACTGCACAGGAGCAGGCACGGTTGTACGTTCCATGGAAGGAAATGAAATCCAGAGGAGAAGGAAACACACCACTCAACTCAATGGCACTCAGACGGGCCGTCCTCTCGCCTGTTCCATTTACTCGTACTTCAAGGAGTGCAGCTGTAGTAATATTCAGTCCGGCTAAAGAAAGCTGACCAGACAGTGACGCCGTTTCAGATGTGGCATTGTAGAAACCACGGAGGACAGTAGGTGGCTCTTGCAACTCTGCTGTCAGCTGAAGTGCACTTAAGCTCCTAGTGTCTCCACTGAGGTCAATGTTTGCTGTTGCAGAGACGTCCACAACAGATGGAATGCTGATTGTTCCTGACAGGTCCAGTGACTGCTGCTGTCTGTCGTATTCTCCTTCAAGTAGCAGGTTGAGTGCATCATAGGTTGTCGTAAACAGCATCTGACAAATGTGGACAGGGGTGGTAGTGTTGAAGTAGACTTCCACATCAAACAGCAGTGAGGCAAGGTCAATGGATCCATTCAGAACAAGCTCGCCTGAGCCAACCTGGTAGTTGGCTTCAACGCTTCCACTGAAGGGTGAATTGAGTTGCCCGACAAACTGAATGCTCTGAATGCTCCTCGGGTTGGCAGTCAGGTTCACAACTGCACTGGCAGTCAGTTCCAATTCTGTAAAATCCAACAATCCGGACAGAGATAGTGTGTCCCCTGATACATATTGTCCGGTCAGTTGCAGTGTGAAGGGAGAGTCTAGAGTGCCTGCGAAGTCCACCCTACTCACTTCCACTCTACCTGTCATTGCATTTGTTTCAGCAAGAACACTCCCTGAGAAAGTGAACTCTCCTAGCATCAACGTTCCGCTCAAGAGCAGCACGCTTACGTTACCTGGCATGTATGTGCCGAGCACGTTAAAAGACAGTGGATCTGACAGCATTCCTGATATCTCGATGGATTGCAGTGAAAATGAACTACCATTGTCTACTGTCAGGTTACCAGCGGCTGCAAACATTGCACTGCCAATCTCAAGGGATGACTCAAGGGTTGCTTGTCGCAGTGCTGGTTGGAAGATGCCTGCAAACTCCGCTCCAGACTCTATGGGGGTGGTCAGGTTGCCCGATAAGGCTATGAACTCCAAACTAACTGGGGATGTGCTCGTGTTCAAGGACAAGTTGGAAGTGAGTGTCAGGTAGTCGCTCACAACCACTGTACCGGCTAGAGTAAACCTTCCAGAATCAAAGGAGTACGCCCCTTCTACCATGAGCTGGAAGGGGTCTGTGAGACTTCCGGTAAGTGTGACGTCTGTGAGGCCCGATGACACATTCCGTGTTTGATCTGCAAACTGGTAGACTAGACTAGCATTGAGATCAGCAAAAGAGTAATCTAAAAATCCCGATAGCAGTATCCTCTCTAAGGTCCCATCATAGACACCTGCAACGGTGAGGCCGAGGGGAGGCTGGAACATTCCTGCAAAGCGGAGCTGGGACAGCTCGATGCTTCTAGGCATGGTGTCGTTGATGATCAGTTGCAAGGTGGTGACAAAAGAAATCTGAGGGATCATAAATTCCCCTGACAAATCGATAACGTTGGCCATTGCTCCGTCCGAGAAGTGGTACACACCATGCAGATTCAGATTCAAGGGGGATGAGAACACCAAGTCGACTTCCACAGATGTGATACTGGTGGATTGGTTCGACGCTACACTCAAGTTTGTTCCAACAGTCAACGAGTAGCCATTTCCATCCACATTACCTGCAATCACTGCACAGGAGCAGGCACGGTTGTACGTTCCATGGAAGGAAATGAAATCCAGAGGAGAAGGAAACACACCACTCAACTCAATGGCACTAAGACGGGTCGTCCTCTCGCCTGTTCCATTTACTCGTACTTCAAGGAGTGCAGCTGTAGTAATATTCAGTCCGGCTAAAGAAAGCTGACCAGACAGCGACGCCGTTTCAGATGTGGCATTGTAGAGACCACGGAGGACAGTAGGTGGCTCTTGCAACTCTGCTGTCAGCTGGAGTGCACTTAAGCTCCTAGTGTCTCCACTAAGGTCAATGTTTGCTGTAGCAGAGACGTCCACAACAGATGGAATGCTGATTGTTCCTGACAGGTCCAGTGACTGCTGCTGACTGTCGTATTCTCCTTCAAGTAGCAGGTTGAGTGCATCATAGGTTGTCGTAAACAGCATCTGACAAATGTGGACAGGGGTGGTAGTGTTGAAGTAGACTTCCACATCAAACAGCAGTGAGGCAAGGTCAATGGATCCATTCAGAACAAGCTCGCCTGAGCCAACCTGGTAGTTGGCTTCAACGCTTCCAGTGAAGGGTGAATTGAGTTGTCCGACAAACTGAATGCTCTGAATGCTCCTGGGTTTGGCTGTGAGGTTCACAACCGCACTGGCAGTCAGTTCCAATTCTGTAAAATCCAACAAACCGGACAGAGACAGTGTGTCACCTGATACATATTGTCCGGTCAGTTGCAGCGTGAAGGGAGAGTCCAGAGTGCCTGCGAAGTCCACCCTACTCACTTCCACTCTACCTGTCATTGCATTTGTTTCAGCAAGAACACTCCCTGAGAAAGACAACTTTCCTAGCATCAACGTTCCGCTCAAGAGCAGCACGCTTACGTTACCTGGCATGTATGTGCCCAGCACATCAAAAGACAGTGGATCTGACAGCATTCCTGATATCTCGATGGATTGCAGAGAAAATGAAGTACCATTGTCTATTGTCAGGTTACCAGCGGCTGCAAACATTGCACTGCCAATCTCAAGGGTGGACTCAAGGGTTGCTTGTCGCAGTGTTGGTTGGAAGATGCCTGCAAACTCCGCTCCAAATTCAATGGGGGTCATCAAATAACCCGAGAATGCAACAGTTTCTAGGGAAACTGGAGATGTAGTTGTGTTCAGTGACAGGTCAGTGTTCAGAATCAAGTACTCATTGACTACTACTGTGCCAGATAGTGAGAATTGAGACATTTCAAAGGAGTATAGGCCTTGTATCTGCAATGAAAAGGGACTATTGAGGCTTCCAACAAGAGAAAGATCTGTCAAGAATGCTGACATATTCTTTGCTCTATTCTCAAAGTGGTAGCCTAAGGTTGCATTAAGACTGGCAAATGTAAGGGTAATCATTCCCCCAAGAAACACTTCTTGTTCCCCAATGTTGTAATCTCCAATAAGGGTTGCTCCCAGGGGTGCTTGTAGTCTTGCCTCAAAGTGAATAGCTGAGATATTCAGTGAACTCGGATTCATGCCCATCAAAATCAGCTGTACGGAAGTTGAAAAGGCAAACTCAGGTATGACCAGTTCACCATTCAGTCCGATGGTACTGGAATCACCAAGAACACCTGAGTAGACATAACTGCCCTCAAGCTGCAAGTCTGCCGGAACCCTAATTACAAGCAAGACTTCCACTGATGATATCTCCAGTGATTCATTATTCGGAAAGACAAGGTTAGTAGACATTAGGATCACATATTCAGTTTGCATAAACTGACCAGATAGCAGTGCACAGGAGCAGGTGCTGTTGTAGGTGCCACTAAAGGAAATAAAGGAAAGTGGCGGGGGGAAGACACCACTCACTTCTAGAGCATCCAGCGATAGACTCCTGGTGTCATTTGCAATAGCCAGAACTGCTGCTAAGCTGATTGAATGCATGTTATCAGGCAAGGACAGATTGCCCATGAGTACCAGCTGGTCAGTTGGAAGGCTGTGGTAACTAGCAGCAACAGTAATCATAACAGGCTCAGACATTTCGCCTCTGATTCTGAACTGTGTAAATGAGCGGTTGTCAAGGTTAATGTCACCTGTTACAGCAACTGAGATCCCTGGAACAGCTATTGTACCAGTTGCCGATAGCTCAGATGATTGTGACCCAATGCTGTACCTACCACTCAGTGTTGCACTAAATGGAGTTGAAATATTTCCGGAAAGTTCAAGCTCTGACAATGACCTAGCAGCTACATTAGCTGACAGTCTCACAGAGAACATCACAGGGCTAACCAAGAAGATACCTGAGAAACTGACCAAGCCTGTGATTCTGGAGTATGTGCCGGTAACACGAGAACTTATTGGCAGAGGTAACACTGCTGACAGATTAATATCCTGAATGATTGACCCATTACCAGAGACAAGTACAGTAGTGGAAACATTCATTACAACCTCTTCGATGACAAGCATTCCATCTACCTGAAGATCAGTAACAGTAGCATCTTTCTGCAAAGAATAACTCCCATTCAGGAATACGTTGAAAGGATCCAATAGGTTCAATGAAACCTCAACAGAATCGGCTGCTTGGACAATATTGCATGAACTATCAAATTGAAGTGATACTGCAGTGGAGATCGTAAATTCAGGGAGACTGTCGACAGAGCCACTGAGATCAACGGTGCAATCACCGGCATTAAACTGTCCAGTTACATCTACATTGACTGGAGCACCCAAAAAACCAGTTACCACACTGGCCACAATCTTAGATTGCTGTAGGTCCACTTCAACTGTGTACGACAAGGTCAAACCCTGGAGGGTCAATTCTAATGCTGTGTTGAAAATAATTCGCTCAGTTGCAGAATTGTACTTGCCATTTGCCACAACAGCTATATACGGTAGCTGGAGCTGGCCAACATAGTCTGCTGAAGCTAGGCTAAGGGCATCCTGTGGGTCGACAGGTACACTTGAGCGAAGGTATTCAAATCCATCAACTGTGAACTCACTAACTGTTGTTACATTGGACACTGTAAGAAAGATGTTGCATATATATATATTATTTTATGTTGCATATAAAGCATCTCTACTGTTGTTACATCTATTACTGGACTTCACTATCCAAAACTGATTGATAATTGCCAAAAGTTTCGACAACCATATGTAGTATCCGACGGCTATATACCTACCACTAGTCACTGGACCGGCACCAGGCAGCCCATTGACTCCATGAATCAACACGAGGCAAGCACTGCACTGCACATGCTTACAACAAGGTAAGGGAAGCAGTCCCTAAGTAATCATGCATAGATTATATAGTCTAGCACAGTTCACTACACTATGCCGTTGTCTTCATTTGTGGCAGTACAAAACAGAGGGTGACTCGCTTTATATAGGCTACAATCCATGGGAAAAGGTGCTAAATGTAGGTGTGAGTGACAGCAGGTGAGTGGATCAGGCAATATGTAGGGTACAGAAGTGGTATCTAACAAAACAACTAGGAGTTATAAACTGGGGACAATGTGCCATCATTTCTGTTTAAGGTGTGAGGGTGTGACCTAATGTGGATTGACTCCAATGTAAGCCTATGGTAGTGGTGGGGTTGCTGCTCCAGGACTCTGACATTCTCCCAGTCCACAGGGGTCCAGTGATCACCCTCCCATATGTGCGTGGTCAGTCTGAAGCAGTGCGGCGAGTCCTGATTCCACTAGGATTGAGGTTCTCTTTCCGCCCCAACACCACCTTCAAACAACTACTAGTGAGACCGAAGGATCGGACACCTACAGAAGAACTGGCAGGAGTTGTGTACCAGGTCCTAAGTGCAAGTTGCCCAGCTTCTTAAGTAGGCCAGACAGGCAGGTGCCTGGGTAAGCGGATAAAGGAGCACCGGAGAGCTGTGGAGTCTAGAGACTGTGCAAATTCAGCACTGGCAGAGAACGCATGGAGCCACCACCACCCTGTGGACTGGGATAAAGTCAGAGTTCTGGAGCAGTAACCCCACCTCTACCATAGGCTTAGAGTGGAGTCAATCCAATTAGGTCACACCCTCACACGTAAACAGAAATGATGGCACCTTGTCCCCAGTTTATAACTCCTTGTTTTTTTGCTAGACACCACTTCTGTACCCTACATATTGTCTTATCCACCATCCCAACCCCCTTAAGTTCATTCATCACCTGTCACTCACACCTACATTTAGCGCCTGCATTGTAGCCTATATAAAGCAAGTCACCCTCTGTTTTGTACTGATGAAGACAACTGCATGTTAAAACGTTTGGCAATTACCGATCAGTTTTGACTATTGAAGTCTGGTAATGGATTTAACATGTCTACCCCTAGCCACAAAGGATTCTTTTCTTCTCTACTGTTGTTCATAATCACTCACATAAAGTTAGCAAGTAAGTATAATATTGCTATGCATTGTTATAACTGGCTTATGTCAGGTTTCCTCCTGGACAAGAGTCCCAACATTAGAAATGCAATTACTAGTCCTGTGGGCACTTTTGCAATAACTACAATAAAGTGCAACAAACAAATGGGTTTTGATGAGCATATACGCAGCAAACAAATCAATGACAATTGATTGCAGGATGTTTCAGCAACATCGGCTTTCATCAAATGCATTAAAACTGTCCTGCAATCAGTTGTTCTTAATTGGATTCTGATGTATGGTACCTTTCCAGAAAAATGTTATCACACTAACGCGCACAAACTTGGCCACAAAGTAAGGGCAAACTGCTTGCACATTCATCCTTACCACAATTTAACTACATAAACAGTGGTGGGACTCGATTATTTCGCTATCCAGGTATTCCAGGTATTTCATGAGACTGTCCCTGGCTGTTCGTAATGGCAAATAAACTTGTAGATGTGTTGCATGCCCTTCTTCGTCCAAGCAGTGTGTGATCCGAACGAAACTCTCTCCCAGCCGGCGGTATAGAAGGGAATTCTGAAATTTACACCATCCTGACCACCATGGAAAGGACTTGAAGCACTTTAACGACATAAAACAGTGGGAAAGGGAGATGCCCGCCAACAGCACACAGAGTGTTCGCACTGTAACAAACACACACAAACCTGGGACCTAAGTGTCAATGATAAGACTTTTGCAGTTTACTGTATATACTTATACCCGATCGCTGCAAAATGCACAGGCGAACTACGGGTAAACATACGGTAGTGGGAATGTGCATAGTATGGTCATTAGGATTAACCCATTAAAAGCGAACTTTAAATTACGTACCTTGCTCCAGTAGCAAAGTTAAATAGCACTCCAGGATTTCTCGGACTAAACCGACGAAGATGAGCAGTTTGACGTGTGATGCTATTACCTAGGAAGTTTGTCAGTCGCTTCTATACCTTTCTAAAGAATTTCCGAATGTGCACATGGATGAAGAAGACAAGTAAGACAGCCTGAAATTTTGCGCAGAGCAGCAATTGATTCCGCATCACAGGTGTGACAAGAAAACATGATAAGCTAGCTATGAGAAGGCCCAATAACTGCGATAGATGGTGTGAGAGTGACGTTCAGCTCGGAGGCTCGTAGGTTGAGAAAGAGTTGCGTGCACTAGTCTATGACGCATGTAGGCATCATTCACGCTTAATGGGTTAATCCACTAAAATTTTACAAGTAACAGAGTAAGAAATGGGGCATTCCACTGACCTTGGTCACAGGTAGAGTCCATGCCACTCCACACCCCATCAGCAATGCACTGTCGTTCGGTTGGTCCATTCAAGAGGTACCCAGGATCACAAAGTGCAGTGATTGCCTCTCCTTGTTGGTAGACAGGTCCATCATGCTGTCCAGCATACATACCATTGACAAGTGGTGGTTGTTCACAGATTGGTACACTATACAGAAAAAGTGAAGTACCAACAAACAGCAGTTTCAGAAGAAGCCAAGCTGTAATTTTACACTGGATTAACTGGCTACGTAGATGATACACTTGCAGAGTTGGTGTCTCTGCATTTGATGCAAAAAATTTCTCTGGTGCCTATTCAGCGATTAATTACTACTCTCATAAAGCTGAGATTAGGAATGTCACAGGCTGACTTGGGCCACAGATTCCAAATTTGTCAATCTATTCATGGTCTCTTGTATCGTTGCCATAGAATTGACGTCATGTTTGAACGGCCAGGATGTTTGTCATGTGGCCATAAAGAGGAATTCTACAGAAAACACATGGCTATGGTATATAGGAAATATTGTCCAAAATTCTCCACAGTCGTCACTGACTGTTCATTGTGTGACCTTCAAATCTGCTAGCAAGAACTCCAACCTATTCCTCCTATTTACACAATACAGTAAAATATCTAATTGGTATTACACCACAGGGGGCACAGTATTGGATTACAATGTGGCTGATAGAGGAAAAAATTGAAGCGGAGGCGTCTCAGCAGGCTGTTGCATGACCAGTAAAGCGAGACACTATGTAATTGCTAATTCCGTTGGTTGATCTGCACATAACCACCACTAAGATGCCTGCATACACTTCCAGGCATTCACAAAATCCTACTCAATGGCATCATAGTTGAATTGACTCGACAAATTGCTTAATGTACACGTCCACATTATCCTTCTGCTCTTCGCTGGGAATTTTGTATGGATCGTTACCATCGGTGACCACCAGTCTTATGTGATACCTCTTATTTTGCATCAAGTCCTAATAGTCATACAGTAAAATTGCTTATAGCCATATATATGCAAATGATTATCCATTACACAAGGTAGTTCTCCAATATGGATACGATAAGAGATTGATGCAGAATTGCATTATACCCCATATAAATATATATAAAGCAATTAACAATTTACATTATAATGTAATAACACCATTAATGGAAATCATGAGTAGACTTGCGTACCTAATGCTGTCATTGAAGCATTCTTTCATTGCTACTGAAACTGTGTCGTGGTTGATTTTGATATAATCAAATCCTACACACACAGCCAATGATGCAAGAGCATCTGTGAAGTTGCCGTCACTGTCATAGTCACGTTGATCAATGATTCCCTTGACTGGCACAGATACTGACAGTTCAGCCTCTAGGGCACTGCTGTGAAGTGACGAATTGGAGCTTCGAGAGTCTGGATACTGGGTATTAGGCTCAATCAATGCTTGTTGTATGATTATTATCCCTGCAACAGAAGGGAACCAAGAATGTATACTAGACGAATGAGCTGCATTGTGTCGAGCAAATGGTGAACACAAGGTTACGCAATTTGTATACAGATAAATTATAGTACTGAGAGGTGGGAAGTTAATGTGGATTTATGAGTGTTGAGAAGAATGGCTACATATGACTATAAGTTGGTAACAGAATACAGACAGTAGGTATTGACTCTTACTGTTTGTTCCTTGTGAAGGACAGCACTGCTGAGATGTATGCATGCATATGAGAGGGCTACCACTCTGAGAGTTATGCATTTGTTCATATACATGAGAGTTCAGTCTCAATATTGAGAGGGAAAATGACAGGGCATCAATAGAATTAGCAGTCTTTCCATTTTATATAAATCTGTAAATAATGGGATAGTCGTGTCACCTATACTACAGGGGCATGATAAACAACCTCCAGTCCAATCCTTAGCTATGGAGGGATGCCACAGTGAAGACTAGACTTGTGCCCCTTCTTTCAACTTACGGTCTGGATAACATGCTTGTAGTCTCAGGTTCAGAATCAGCAGCTGCTTAGCCAACACAGGACACATTATTCTACCAGCACACTGTTCTCTGATGGAAACTTCGGTGACACCACGGCAATCAAAGCACTCCTGTTCTGGGCTACCACACCAATCTGCCAGCCTTTCTTGGTTTTGAAAAATGAAGAAATCGCCACCAAACTGAAATAGCCTGCAGTAAAGGGCATTATGTAATAATTACATCTACTCCCCAATGTATACATAAATTGGCCACATAATTGTTAAGATAACACACAAAGGAAGTGAAGATACCTGAAGAATGTGCTGTCTCCCCTAACTACTGGAGGTATATCCAATCCCAGTGTAGCCACAGATCCATTTTCACCAGCTCCAGCAGGGAAAACCCCTCCTGCAGGAGGTTGGGTGGTGCACACTTGGCAGTCAAAGGCAGGGTTGGGTTGCAGGTGCATGTCAGAAGCGTCAACTGGAAGTCCTCCTTCCACTTGTTCTAGTTGCGTAACAACACTGCCAATGCTTGTACATTGACCTGGGTGACGAAAATGACACAGCACAGTCACTATTACATGTGTGAGAGTCGCCAGTAGAAATCGCACCTTAGGCACACTTAAGTGAAATGGATTTTTCGCTATCAGCGTATACCTACACGCCTTCTGCACTATTCTACGAAGTTTGGTAGCTCTAGGCACTTCCGTGACGAAGAAATAGTCGCTAAAGCGAACGTAGTATTCCGCTAAATTCAGTATAACAAGTCGTATACCATCAGAAAAAATGGCGACGGCAAAGATGGAACTTGCTGAAAAGTGCCGTCAGAGGGCTGGGAATCGACTTGCGCTCACCTGGAAGTACTAGTAGAGGGCGATAGAGGGCTGAGAGATTTCTCTAAAGTGCGTGACTTGAAGGGCGCTCTAGCCGTGCCCATCAAATAGTTAGAGGCACGCCGCTACCTCCTGAGGCTCCTGACGTCCGAGCTGCTGCTGCTAGAGGACTAACTAGTATTGGTCGAGGTGTGGAGAAGCATCCTGAGAGGTCCATTGGCTCGGGGGAGCTGCAAAGAGACGATTCTGTCGAAGACATCATAGTCAAAGTAACGCACACGAGAGAACCCGCCAAAATTGGTAAGAGAGGGCATTTCGGTTCGTCCTTTTTGACGGCAATGGAACTAATAATGAATATTCTAAAGTTTCCCGCCCAAAAGGATGTCTGATAGCCCTCAGGTAAGCCAGTAAAGACGATTTTTGGTCGCGCCAACTTCATCGGCAGTTTTCTCGAAACGGGGAATATGCGCTAAGGTGCGATTTCTACTGGTGTCTCTCACATTTTTTTGTACTATATACAGTGCAAGTTGCAATAAATCATACTAATCTAAAGTAAATAAATAAATAATATAATATAATATAATTGTATGGGGCCCTGGATGGCTTGGTGGCTAAACACTTAGTATGCCAGTAAAGTATGGGGAATTTAATGGACTTTAAATTAGACAGATTTTTTAATTAGGACTTTCGTCTCCTGCAAATTGCAGGCAAATTGACAATATAAATTCTCATAGAACAACACATCTTGTATGATACATTAATATTGATAGATAGCGTGGTTTCAATACGAATAAAAATGTTGGCAAGTAGCAATGAAACTTTGTACACATGGTGAGGTGGTCCATAAGACTACTTCATTACAAGGATTTCTTAATTAGACGTTTGCTGTCCTAGGTAGACGGCCAAGTACATAATATAGATACTACGGCAGTATAATTGTACTTATATTTATATTGCTCCGGTATTAGCAAAGCATTGCGTGTGAGGGATTTATATTGCGGGCGACTTTTGAAAGCGCCTTTCTCGAAGGAGAAGAGTTTCACGCTGCCTTCGGGTGGCTAGTCGAGCACGGGGCAACATGGTGCGTAATATTTTCCCGGAAAGCGCGCCATCGATTGCTGTCTTGGTACTGCCGTCGTCTACAATGGCTGCCGTCTAGAAGGCCCTTACACCGTTGCCTCGGAAAAGTAACCGGAGCGGCGCAGACACTTGTGAACGCTTTCATCCACTGTCGCTAAGGTATGCCAAGTGTCCCTAGCGTTGAAAAGCTTTGCGCGCACGTTGCCTCTCTGAAATCACCTTCAGAAATAGCGCGCCCATTGCTTACTAGAGGGGCTGAGGGCCTCTTAAATCTACAGGACCTACGTATAAGAAACGCCAGTTGCCCGGTGTGCCTGCGGTCCTTGCTTGCTGAGTGTGTTTACAGCCAATGCATATACATGCTACTTATAGATTGGTATTGATACAGTGCAGTGTGTGTGTGTGTGTGTGTGCGTGCGTGCGTGCGTGCGTGCGTGCGTGCGTGCGTGCGTGCGTGCGTGCGTGCGTGCGTGTGTGTGTGCACATGCACGTGTGTATACATGTGATGTGATTAGCCCACCAGCACTAAACATGCCTTCAAGGACAAGGTAGCTATGGACAATCTATATAGAGCATCGTGTGAGTAAATGATACATACCCCGCCCACCAAAGCCAACTGTGACACTGAAGCACCAGAGACACACACTTACTTGAACCACCATTGTGCGTAAGATGATTTGACACCTGTGACTTCAAAATACCCTGAAGCTCACTGGCCAATGCAAGTTGAAATCTGGCCACCGCATGTGCAAGTGAAGTATGTGTGCATGCTGATTGCTCATGTACCATAATGTAGCAAATAAGATAGTAGGTGTGAGCTTACAAATAGCCTTCATCACGTCTGCAACCTGACACCAAACCATCTAAATAGCGATCATTTATGCTACTCTGCCCTGCACTGTCTTCTGCCTATGCAAGAGTCATCAAAATGGGTGCAGCCCACAGCTCACTCCAGCGAACATCTTCTTAGCCCTCAGGAAAGATGTGAAGAGTTAGATTTTAGGCCTAAAGGACGGTCTCCGCTTACTGTGTGTGTTCGTGTTGAAGCCACTGGCATTTGTTGTGTAGTTGTGTAGAAATAACCGTGTGCGTGTGTGTGTACATGTACGTGTGTGTGTGTGTGTGTGTGTGTGTGTGTGTGTGTGTGTGTGTGTGTGTGTGTGTGTGTGTGTGTGTGTGTGTGTGTGTGTGTGTGTGTGTGTGCACATGCACGTATATGCACGTGTATACACGTGATGTAATTAGCCCACCAGCTGTGGACAATGTATATACAGCATCATGTGCATAAATGTGACATATAGCCCCCCTCCAAAGGGAAAGTATTGTAGCCAAATATGACACTGAAGCACCAGAGACACACACCTACTTCAACTACCATTATGCCTATAAGATGATTTGCCACCTGTGTCTTCAAAATACCATCATTGGCCAATGCAAGTTGAAATATGTGTGCATGCTGATTGCTCGTGTTCCATAGTGTAGCAAATAAATGACCACTTTCTTTGCTACTGTTCTGAGTTTCATTCTTTGCTAGCTAATATTTTCTTTGACTAACACCAGCACATTTTCCCAACACCAACACCCCATAGCAACAACCACCGCCACCACATACAAGTATGCATCTACCACCCCCCCCCCAAAATACACCACCACACAGTGCAAGTTGCCCGAGCATAAGCTTGGTATCTGCACCATTGGGTGGAAGGGAAAACACCAACGGCGGAAGTTGCAATGGGTGAAACCACTACGTGTGCAAGCAGAGTCTTATATACCTATATATCCTCCACTTCCACATAATACAACTATCACCACCACAGACAACCACCACACAGTGCAAATTGCTAAAGTGTCTGTGTAGTTTTCATGTACACACCTCCACTTCCACATATACAACTATCACCACACAGACCACCACCACACAGTGCAAGTTGCCCGAGTGCAAGTGCAGTATTTGCGCCAGTGGGTGGATGAAAAAGCACCACCAGCGCAAGTTGCAGAGGGTGAACCACCATGTGTGCAAGTGGACTATCTGCGCTAGTGGCTGCAGGATAAAGCACCACCAGCGCAAGTTGCAACTAGTGACAACTACCATCTGCGCAAGTGGAATGGTTGCACCAGTTGAAAGAAGGGAAACACCATAAGCGCAAGGTGCAAAGGTCAGGGTGCAAGGTGCAAAGGTCAGGACACAAGGTGCAAAGGTCAGGGCCAGCATCAGCGCTAGTCGGTACGGGATGCAGCAACAACATGCAACTACAACCACCACCACCACCAGCGACCGGATAGGACCAGCACAGCACGATGCAGCAATCAGTGCAACTTGCGTGAGGACTAGGAGGAAATGGGAGCCCTCACGCAAGTTGCACTGATTGCTGCATCGTGCTGTAAATTATAAACATATACATGCATGAAATGAAGTGCGAAAATGACACAGTGTAGTTAGTTACTAAACATACATATGCAATATAAACAGCCTGGAAAGACCTGACCTGTTAAATAAATGGACTCTACTACTGACTGTAACATTGCATGTCATTGATACGGATTTGTGAAATTGTTTTAATTATAATTGGCTGTAATAATAATTAGGGAAGTCGGGGGTCATCAGGACTATTGCGGTGGGTCATACTGGTCAAAAATATGCTACTGCCTGCACACTCCCCTCTTTGGGTAACCTCCTAGTACCACTACAACTTGGCTGTGGAATGTCTTTGGGATGCGAGTTTATGTCACCAGCTTTTACTTACTACACAACCTGATTTATGGCCAGATGCTACAATAATTGATTCAAGAGTGCATTCAATGCTAGCCTAGGCCTTTATTTATTTGTTCAATTCATTTGTTTGCATCTTGACAAGATGCTTATGACGGTAAAAGAATCCATTTCAGAGTTGCTCCAATTTGTCCACTGTATGCATATCCATCCTTCCTCTTCTGCAGAGACCAAGCCATTGAGTCAGCCGAGGGAGTACAGCACTTCTAATGTCAACTATGCTGATGACAAAGAGTTGGGCAACTGAAGTAAGGTCATGCCCATGGCCACAATGTGACAGTGCTTTAGGGTATTTACGTGCAACGCATGCATGCATATAATGATTGAAATTGCAAGGCATGCATGCATGTACATATGCATGAACTTGTCTATGCATGTCAGCTTGTAGGACGCAGGCAGATGCATTATTACATGATTTACGTGCTCACACAATTGGAGAAATGCTATTGATTGCATGCATGCAGTAAGTCATTAATGTACTGCCTCAGAATGAACAACATTCTTGGTACACAGTACATAGTGAAGAATCAGCAGTAGCATTTTCGTTCAAGATGTGAAGGTCCCCTTCGTGACGAATTATCTGTAGCGATGTGGCGTGCAGTCGATGCCTTGTTTTGTCAAAACGCTCTGTGTTAGGAAGCAAGAGCTGGAAGTAGAAGGAAAAATCGGAAATGTCACCATATCTCTCAGAGAACACTAAGACGGTCGATTTCAACCCCCGGTGGAGACTCTCCGGGTCGTTCTTCATAATTCCTGAACATTTGGCATCAATCCGTGCCGTAGGTTTGGCGTTTACCGCAAACAAAACAAACAGACAAACACTCTCAAATATAGACAGAAATGAATAGGTAGAGTAGGTTGGGAGTGGATGTGGTGAAATGAATACACAGATTCTGGTGATGGAAAGTGAGCTGCTTGGAAGAGGGTGTCATTAATGAGTATACTCAAAGAATTTGCTGTACTGGTATCATACAGGTGTTATCTAATGCTTGTAGTGCATTTCATGCGCAGAACTCCAGCAGGCTCTTTCCATGATCATTTACTTCCATCTCATCATGTCTTTTATTACATCTCCCCATACTTCACATTTACAATGACCTGTCGCCTCTCAGTTATCTGTCCACTGTCTCCTGAAGGACTGCCTAAACTCTTTCTTCACTTCCTTGCCACCATCCTCAGTGGGGCATACATGTGACTGCAAGAGACTTTCACTGTCAAATGCACCCTTTCACTATCATTAATATCCTTTGCCATATTTAGTCAGAAATTGACGCTCCTTTTCATATAACAGCACCACTACACGCACCAAGGCCCTACCTCCGTGGGGTAGAGACTCAACATACATAAGGCAGCTAAGGCAAAGATACATGTAGAAATGTACAAATGCGACCTGGGAAGTTCCATTATCTTGCCACTGATTTGCCTATTTACTCTCTCATTAAAAACCTTTGCATATCCTTTCCCTAGGACACTTATCACACTTATGCCCTAGTATAATTATATATAGAGAGAAGGAGGTTAGGAGGAAGTTCCAGAGGGAGTTAGCCATTCGACTCAGACAAGGGGCATGCAAGAGGGAGGAGGGAGTGGAGAAGGCATGGCAGAGTTTCAGAGACACCATCAAGGATGTGGCAGAAAAAGTGGTAGGCAAAAGCAGGAAGAGAGGGCAGAGAAAGGTAACAAGTTGGTGGAATGAAGAAGTCAAGTCAGCTGTGAGAAGGAAGAAAGAATTGTATAATAGGGCACTGGGTGAAAAAAGTGAAAGAGCATGGGAAGACTACAAGAGGGCAAGCAAGGAAGCAAAACGTGTTGTGAGAGAGGCAAAGGAGGAAGATTGGTTGCGATGCGGGAAGGAGCTGTAGAAGAGTTTCCTTGAGAATAGAAGATCATTTTGGAAAAAGATAAATGGGAAAGAAGAAGGGCATAGGCTGAAATTGGGGGTTGAGAACAAGGATGGCCTTCTGTTGACTGAAAATGAAGAAGTGAAGAATAGATGGAAGGAGTATTTCAGAGAATTGCTTAATGGTGAAGAGAGAGAGATAAGTACAAGGAGGGAAGATGAGGAGGGTGAAGAAGAAATGCCAGATGAGATCACAGAAGATGAAGTCAGGAGATCAATATGGAAGCTGAAGAGTGGTAAATCTAGTGGAGTTTGTGGCATCCGGGGTGAACTGCTGAAGGCTGGTGGTGAGGTTACAGTTAAGTGGCTACAAGGAATTTATAGTATGGTATGGCGGACAGGTGTGGTCCCAAGAGACTGGAGAAGAGCGGTCATTGTGCCTATACATAAGAAAGGAAGCAAGAAATTGTGTAAAAACTACAGGGGGATCAGCTTGTTGAGTATACCTGGTAAAGTTTTTGCAAGTATACTCAACCACCGAGTGCGTACAGTGACAGAAGACAAGATAATGGAAGAGCAAGCAGGGTTCAGGAGAGGCAGAGGGTGTGCAGAACAGATATTTGTGATGAGACAGCTGACAGAGAAGATGATTGAAAAGGGCAAAAAGTTGTGTGCAGTGTTTGTGGATTTAGAAAAAGCTTATGATAAAGTATGCAGGGAGGAGTTGTGGGAAGCTCTGCAGAGGTATGGTGTGTCCGGTGGTCTATTGAGAGTGATAAAGTCAATGTACCAGGCTAGTGAGGCATGTGTGAGGGTGGATGGAGAAATGTCAGAATGGTTTGAAGTGAAACAGGGAGTGAGGCAGGGATGCCCATTGTCACCATGGCTATTCAATATCTTCCTAGATATGGTAGTCAGAGAAGCACGGACAAACTTTCATGGAGGAGTGAAGTTAGACACATGCCAAGTGCAGGTTCTACTATTTGCAGACGACACAGTCTTGGTCACAGAAAGAGAGGAGGACCTGCAACACAACATCAGGGCACTGCAAACAGCAGTGAAGGAACACAAGCTGGCAGTAAATTGGACAAAAACCAACACGATGGCAATTGGCAGGGAGATCACTGGGTGTAAGGTAGAGGTAGATGGGCACAATGTGGAGAATGTGAGTGAGGCAGTGTATCTGGGGGTAAAGTTCAGTGAAGACGGAAGAATGGAAGGAGAATTAGAGAGAAGAATTGGGATTGGAATGAGCACAGTCGGGGCAATGAAAGCAAAAGTATTTGAGAATAGAGGATTGAGTTGGAAAGCAAAGATGCAAGTATACAATGCAATGGTGGTGCCAATGATGACATATGGGTGTGAATCGTGGGTGTTGAGGGAGAAGGAGAAATCCAGGCTACAGGCAACAGAAATGAGCATTTTGAGGAAGGTTGCAGGAGTGACTAGAATAGATCACATCAGAAATGAGGAGATCAGGCACAGGTTACAGCAGAGGTCGATTGTGGATGTAGTGAGGGAGAGGAGAGAGAGGTGGAGAGTAAAGGTGATGGAGAAACCAGAAAGTTTAGTGGAAAGGGTAATGGTGGGAGAGATAGAAGGAAGGCGGCCCAGGGGAAGACCCAGGAAGCGGTGGGGTGATGCTTTCTAACGCAAGGAAGATGATAGTATTGTTATTATTATTCCACCCTACATGTATGTAAACATATATTCTGATATACAGAACGACCCCCAGGACTGGGGATTTTAACGTTCTTATGATGTTGATTGATTGATTGATTGATTGATAATTATATATAGTTGCGGCAATTCCAACTAGCTAACTTGCTGTGCAGAGGCATTACATTGGCTCTTCTCCACTCTTGTGGTGTCTTCCCACTTCCCATATCATTAAAATCGCCATACATCTTAATGCTACCTTGCCATCTGCCTTAATCAGTTCAGTGGCTAGCTATACTCAACACATGCCTGGTGCTATGGCTGCTCTCAATTTCTTTATCCTAGCCCTGCACATTAAATTTCCGCTTTGCAAAGCTCTTCACTTTTACCAATTCTCACTCACACCATTCTGTTCTCCTGAAATTGGACTAGCTATTCCACCAAGGAGTCCCTCAAAGTGATTTTTATCTGGTACTGTCCTCATCTCTCTTCCTTCATCTCTCTATATACTCCTTCAATTATTCAATGATTACCTTCACTGCTAGCATTAAATCATCTCCAGAATTCTCTTTGATTTTCCATACAGTTCTTCTCCATTCTATCAATCAGTTTTGCCAACTCCTCATTTTTGCCATTCTCATACAACTTTTGCTTCAAAGTTTGCCAGGTGTTCAATCATCGCTTACAATGTATTGCATTCACACACAACTCCAGCTTTCTATTATCACTTTCTTCCATCATATCATGTCTTCCCATCACATCTCCTCATACATCACAGTTATAACCAACACGCACATTTCGTTCCTCCAATACAACCTCCTGTCATCTCTCTGTACTCTCTACACTGTCTCCTGAAGGGCTACTAAAACTCTTCCTTCACTTCCTTGACAGTGTCCTTAGGGGGCATACACTTGAATGACAGAGACTCGGCTTCCTTTCACTGTCACACGCACCCTTACTATTCTTTCCACATTGAGGCCTAAACTACCACTACACACTCCCTGTGATCCTACCTCCAAATGGAGTTGAGATGGAGATGGCAGGGGCATACACAATCTTCTTAAGGGTAGCAAGACTGAACACATTGGTTTCTCTCCAGTTTGTGATGGAAATGCTGCTAACGAATGAAAGCAATGAGGGAAAGAAATAGAATTACGCCAACTATAACTAAGAACTTCAAAGGTATTGGTTAAACACTACAGACGAAACAAATGCAAGATGGGCTTTCTGCACATTTATACTCCTAAGCCCTTTCAAAGTCATCGAGTTGATGTGCTTGGCCTTTGCTAACCTCTCTCTCAGCTGCACTGTTAATCTCATTCTTAGGGCCCGTTCATTCAACTTTCTGAATTGCATGCAGAAACTTCCAACAAACGTTTTCCATTATCATATATTTCTACTTAGAGATCATCATGTTATCTTATATATTATGCATCAGATCCTCCAAAACCACCAACCAATCAAGGTGGTGTCTACTGTCTCCTGAAGGGCTGCATTACACTCTTCCTTCACTTCCTTGTCAGCTTCCTCAGTGGGCGAGTCCACCTGTATACAACTCTGCTCCCTTTCACTGTCAAATGCAACCGTAGTAATTTCTCGGCATTAACTCAGAATCTGCCGCTGCTTGTCTGATAACAGAACTACTGTACTTTCCATGACCCTACCTCCATGGAATTAAGATTTGGCACTTATGCATTTCGTTAACACCAGGTAGTGGTCACTTTAAATCTCTGCTAAATTCAACACAGTCTATATACACATCTGTAATTTCTCACTAGGAAGTTACTGTAATCGATAATAAATTTTGCACTTTCCCTCTGCATTCCAGATCAATGTGTTTATCACCTAGTACTGAACCAGGTGTTATCACTTGGAATGCATTGCATGCACACAACTCTAGCATCCTCTTTCTTTATCATTTACGTACTTACACCTCACATGCCACCTGCTGGTGCTCTGTCTCCTGTTTCCAGTAGGGCTGCCTACAGCTCTTCCTTCACTTCCTTACCACCATCCTCGGTGCAGGGAGTACACTTGACTGCAAGAGACTTGGCTTCCTTTCACTATCAAATGCTACCTTTCACTATCAAATGCTTCCTTTCAGTGTCTAATGGAACATTATGCTTGCTCTATATAATATTGCCTTACCACTTGTCATATATATTACTATGCACTAGAACTCATCTGTTTTCTTATACTACTTTGCATATAATTATAAATACAAGTAAGCAGGCTATGCGAAACCACAGAAGCATAACGTCTTGTAAAACGAATTTGGAATACGCCTATTGCCAATACAGCAGTCTCATGGAGCAGCTAAGAATTGACCTTGACTACCATACCACAGCCACTCAACAATCTATCTTCAACCAATACCTGCACCGTGAATTATATTGTGGCCATCAGTATTGCGTGATGGATGACACTGCGTGCAATCTGAACCTGCCAACATGACATTTGCTATAATTATTGGTGGTGTTACTACTTGGGCATGAAACACATTGAATGAAAACATAATACATACCTTTTGATTGGTCTTGCATTCTTGTAATGTCAACATCAAAGTAGATAGGATAATGGTCACTTACATCCTAAGTGGGTTGAAGCATTGTAATTATTCCCAAGGCTAGCACTTACCATACAAGACATGACTTACTAAACATTACTACATGCAATGCAACCAACTGAGTTATTCCCTTGACACAATATAGTCATATGTATGTATATGTCACATTGTAATCCATAATAACGGTACCAAGTAGTTTTACTGATGTGCATTGCGAGGCGTGAAAAAGGTAAAGTTTAAAATACGGATCGAACATGCATGAATGGACATTACAGGAGTAGTGTGAATAGGCCTTAATTTTTCTTCTACATAATGACATGCTAATCCAGCATAGTCTGGGTAATCTGGGTAATCCAGGTGAAATCCAGATAGCTAATTTCAAGCAATAAAAAGTTGCAGAAGAGACACAATCAACCCCTTCCCCTTCAACTCACAATGCATGTGTATGTGAATGCATTATTCTCAGTTTGACAGCTTTGCAATTGTTTACCTCTATGGTTGCTAAAGGAGTGGGATCATAATTTCTCAGAACCCTTGCTCTTTCAATGGTAGTTTCATTGAACACGTCAATTGCATCAGTAAAGCGTCCATGAACAAATACTCTGTAAATCAAGTTTATACAGTCAAGTGAACAACAGTGGGAGAATCAATAGTCAATTAGTGCAAATAATGTAGCTTCACTTGTCATACATATTAGGAAATGCTCATAGTCTCTACCTGTCCACCCTGTTGTCTGTGTCATTTGCAAGAACTGTGCTGGAGCCCTCGTAGTGCAGCTCTAGGAAAGTGCTAGACTGCTGCATATCACTGTGCCAGTTTTGTCCAACATACTCTAGAACCTGATTGAAGGTGCCTAGCACAATTGCATTCTCGCTGAAGCAAGTTGGCAAGTACATTAGATGGAGGGCAACTGTGCTGGCATAGTTTATTTCTTCTCTTGCGGTTATGTCAGTTGCAGCATGAACCGGAACAACCATGAACTTGAACTTGGTATCACCTAAGTAAGGTATGTAAATTCCGTACATACGTAACATACAAATTCCTCTACACAGTAGGTAGTGCATGAGAAGTAGCACTATTCATACCTTCCATGTACTCAAACTCCACAACAAATGGTGGTCTAGTCTGATCATCACCAGTAGAAAGTGTATCTGTTGGGGCATTATAATTCCTCACCACATTCAGTCTGTCTGACCTATATTATATACAATAAAGAATAAAACCACAGTAGTAATATGTACACACCTGTGTAAATCGCTGAAGGGCAGAGTACATAACTCAGTAATACGTAACACAAGTAAAGCTCAAATGACCAAATAGCAAATGATCACATGGGGGCTCTACTGTTACTGCTCATTTACACATGCCAATTACTAGTGATGAGGCAGTGAATTGGTACATACCACCACACCTACTACATTTGTGCATATGTATGTATGTATGTAGCTAAAACCATTAATCCTTTTAGAACAGTCTACATTCATAAAGAGACAGCAAGATAGGCAGAGGTAGAGGGAAGCACCTGTACAATAAAAATCACCAATAACTCACCGATAGAAGTAAGTGTGCAGTTCCTTAAGAGTATCATTGTCAGAAGGCAGTGGATCACTTGGTTCCAGCCTGTAAGCACTGGATACTCTGTTGAGCAATACAAACCACCACAGTCAATGGCCTGCCACCTTACAGGATTATTTTAAACTCACTTCTGCAGTTCAGCCAGCAACGTCTGAGCTGCATCAACACTCATCACCTCCTGAACCACTGTGAGATCGGCAGTGGAGATTACCTGCATATGAGAGCAGACAGAACAAAGAATGTAGCATTCAGATCCAATGAATTGTATAATAATACCAATGTCCAACAGAGAATCAGCCTTCCATATTGTGCAACCAAACCACAAACATCAATCCATGGCATACACTTTCCAGTGCATATGCAGCATGGTGACATGATAGACAGTAGCATAGTACAGAACATCTCAGCAATGTCCATATCTGCAGAAACTAGGGCAGTATACGCCTGCACCTACCCAGACATAGATGTGTGACTTTATAATGTTATAAATATCTTTATTTAGCAATCCAACAGTGGATCAGTGGAAAATCACAACATGAACAGCCTTCCCAAAGTATAGAACTCTTCATTCTCCAGAGATTTTGAACCTATAGCATGCCAACTGGGCTAGCACTGTCATGTGCACAACTTGAACAATTTGAAGGAGTAGTGTCTAGTGCCATAGCTAAATTATAGTGCTATAGAGAAATGTTGATGTCTTCTAGAAATAGGTCACAGATAGTTTGGGATTTCTAATACTAAAGCGCCAACTCATCAGTGACTGTTTGGAATCTGCAACTACAAGAACTTGAAGGGCTTGAGGCTCCAAGTCCTTTAAGTAGATAGCATGCCAGGATATTGACTTGGTGCATGGTCACTAACACTTACTTGCATAGTACGAGCAGATGGTAATTCAACTAGTGTTCCATTGCTGTTTTGCTTGGTTGTATAGTTCGCCAAATGCGAGCATGAGAAAAAAGCTATGAGTAATGTGATCAAGTGCTAAGACACCTCCAGGCATCTGTGGTACATACATAGGCGTGCATGACTTACTACATAGTCTTCTGTCTGTTAACATTTAACGGCTTCATTCCAATGGAAGACTTCTGAGCTGGGTTCAGACATCACACCCAAATCAGCTCAGTCTTGCATGGCTCCATAACACTGTGAATGGACTATCAATTTTAGACCGCACACATTTATGCTTGCTTCAAGGGCATATATGCAGATGCATATATGCCCGCATGACATCCTGCACATGAACGTATACCGTAATTGGGGAAAGTAATGTGACTGTTTTATTAATTCTATAAAAGTGAGAAAACTGCCTTCCGCATTATTTTATAAAACATTACATTTACTGAGAGTGTATCTAGATAGTATAATCACTGGGTAGGTACACGACGTACCCAACACAATGTCAGCACAGATAATGGCGGGTGGTAGTAGGCTTGTAGCATAAATGCACCACTAACACTGGATACGATGTAGCTAGCTCTCAACATGACTATGCACCCAATGTGAAGCACTGTAGAGTTTGGAAGCCATTTTCACGGTGCATGTACTAACATAGAGCATCTATATGGTGCAACCTAGGACTGTTTATCATATAAAGTCAACACAAGCACACTTCAGCTCATAATGCCCTGCATAGCTACACTTGTTTTTAGCGTGCATTCGTTGCAAACTGTTTCAAGCTCACACCTCTTGATTACATCGATTCTTTGATCGCAGTCTTACTGGCTGTCAGACCATACATGGTGATACCATAGATAATGATACCGAGACCAACATCAGAAGACATAAGCAGCCATTTTATCAGTTCAGCACATAATTATACCATAGATAGTAGAGAACAGGGATTGGCAACTCCCGATTTCACACCTTGTTAACACCTACATCCGGGTTGGATGACCTTTGCTTGCCGCAACGAAAATGGCGTCGCCGCCGCCGCCGAGACGCTAAAGACGATGCTAACGCGCTAACGGACGCTTTCAGAGTCTTTGGGACGCAGAAAACGAGTATTCAGAACGAAAGACTACGATGTGGATTGTGTGATTAGGCTTTTCCTGAGCTGGTCTGACATTTCGTTGCTTTGTATGAATGGATTGAAATACAAAATTGGTCATTTTGTCTACCTATGTACTTTGCTCAGGATACTTAGCATAATCAAAATATGAGTTGGAAGGCATTCACCAATCACTATAGGATTGGTCTAAGTCAAAAAGATCATCTGAAATGCCCTCTCACAACCAGGAAAGGTACAGAACTACACCACACTAATAATCAGCAGTTGTACACTATGAGGCCTGACAGCACCCCAGAATTAAGAGAAATCTCTTCAAAACCGGTCTAAAGGCATGCTACAGGGACTGCACAGTATTGTTCTTTAAGCCCTTTGAGCATACATGCAATGTCATTGGCAGTAGAGGTACAGAAAGTCCTATTACAAGGTAAAATGATCAATAATTGAGCCTTGCAGTGCCTTTATGTGTGTATGTGTCTGTTTTTTTCAACACCTATCCACTCTATAGCCCTTAAGGGACCTTGAGCTATCTTTTTGTGGGTTTGCAGTGCTTTGTGACCTTCTCCTGGTGGTTTGTTCTTCCACAACTGTCCCTTCTCCAAATCTCTCTTTCAAAGGTCGCGCCAAAAATCATATTATAACACTTAACAAGGTGTCAGTCCTAACCCGGATGCATAACCAGTAAACACAGTATAAAATAATACAACAGTACAGGAGAGTTGCCAATCCCTGTTCTCTACTATCTATGATTATACGTACATAGAGAGAGAACGCGGCGAGGAACGATCTATCCATGAATAATATTACCTAGCTATAGTATTATCGGCCACATTGTATTATCGGACGCTCGATCCATCTCAACCACCAAACGAATCAGTTCAATCCTAGCACCAATTTGTTGTATGAATAATTCTAAGCCAGATTACAGCAAAACAAGAAGAATCCGCGATCGACTAATCAATATCAGCCAGCATTTTCGGCATTTCCACGAGAAGTTTGCAGCTTGCGAAGTTGAGAGCCAGTTCTGTATTCTGAGCTATCAAACAGTGGTGGTGATTAATTAATAGCAGAGATACTTCTTTTAGCCTTCTGCAATGTGGCACTATTAAAGGAAGTCTAGAACCTCAACTGTTTGACTCCGGGCTGCGATTCCTGATGAGTGTGATATGGAATGATGCCTCTCCTAAATACAGCAGTCATGGCCATATTCGCTTCTCGATCGTAGCTGGAGTAGATAGTTACCGTTAATACATATTTTGGCCGATAATAGATATTTTCGAAGTGCGCGTTTTAAGCCCTCTCGTCAGGGAAGGAAGAAGCGGATTCTTCTAGTTTTGCTATAATCTGTCTTAGTATTGTGCGTACTACAAATTTGTGCTAAATGTGAGCTGATTCGTTCGGCGGTCGAGAAGGTTCAGTGACCGATACTACTGGCCGATAATAGATACCGTATATACACTATAACCGAGACTACGTACGAATGTTCCATTAAGGGCAGGAAGCAGTCTGGCTACGCGACCCATTCATCTAATGTGGAGCCAGACAGCTCTCCGGGAAGACCACCTAGCTTCGGCTATGCTTGTTATATTACAGCATGATACTCTAACCTAAGGGATCCGATCGAGTATCTATGGTCTTTGAAGCCTCGGCGAACAGACGACACTACGGGCAGTGCACACCATGCAGGGGTATCGACATGCACTAGCTTGCCCTAGGCTATAAAGGCAGAGTGTGGCTGCCCGAGAAGACGAGCGTATGCACGCAGTTATTCCACATGTATGGTACAACCGCGGATCCAGAAAGTGCAAGTACGGTAAAACGGTATGCATGGATATGTTGTTGAATAGCTAGCTAGCTGCTATATATAACTGTACATGAAGTTGTAGCTAAGTACTGCGAACACCAACATCTGTTATATACACTACGGCAAAGACATTCGAAGGTCCAGCTGCGGTCAGCATTTAGGGAATCCATGCACTGTTCCAAATGAGTTAGTTACCTTAGCAAGGGGAACGCCCCGTTCGCCTACTGCGGAGTAGTTCCTGGCGTTGAAGGTCATTATACGTAGATTCGTGCTGCTACCGTCAGCAATTGAAGATTGGCGCTTGGACACGTAACGCTGGAAATGATGCGCATTCGTCTCTCTGTTGGATAGCAAGTCCTCCTTCGACCATTCATTTGTGGAAATGAGCTCCGCGGAAGTTTCAACCACGACCAGGAGGAGGCTGCAGGTTATCAGACGTCTCAGCACGCTGGAGGCGACCTTGGAAGGATCCACTGCAATTGCAAGAGGAAACACCACATGGGGTAAAGAATTACTGGTGCGAGCGTACAGTACGTTTACAGCTTACTCCTTCCTGCGTAGGGCTGCCTGCTGAGCAGAATACAGCAGCTCAGCTTGAACTGCGGTAAACTACGAGGATGGCCCTGTTGTGCCAGGTGATATAGCAGTGGGGTCAGCTAATTTGCAGGTGGTTGCGTTAGGGAGTGGCAAAATATTCAATAAGTGTATGTTTTATTGTAGCTATATATATAGTGTTGCAGGAGCTCGTGCTATACAGCTTCTTACTGACCACTAATTGCATGTCATACGGGCTCTCCTTCGTGGGCTGGCACTAGTCTCGTAAACCAGACCCCACCCGTCCGTCGGCCATTTTATACGTTGCGTAACGGACCGATGACGTCAGTATATAAAAATGGAGGGGAGGAAGCGGTCTGGTTTACGAGACTAGGCTGGCACTGTCTTTGTAGCTTGAGCT
Organism: Aplysina aerophoba; assembly: GCA_949841015.1. NCBI lineage: Eukaryota > Metazoa > Porifera > Demospongiae > Verongiida > Aplysinidae > Aplysina > Aplysina aerophoba. Next base: position 8,278,538 of record OX465034.1, read on the forward strand.
CCCGCGAAACTTTCGCGGGAGAACATTTTTGCGAAGTCTTAAATTGGCTCAACGAGAATTTCGCGGAAACATTTTTGCGTTTTGAGACTGGAGGTAGCTAGGCCCCGTTCGCAATGACGGAATGTAGACAGATGAAGCACATGAAGTGTACGAATGTAGACACTACGATAGGATGATGCCAAACCCAGTACCACAACGTCGACACTTGGTCAAATGAGTTGTGAACACCACCATAGAAGTATTTCACAACAATTGATCAAATAATTCAGGGCTAGCTATAGCATTGGCCAGTAGTTGAACGGCAATGCATAAATATCTCAAATTCTCTTTGCAAGCCAGCTCTCCCTCTCTCATTACTATATGACATCCTCGTGTCAATTGCATGCACTTCTATGGGACCATTCAGCGTGCAACGCCACCTATATTGGGCTTTGTTACTGTGTTGGACATGTGTTGGATAGGACGGCTATTATGGCAGGAGTGGCAGTGGATGAAGGGGGTGCCTGGAGAGGAAGTGTCAAGGTACGTGGGTGCTTGTACAAGGTGAATTGTTAGCTGGGAATTTGTTTGAACTGCGTTGCTTGAAGAAGCTGATGTAGGTGATTGTGTCCTTCACTCAAATGCACATGACTGTTAGGTACATGTGCTCAACAGGAACACTGCGGGTTTCAGTCTGCACAGCTGTGGACCACTTTGATGTTCGGTATACCAATCTACCTGTGTGTACCTACATATGTATGTATATATATACCTACAACACACTCAGTACATTGGTGTCATCTACACATTGTAGGTGCAGTGTGACATAAGTAGTGACACCACCACCACTCTTAATTATAAAAGTGTTAATTAGATATGTAGTGCTCATATAGAATGTAATATAGAGAATATGCCTTATAAGTCACTGTAAATTGATACAAAGTTCAAAATATTCTCAGGGGTGACAGCAATGACAATGACGTTTTAACGTAAGTAGCTACAACAGCCTTGTCCACATGTGTAATGCAAATTCACAGACATTAATGCACGTACAGTGCACATCCATGCACAGAAGAGATGTTTAGTTGTTAATGTCACTTCCCTTCCATCTTGTCTAAAGCAGTCACACTGGGTCACTATTCTTTGTAATTCTCTCTATTCCCTTTCTTGCTCTTGTCAACCACTGCATACACTGCACTCGGGTTGCAGGGTTCAGACTGAGGGCATGTTTCCCATGCATCATCAGAAAGGCTTCCCTGCCCTACCTCACTATGGCTTACTTCCAGCACATTCCCGAACCAGTCCTGTCCAAAACCACTGCTCCATTCATAGTGCTGCTCTTCTGTGTCAGCTCCCTGTGTAGTGGTAGCACTAGCATCACCCTGAGTCTTCTTGTACTTCTTTTTCTTACTCTTGTCAACATACACTGCATTTCGGTTGCCTCTTGGCCGCTCACTCTGCTGGCCCATTTCCCTCACATCAACTCCAACCTCCTCTTTTGAAGGACCGCTTTTGGCTGCTTCAACTACAAAGTAAGTTTCTCCCTCGGACCTGCTTACCTTCCTGTCCACCTGACTGATGCACCCCTGTTGGGCAACATCGACAGTTTTGAAACCTGGTTCGTCATTAGGCTGTATTCTTTGATAGTCCAAATTATCGTTCATTTGCCTCTTACTGTCATTATCAGTTGAAGACTTCCCTGCCAGTGACACCTCCACGATTTCTTTTCTTTTCTCTTCACATTCTATTAACTCAATCGATTTTCTTCTTTTTTCTATTCTCTTCCCCCTCCTAATTGCTCTTCCCAAAAGCACTGCTCCAACAATGATCCCAGCAGTGAGCAGTGTGAGGAGCAGGAAGGCCACCACTGCACCTGCCAGTACTGCCGGTAGTGCACCACCTGTGGTGTATAGAATGTATGAGATAAGGAAGTATACAGGGAGTAGCATGTTGTGCGGTGGATACTATGTGATATTTCAAGTGAAAGAATGTGCATTGACCAGGTACTCCTTCACAAAGTGTGCTACAGCAAATGTGGGCACCACTTCATTGCATGTGTGCATTTAGTCTGTTTCACATTTTGGTTTTCTCACTTGTAAGGCTGGTTGTGGGTGTGGCAGTGCTGCTGGTTGTGGGTGTGGCAGTGCTGCTGGCTGGGGGTGTGGCAGTGCTGCTGGCAGGGGGTGTGGCAGTGCTGCTGGCAGGGTGTGTGGCAGTGCTGTTGGCAGGGTGTGTGGCAGTGCTGCTGGCTGGTGGTGTGGCAGTACTGCTGGCTAGTGGTGTGGCAGTCCTGCTGGCTGTGGGTATGTATGATGTCTGTCCAGAACGTTTGACTGCTACCACTCTGATGGTGTACTTGGTACCACTGTGCAGTCCTGTCAAGTTGTAGTGGGTGCTATCAATTGTAGTGTTGACTAATAAGGTCCAGTTTCGGCTGTCTTGTCTCTTGTACTCTATGACATAGTGCACCTGTCCATTGGGTTCAGTGGGAGGTAGCCAGTTGAGTTCAACACCATCTTGGAACACTCTTGTGATGGTGACATTTCTTGGAGGAGAGGGGTCTGTTGGGTTAAAGTATAGAGAATTGTAGTTCATGCGTATATATAACAACCTGCAGTTGACATTGAGAATGTACAGTGAATACATGCATATGCAAATGCACGCTTTTGACTTATAAATGATCATTGTACTTGTCACCCACCAGCCACTCACACACTCAATGGCATCACTTGTTATGGAATCGACTGGAAATGCCTTTGGCCACTCCCAGCTTATGTTGCATACTTTGTAGTGTCAAAACCACCTCTAAACGTATCTGTAATTCTTATACTGTCTTCTCTATTGTCCAGTAGTGAAAAACGCATGAACAAGCTACACATTTGTGACATCATTTCTTAGAGTCTACATCTGTATACATATGTGTGCAATTGAAGGTCTTGAGAATGAGGTACAATATATTATATTATATTATATAGATGTGTGTGGCAGTCAAGAATTGAAAACCCAGATAAATCGGAAGTTCAAGTCGAGAAAATGAATTAAAGATGACGTTCAAATGCGTGATATTGGGTCAGGAACATGTGCTCGCTTTGCATATCATGTGTAAAAGAACAAAAGAGCTTACTTTTGGCCTTTGTTTGAGTGAAATAGCATGCAGGACACCTTAGATCGAGCGCGAAGAAGTTGTGCGCTGACAAAGAAAGGTTACCTCGCACGCCACCTAGTGAGGAAGGATTTCACAAGTCACTAAGCACTCCTGGGGTCAACTCTCGTGCTCAAAATGAAGCCCAAGTGTAATCAAAGGGAAATCCACGCCGTATGGACAACGTTTTAAAAGGTAAATGTCGTTTAGCATATATATGCGCTATAGATCCCAAACTGTAGAGGAGTTTCTCGTCCTCAGAATCATCCTTTCTTGTCCTCAGAATCGTCCTTTCTTGTCCTCAGAATCGTCGTTTCTCACAGGTGAACAGCCCTGTAAGCGCGGTTGCACTTAGATTCTGTATCGACTAGTTGGTGATTTCACAGATTTTGGACGGCACAACTCCAAAACCTATCCAGCCCACAAGAAGAGCTATCCCAACCCCAAGAAAGAAGAAATTATGTAGATTTTTATTGGTAGTGACAGAACTTGAACACTCTAATGCTTACGCTTCTTTTCCTGTACAAGCTTAGCTAGCTAGCTAGCTAGCTATATAGGTAACTATTTCTGAATGGGTCTTATTAGGTAATTGCATGATATATGTTGAGTAACTTTGCAACTGTTTAGGGAACAATATCAAGATATTATATGGACAATGCATGCGGCTTCTAAGTCAAATTCAAAGTATAAATCCAAACGTGACCAAAAATTAAGGTCAAATTTGTTGCATTCTCATTGCAAAACACTCACCAGAGGCCATTTTCTTAATTCATTAATTATTCATAATGTCTTCCAAAGGGTCATAACGTCTTCCAAATCCTCGACTGCCACATATATATATAAAAATATATTAAATGCATGAAATAAAATACACTGACCTGCTTCTCCAGTGGTAGCATCCACCACTGCTGGTGTTGCACTCCTCCTACCATCATCAAGTGCCCATGCTGTAATCCTGTACTGAGCACCTGGTACTGCAGGGCTGATTGTAACTCTGCTCACTCTACCAGTATTCACATACTGTCCTATCATTGGTACTCCAAAGCGGGTCACCTCATATCCAGCAATGACTCTAGTTGCACTGCCGTGTGCTGATGTCTCATAATCCACTTGTGAGCTAGTCACACGTGGAACAGTGACTTCTGGGGCAGGAACTGGATGGGGAGGGAATTGTAGGATGTGATGCATATGTATATATACGTATATATAGCTCCAGTGGTTTGTGTGTGTTCTGCCTGCATGTATCACACACAATGGCACTCAATCAAGTGTATTCTGCTTGTTCTGTTTGTGTAACACACGTGTACTAGCTGAAGCGTAATGACATTCAATTTGTTCAGTAGGTTGTATCTACACTGTAGCACTAAATGTTTATTCAAGCACTAACCCAAGCAGTGCTTGGCACTAACTCTACACTTTGACACATTCCATTATGTTACGTATGTCACTTTATGTTGTGTCACTTTGCAAGTACGTACTGTAAGTACATTGCACTACTGTACTACTTATTACAGTTAGATTACATGTATGATAAATTTGTATGTGTAGAACACAGCATGGGGATTAGGATGTTTCGATTGCAAGTCTTCTTTAGCAATTACAAAACGTTTCATGGCAGTTATTACATTACATATGTACCTGCTCACAATTACATGTATGCATGTATGTATGTACGTATGTAACACTGTATATACAGTAATGGGGAACAGAAGTGTAGATACAACTTGTATTATTGGATGGCCCTAACTCTATTACCCAGACAGTGTGGTGGTTTAGGTAGTGCAGTAGCTGTGGGTAGTTCAGTGCTGCAAGATGTGGTAAAGCATTCCAGGACAGTCTCGCTTAGCCATACCCCCTTCCCTCATCCTTTTATACATTGTACAAGAGTCAGCAAGAAGATGGAGGAAGTGGTCTGATTATGTGAGACTAATTTTAGGGTGGATCAAATGTCAGATGTACGAATATCTGTCTGTTTATCGCCAACGAATAATAGGATCATAGCATGCAGCATAATGTTTGTGGCATGGAATGCATGAATATCGTTATGGCTATGAATACTGTTACAAAATCAATAAGGCCTAAAAACTAATCATACTAACTACACTGGGAGTAGTATTAGTGTGAATAAGGTCCATGCCTCAGTCAAGGAGGGCTGCATACACTTTTGGCAAAGTTCCTCTTTCTCTAATCAAGGTTGTCTGGTTGCACTGGACTAGCCAGCTCTCCAGCATGCACCGGGTGTTGGTATACTGGTGCTGGTCCGTACAGACACTGAAACGTCTGAAACAATTGTGACCATTGGCTAGTATGCACAAAACTACGATGAACGATTTCCCAAGCCACTCAGGCCTCTACAAATGTGTCAGATGTACTTATATCTGTCTGCTTTACCCAACTAAAAGTAGCATATAATGTTTGTGGCATGATCATATGTGGTGATGGGCAGTAAGTCAGAAGCCAACCAACACAGGGACCCGAGCAGCTGACGTGGCATGTTGCAGATTTCTATAGCAAAACACACAAATGTGATCCAGTGATTGTAATAGGATTGACCTTGAGTAACAGATGATAAGACCAAATGAAGTGTGAAGTGGTAAGGTGTTCACTCACTGTTGTCTGATGATGTGAGGTAGAGGTAGAAGTAGTTTGTTTCACTGTTAAGACAATACATGTCCCTGTTCTGGAAAGTGCTAATATTCACATCAAGTATTGCTGAATGATTGTAATTTTCTTGAATCACTCCTCCAGTGCTGAGTGTTCCATTAGGAGTGTGAAACACAGGTGGTGGTGGTCTGCTGACATTGCACGTGACTCTGTAGCCATGTAGGCCTTCTTTAGTTAAGTATGATATCTGATGTGGATGAGTTATGGGAAACTGATAAGGTATGAGTCTTCCATAGCTGTGCACAACACGGCCACCTGAATGTGTGTGAAGGACAAGTGAAGTGTCTGTACCATTACTGCTGCAGTACAGTGCAAGACATACGTACACACATACCAGTGACAGTGAGTGTGAAGCTCCCGTTAGCTTCCTGTCCTCCTGCAGCTGTCACCTGACAGGTGTACGTACCATTATCGCTTGTGGATGTTGCGTTGAGAGCCAGGATGTGTTCCTTGTAGACCTTCCTACCATAGAACCCTTCTACCTCACATGGTTCATTTGGACAGGTCCATGTGTAGTTGAGTGGTGTTCCATAAGGTAGACCAACGACGCAACAGACTAGAATGATCTGAGTTCCAAGGGGAACGGGGTCCCCAGATGTGAGGGTGGTGTTGAATGTGTAGCCATCAATCATTACAGTGAGTGTTGAGTAGGGAGATGGGAGCACAACAATAACGCTTAGTCCCTTTAAGTGCTAGCAGTTGCACCCCCTTTGTTCTCTCACTCTCTCTCCTCTCTGTCAGTGATTGACAAGTGTGTCCTGTTGTAATGTTTCTCTCTCTCTCACCTTTCCCTGCTGTGTGTCCTCCAGTCCAAGTGAGGTTAGTCCCCTCTTTCTCACTGCCACTGCCAGCTAGACCTGAAGGGAGGAGGGCCACGCCCTCCCCTCAGTAAGTGCTCCTCCCCCTCAATGTAGTGTGTGTGTACTCACTTGATGTGACAGTCAGTACAGTGAGAAATACAGATAGAGTGAGCAGCATTCTCCCTACGCCTCGCCACTTGCTCTTGTACCGTATGCTCTCAAATTATTCGCGGACTAAGCTTTCGCGGGTTACGCGGCCCTTTTGTACGGCGTTGAATGGAAGTTCAGAAGTCGAACGTACGCGCGCACAATGTCCCATTCTTCCATGCATTGCTGTCTTTGCAGCGTCTGTTGGTCCAAATACCACCAGCGCGTCGTTGCTTATCATTTGCTCATTTGGTTATCCTGGTGGGAAGTGTCCAATGATGTCCATTCGTTCCTAATCCCGGTCAAGCAGCGCGATCTGCCCGAGTTGGAAACGGTGGTTTCTTCTTTTGTGGCAGATGCCTGATAAGTTGCAAGGGCTTTAGTTAATTGACGTAACCTCGAACTCCCAAAGAAGAACGGCCGCACTGTTTTATTATTACTAGCTGAGCTCTAGCTTGCCTGTTAGACTTTTGCCTTCACGGTTCTATATTATTATACGTATATTCGTGCAATCAGTATGGTAGCTACTCTTTGATACATATACATATTACATATATAGAGTTCCTATGTAATATTAAACTTGGTGACCATATGCATCCGCGAAAAACGCGAAATGTATAAAGTCCTCATACCGCGAAAGTGTAGTTTGCGAATAATTTCAGTGCTTTCCAGCAGCAGATACTGCTTTGATGTAATTGTCTGGCAAATACCTGTTTTATGCCTACTGTGGTCACTGCTGGTCTATGGGTTCTCTTTTAGTGTGTTAGTCTATGGGTTCTCCAGTTTGAGTGCTCTCCGCTAACAGATATATACTGCTTTGATGTAATTGTATGGCAAATACCTGTTTTATGCCTACTGTGGTCACTGCTGGTCTATGGGTTCTCCATTAGTGTGTTACATTACATGAGTATGAAAATAGTTTGCTGTATGTGGAAGCATCAAATAGTATAATACGTGTGACCATTCATATCTCCTTTCTTCCGTGCAACTGTCCATTCTGTAAGCTTCAGCTGCATACTGTATATATGTGATCTTTCAGCCACTATGTATGTAACATGTGTGTGTATTGTATATACAGGGCACATACCAGAGTTGTCACATTACGGTGTTGTTTGGTGAGATGGCATAATGGCAGTACGAGAGATACAAGGGAGGGAGGCTGGGATAAGCATGGAAGCCATAGGGATCAAAGCGTACCAAGCAGTATTGTAGACAATTCTTATCTAATGATGGGCATGAATTACTAAAAGCCTCCTCCCCCCTTATCCACCCCCCAAATGCACCCCTGCCATGTCCCTGATGTGTGAGGGAAAGAAGACTGGAAGAAAGCTTGTCATCTGTTGGGGCATTCTGCCAGAGAGCCGAGTGGTTCTTGTTGGTCTTCTCCAGTCATGCCTGCACTTGCAGGGCTGAAACTGCCTTGGTGACCAGCTCCTCTGCGAATTAACCTTAGCCTATTGGCTTCACTTTTAAAGACCTGGGACCTTGGAGGGTTTTCATCTATCAGGATTAGGGTTAGGGTTGGCGTTGGCTACCAAAACGTCTGAACAAGTGTCAATTTTCTTTCCAGGTCTCTGGACATGGAGCTGGCATTCATAATTTTGTGCATTTGTGAAACATTTCTTACATGAATGAACCTTCCAAATTGAACCAACCAGCACATGTAGCTTGGCTTTAGCTGAGAGAAGCTTCTGGCACACAGTGGACTTCTTCGGTAGCTTTTCCATTGGCTTTGGACAGAAAGTCAACTCCTGTCTACTGACCTAGCTCGCCTGGCCAGTCCACCTCTTCAGGTGCTGAGTGGCAAGCCGTTGCAGTTTTGTTAGAAGGCATGTCAGGGGGAGGACAGACACAGAGAGGTATTAGGAAAGTTGCGAAGAGATGCCAACTTTGAAAAGCTCGATTTCCTGCCGCCTTGTGCAGAGAGTGGTGTCAACCTTCTCCAGAAGGGAGCCCAGCTTTTCCAGCAGGCTTTCCCTGGCTTGTGTACTGGTCGAGTAAATGGACACTGGAACTCTGACAAAGCGTGTGTTGAAGTCCTGATGCAGGGGATGGGTTGCTTGTTCAGTACCAGCTCAGGGTTGTAAGGCTTGCCGCTGGATTAGTGGAAGGCAAGAGACAACACTTTGGTACATTGGCCTTCATTTCTGACCAGGTCAGCCAGGAAAGGGTATTACGTATATTTCACATTCCTACTAGTAGGTAGCAACCTTTCCTCTACGCTGTTTTGGTTGTTCACCATTCTGATTCTATATATACATGTTCAGAGATAGAGTGCACCATCCCTATGTCTCTACATGCAGCTATATGCGTTCAGAGATAGAGTGCACCATCCGTATGTCTCTACATGCAGCTATACATGTTCAGAGATAAAGTGCACCATCCCTATGTCTCTACATACCTGTTTTTGTGGAGAATGTTTTACACCCCTTTTAAATTCCCTAGCATTACAATACCATAAAATACCATGCAACAGCACTACGTGTTTTTAGGCCAACACATTCCCATTCATGAATGCAGCGTATTCTTAATAAGGCTAAGTGCTACGTGACTGATAGCAAATGGGTTACTTATTGAGCAGGCAAAGTAGCATAGGGTTGAAAAAATTAACCAGAACGTTACAGTTGCATAAACCTTCGTCAACTGAGTAACTGAAGTCAGTTCGTCACTTATTCAGTTGACAAAGGCCTACACTTAATTTGCTTTATTCAGCCCTGTGCTGCATTCCTTGCTCAATAAGTAACCAACACATTTGCTAGTGTATACCTATAACTACAGTTATACTTAGCTACAGTAGTAGTAGTACATCACGTTTGAGATCACTTGACCCTCTGGTAGTGGTGCTCTTCCTCTCTGCCCTTGAGGTCCAGCTCTTGGTAGGTCTCTCTTCTCAACTCAGTGTACTCGCTCACATAGTTCAGGGTCTCCACATCCAGCCCCTGGTACAGCACCGCTCTTCCATCAATAGAGGTGTCATGACTGACAACATCATAGGTGTGGACCACTGTACCCTCCTCTTCCACTGTTGCTCCACCCAGTTCAATGATGCCACTTCTCTCTTGAGTTTCTCCATTTCCCTCTGGGTGTTTCCTCTTCTTCAGTGCCATTCTCCTCAGCGCCACTCCAGTAGCGATCCCAGTTGTGAAACCCAGCAGTGTCAGGAGAACAAGGAGCATCAGACCAGCTGTGACACCAACATAGTCTACTTTGCCACCTGCATGACAGGGTAGCAATATATAATTATATAGAAAGGCAGGGCAATATGGTGTACAATGTGCTGCAGTAAATGCAGCTATACTGCTTCCTTATAATATGTGTGTATCTAATCTGAGCCTTCCTGATTTTCTTACTTGTAACGCTGTTTGTGGGTGTGGCAGTGCTGCTGGCTGGGGGTGTGGCAGTGCTGCTGGCTGGGGGTGTGGCAGTGCTGCTGGCTGGGGGTGTGGCAGTGCTGCTGGCTGGGAGTGTGGCAGTGCTGCTGGCTGGGGGTGTGGCAGTGCTGCTGGCTGGGGGTGTGGCAGTGCTGCTGGCTGGGTGTGTGGCAGTGCTGCTGGCTGGGGGTGTGGCAGTGCTGCTGGCTGTGGGTTTGGCAGTGCTGCTGGCTGGGTGTGTGGCAGTGCTGCTGGCTGTGGGTTTGGCAGTGCTGCTGGCTGGGGGTGTGGCAGTGCTGCTGGCTGGGGGTATGTTTGATGTTTGTCCAGCACGTTTGACTGCTACCATTCTGATGGTGTACTTGGTACCACTGTGCAGTCCTGTCAAGTTGTAGTGGGTGCTATTAGTTGTAGTTTTGACTAAGGTCCAGTTTCGGCTGTCTTCTCTCTTGTACTCTATGACATAGAGCACCTGCCCATTGGGTTCAGTGGGAGGTAGCCAGTTGAGTTCAACACCATCTTGATACACTCTTGTGATGGTGACATTTCTTGGAGGAGAGGGGTCTGTTGGGTTAAGAGTATAGAGAATTACTTTGAAAATCTCTGTGTGGCTAGGTGCAGACATGATTTAGGATTGAGAACTTCACTAGCCCAGTAGATAGAGGGACAGATGTCGATTGTCACAAAATTACCAGACGTTTCGGCCCAATCTAGAGCCTTCATCAGTGGTAGATCAAAAAGTACATGGCATGGTGACTTATATACACAGACGGGGGCGGGGGGAAACGGCGTGGAAAACGTGGGCAGGAAGACAGGTGGCTGTGTGTGTTTTACATAATAATAATAATAATAATAATAATAATAATAATATGAACAGTCTTCAGCAGATTTTGCCTCCTTCATTGCAGGACAGACTGTGCATCAGGGGATGACACTAGTCTCCTTTGACATTGTATCTTTATTCACCAAAGTCCCAGTAGACCTGGCTGCCAAAGTGGCACGGGAGCGCCTCACTGCAGACCAATCATTGGCTGATCGCACAGCATTGTCAGCGAATGAGATTGTGAGCCTCCTGGAGTTCTGCCTCGGGGCTACTTACCTATCCTACAGAGGGGAGATGTTCCAGCAGGTCTTCGGCACAGCTATGGGGTCACCGGTCTCTGTCACAGTGGCGAACCTGGTGATGGAGGACGTCGAGCAAACGGCTCTTACTTTCAGCACGATTCAACCACCCTTCTGGAAGCGATACGTGGATGACACCTTCACGGCCTTGCCTCAGAAGCAGATTCAGCGGTTCCACAACCACCTGAACTCGAATGAACCCACCATCCAGTTCACCATTGAGACAGAGGTTGAAGGAACACTCCCATTTCTGGACACCAGGGTTACCCACCACTCTGATGGCTCCTTGACCACGACCGTGTTCAGAAAAAAGACCCACACAGACAGGTATCTGGACTTCGACTCCCACCATCCTCTGGCGCACAAGATCGCTGTGACTCGCACGCTCCTCACCCGAGCAGACAGGATCTGCATGTCTGCGACTGACAGGGATGCTGAGAAGACACACGTCATGCAGGACCTCAACAGCAATGGGTACCCCACAGCGGTGATCAAGAAGAACTGGCAAACCCTGTTGGCACACAGCCCTGCACCTGGTCCAATGACACCTAGAGCCACAGTGGTCATCCCATATGTCCGGCATGTATCCGAAGCCATCCGACGGATCCTTACTCCTCTGGAGATCCGGACCTGTTTTCGCCCACATCATACACTACAGCAAACACTGGTAAACTTGAAGGACCGTATCCCATTACAACAACAGGTGGGTGTTGTCTACAGGGTCCCCTGTGGTACATGCCCAAAAGTGTATGTTGGTCAGACCTGTCGGACACTGGATCATCGGCTCAAAGAGCACAGGAGAGCACTTACAAGCGGGAACTTGGCCCAGTCTGCAATTGCAGAGCATGCAGCTCAAGAGTCGCATGTTATTGACTGGAAAGAGGCCAAGGTGGTGGACACCCACCCACGCTACCACCAGAGGTGTGCACTTGAATCGTGGCGTATCAGATCAGAGACCAACACAATGAACAGAGATGATGGCAACCTACCACAGGCTTACAACTCCCTCCTCAACTACCCACACACCTCACACTAGACCACATACAGTCCTTTCCAGTTCATATTATTATTATTATTATTATTATTATTATTATTATTATCATTATTAGTATTATTATTATGTAAAACACACACAGCCACCTGTCTTCCCGCCCACGTTTTCCCCGCCGTTTCCCCCCGCCCCCGTCTGTGTATATAAGTCACCATGCCATGTACTTTTTGATCTACCACTGATGAAGGCTCTAGATTGGGCCGAAACGTCTGGTAATTTTGTGACAATCGACATCTGTCCCTCTATCTATTGGGCTAGTGAAGTTCTCAATCCTAAATCAGTATAGAGAATTGTAGTTCATCTAACAACCTGCAGTTGACATTGAGAATGTGAATACATGCAAATGCACGCTTTTGACTTATGATCATTGTACTTGTTACCCACCAACCACTCACACACTCAGTGGCATCACTTGTTATGCGGTGTAGTGTTATCAATTTAGCAGTGAGCCCCTACCTTATTATTACTGTACACAATATAGTGTTCATCTAGCTGTGCATGTGAGAACCAACGGCTCTAAGCCACCACTACAGTCATAGATCCATGACCTACTGAATGCAATGTATCTATAGTGCAATATACTGCACTACAAATAGCAGTTTTGGTTGTACACTGGCTGATGCATATGAATACATAGCTAGTTAGCTTCTCGAGAAGGCCATGTATTGCAAGTGTTTGCCATGGAATCGACTGGTAATAAGTTTGGCCACTTCCAGCTAGTATTGCTTCCTTTGTAGTGTCAAAATCCACCTGTAAAAAACAATTTCTGTCTATTGTGCAGTAGTGGAAAACACATGAAGAAACTACAAATTTACGATGTCATTTGGAAAAGTCTATACATCTATGTATGTGTGTAATTGATGGTCTTGAGAATGAGGCATAAAATATATACACTGACCTGCTTCCCCAGTGGTAACATCCACCACTGCTGGTGTTGCACTCCTCCTACCATCACCAAGTGCCCATGCTGTAATCCTGTACTGAGCACCTGGTACTGCAGGGCTGATTGTAACTCTGCTCCCTCTACCTGTATTCACATACTGTCCTATCATTGGTACTCCAAAGCGGGTCACCTCATATCCAGCAATGACTCTAGTTGCACTGCCGTGTGCTGATGTCTCATACTCCACTTGTGAGCTAGTCACACGTGGAACAGTGACTTCTGGAGCAGGAACTGGATGGGGAGGGAATTGTAGGATGTGATGCATATGTATACATACGTATATATAGCTCCAGTGCTTTGTGTGTGTTCTGCCTGCATGTATCACACACAATGGCATTCAATCAAGTGTATTCTGCTTGTTCTGTTTGTGTAACACACATGTACTAGCTGAAGCATAATGACATTCAACTTGTTCGGTAGGTTCTATCTACACTATAGCACTAAACGTTTACTCGAGCACTAACCCAAGCAGTACTTGGCACTAACTCTGCACTTTGACACATTCCATTATGTTACATATGTCACTTTATGTGTTGTGTCACTTTGTATGTACGTACATTGAACTACTGTACTACTTATTAAAGTTGCATTATAGATGTGATAAATTATATGTGTAGAACTCAGCATGGACTTCAAATTATTGATGGACTTCAAGATGTTTCAATTGTAAATCTTCAGCTATTACAAAACGTTTCATTGCAGTTATTACATTACATGTGTACCTGCTCACAATTACATGTATGTATGTATGTACTAAGGTACCTGTATGTAACACTGTACGGGGTGGGGAAACATGTACATACAAGGGGTATTATGGGATGGCTCTGACTCTATTGCCAAGACAGTGTGGTGGTTCAGGTACTGCAACTGCACTACCTGAACCACCACACTGTCTTTGCCACATCTTGCATTGAACTACCCGCAGCTACGTAGCTGTGGGTAGTTCAATGCTGCAAGACGTGGCAAAGTATTCCAGAACAGTATCGCTTTGCCAAACCCCCTTCCCTCATCCTTTTATGCATTGTGCAAAATTCAGCAAGAAGATGTGAAGGGAGGAAGAGGTCTCATTATGTGAGACTAATTCTAGGGTGGATCAAACGCCAGATGTACAAATATCTGTCTGTTTATCGCCAACGAAAAGTAGCATCTTAGCAAGCAGCATATAATATTTGTGGCATGATCATATGTATGTGCTCATGTGATCATATGTGCTGATGGGCAGTAAGTCAGAAGCCTACCAACACAGAGACCCTAACAGCTGACGTGGCATGTTGCAGACTTCTATAGCAAAAACACACAAATGTGATCCAGTGATTGTAATAGGATTGACCTTGAGTAACAGATGATAAGACCAAATGAAGTGTGAAGTGGTAAGGTGTTCACTCACTGTTGTCTGATGATGTGAGGTAGAGGTAGAAGTAGTTTGCTTCACTGTTAAGACAATACATGTCCCTGTTCTTGAAAGTGCTAATATTCACATCAAGTATTGCTGAACGATTGTAATTTTCTTGAATCCCTCCTCCAGTGCTGAGTGTTCCATTAGGAGTGTGAAACACAGGTGGTGGTGGTCTGCTGACATTGCACGTGACTCTGTAGCCATGTAGGCCTTCTTTAGTTAAGTATGATATCTGATGTGGATGAGTTATGGGAAACTGATAAGGTATGAGTCTTCCATAGCTGTGCACAACACGGCCACCTGAATGTGTGTGAAGGACAAGTGAAGTGTCTGTACCATTACTGCTGCAGTACAGTGCAAGACATATGTACACACATACCAGTGACAGTGAGTGTGAAGCTCCCGTTAGCTTCCTGTCCTCCTGCAGCTGTCACCTGACAGGTGTACGTCCCATTATCGCTTGTGGATGTTGCGTTGACAGCAAAGATGTGTTCCTTGTAGACCTTCCTACCATAGTACCCTTCTACCTCACATGGTTCATTTGGACAGGTCCATGTGTAGTTGAGTGGTGTTCCATAAGGTAGACCAATGACCCAACAGACTAGAATGATCTGAGTTCCAAGGGGAACTGAGTCTCTGGATGTGAGGGTGGTGTTGAATGTGTAGCCATCAATCACTACAGTGACTGTTGAGTAGGGAGTTGGGAGCACAACATTAACGCTTAGCCCCTTTAATTAAGTGCTAGCAGTTGCACCCCCTTTGTTCTCTCACTTTCTCTCCTCTCTGTCAGTGATTGACAAGTGTGTCCTGTTGTAAAGTTTCTCTCTCTCTCTCACCCTTCCCTGCTGTGTGTCCTCCAGTCCAAGTGAGACTAGCCCCCTCTTCCTCACTGCCATTGCCAGCTAGACCTGAAGGGAGGAGGGCCACACCCTCCCCTCAGTAAGTGTCCCTCCCCCTCAATGTAGTGTGTGTGTACTCACTTGATGTGACAGTCAGTACAGTGAGAAATACAGATAAAGTGAGCAGCATTCTTCCTACGCCTCACCCACTTCCTTTTGTACCGTATGCTCTCAAATTATTCGCGGACTAAACTTTCTGGTCCTGGAGCCATCCGCGATATTAATTTTTAATCCGCAATGTTGGGCGAAGGTGTTGCGTAACTGTTGAAATGGAAGTCGAACGTACGCGCGCACAATGTCCCATTCTTCCATGCAATGCTGTCTTTGCAGCGTCTGTTGGTCCAAATACCACCACCAGTGCGTCGTTGCTTATCATTTGCTCATTTGGTTATCCTAGTAGGAAGTGTCCAAAGATGTCCATTCGTTCCTAATCCGATCAAGCAGCGCGATCTACCCGAGTTGGGAACGGTGGTTTCTTCTTTTGTGGCAGACGCCTGATAAGTTGCAAGGGCTTTAGTGAATCGACGTTACCTCGAACTCCCAAAGAAGAACGGCCGCACTGCTTTACTAAGCTCTAGCTTGCCTGTTAGACTTTTGCCTTCACGGTTCTATATTCGCGCAATCAGTGTGTGGTAGCTACTCTTTGATAGATAGATTATATTACATCATTATATAGAGTTTATATGTAATATTAAACTTGGTGACCACATGCATCCGCGAAAAACGCGAATTGTATAAAATCCTCAAACCGCGAAAGTTTAGTTTTCGAATAATTTGAGTGCTTTCAGTATTCTCCACTAACAGATACTGCTTTGATGTAATTGTATGGCAAATACCTGCTTTATGCCTAGCTACTGTGGTCACTGCTGGTCTATGGGCTCACCTTTAGTGTGTTAGTCTATGGGTTCTCCATTAGTGTACGTTCTCCATAATGTGTTACATTAAATGAGTATGATAATAGTTTGCTGTATGTGGAAGCATCAAATAGTAATGCGTATGACCATTCATAACTTCTTTCTTCCGTGCAACTGTCCATTCTGTAAGCTTCAGCTGCATACTGTATATATGTGATCTTTCAGCCACTATGTATGTAACATGTGTGTGTACTGTATATACAGGGCACATACCAGAGTTGTCACATTACGGTGTTGTTTGGCATGCATGGTGAGATGGCATAATGGAGGTTCGAAAGATACAGGGGAGGGAGGCTGGGAAGCCATAGGGATCAAAGTGGACCAAGCAGTATTGTAGAGAATTCTTATACTATTATAATGATGGGCAAGAATATACTAAAAGCCCCCTCCCCCCTTATTCACCCCCCAAATGCACCCCTGCCATGTCCCTGATGTGTGAGGATATGAAGACTGGAAGAAAGCTTGTTATCTGTTGGGGCATTCTGCCAGAGAGCCGAGTGGTTCTTGTTGGTCTTCGCCAGTCATGCCTGCACTTGCAGGGCTGAAACTGCCTTGGTGACCAGCTCCTCTGCGAATTAACCTTAGCCTATTGCCTTCACTTTTAAAGACCTGGGACTTAAGGTTTTCATCTATCAGGGTTAGGGTTATAGGGTTGGCAGTTGGCTACCAAAACGTCTGAACAAGTGTCAATTTTCTCTCCAGGTCTCTTGCCGTGGAGCTGGCATTCCTAATTTTGTGCATTTGTGAAACATTTCTTACATGAATGAACCTTCTTGAACCAACCAGCACATGTAGCTTGGCTTTAGCTGAGAGAAGCTTCTAGCACATAGTGGACTGTTCCGGTAGCTCTAGGCCACCATTGGCTTTGGACAGAAAGTCAACTCCTGTCTGCTGACCTGGCCAGGCCACTCTACCTCTTCAGGTACTGTGTTGCAGTTTTGTTAGAAGCCATGTCAGGGGGAGGACAGACACAGAGAGGTATTTGGAAAGTTGCGGAGACATACCAAATTTGAAAAGCTCTATTTCCTGCCGCCTCATGAGTGGTGTCAACCTTCTCCAGAAGGGAACCCAGTTTCTCCAGCAGGCTTTCCCTGGCTTGTGTACTGGTCGAGTAGATGGACACTGGAACTCTGACAAAGCGTGTATTGGAGTCCTGATGCAGGGGATGGCCCTGGGTTGCTTGTTCAGTACCAGCTCAGGGTTGTAAGGCTTGCCGCTGGATTAGTGGAAGGCAAGAGACAACACTTTGGTACATTGGCCTTCATTTCTGACCAGGTCAGCCAGAAAAGGGTATTACGTATATTTCACATTCCTACTACGTAGGTAGCAACCTTTTCCTCCACGCTGTTTTGGTTGTTCATCATTCTGATTCTATTATATATATATACATGTTCAGAGATAGAGTCCACCATCCCTATGTCTCTACATGCAGCTATACATGTTCAGAGATAGAGTGCACCATCCCTATGTCTCTACATGCAGCTATACATGTTCAGAGATAGAGTGCACCATCCCTATGTTCTTTTATCCCTATATCTGCATATTCTTAATACTTATATGCTGTAGAGGCTAATTGCGTGACTGATAGCAAATGGGTTGCTTAGCAAAAGGCCTACATAGACTAAACACTCTATTTGCTTTATTCAGCCCTGTGATGCATTCCTTGTTCAATAAGTAACCAACACATTTGCTAGTGTATATATACTTATAACTACAGTTATACTTAGCTACAGTAGTAGTAGTACATCACGTTTGAGATCACTTGACCCTCTGGTAGTGGTGCTCTTCCTCTCTGCCCTTGAGGTCCAGCTCTTGGTAGGTCTCTCTTTTCAACTCAGTGTACTCAGTCACATAGTTCAGGGTCTCCACATCCAGCCCCTGGTACAGCACCGCTTTTTCATCAATAGAGGTGTCGTGACTGACAACATCATAGGTGTGGACCTCTGTACCCTCCTCTTCCACTGTTGCTCCACCCAATTCAATGATGCCACTTCTCTCTTGATTTTCTCCAGTTCCCTCTGGGTGTTTCCTCTTCTTCAGTGCCCTTCTCCTCAGCACCACTCCAGTAGCGATCCCAGTTGTGAAACCCAGCAGTGTCAGGAGAACAAGGAGCATCAGACCAGCTGTGACACCAACATAGTCTACTTTGCCACCTGACAGGGTAGCAATATATAATTATATAAAAGGGCAGGACAATATATACAATGTGCTGCAATAAATGCAGCTATACTGCTTCATTGTAATGTGTGCATTTAATCTGAGCCTTCCTGATTTTCTTACTTGTAACGCTGGTTGTGGGTGTGGCAGTGCTGCTGGCTGTGGGTGTGGCAGTGCTGCTGGCTGTGGGTGTGGCAGTGCTGCTGGTTGTGGGTGTGGGAGTGCTGCTGGCTGGGGGTGTGGCAGTGCTGCTGGCTGGGGGTGTGGCAGTGCTGCTGGCTGGGGGTGTGGCAGTGCTGCTGGCTGGGGGTGTGGCAATGCTGCTGGCTGGGGGTGTGGCAGTATTCCTGGCTGGGGGTATGGCAGTGCTACTGGCTATGGGTATGTTAGATGTCTGTCCAGCACGTTTGACTGCTACCATTCTGATGGTGTACTTGGTACCACTGTGCAGTCCTGTCAAGTTGTAGTGGGTGCTATTAGTTGTAGTTTTGACTAAGGTCCAGTTTCGGCTGTCTTCTCTCTTGTACTCTATGACATAGTGCACCGCTCCATTGGGTTCAGTGGGAGGTAGCCAGTTGAGTTCAACGCCATCTTGGAACACTCTTGTGATGGTGACATTTCTTGGAGGAGAGGGGTCTGTTGGGTTAAGAGTATAGAGAATTGTAGTTCATACGTACGTATATATAACAACCTGCAGTTGACATTGAGAATGTACAGTGAATACATGCAAATCACGCTTTTGACTTACGATCATTGCACTTGTCACCCACCAACCACTCACACACTCAGTGGCATCACTTGTTATGTGGTGTAGTGTTATCAATTTAGCAGTGAGCCCCAACCTTATTATTGCTGTACACAATAGTGGTCATCTAGCTGTGCATGCATGTGAGAACCAACAGCTCTAAGCCACCACTACAGTCAGAGATCCATGACCTACTGAATTAAGGCACTGTATCTATAGTGCAATATACTGCACTACGAATAGCAGTTTTGGTTATACACTGGCTGATGCATATGAATACATAGCTAGTTAGCTTCTCGAGAATGCCATGTATTGCAAGTGTTTGCCATGGGATCGACTGGTAATAAGTTTGGCCACTTCCAGCTAGTATTGCTTCCTTCCTCCTGTAAAAAAACAATTTTTGTCTATTGTGCAGTGGTGGAAAACACATGAAAAAACTACAAATTTACGACGTCATTTGGAAAAGTCTATACATCTATGTATGTGTGTAATTGATGGTCTTGAGAATGAGGCATAAAATACACTGACCTGCTTCTCCATTGGTAGCATCCACCACAGCTGGTGTTGCACTCCTCCTACCGTCATCAAGTGCCCATGCTGTAACCCTGTACTGAGCACCTGGTACTGCAGAGCTGATTGTAACTCTGCTCCCTCTACCAGTATATATTCACATACTGTCCTATCATTGGTACTCCAAAGCGGGTCACCTCATATACCCCTCTTCCTCACTACCACTGCCAGCTAGACCTGAAGGGATCAAGGAGGGCCACACCCTCCCCTCAGTAAGTGCCCCTCCCCATCATTGTAGTGTGTGTCCTCACCTGATGTGGCAGTGACTGCGGTGAGAAACACAGTTAAAAAGAACAGCATCCTCATTCCTCACTCTACAGATCACACATGTATAAATCGCCTCCACATCTCAGACTACTGTATACTGATATGCCTGCCTTTCAAGTATATATATCTGCCCCTCTAATGTGACCTTAATGGCTTCTCCTGTTTGTGTACACCTAAGTGTTGGGTGTGGTCAGTGCAGGGGTATATAATTATGGATAGTCAATTTGTGGAAGCTGCTGTATGCTGCATGTGGGCTATAGCTATTCATTGTTTCATGCAAGGTCAAAATGTTATCTACGTCAGCAGCTAATGTACAAAACGTGTGCCTTGTGGGGACTTCCAGCTTGATATATAACGGCGACTCTTAATAAGCTAGGTTAATACATCTAAGATGAAAATCCCTCTTCAACAAACTGCATTTCTTGACACTGCCAAAACCATAAGGATTCCATAGATGTCTGTACTTAATTCTGTGGCTTTTGAGCTGAAACTGCTTTGGTGAGCAGTTCTCAAATGAACCTCAAGCTCTAGTTCATCGATCTCTACCAATAATTTGCCATCCTGCATTTATAATTAGTAGCTATATATTTCACATCCCTTTCAGTTGCTGATTTTTCCTCCACACAAATATTAATTATTGCATTGCTTTGGTTATTTACCATTCTCATTCATGTGCCCTTTCAGGGCTCACTGGCCTCTTCTTGCCTTTCTGGCAGGTTTTGCCTTGAATAAACAATCTTTATTGATATACCACATGTACATTCATTTTATTAAATTGCACCCTATTTCTGGTGTACACATTGACGGAGGTCTGGTACGTGTCTGGTGGTCTGCGTATTGATCAATCAGTGCTGTCAATGCCCTATGTCTCTACATGTACATGCAGCTATACGTGTTGAGAGATAGAGTGCACTATCCCTATGTCTCTCTAATATTATACATGCAGCTATATACATATGCATGTGTTAAGCTAGAGATAAAGTGCACCATCCCTATGTTTGCTAGCTAGTTTATGGTATGAAGGTGTGTGGAATCATTAGTGGCCAATTAGTTATATACAATATGCTTCCAAAGAATAATATTATATGACATTGTATTAGTTATACCACACTTGAGAGTGGTGTCAACTAATATATATATTCCGTCCCAACCAAACAGTTCCCAAAGTAGCCCCAGCTTATACTGCGCGCGTTGTGTAGCAATGATGTTGACACGTCTTTTACTAGCTGATGGACACTATTAAAATAAGCCACTTCAGTGTCCATATACTATGTAGGTACTATCTATTTGAAATTCTGGCCAAAAAGCATGTAAATGGTGAACGCATGCATATTAGCCTCGCTTTTTTCACTCAAGTCCGCTGTTCGACAATTATACTACAAAGTGTAATAATTAGTTTGCACATGCACATGCCACATGCACGATTGCACAACAACATAATGAGATACTTCAAGTCTTTATGTATACGTAATCAAACTCATACCAGATTACTGTTGAATGCAAATTCCTATATATTGTACACTTTATAACTGAATAATGTGTACAATAACAATGCACGAAATATACTTGCATGACTGCAATTTACAAAAGATTAAGTATCGTACACCCAGGTTATTTAGTAACAGATATAATGATAAAGACTGTCTCTATTATAGCTAGAGCCTTCCAATGGGCCTCTTGAAGAGTTCATCTCCATTATCCAAACCAGGAGAAGGTTAGTCGGCAGGTTGGGGTACGAGCTGACCACTCACCAGTGGGGAGGCAGGTAATTGTTGAATCTCCCACTAACCTGTAGATGAACCTACGACAAGAGTACCGCACCCTACTTCCAACACGGGGTGTTGCCGGTGAAGTAAGATACTCGAATGCACCATTACGCGGGGCATTTGGTTCAGGACAAAGTATTTCTGAAGGGAAGAAAGCAGCAACACAAAATCCCTTACAGCTGTGCATGCCTGGCAATGTATGAAAGAAGCGTAAACATGCGCAAGTACAGCACGTGTCAGTATTGCAGCTGTTGTAGTTGTCTTACG
This sequence comes from Aplysina aerophoba, assembly GCA_949841015.1. Classification (NCBI taxonomy): domain Eukaryota; kingdom Metazoa; phylum Porifera; class Demospongiae; order Verongiida; family Aplysinidae; genus Aplysina; species Aplysina aerophoba. The sequence continues at coordinate 8,300,738 of OX465034.1, forward strand.
AAAGTGTGAAATTATTTAGGAGATGTGTACTGCCATCCATTAATATTGACGGCCTTACATGTTGGAAATCAAGTGACAGTATTGGAGGGACTCGCATCATACAAGCAGCTCTTCGCCCCTTGGGCATGCAATATAGATGTGTGCCTGTAGTCCACACGTGTCAACACCCAGCATACAGGGCAGAGAAGTGTTAGTGCATTTCTGCTTCTGCTTGCCTTGACATGTGGGAGTCTTTGCCGACCACTGTCCACTAGCAAGGCAGGTGATGACGCTACTCCCCACCAGCCTGTAATTGCTGTCACACGAGTACTCCACACCGCTCCCAACATTTGGAATACTTGAGGAGGATAGGTATTTGAAATTGCCATTCGCAGGTGCCACTGGTTTAGGGCACAGAATTTCTGCAAAGCAATGGACAGTCAGTCATAGTATAAAATATTGTTGTAGAGGCTCATAGCTACGTACGTTTGACATTAAATGGGTTCACTTATAGAGCAGGCAATGTAGCAAAATCAATGAAATCAAATCGGGACATTTTGGCCATGAAGGCCTTCGCCCACTGAAAAACTGATAGAATACAGGAGAGATGGTGAATGATCACTTCGAATTTGGATTGCTTCTAGGGTTCTTCTGTTCCAGCAACTATGAGCTGTGATCCGTACTCTGGCAGATTCCCAATCAATGCGATGTTGAAGTTGGTGCACATGTACTGCAATCCTGTTCCGCTCGTCACCTCTGTGAACTGCACCCTTCACACCGCTCTGCCACTCTTGTCTTCAAGCATTTCCAATATAATGAAGTGAGGGCTTCTCAGCTGGCTCAGGCATGAGAAAGGGTAGTTCTCGAATACCAGCTTCAAAACAGGGTTGAAAACCTTGCCGACGTTTCGACCAGATGCTCTGGCCTTCTTCAGGGCAATGCAATGTACAGTCAGTCATAGTATAATAATATATTATTATAATGTTGTAGAGGCTCATTGCTACGTACGTGATGATATTAAATGGGATCACTTATTGAGTAAGCAACGTAGCAAAATCAATGAGATCAAAATCGGGACATTTTGGCCATGAAGGCCTTCGTCCACTGAAAAACTGATGGTGGAATGTTCACTTCGAATCTGGATTGCTTCTAGGGTTCTTCTATTCCAGCAACTATGAGCTGTGATCAGTACTCTGGCAGATTCCCAATCAATGCGATGCTGAAGTTGGTGCACATGTACTTCAATCCTGTTCCGCTCGTCACCTCTGTGAACTGTACCATTGTGCTCTGCCACGCTTGTCTTCAAGCATCTTCATTTCATCACTTTTCAGGTAACGAAGTCCTACGTGGCCGAAATCTCCTGATATTGCTTTTGTTTGATTGTGCAATGTTGCCTGCTCGACAAGTGACCCCATTTTAAATTGATAGCACAATATGAATTAATAGTGTGGTACTATAGGTCATATGCAAACATACTGAAGCGAAGTACACTGAAAGAAAGTTGTACAATTTACCAGTCATATGCAGCAATAATTTCCAACAAAGGGTTTATGTCACTTGCAAATTATCTCACTACTGATTATGATGGCAATGCTGACAATGCAAATGAAACTGATGATAGCAATGATGATAATGATGATGCATGATCGTTGACCTTACCAGACTCTGGAAGAGAATCTACCCTGGGCTCTACATTCAACAGTCTGCATGACAATGTTTCAACTTACCTTGGCATGTTGGCATGTCTGCTGACCATCGACCACCTGCAAGACATGTGATGGTTGCACTTCCAACCAGCCTATGTGAGGCTTCACAAGCGTACGTCACTCGACTCCCTACAATTGGGCTACTTGGTGAGGTGAGGTAGCCGAACTTGCCATTGCGAGGAGCTACTGGATCTGGACACACGGATTCTGTAGTAGCAAGTACCGGAATTAGTTAACACAGCAAATAGCAGTATCACAACTACTCATGCAATGTTGCATTACTGCACCCATCTGTCAATACATGATTACCACAGTCCTTTTGCTGTATTTAATAGTGAGGAAATTTCATGAGGTTTAAAGCTTGCTATTATTGTCATTCGGCCAAATTGTCAAAATTTCCACATCGCAAAATGTTCTGTCCTAAATGGGACAAGGCTGCTTCTGAACAAAATCACAAAATTTAAATGGCGACAACAGCAATTTCGAACAAAAACACATTTTTCCTGCAACTATATTTCACTATACGGTAATAATGTTTCACACCATACATTTGACACACAGAATGGTGCTGAGAATTCTCCACTTGCCTGCACAGGTGGGGGTGTCTGATGACCACTCTCCAGTGTTAAGACACGTGAGGACCCTCTCACCAACCAGGGTATGTGTGCTCTGACACACGTACTCTAGTTGACTCCCAACAACAGGAGTAGTTGTTTGGGTTAGATATCGGTACTTGCCATTGGGCGTACTCTCCGGCTCAGGACACAGAACTGCAGGCATACATGGCAGAAGCATACAATGAGAATGATATAAAACTTTTGTCTGATATTAATATGCAGCTAGCTAATGAGTTCTTTAAACACCACAGTGCTGCAAAACACAGGACAATATCGTGGGGCGGCGAATTGGTGTGCGTATGTGCCATAAGAGAGTATATATATGCAGAAGATGATTTACAGCACCTGGGAAAACAGGCACATGAATTAGGGGGAAAGGCCCATGCTTACTGTAAGTTTAGTGGACGGCGATTACGAGATTTTCATCCATTTTAGTGAGTACAGGAAGATCACGATTTATGGGCAGCAGCATAGTCAATGTGTAGGTATAGCTGCCAAAAGAACCCATAACCATGAAGATCAGCCACCAGAGAGAAAGTCTAACAAGAATGCACCAGTCAGCCAGCACATTGCCTTTGCCTACATTGTTGTGTGCATGGACAGATTCAACTGCACCACTGCTGTTGGGGAAGCACTGTCATGAGAAGTGTTGCAGTAGAGAAGCCCGCTGAAGGTTCAAAGGCATCTCAGGCAAAAATTATGATGATATGTACGTACGTACATATGTATGTATGTATGTATGTATGTATGTATATGATTTGTATGCACAGACAAACTACATACTTGGCATGCAAACTGAACAGCACTGATCTGGAAGCCTTGTTGATTTCTCTCCAGGTGCACACGCTAGCGGGACACAGAATCGGCTCTATAAGGATGAACAGGTTGTATAGTATACAAACAAGGTATTGCAAAGTAGCATGACAGTGTCGTAGTAACTTACAACACAAATCCGCTGATCAATGAATGAAGGTTGGCAAAAACTGTAGAAATTGCAAAGGATATGGCAATCAATACATAATAATACATGTGACAAGGAGAAGAGGTGCAAGAGTTGCCATCATGAAAGTAAAATCAGAAGCTCGTTGTAGTAATTAAAAAGGTGCCTTAATGTGTCTCTTTGAAGTTGGCAAGAGATATATAGCCACATTCGGTTGTGCTATAATGTGGAATGTGAGTATGAGTTGCAGACAGTGAAATGATACATGTATTAGTTATACCACTCTCAAGTGTGGTACGTATCAACTAATATATATCCCGTCCGAACCAAACAGTTCCCAAACTAGCCCAGTTTATCCTGCGTGTAAGGTGTGATAGTGAGCAATAGCGATTAATCCCAAGGTGTCTCACTGCTAATTCAAACTGTGGTATATAACGGATAACCCACAGTGATATCCCACGTTTACCATGGTAACGGGATATATATATATATACATACAAAGATGAGCATGTTCTGTGACTCAGTACATTTATCACCTACATCCTTGTCTCCACCAAATAAAGCAATAAAAGATTCTATGATACACATTGCACAGTGGAAGGCATTATTATGTTCCTACGTATATTCTCTCCTTCTTCAACCTTTGGATCACATGCTCAACCGTATCTAATTGAATTTACAGGAAAATGTCAGAGCTCCACAAGAGGAAAACACTTGCAGGTACTATTGCGATTATATTCACATGTCAAAATACTCACCAGTCTGTGCATGGGTCACTAGTGGGGATGGGGTCTCCAGTGGCATACGTCACACCATCAATTTCACACTCAGTGACTGTCAACAAAGAGAATGCTTGGATGAGGCTCACATACAGTGGCAGACATACAGTACATGTCACAAGTTACTTACGGAAATCCGACGAATTCCGCGGTAATCCGTCGCGGCTTTCCGTGAAAACCTGCGCAGAAATTAGCGGAATGTATTCGGCATCTCTGCGGATCGTCTGTAGTGAATCCGCGGATTGTCTGTAGTGAATCCGCGGAGCATCTGTGCTGAGTCCGCGGAACCGTGCATATTACGTATTAAACAAACATCGCGGTGACCACAACTATTCTGACACCTGCCCGTATCCTGGGTAACAGCCACCCACGGATGGAGTGGGATTGCGTAATTCGCTGGCTACGCTGACTACGTGAAGCTAATCTGCTTCGAACGTTCTGCGCAAACCTTCAGCGGAACATTCTGCGGGTGCCCTACGGATGTTCCGCGAATACTCAGTGATGATTCCGCGGATAACCAGCGATGATTCCGCGGAAGGCTCACGGACATCCGCACTTCGCCGCTCGGAAATTCGCAGAAAACCTACGCGGCAAATCCGCAAGATTCCGTAAGTAACTTGTGACATGTACTGTACAGATAGTACCTAAATTTGGTCTAGTAGTAGGAAACTCTGTTATTGCTACTCATTTAGGTAGAGGAAGATCTACGAAGCTGAAGACGTGATTCTATACCTCTGACTGAAGTACACAACCTTAATTCCTTTGTAGGTCGCACATTGAGGGTGTTCACACAGTTATGCCAAACCCATTGTGAAGGGACTTGTGCGTTCACACTGAAATTGGTTTGGCACAAATCGATTTAGCCCTAATTCATCTTTTAAAGTGGGCTGAAACTGGTTTCGCTATAGCACAGCTCTAAAAGATGGCAGCAATTTTAGACATGGATGGACCCGTAATACAAAGCTGTACTTATGATTAAGGGGTAACTGAAAAGGCAACAGAAACCAATAGTGTAACTCTTGCAGATGCACCAATTTCCACACAATCTAGAGGTGGAGGTTTTTCTTTTAGCTATTTACTATATGTGACAGTATTTGCGAAAAGGGACCACTTGGGGGCAAATCTCGATTTTGAGTTTTGTACATGATCTGAATGCGCTCTTCTTCCTCTTTACAACGCACTTTACTGCGCTTCGGTAGCTGGTTCGGTTTCTGAGATATACTTACGCAAAGTGTGGAATTACGAAAAGTATGTTGTTGAGAAAACGACGTTTAAACATTTACTTCCGGTTAAACCGCAGCATTCCGTATTCTTCCGTGTCACGGAATATTTAGTGATAATAGGCTTGGGCAACCTGCTTGGCCACATGCCGCTTCACAGGCTCCTAAGATCTCCTAAAGTCATCGTATTGACGCAGGCTATTCATGCGGAGCTGCGACGACCTAAAGGACAAAGAGATTAGACGCGCATAGTCTCGCGTAACCAGACCGCTTGAAAGCAGTCTGGTTACGCGAAACTAAGACGCGCGCCAGTCAGACACTTGCTGTCGCCATCGATTTTGGAGTCTCTGCCCACCTCAGGTTAAGTAAACAGTCGGTCATAATCTCAAGAAGAGCCTCAAGATTCATATTCGCTAAATTCCACCACCCAGTTAGCCGCTTGCGTCACGTTCGACATTTGGGAAGTCTACAGATGTTGCAGCTATCAAAATCGTTCGTTGGGTAACGGTTCAGTAGTTGCAAGGGTTATACAATGGCGCAGAAGTACTTTCAGACGCAGTCTGCAACTTCTTCCTGAACACGACTAATGTGATGCATAATGGCCATGAATATACTTAAAGTCGGGTCTTCCCCGTATTATCACTTCCGGTCTACTCCGTACACGGCCAAAGCGACCGACGCAGTAAAACTATTCGGTCCTCGTTTGAGACGCAGGAAAGCCGTACAGGTTTCAAACTTGGCCGGAAGATAGGGGATACACAGTACGTTCCAATGATGCAATAATCTGCGATTGCGTGAATTGGCGGTTACGCACGAGTTTTGTCTCGTACTCATATGTTTACATTGCCCCGAAGTGGTCCCTTTTCGCAAATTCTGTCACATATATTAGCTATCTATCTTATAACACAACCCACTATGGAACATTGTGACCACCCTGAATGACCAACAATGAGAAGAAAACACAAGCTCATCCTAGCAGCACTCTACTATCTTATAGATCCCGTTGCCATGGTAACGTGCGTCTAAACGATGATTCCAAATCTCATAGAATCATTCCATAGCTTGGCGCGTGACGAAAAATCCCATATACGTACGTGGCGGGCAGAGTGCGCGTGACGATAAATCCCATATACGTACGTTGCGGGCAGAGTGCGCGTGACGATAAATCCCGTATACGTACGTTGCGGGCAGAGTGCGCGTGACGATATTAATGACGTCATCCATACGCAATTATTATATATAATAGACAGAAGTGTAATAATAGTAATAATAATAATAATAATAATAATAATAATAATAGTAATAATAATAATAATAATAATAGTACTAATAAAAGAATAATAATAGAGTCAGAAGTCACTGGAGTTTCTTCTACCTCTTCAGGATCTTGGCGGCTGCGCCATGTTGCTTTTCTGTAGAACGTCCATACACCCTAAAGCGTCCAAAGAGCGATGGCCTGTTCTCTCTTGAATTATGTTTTCAGGGACGTCGGCTTTGAATAGAGCGGTGGCAGCTGTGAGCTGTTGCGCGGAGAAACGCGACCTTTTGCTGGAACTGTAGGCGCTTCAGAGGCGGAGCTTGAGCCCGAAAGGGAAGCTCCCTTTTGGCAGGCGACACAGGAGCCAACGCCGAACTCTCTTTTGCTGACGCAGAAGCAACCAGACGTTCCTGAAGCCATTCTAACCGAAGAAGCGGCGTTCTAGACGGCGTACGTTGCCTAGAGGACCGGGTTTGTCGCCAATCAGTAGAGACGTGATTGGGTTAGTGAGTCGTTTTGGATCTATAATAGTTAAATGCCGACCAATCGGTGTCTACGGGATTTAGACCACTCAGCACTCGGGCGCTTCGCGCCCTCGAGCTTCGTGATCTAAATCCCGTAGACACCTCTTGGTCGGCATTTAACTATTACATAAAGCATACAGAGTCATACACACATAATTTATACACACAGACATACTGTACGCACATACTTGGAACACAGTTGGGACAGCACTGGCCTGGAACAGATTCCTCTTTTTCTCCACGGTCACACCTGCCACAGGTTGCAGTCTATGAAAGCAAGGAAAAGGAACTGCATGAAAGATGCCTCATCATTAAACAGTAAGGGATTAATTGGTTCCTACAGACCTACGGTACACGCAGTAAAAAAGTTAACGTTCTACGGGCGTACTACACCTACGGCTACGGGCGTACGACGCCTACGGCTACGGGCGTACTACGACTACGGCTACGGGCGTACGACGCCTACGGCTACGGGCGTGCTACGCTTACGGCTACGGGCGTACTAGTCTAAGGCTACGGGCGTACTACGCTTACGGCTACGGGCGTATCGCGGCTACAACTACGGGCGTGCTACAGCCTCAGGCGTACTATGGGCTTGCGACCGGGTGTAAGCTAACCTCTGGTCACTACAATCGTGAAAGGTAAATCTGACGATTGACGGAGGTATGGCCTCTTAGACGCTAGCGTAGCTAGCTGACCCTTCTTGCGCCTCCATTTTCGCCTTGCGTAACGACTTTACCACGAAGAAAGTGGAGGCGAGGAAGCGGTCGTGCTACGCAAGGCTACTCAGATGCAATTCAACCACTGAAAGCTGAAACTCCGCGGAATCGTTCAAGTGCAAGTGCATGCGTACGTAGCTATACTTCGTATGCCAACTGAGCTAAGACTGGTACAGGCGTACTACGGCTACGGGCGTCCTAGGCAACAGCTACGGGCGTACTACTGCTACGGGTACGGGCGTAGTACTGCTACGGGTACGGGCGTACTATGACTATGGCTACGGGCGTACTACGACTACGGCTACGGGCGTACTACGACTATGGCTACGGGCGAACGTACGGGCGTACTACGTTAACTTTTTTACTGCGTATACCGTATTCAAACCACAGATCTGTCCCTTTTAACTGAGCATTATAAAATATAATTAGTCTTTTCACGTCCAATTGCATGCAATGAAGAAGTTCAGAAATTATCCTGCATAAACCTCCCTCTAAAGTGTGCATTAATTCAGCAAGTCTCAGAACTAAGTGTTACAGGGGCAAGATATACGTAAGTATGTATGTATGTACCAAGGCTCTCAAGCAGACCTTTGTGCATCTAGTCAACTTTCTATTAGCACACATTTTTCAGGTCCACAGAAAAAGCCAAACAAATGGCTCAGAGTCTTCTTTGCTACTGAGTACATACAGAAAGTGTCATTCTTTGAAATGGGCAGATTCAAGGAACGGTGCATCGAGAGTGCTGAATGCTTGCTGAGTGCTTTGCTACAAGGCATCAATGTCACACTAGCAGATATCCTTCATAAAACAATGCAACTCACTGCACAAAGTTGCTGATCAGGCGATGCAGGATCACATCGGCTGCAGAAAAGATTCAGATACAGATGTCATAATTTGTTATCAACCAGTCTGCCAACAATGTAGGAGATGGTGTGCTACAGTACGCTCAAAGTTAGCCAATCTTACTATTAGAAGCAGTCATATTGGCAAGAGAATATAACAGCGTCATTTGGGAAACATGTTTATAACTTTCAGTCACAGTTACACAATCATTCGATTTCCAATGGAATTGTAATTGCAACAAAATATAAGAACCTGCATTCAGGCAGGTGGTTCTATCCAATGACATTGCCTAACCAGTACTACTCACCAAGTGGTACATGGGTCATCATTGGGGATGTCTTGTCCAACAGAGTATGTCACACCGTTAATCACACACTCTGTGACTGTCGGTAAAGAAAGCAGCAGCTATCATACAAAGTGAGTGCACAGTGTAATAGGTCTGTTGAAGGCAGAATTAATAGGACGGGTGCCAAATCAATAGCGAATGCTTTGAGGAAGATTAATGGCACACAATTTTATGATCATATTACACAGCAACACACAATGTCGCAAAAACATGCAGACACATACTTGGTACGCAACGAGGACAACATTGATCTGGGAAGGACATCACTTTTTCTCCAGGAGCACATGTGATTTGGACACAGATTTGAGCCTATGAAACACAAACGAAACAATGAAGCACAATAAAAAAGTAAGGCAGTCACACCAATACGTACATTAGGTTGCCTTATTTCTTAGCCTTGATTACCAAAATCAGAGAAGAGACAAGAAAGAGTATGCGTTGGTATATCCCCACTCATGTAATGCAGTTTCCTAATATTTTTAAACGATGCAGCAAGACTTCACATGTGACACATATCCATGTTGTAACTCACAGAACAAATTCGTTGATTATCACCATCTGGGACGCAATTACTGCAGAAAGAGTTTATCACAATAGAAAAATGTTTGTTGTGATGAGATGCAGTACTAGCCATGCAAATACAGTGTAGAGTGATGCACATAAGTGACTCCCTTTTGATATACGTATGTATGCTACAGTGAATGATTCAGCTACAGATGAAGCAGTTTTGTGGGTTCAGTCATACACTATATAGTAATTAACACAACAATGTTATATCTGAAGACCTCGTGCATACGTACCTGAAGCTAGAGATCACACAGCAACTGCAATGCAAGTAAGTTCTTTAGACTGAAATCACTCTAAAGTACCAGCCATTCTAACATTTGTCACCAGAAAGAAATCAAGTCAAACCTAGTCTGCTGATGAACTTCCACTTTCCAAATTTTGTCATAAACTTCAACAATTCACCAGATGGGAATTATGTAGCAACATTTTGTTGCAACGGGATAGATCTTTAGCAATCGGCTGACCCCATTACTCGACAGAGCAATCCAATAAGTTAGCACTGCACACAAGTCCTCACAAAACTGCCCTGTGCCAGTGCACATTTTGGTGCAGAGTTACACGTGCCTGTTGTATCTGCTGACACGTTCAGGTACAAGGCGGCAACACTTCCTAGACATCAGCATCCAGCAGTCATTCATTGTTCAGCAAGGCTATTGACTTGAATCACAGTTCACACGAATGCTTTAGAAGGTTCCATTCAAGCAAGCAATGCCTTTAAGAAAATGCTCCAGCATTTCACCATTCGCTCTAACACTTCGTCAGGCTAATCGTCACCATCAGCCATTTTTCCCATTCAATTGCTACCAAATAACAATTTTATGGACGCTTAGGGTGACACATGCTTGAAGAGAATAAGGTACATTTCATCCTCAATTACATCCTGCTGTAGTCTGGGTCCCAATTTTTAACCACTACTGTACATTATATAGAATACGTATATGCCCATAACTGAAAGCGAAATCTACTTTAGCACTGGGATGAGGTCAGTGTATTCCGAACATGCACATTTGAATAGCATTAAAGCAGTTTCACTGGCTATTGCAAGGATTTCAGTTGTCACTAGACCTCTGCAGAATGTATTCATAAATTCATGAACCAGCGTCGTTGTAGTAGAAGATCACTAGCAATGCTTAACAGAACTCACCAGGATACACAAGGATCATTGTCAGGGATAACTTGACCAGAGGTGTATATCACGCCATCTATCAGACACTGATTGCCTGTTACACAAAAGAAATCAGTGGAGATGCAAATTAAGATGTGCAGATTGCGTACGTTTCACAGCACTGGGACATTGAGTCATTATAAAAAATTGAAATGATTGATGAATGATTTTACACATAAATACTAATATCACCCCTCAGCTATCCTGCCTTGGAGTGATATGAATGACCGCCTCTGTGATAAACTGTAACCCAGGAAGAGGCAGAGTTTAACCCATACAAAAACCATGAACATTGCAATGAAATAGACAATGTGGGTCAAGCCTTACAGTGTGACAGATAGGCAATACGTAAATCTAAGGTTCTGCTTAAATGTAAAGCACAAATCCATATGTTGCTTCCAACCATAGCTGGATGGCTGTTACCAAATTGTCTACTTGCATAGTCAAAATATACATTGTGCATGGTATTGCAAATGACAGAGAAGGCCGCCTGGAACATGAATTCCCTACATATGTAGCTGCTTTTAAAAAAGGAATCACGTATTTTAAAGATATTACAATCTCTGCACTGGCCTATGCTGCAGGTGATCCCTGCTACGTAACGATACAATTACCGATTACCAATTAACAAAACCAATTAGCGACCGACAACCGATCAAAGCATCCGCTTCCCAGCACCTACCTCACTATTAAACATATGCACACATACGTACGTACAATAAATCCAATTTTGCACACACAGTCATACGTACTTTGTATGCAAGCAGGACAACATCTATCTGGAAGGGATATTACTCTCTGGCCAGGACCACATGGAACACAGGTTGCCATCTGAAAAAATTGCAGAGATAATGTACACATAGTCTGAATTAAGGGCACAGAAGAATGCTTTAACAAAATATTTCAATGCTCCTCCATGCAAAATTTACATAAATAAACTAGCGAATGCAAAGCATTGTGGGGCGAGCCTGAAGAAGCGCCATTCTTTTCAATCTGCGCACGCATGTAGGTATGCGTAATTGCTGCAGGACGGCCTGTCTGTCATCTGTAGGCTCTGCAGCTAGTCTCTCCAACTGTTTCATACATAATCGCTGCAAGTGGGCCTGACTCTCATCTGCAGTTTTATTGGCCACTCTGCTCCTGCTGTAAGCACCCATCCTGAGTAGTGCAGCCTCTCGTTCTTCCTTACTCCGGGCAGCGCGCCTGGTCCTGTCTTGTTCTCCGCACGCAAAGCCTTTCTTCTCTGTTCTACTGTTTCTGAAGCACACCGGTCCATTTCGCACTCTCGCGCAGGTGTTCCTCTTTGGCAGTTGAATCCGTAACCGTGTGAGAAGTGACCAACGCAGAGGACCGAGCATTTAGTGACATCTGAAGTGTGTATTGTTTGTGTGCATGCGCAGGCTAGAGTGCAATCAGCAGTTAAGCGCTGCCTACTGCTCACAGTCGGCGAGCGGTGGCCATTTTGGTAACGAGGAATATATAGTAAGTTACGGTAAGACATACGATGGATATATATAACATATATATATATACATATACAGACGCGCTCGTTGTACTACGCGTACATGTGGGGCTTGCTCAGGCTCGCCCCAATTACTAAAACACACAACATAATAAGAAACAATGATTCTTCTTATTTCTCAAGCAGTAGCTGCATTCAATATGTATTGAGGGAGCTCAACTAAATCACAATAATCCATGTTCCAATCCTAGAGTATATAAAGGCATGTGACAGCCACTAAATGAATTCATACTGAACACTTAATACAGTTTGGAGATGAGGAATGTGTTACAGTATTCAGTGTAATTCATAGTGTGTAATGTGGTACCAAGCATACATACATTCTTTAATTAAGCAAGTCTGTGAAACTAAAACTCACGGTACAAGTTTGTTGATCAGCACTTGAAGGGTCACAAACGCTGCGAAAAGGTATATAGGAAAGACAAACATCCTTCTGATGATGATAGGAATGCCTTCTAGGCAACAAGCCAAACATATCACCTTCACCACAATCATACGACCTGACATATCTTATCTTTATCCACATTGTAACTCACTTCCATTCAAAGGGAAGTGAGTTTGGTGATGTAAACACGTAATGCCACGTTAATCATGTTTGAGATGCTATTGTAACGCAACGATTTTCTTTCTGGCTGCGAGCAAAGAGGAGATGACTACACTCTGGGAATTATGATTTCACCGCATTCCCCTCTCAGGCTTTGTGATGGAATTCGACAGGGAGGACTACCACTGCAGAATGTGCTTGTTTACTGGAGGGATCTCGCGTCAACAGGATTGTTGCAGTAAGTCCCAGTGAGTTGTCGTTGGGTCCTTATCCTCGATCAGCCCAGATATCCATAAAGGCTATAATCTCTACATCAGTCCAGTTTTGCCTCTACTCATAGTCGCCATTTTGACAACAGTGTGAATACGCCGAAAACACAACCAAACCTGGATTCATTGGTGAATGTAGATTTAGAACCACATTGCAACCAGGTCTAGAAACCGGGATCAAATCCAAAAGTTAGTTGTCATGTGAATGCAGAAAACCACATTAATCTGGGTTTCAATGTGGATTAACCACTTCATGTGAAAGGGGTGCTTGTGGTGAATTGTGTGGCCCGTAATAGCTACAGTAAAATGCAAGCACTTTTCAGAGATTGACAGCTCCCCTACAAAATTTAGTCTCTGGAATAGTTATAGACTCTGATCTTCAGAACAAACCCCCAGTTTGACAGTTGACAGTTTACGTTATGTCAATACATACGTATAGCCATAGTACAGAGTTGAGCTGCACAGAATTACTATGTGTGTGTAATTATGACTACGTGACAGTTCTAATGAACTTACCACGTTCTGCAAGGGTCACTACTGGGGATGGACTCTCCGACAGAATATGTCACACCGTTAATCACACACTCCGTGACTGTCAATAAGAGAAACATTTGAGTCAATTACAGATCCAGTGAAATGTGAGATACAGCCAAACACCAGAGTTTCAATCTCGTTAATGTATAATACGTATACCACAGACCCCACATTTTACACTTGTACATCCTTACTGTTAACCACAGAACAGAACATATGCACATGTGATTGCATGCATGAATGGGATAAGCACAGAGGTAGAAATTCTTGCAACACTACCAAACTGCCAAGATTGTTAGAGGAAGAGCATCCACATATTTAGTCGGGGTAGCTGACAAATAGGCAGTTTTGCACTGCTTTACTGAAGACAAGGTCTGGTTCAGTTAACAAGTAAGTGCTCACATGGAAATGAATTGCATACGCTGTTATAGTGTCTTGTAATTCTCAAAGTAATTACACACAAGAACTTCACACAAACGTGACAGACACTGAGCCTTTCTACAGCAGCATTGTCCGTCAAGGTTATTACAAGTTACAAATGTAATTCTTGATGTTGTAGAAGTTTACATAGTTGTGTTAAAGTATTTTAAATGAGAAGAAACACACCTGATGAAGACTTAGTAACAGGCACTGCATGATTAGTAAGTACAGTGAAAAACTTTGCAAACATAACTTGTGTAACTTTTGAAGAGGCTCTCAAGTAGAAGCATAGCCATACACACATGCGACCTTCGACGTAGCAGACTCAGCATGAACATTAGCAAGATAGTCTTGCCCAGTCTTTGTCAGTTACCAAATCTTTACTGTGATCGATGAAGAGATTTACAGCCAAAATGCCTTACTACTGTTAGTTGTTGCTATATAAAAGCCTCACTGGCTCTCTCCACACAAAGACATATATACGTACTTGGAACACAAGCAGGACAGCATTGCCCTTGACGCAGTTCAGACTTCTCTCCAGGTCCACAGGAGACACAAGTTGTAGTCTGTAAAAATATCAAAATTATAACATTACATAAAATTATATAATACGTATGTATGTACATGGTAAATGTGGCAAAACCAATCCTCAACATGAAACATGTCTGATCTCGGAAGTAGAAGTATGGTACATGTCACAAGAAACTTTAGAACTGCTGATAGTACTGTAGTACGTAAAATAAGTTAATGTATTAGTTAGGTTTATGATGATAACTGCAGCCTGTGAATTATGGACCCTAACTAACCATTCTTACACGAAATAATTCCTAAACACATATATTTACATTTGTATAATTAATGACAGAGGCCAGTCACATGACTTCTCCCACCACACATTTTACTTCTGTTCATTAGCGAGTTGTTCCACTATGTAAATCACATAAAATTATACATCTCACATGACTTGTACAATTTACATAAAAGCCAGTTTGCATTCAGTACAATAGTGTACTCTTTAGAGGTGGAGCACTTTACACGTAGGGTAATATATCTGCACAACTCACAGCACATATTTGCTGATTAGGCTCAGAAGGCTCACATTGGCTGCAGAAAAGTACCACAAAACATTACTCTGATATAGATGTGTTCTGTATGCAGTGTGACTACAGTTATACATACGTACGTGTAATACAATTATACGCACGTCATGGTTAGGATGCATCTATACACCATTTTATTACATGATTCATATATGTAATCAAGACAGATGATCCATTTATTAGCAGAATTACGGTCAGACATGTACGTACGTAGGAAGCATTTACATGAAGTAAAGCTAACAGAAACAAGCCTGCTGTCTACACACATACGTACATACATAGTGGTGGGTTGTACTTCGCTATTTCGGTACTTCAGTACATGCATACAGTCAGATCCATCTCAGGGTGCTCTGGTGGAAACACACGGCATTAAAGAGACTGTAGTTACCTGTCAACCTCATGTCCAAATTTAAGTTTCAAGCAATGTGACATGACTGATGGACAAATACACATGATGCACACAGTAAGGCCTTTGTGCTGAAGAGTGGGGGATCACAACATAAAGTGGGAACGTTGTAGTCAGTCAAGAGGGCCTCTTAAGGTGAGAGAACAAGTAAATGGTGCAACTTACCACTGTGTACATGGGTCATTGTTGGGGATGTCGTCCCCAACATTGTATGTCACACCATCAATCACACATTCTGTGACTGTTGGGATGAAAGAAATCAGAGATGCATAATACAAGAGGGCACATGCACAGCAGTGGTGATGTTAGCTAGCCATTCACCAGATTCAACATGCCAGAATGCATATTTTGCAAGTCATGACAGCACACTGATCTGTTGTACGTAGGTATATATGTTAGCAGTCATGTAAAGCAAACCCACTGGACAAATACAAGTCAGGACCTAGACATAATCTGTGATGTTGTACTGAGTGGTACCCACTTAAGGTTCTCAGCTCCCTATGTATAACTTAATGCTACACAGAAGAACTCCACAAATAGACATACTTGGAACGCAAACAGGACAACAGCGATCTGGGAAGGTCATCAATTTCTCTCCTGGAACACATGTGGTGGGTGCACAGCTTGCAACCTGCAAAAATACAATAGATATAGCTATACAAAAATATACGTAAATAACTGCAGAATGTCAGATCAGAATGTGACCGCTCTGGGTCCTTGGCTGGGCTGTCTGGGAGACACAAATGTGCATACAACTAGAAAGAGTAGCCCATAAGGCATAGTGCTAGTATCCTTGTTATTTACTGATGAATGAAATTGCAGGCTGTGGAATGTCTATTACGAATTAGTGCCCTGTGTGTTAGTGCTTGCAAACAATCCGAGTTTAAGTCTCATTATAACCATTCAGGACTTCACGGCAGCTGCCGAGCTCACTTGAAGACTTAGAAAGTGGTGCTATATAGGGAATAAAACGTTTTCAACAGATCACGATACCGTAGGAGACCATCACGATATACTCTATAGATTGGTGGAAGATGAATCATGACTATGCACGAAGTAACAAAAATATCTAAAAAGTGCAGGCTGAGCATACTAATCTGGTTAGCATTTCTGTATGACCCACTGTAGTCAGCTGTGCTCAAATCCATCTAAAAGCATGTTCGTGTGGATGGAGAAGATGCACAAGTACTTTCATTGCTAGCATGTCCAGAAGAACAGTGCATGTGTTTGCGTGTATACACAAATAACTACAGGCATAAGTACGTACATGTATGCAGTGAATCTTCGTGCCTGTTGTTGCGGTATTTAGCACTTACGTACCTCGCAATGGACCACTAATAATTGCAATGCTATGAAATTCCCCATTTGTTTGCAGCATAGAAAAGTGGCTACAAAATGTATGCACGCTTTCTTCAGTGACAGCCATTTTGTCTTAAGGCATGCCTACAACGCTTACTATACTACACACATACAGAATATGTGTATAAAATAAAAACAAAAAAGGCAATACCCCAATTCTATCCCTTCTGCACATGATGGTATCGGCAGTATCGCTCAGCACTATTAGGAAGTGTACTTCCTAAGAAAACCTCTGAAGCTAGAATCTTTTTATAGCACCGGTAGAAGGTAGTTCATCAACCTGTCTTTGAGAGCACTGGAGGTTCCCCAATTGGCCTAATAATTACTCCTAGCTTATCCAACAAATTCGCAAGGTGTGCAGTGGTGCATTGATGGCATGAGCATTGATGACCCATGTACATTTTGTCATTTGGAGTCTGAACACGAATTCCAAATGCACATGAAGGCAGTTCGTCACTTGTCTTTGAGTGTATGTTGGTCCACCAATTTGCCTACTACTTACCACTAGTGTTTCTAACAAATTCTTAGCACATACATCCCCAGAGATCCTGAAAGCACCAAACCAGCTTACTACCTTCCAACAAATAACTAACGGGTAGACACAATGTGTGCAGTGATGCATTGATAGCATGAGCATTGATGAGCATTGTGTAAATATAGACAAGGGGTCTGAGTATAAAATGCAAATAAACAATAATTCATGCAGGGACAAATATATGAGCAACTCACAGAACAAATTTGCTGATCGGCATTTCGCGGGAAGCATTGACTGCAGAAGGAGTTTACCAGAAGAGCAAAAATATAAATATGAGGTGTAAAATTCTATAGAATTCTCAATGCAATACTAGCCAACAGTGACACCTGATCATATGTGGCTGCTAGAGTGAAGGCATTAGCTACACATGGGAACATGTGTGCACCTGATCGCTAGACGGTCTAAAACAAGCTAGTAATATAATGCTACCTGAACAATCTAAGAGACAAGCTTCAAGAGATGCATGAATACCATTTCATGTCCCTCAATTGCCCCCACCCCACCCCACCCCACCCACCCACCAACATAGACATACACACTTTGAGGGAAACATGGGATTATGTCCAATTATTGTTGTGATGTGCAAAGGTTAGAACTACGTATGTGTGCACACTGCAACAAACTGCCATGCACACAAATTAGGAGGTGTTCCTACTTTGGTAACCACATCAATAGTAGCAGCATTCAGGAAACATGTTCATAATCATTCCACGTTATAACAAATGTAGACAAGTGTAAGTAAATGATCCCTGCACTCAGGCAGGAGGTCCTGCTGCGACAGTGTAACAAACAAAACCTCACCATGTTTTGCAAGGATCATTATTGGGGATGTTCTGTCCCTGGTTGTATCTCACATCGTCTATCAGACACTGATCATCTGTTGGCAAAAAATCAGCATATATAAAAGTACAGTGAACATTAGCAAGGCATTACTGATATTTGGAAAACAGCTGAACATACTGCTTCTTAAAAATACGTGCACGGTGTTATTGACATATAAGGTGACTAGCATGATCGTATAAACCTGTACGGTACATGCCTGCCTTCTGCATACTTCCTTCAGGAAGCATGAATTACAGTAGTAGTGGCTAGCCTACATCCCCACTCCAAACTGAGATACGTAGGAGCTTCATATACTATAGTGCCAATTCATAAAATAAGGTGTGTAATGTATTCAAGACACAAACGCACTTGGTACGCAAACAGGACAACAGCGATCAGGGAAGGATATCGCCCTCTCTCCTGTTCTACATGGAACACAGGTCGAAACCTATGAAAAAACAAATCCCAAGAATATGTAAGTTCAAGTCTTGAAGTGTGGCAAAAATTTCTAATACGCTGTACATGCCATAAGAGTTCCAATTTCATGCAACATAACAATTTTATTCATTTAGGTTTCCACAAAATACCGGTTGATAACCTACTACTATATCATTAGCTGTCATCATGCAGAGAGCCATCACATTTAGCACAGTAGAAGTGATCTTGCGCTTCTTGGGAATTGCCTAATTTACCCTATATTTTTGTACTAAGAATCAGATTGCAAGGGTATTATGCATTAGTGCATGTCGGGACATAAATTGTACAACTTACAGCACAAGTTTGCTGATCAATACCTCCAGGGTCACAGAAGCTGCATAAATAGCACACAAAAGAAATGATCACTTTAAGTATGCTGTATGGAGGTTAAACACTGGGTTCTACGGCGATTCCAATGTAATCAAGGTGATATGATACTCTTTGCATATACATAAATAGTACGGTATGGAGGTCAATAGCTGACATATTTACTGAGGTGCATAGTGCCGAGATAAATATACCGCAGAGGTCATATATTGACCTACAGTATATAATACCGTAACGTATTTTTATAGTACGAAGAGTGCGCAACAGGCGAACATTTTGCCTAAAAAAAGCTTCTCGTAACAACACTATCTTTGCCTAATAAAAGTCTACATCACATATATCAGACTACCTCACAGTTCCTATGGTTGTGGTTGCGCAGTCCCCTACATAACATAGATAGAGGCAGGTTTAGTCTGTTTGCAGCCTGAATTGTATAGCACCATAAGTAAATAAAAAGGTGCCTCCTATTCTGGAGAAACTGCAATGGCATGAATAGGATGATCTAACAAAATTCTGCACAGCACACTGTATACATGCACATTCTAAAGTGGTGTTTGAGTTACAAGTTGTTGGAAGAAAACGTCAACTCTTTTCACAAGTCATGTTAGTTGCAATGACCTAGTCTGTGGTGTTTGATGTGGTTACCGCATTGGTCAATAAAGCAATGTGTGTATAGAGCTGTGTGCTTGCCCAATTTCTGTATTATTGTGAATCTTACCAAATTCTGCAAGGGTCACTATTAGGGACTTCAGCTCCACGGGAATATGTCACTCCATTAATCACACACTCTGTGACTGTCAGTGTGCACGTATGCAAGACAAAAACAGTGACATAATATTATGTTGCAGCACTTCATTAGCGTGCTATACCAATACTGTGTACAGTACATGCAAGTCAAATCACAGTTTTGAGTACTAAACTGAAGGCACTGCTTATAGACCACAACGTGATAACATGGATTACAGGGCATACAGTTGTCATCTACATACGTATAAATTATACAAACATCGGTCCACACAAGACTCCACACACAAACAGACATACACGTACTTGGAACACAAACACAACATTGGTCTGGACGTGATTCCATCTTTTCTCCCGCCCGACAAGGTCTACAGGTTGTAGTCTGTGAAAATGAATGTTGAAAATGTATATACATAGTTTGTAACTGAATAGAAATTGAGGAAATGCATTAGCCCATTATTAATCACTGTAATGATAGCTACAACTTCCACACATTCCTGGTCACATATCCATACTAATTCAACAAAGGCACATGTAGCCGTCTCAACTAGAGTTCTAAAAATGAGGATATTCCTTTAACAAGGAGAAAAACAGGGTGGCATCACCAATTTGGCTTAAACTATCCTTTTTGCCAATAAAAGAGTATAATCACAAGTAGCTATATGTTGAAATGATGGAATGTTTGAAACGGGAGTGCTTGAGCAAAAATTTTAATCCATGTGTACATCACTATAATCAACTGGAATTAAAATGACAATAATCTGCACAACTCACAGAACATGATTGCTGATCAGGTTGGGTAGGATCGCATTGGCTGCAGAAAGCATAAACACAATGTGCAAATAAAAACAACGTGCTGATGAGATGTGAGTGCTTTCACAGCGATAAGAGAGTAAAGAGATGAATCACTGAACAGTTCCTAAAGCAATGATTTACATTAAAAATTACATAACCTTCAAGAGAGAGTAACACACAATACCATACAGTAACTAATATATACTACTAATATAAACTAATATAAGCACACACAGAGGAGAGCAACACAAGATGGCTTGCAGCAGGTCAAGAGACCTGCTTACTAAGGACAGTAAACCTGTAAGCAATATGACTCACCAAGTTTCACATGGGTCATTGTTGGGGATGTCGTCCCCAACATTGTATGTCACACCATCAATCACACATTCGGTGACTGTTGGGATGAAGAAATTGGATGAACAAGGACGCATGCACAGAAGCCATTCATCAGATTCAACCATAGACGCACGAAAGAACAGGACTGGCAATGCGAGCTGGAAGTTGCCGGAGGGTCGTACAGGCAACATGTTTTGTTAGTAACGAGAAACTAGCAAAAGTAATGAAAATAGCTGCTCCTAGCTAAATTGCACTCGTTCTTGCCAATATACGAAAGAATTGCTAGCATAGCTTGGCCTAGTTGCATGAAGGTGTCCTTCCTGTGGTATCATTCCTTCACGGCATGCGAGCAGCTTTAGAAGGGCCAGGATATAAATCAAAATTTATTACAGTAAAAGCATTAGGACCGCAATAAATCGCTGCCTACGCAATGCACCACGGATAGCAGTTAGCATCTGTACCATTAGACTCACCGAAAACTCCTTCGCTCCCAAGTTCATTCGTACACAACGTTCCCTTTTGGGAGTGAAGGATCTCGGCGTACGAGCGTCCCACGAAGATGTGAGTTTCACATTGCCATAGGTCACTTGTAGTTGTATCGTTTCCGCTGGGTATGCGGTGGGTATGTCGAAAGAGGCCAACGATATACGGCAATTTGTAAGCGAACCCGTCGCAAAATCTGCTCATTAGCACCTTTCCTTGGTTACGGAAGCTGTAGACCCTACTACAATATAACAGATAGGGAATTTATTGGACTTCCAGTTCTTGTTGTCAGTCCTGTTCCTTTGTGCGTCTATGATTGAACATGCCACAGTGATATGTATGTACTTTGAACCTGCCTTTACTGTGCAATGTGCAATATGTGTTAATGCATTTATATTATACCCATAGTGACAGAACTCAGAACCTGCAGCACAACTTCCAAATGTACTGCGGCCAATGCTCAACAAGGACACAATACAACGCGACAATAAGTATGCTTTCTAGCAAGGCTAAATGCATAATACAGCTCTTAGCATCTTATACATCACATGCAACACAAAAGAACTGCACACACAGACATACGTACTTGGTACGCAACGAGGACAGCATAGATCTGGGAAGGACATCACTTTTTCTCCAGGAGCACATGTGATTGGATCACATGGTACAGTCTATTAAAAATGATACATAAAAGTGTGTGAGTGATATATAGCCACCTATATATAGTTAAGGTGGCTGGGTCACCAAATGTAGCAACACATCACAACACTACAGGGAAAAAACAGTGGTCATTCAGCAATTTATAGCATTTAGTCCTGGGACATATGTATAAATTATGAAGTTTTTTACGTACATACGCAGTGCGCTACCACGCATTTGCGTAATCAAAACCTGTTTTGCATGCTACCTTTGACGAAAAAGCACCTATCTCCATTCTATTCACCCTCATTACGAAGATGCGAATGCACTACATCATTCTCTTTATGCATCGTACTCTGCTGTACAGATGAGAGGAAGAAAATCCAAAAAAACTCCACAACAGGCGAATATTATTATGTAAAAAGTACTGACTAGTATTGTACCACATCAACTAATAGGCACGTAGCGTACATATTATATGTAGGATGATGCACTCCAGATTCATGAGTGTGCAGGTAAGCCAAGTTTGAAGTGAGTTGTGAAGTAAAATACTTATTCTATTATTCTATTTCTACTTCTACTTATAACACTTATTAGTTTAATTCTTAGTCATTCCAACATATTTGCCAACTAGCTAAATCTTTGTGATTGACTCAATTTGACAAGAGAAATGACATTGTTATTGGTTCAAAAATAAGTCGGTACAGTATATATATATATATATATATATATTTATATAAACGTGCTTTCAGAACACACAAAATCGGAAGCACAAAATACAGATGTCGAAGCAAACAATATTTCTTTCTAATCTGTCCACTTTTAGAGTGTCCATTGCAATCAGTACCCAGGTCTGCTATGAAATGAATTACTCACTGATGCAGATGGCTAAATATCATATTCTCCAATTATTCATTTTCAAATGAGCAAGTTGGTGCGTGAAATGGTGTGACACCAGCACAGAAAATAAATCTTCCCACCAATACACTACTTCAGGACAAAGTACAAAATTAAGATTATTGAATACTTGGGTTAGTACCACTAAGCAGAAAGAGGTCTGTGCAACTCACTAGACAATTTTGTAGATCTGGCTGCATTGGATCACAAGTGCTGCAGAAAGTGACAAAGTAGTGAAGTCGGTCCTACACTAACACAACTAACACCTCAATTAAGAGATAATGGTTGTTATCATTGTCTGCATTACAAGCTATCTTACCTTAAATGGTTGCCTCAAGTGGAAAGGTGCCAGGTGTGACTACCTTTCAGTGCTCACACCATATTCATCTCCATACAGAGTATTTGCTTTTAACATGGGACTATTCACCATCACCACCAATATTTCATACTACACTATCACTCATTTTGGAAAGGTTACGTAAATAGTGTTTGTAATACACAATTCATTTAAAGTGCCCCAGAAGCAATATACGTACTTCATTTCATATTTATGTAGTACAAGTCTCCTCGATATATTCAGATTGCCTAACCTTTTTAGTTAGTAAAATTGCTGTCTTCGCACCGCTTTTGATAGTTTCCGTCACCCGCCACAAAAGTGCGGGATATTGCCACGCTCCTGTGACGCAAATATTCCAAATGTGTATGTTTTCATTAGGATTATAGCGAAGGAGAGGACCTTGGTTAAGGACTTCGGCACGTCATATTCCTACAATTGGTCAATGCCCCCAAAGGTGTACCCCATGGATGCACACATGGAGTTTTTACTGCTACCTCAAATAAGAGCTAGGAGCAGCGTGAGTTCTGCGAGTTTTCTTTTTGTTATTTGTTTCTCATCTCGTACCCAAATACAACTGCATTAGTTCCTCACTTTCTTCTACTGGGAAGGACCTGAGTGCGAGACTGTTCATTCACCTCTCTCAACCCATAGAAGAAGACTCGTTAGCTACGCCAGTGGTACTGTGTCAGCTGTCTGCACCAGGTTCCTAATTTGACCCTATTAATAGATGACCTCACACCCGTCTCATTTCCCAGAGACAGTCTGTCCTCAAAAGCAAGCTGATTTAATCAACAGACAGGAGCTGCGATAGTGTGGAGCTAAATGATATAGAGCAAATTCAGTACACAACATCCTTGTGCCTTGAGATTTCAAGAATGTGCTCTTGTATGCAACTGTGGTATAGCTCGTTTTAACTACCAGGTACACAGTACCTTTCTGAACGTAGTGGATTTGACAGTCAGCCATATCTTCGCAATGGAAAGTATCGACAGTTGCAAACCTTGTTTCGGTTTGAGAGGTTTTGTGACTATTGCATTTGTCCCTGCTTTCGTGGTGGGCAGTAGGTGAAAATTGTCAAAAACGATTCAAGGACAGCGTACTTGCCAACTGAAACGTTATAGGCAGTCAGAATAGGAAAGACTTGTACTACGCAAGAATGAAATTAAAAAAAATGCTTCAGTGGTAGTTTAAATAGAATTGCAACTAATGTGCCCCCATAAAGTAGTTTGACCGAGTCAGCAGAGCACACGGTAGAAATAGCTAAAATATACTCACCAAAGTTGACATGGGTCACTTTTGGGAATGAGCTGACGAACAGTGTATGAGACACCATCAATCAAACACCCAGCTGTAGTTTATAAAGCAAAATGTCATCAGATTATAGTACACGGATCATTAATTCTGTACATCTAAGAAAACAATGAGATAATTGTCACACAATATATATAATTGTACCCACCTGTGCATGTCAGTCCATCACCAATGAATCCTCTATTGCAGGCACACATGAAGGACCCCAGTGTGTTGGTACACACAGCATTTGCATCGCAAGGAGTAGTCAGGCATTCATTGACATCTGAATGAATGAATGAAAACACACACACACACAATTCACTATGTGCCCCACTACATGTTAGCTTATGCAACAATGAACAAACCTGTGCAGGTGAGTCCATCTCCCTGGTATCCATTGTTACAGACACAAGTGAAGGACCCAGGTGTGTTGGTACACACAGCATTCTCATCGCAAGGTGACTGTGACTGCTCCACACATTCATTAATATCTAAAGGAGTAGTACGCACACATTATTTTGCAGGTAGACTTCAGTGCCTCGTAATTCTAGGAAGTCCACACAGTACTGAAGTACTGACCTGTACAAGTGAACCCATCACCGCTGTATCCTTCATTGCAGGTACAAGTGAAGGACCCGGGAGTGTTGACGCAGTTAGCATTGTCGTCACATGGAAACGCCACCTCACATTCATGAATATCTGAAAAGTACGAATTATAGTAAAATGCACTGTCCCCAATAATCAAATGTCACATTTGCACTTGCCACCCTCTATTTATTCTCCTGTCACACTTATCTGGCATGTTCAGTTTTGTACAATTGAGGAAGGCCCTATTGGGGCCCAAACATCTTTTCAATTTTGAACAGTATACCATGTGGTTGATACGCTCAACAACTCGCCCCCTTGCCATAGTACAATGCGTTATGGTGTAAGACTCAAACATCAATCCTCAATAGGTCTATCTACAGTAGTTGAAAAATGTTCTAATCTGGATTAACAAGAAGGTTAGTAATCTAAAATAATCACGTCTCCAAACAGTCTGATCAGATCTAAAAGGGTGCACTGCGGCAGCTACAATGTGCATGGTTTACAACAGCTCTGCGTCTGCAAAGCCTTCAGTGCTTGCTTGCTTCAAGGAACACATTATAAATGGGGAGATTGCACTATATACTCTGAATGCAGTAAAAGGCACACATCACACATCAGTATGAAACAAATGGCACACAAAGAAGAGAGCCAGATCTGTAATGTTGGGAAGGGTCTACCGTCCAAGGGCACAATAAAATCCCTTTCACACAGACACTGCTAATCCGGATTAGATCCATTCACATGACCATTTCACTGTAACTCTGCCCTATGCGTGAACGGCTAATTTCAAGATAGCGTTCGAAGAGCTACTGGTAATTGTGTTGTTGTTTTGGTTGCGCTCAGCGATTGGGGTCGGCAAGCTAGGAGAGTACGAGCTTCGGAACTACGGAGACTCCACGACACAATAGCAGAGGCACAGTGGGAAATATCGCTACACACAAGCCTTGCAATGTTGCGACGACTTTTACGAGGGTGGCAGGTGGACAGAGCATTGTGAAAGGGGTTTAATGGGGTAATCCATGTCCACGTTAAAAGCACAGAGTTAACACCACGTAATTAACACATCAAACTGACCTGTACAAGTCCGTCCATCTCCACTGTATCCCTCATTGCAGACACAAGTGAAGGAACCAATTGTGTTGGTACATTGAGCATTTGAATCACAAGGAAACTGTTCCTGGCATTCATCAATATCTGAAAGGGGGGCAATAGGCATGCAAGATAATTAATACGTACATACGTATATAAGACACTGTACTGACTGCACGTTATCACTTACAAGTGGATTGACTTGGAATAAATACACTAGTTCATGTAAGCCAATTGCATTTCAGCATTCAAATACTGACCTGCGCAAGTCATTCCGTCTCCCCTGTATCCCTCACTGCAGGCACAAGTGAAGGACCCAGGTGTGTTGGTACACACAGCATTCTCATCACAAGGTGTCTGCTCCACACATTCATTAATATCTGTGAATTAGAATGAAAAATGTGTATAGTGTATTAATTTTAGTAAAACAAACGAGACCTACGGTACATGTCACAAGTTACTTATGGAATCTTGCGGATTTGCCGCGTAGATTTTCTGCAAATCTCCGAGCGGCGAAGTGCGGATGTCCGTGAGCCTTCCGCGGAATCATCGCTGGATATCTGCGGAATCATCGCTGAGTATTCGCGGAACATCCGTAGGGCACCCTCGGAATGTTCTGCTGAAGGTTTGCGTAGAACATTCGAAGGAGATTTAGCTTCACGTAGTCAGCGAATTATGCAATCCCACTCCACCTGGGGGTGGCTGTTACCCAGGATACGGGCAGGTGTCAGAATAGTTGTGGTCACCGCGATGATGTTTAATAATATGCACGTTCCGCGGACTCAGCACAGATGCAGACAATCCGCTGATTCACTACAGACGATCCGCAGAGATGCCGAATACATTCCGCTAATTTCTGCGCAGGTTTTCACGGAAAGCAGCGACGGATTACCGCGGAATTCGTCGGATTTCCGTAAGTAACTTGTGACATGTAACTTGTGACATGTATGTATATACTTCACGGCACTAATACTAAGATATTTGGAAGAATTGGCAAGGGACATGACTCCACTGCACTATAATTAAGTATGAAAAGTATTAAGAGCACGTAAGTAAACCATTAGGTCTTGTCGAGGCCTATTCATTAAAATTGCATGTGTGAAGTCCCATTAAAGGCATTTGAGTCAAACATAAACAAGGCTGTTATGATTCTTTTTTTAGCTATCAAACTAAAATAGTGCTGCACATGTATTTTATCAGGCTTATCTTCTGTCTAGTCACCTATTTTGACGAAATATCATAGACATCTACTTATTCAATAATATGTATAAAGCATAGGACTGTTGCTGCAGGTTTGTCGGACCCCCCGGTCCAAGTATGTATCTTACGATACTCGGAGCAGGAGTGTTATATCACTCTAGGATAGGAACAAGTGGCTCAGATGTTCAGGTTCTACACAGTTGTTCGCTAAATTAAAATGCGTAAATTAACGTACGTATCTGTAGTGTTAAGAATTTCAGGATTTTCATTCAAACTAGAGTGATTATAAAATTTACACTAAGTTTAACACACAAAAAAATCGATATTACACAATAGAATTGTAGAACCCTGTGCAACCCAATAGCTCTGTATGTGTCAATGTGTGTAACCTGATAGTGTTGTAGACGTAGGTGTAAACTATGTGGTGATTGCTAACAGCTATAGAGTGCCCTGCGCTGCTAGCCTGGTCTTTGTCTAGCTCTTTAGTCTAGTGCTAGTGTACGTATATGCACGGAACTTGCAAATTGCGAGTGAGTTGTTGAATGAGTTTGGTAATGAGATGAAGCTGTTGCCCGCGTGAAGCTGATGCGAAGATGTAATAGGAAAGCTACAGAATCACAGAAATAGCTCCTAAAGTGAAGCATCTGAATTGGGGTCTACGGCACAATGCCAAACAATGAACCAGGCCTATTAGGAGGACTGGGTTATTCCATTTCCATGACAAAGAGGGTTAAATCATGTAAACACATTAAGCTGTAGGAAATGTTTAAGCAATTTTCACTTTGTGCTTCGTACTAACACTGTATGATATGAGACTTACCTGTGCAAGTTAGTCCATCTCCCCTGAATCCCCCATTGCAGACACACGTGAAGG
Organism: Aplysina aerophoba; assembly: GCA_949841015.1. Taxonomy (NCBI): domain Eukaryota; kingdom Metazoa; phylum Porifera; class Demospongiae; order Verongiida; family Aplysinidae; genus Aplysina; species Aplysina aerophoba. Next base: position 8,328,991 of record OX465034.1, read on the forward strand.
ACCCAATTGAGTTGGTACACTCAGCATTCTCATCACAAGGTGACTGATCCTCACATTCATCAATATCTGAAAGAGTAACGTTAACACGCAGGGAGGCACATCACTACGTTGTCTGTATAAGTGTATTTAGAATAGAATTACCACACAACTGCCCAGTCAACACTGAAGTACTGACCTGCACACGTGATCCCATCTCCTCTGTATCCCTCATTGCAGGCACAAGTGAAGGACCCAGGTGTGTTGGTACACACAGCATTTGCATCACAAGGTGACTGCTCCAAGCATTCATCAATATCTAAAGGAGTAAGAGTAGTACAACGTCATGTAATAAATAGAGATAACCACAAAAACTAAAGTATGGGTGATAAACAGTGAGGCTCTGACCTGCACACGTGATCCCATCTCCCTGGTATCCATTGTTGCAGACACAAGTGAAGGACCCAGGTGTGTTGGTACACACAGCATTCTCATCACAAGGTGACTGCTCCAAACATTCATCAATATCTAAGATGCCATAATTGTGGCAAAAGGCATAATAAGGCAATGCTTCACCATGATAGTAATAATCAAACAGCACAGGTCAATTCCCCAGAATTGTTGCATTTTCAACGACTGTGCATTGATGCAATTCAAAGCAACATACGTATCGTACTTACCTGCTGCAATGAAAAGCTGAGGTACGATCCTAGTATGTGAGTGGAGAATGATGTGTAGGCACTATCAGGCATTTATACACGTAGTTAATTGATGCTAACGCTTTAGTGGAGAGGGTCTAATAATGATGGAAGTACATCATATAAAGCAGGACTTAATAGATGGGAGAGACAACTGACAGGCGGAAACATTACAGAAGAAGTGTAACAGCTGAAGAAGGCCCTCGAGGCCGAAACATTCTGTTATTGACTTTCTATGCCACGTGAATTGCTCACGAATTCACTCATTTCAAATTACAGAAGACGTACTTGAGGATATGCTACAAAGCTATAACAAAAACAGTAGGATAATATGATGACAAAGGAGCTACACTGACAATAGCTAGCCTCTCTGCTTCCAGGTTCTAATGCTGCACAGGTTTTAAAAGACGTTTCAGCCATGATAGGCTTAGGCAAATGCGTATAAAAAAGCAGTTTTTTGTACGAAGTTGACTAAGGCTTATGTGGCCAAAATGTCCTGCAATCCTGCTGCTATTGATTGATTGGTTCTGCTACGTACATGCTCAAAATTTGCCAGTTGTCACAACGTAGCAATGAGCCTCTATAATATCGACATGTTACATGGTTTCCTAATGAAGGGCACTATTGCAGAAGTTGCATTCACACGGAGTGTTTGAGCTGGACGCTAAAGGTACAGACTTCTCAGCCTATTGTGTCACCCAGTAAGGATGTTCACACTCTTGATTCTTTGTGATTGTAATTAGCTTTCACTGACTGCTATAGTTGCTGATATTGGCCATCGAATGATGTTTTTGTACTGGGTGCAATTTTCGGTGCTTGACTGCAACCAGTGGGAAGAACTGGAAGATGAAATAACCTTCCTGGTGAAAGCTCAGTCACTACCACATATTCCTTTAGCTAGCAGTATGAATGTAACTAGTAGTGTGTTTCTCAACATGAGACTTCGCCCATGACGTCTAAACATGTCATCCGTAAATACGAGGAAGCTGTTTCATGTCGTGTAAACTCGAATAAAAGGTTAACTCAGCGTTGTGTCGCACACTCAAGCATCAACTTCATATCCGTCTTCTCGACCGAACAGGCTGTCTCCATCCTTGTGCGAGGGAAGCAGCAAAGAGCAAGAACGACCTACAGTTCTTCTGGGACGCAGCTGTACACGGCAAAATCCTTACTATTACCGTTTCGGCTGTAATTAGGCACTAGAAGATGCATTACGAGCCTGCTTGTATATTCTTCGGGCGCCGCCATTTGATCTCTGGAATTCAGGGGTTCGGAGGGGATTATAAACTCCGGAACAAAAGGGTTCACAATTGGTCACACATTTTACGTAATCAGTTTTCATCCATTTGAGATAAGATTGAGTAGTAAATGAGATGTAGGATTTGAGGAGTGCCTACAAGTATTGAAGAAGTGTGCTTCAAGGAATGCATTCAATAGGGATTCATAACAGTGAAATATATCCACAATATGTGCGTATATCCATAATTATGGTTCAAAACCAAACTTCACATAGAAGAGCTTGTCAAATGAGCTATGTCCGAAAAGCTAGGAAACAAGTAAATTGGCTTCTTATAAAATACAAAATCACTGACCTGTACAAGTCAGTCCATCTCCACTGTATCCCTCATTGCAGACACATGTGAAGGATCCAATTGTGTTGCTACATTGAGCATTTGAATCACAAGGAGACTGTTCCTGGCATTCGTTGATATCTAAAAGGGTAATAATCAGGCAAGATAATTTCAATACAACAGTGGTTCTTATACAGGAGTACTGGCATAGCATTACATTAACACACAAACCACAGTTTGCCCATTCAGCATTGAAGCATACTGACCTGTGCAAGTCCGGCCATCTCCCCTGAACCCATCATTGCAGGCACACGCGAAGGAACCAATTGAGTTGGTACACACAGCATTCTCATCACAAGGCGACTGCTCCATACATTCATTAATATCTGTGAATTAGAATAATGAGTTCAATGTCTTGAGAAGACAGTACATGGCAACAAGTAAACTGGCTTCTTAGAGATAATAGCTCAATCTATGTCCATGTCAAAGGGGTGGCATATGGTAAACAGAGTAGAATACAGCACTATAAAATACCAAACCGAAATTAAAGTTACCTGTACAAGTCCGTCCATCCCCACTGTATCCCTCATTGCAGACACAAGTGAAGGACCCAATTGAGTTGGTACATTGAGCATTTGAATCACAAGGAGACTGTTCCTGGCATTCGTCGATATCTGAAAGGGGGGCAATAAGCATGCACTATATGTTCACTAAAAAGTGGTTCTTACAGGAGTACTGGCATAGCATTACATTAACACACAAACCACAGTTTGCCCATTCAGCATTGAAGCATACTGACCTGTACAAGTCTGGCCATCTCCCCTGAATCCTTCATTGCAGGCACAAGTGAAGGACCCAATTGAGTTGGTACACACAGCATTCTCATCACAAGGCAACTGCTCCATACATTCATTAATATCTGTGAATTAAAATAATGAGTTCAATGTCTTGAGAAGACAGTACTTCACTGAAACATAATACAGATAATTAAATTGCTTTACATATTGGAATTAATTAACTGGTCATATCCGCAACAGTACATTCCATGCAAACCTCACTTGCATTATAGCGTGTCCAAGGGTTAACATGCATATACATACCAGTGCACGTAAATCCATTTCCAGTGAAGCCTGGTCTACAGGCACACGTGAAAGACCCTGGTGTGTTGGTGCAGATCGCACTTGAATCACAAGGATCACCAATCAAACATTCATTGACATCTAGAGTGGCAAATGATAAGACAGGTTACAGGTCAGTGGTAAGAAACTACTTGTGGACACAAAATATCACAATAGCTTATGCAACAATGAACAAGAGTAACCTGTGCAGGTGAATCCATCTCCCTGGTATCCATTGTTGCAGACACAAGTGAAGGACCCAATTGAGTTGGTGCATTGAGCATTCTGATCACAAGGCGACTGTTCCACACATTCATTTGTATCTGAAGGAGTACATTGATTTCCAGGAAGACTTTAGTTCCTACAAACTTAGGTACTATGTGACATACAATTCAAGCAAGACTACAAGAATACACAGTACTGAAGTGCTGACCTGTGCAATTAAAACCATCTCCGCTGTATCCATCATTGCAGGTGCAAATGAAGGACCCAGGAGTGTTGACGCAGTTAGCATTTTCATCACAAGGAAGCACCACCTCACATTCATGAATATCTGAACAGTATGAATTAATATTACAATGCAAATGCTGTAATACTCAAACATCCTTGATAGATCTATCTACAGTTACGTAAATCACATAAAAGTATTTAATCTGTTGTAAGAAGAATAGACGTATACAGTATATCTGAGGCAGGAGTCCGTCAACTTTTTCTAGTTGCTTGACCGACTCGTGCCATGGTGACCTAGATCATTTAGCCCGACTGCTTTAGCCGACAAGAGGCAGCCATTTGGCAATGGGACTCTAAATAACAGCAACTGTTCCTTGAATTATCTGAAAATATACACCTGGAAGAGCTGATGATGTGCAACTGCTGCTTCAGTGGAGAGATCCTGGGTGGGAATGCCGCGTCACCGTAAACCACCAGGTCAGGCTATAAATTACAGGGGTCGCGCTGTAAACACGATGTCACGCTACAATTACTCAAACGAAATGACAATTACATCACAGTGCTAAGTACTGTTGGGTGTCTTCGAGAACCAGAATCATCAAGTGGACACTGGTTACCATGACAATGGGGTCTATAGCTTGGATAGTTTATATAGTAGGGGAAGTTCGGGGCAAAACCCAAGCAAGTAGATAAGAGCATAACGAAGAACTGACCTATGCAAGTTAGTCCATCTCCCTGGTATCCATCATTGCAGGCACATGTGAAGGACCCTGGTGTGTTGGTACACACAGCATTTGCATCACAAGGTGATTGCTCTTGACATTCATCAACATCTAAAGGAGTAAGAGTAGCACAACGTCATGTAATAAATAGAGATAACCACAAAAACTAAAGTATGGCTGATAAACAGTGAGGCTCTGACCTGCACACATGATCCCATCTCCTCTGTATCCATTGTTGCAGACACAAGTGAAGGACCCAAGTGTGTTGGTACACACAGCATTCTCATCGCAAGGTGATTGCTCCACACATTCATCAATATCTGGAGTAAAAGATTATTCTAGGTATAGGCATTGTACATAAGACATGTTTCGCATGCACCTACATAATATGCAATATGCTTGGTAAATTTGCAGTGCCTTTTGGCGTAATGGTCTGGACCATTGCAAGCCCCGGTGAATTCAAGACCTCATTTATGGCTTGCACACAGGCCACTCATTGTTCATGCAGTAGCTGTTGCTCTGGCAGAAGCTCCTGCATTTCCTCACAAACAGATTTATTCGTAGATGCAAACTCATAGGGCGAAAGTTTGCTCACTCACACTCGCTACTCGGCAAATACTGGTTAAACTAATTCCTCTGAATAAAAAGCAGTAATAAATGCTTGATGAAAGTCATGGAGAACACAAACACGATAGTAGCATTATCTTAAGAGTCCTTAATTATTTGGAATATCTTCTGCATTTCTCCTCGCACTTCTGTCTGCCTTTTCTCTTTCCATTCACATTCTGGGCACCGACATCGCCAGCAAATGTTTAACTTTTCCCAGATGGTTCTAAACGTGCAGTTACAAAAGCACACTGGCATCGAGTAGAATATGCTATACGTTCACACAATTGGTTTTATCCCGCACGAACCTTCTGTCCATTGGAGTAAGATATCCTTCTAGCCATTATGTACATAAGTGCAGACAATCTCTTACAAACTGAAGTCAACACGTTCGTACCGCACGTTCGATATATCAGCCGCAATTATCAGGTTCACGTGCATGTACAAGCATGACCACTCGTGCCCAGGCGCGAACTGGGTGTATATATTTCACGTGGCACTACAAGTTTTGCAAAGCATAAAGACAGAGTGAAAGCCTGAGTAGAGCATGCATGAATTCATGACAGTGGCAGCAAGCAGTGCAATTTTGGCTTACCAATACAAACATTTCCCATCCTCTTATATCCATCAGTGCAAGTGCATGTAAATGAACCAATGCTGTTCGTACAAGTGGAGTGCTCTGGGCATGTTTCATTGAAGCGACACTCATCTACATCTGCATTCAAAGTTGTTGTTGACAGCAGTAAACATAGTATCATTCTACTTCAGGATAGGAAGATAATGATTATTCTTACCAATGCATACACTTCCATTCTGCACAAAGCCATCATCACAAACGCAATCAAATGAGCCAAACGTGTTCACACAAGTGGAGTTTGCTGGACATAAGGCGGTACCCTCGCATTCATCAATATCTGCAGTAAAAAACAAAGAAAGAATGCACTTACTATTATATACAATAAGCCTTTCAACATTGAGTGAATGCAAATGAAATGCGAATGCTTGCTCCTCACCGATGCAAATACCATCAAACTTCATAAAACCATCATTGCAAGGGCATTCAAAGGAGCCAAAAGTGTTATTGCACATGGAATTTTCTGGACATGATCCAGGCACTTGGCATTCATCGACATCTGCAGTGTTGTAAGGAAAGCTAGGTTAAGCAAGGTTAAAAGAAAGAGACGTACAAAGATAAAGAGAAGTATAGGCAAGAGAGTAGTATAGGCAGAAGTATAGGCAAACATTAATCCTTACCAACACATTCACTGTCATTCTTCTTGAACCCTTCATTACAGGTGCATACAAAAGAGCCAAAGGTGTTTGCACAGGTAGAGTGTTTTGGACATGATCCGATGACGTTGCATTCATCAACATCTGATGGAGGAAGGTGGCTTTTATAGCGCAAATTCGTAAGAGGCCTCAATTAATTCTTACCAATGCACACACTGCCATTCTTCATGAATCCTTCATTGCAGGTGCATACAAAAGAACCAAAGGTGTTTGCACAGGTGGAGTGGTCTGGACAGGTTCCATTGATCTCACATTCATCTACATCTGTTGGGAATTAATAGCAGGTGGGTACATTAAGCAAATATTACAAGGGATAAAAGGAAAATCCTTACCAATGCACACAATGCCATTCTTCATGAATCCTTCGTTGCAAGTGCATACAAAAGAGCCAAAGGTGTTTGCACAGGTGGAGTGTTCTGGACATGATCGAATCATGTCACATTCATCAACATCTGATGGAAAAAGGTAGCGTTTAAAGGCCAGATTCGTACGACGCCACTAGAATTCTTACCAATGCATACACTGCCATTCCTCATGAATCCTTCATTGCAAGTGCATACAAAAGACCCAAAGGTGTTTGAACAGGTGGAGTGATCTGGACAGGTTCCATTGATCTGACATTCATCCACATCTGCAATGAATCAATAACATGTGGGGATATAAAGTGAATCATTGATCTGACATTCATCCATATCTGTATAAATAGATATAATAAATGAACAGGTGTTCATCTGCAGTAGTTACTATTGAGCTTCTAGGAATAATTGTGCAAGACAAGAGTGTGCAAGGAACCCAAAGGCGATTACAATAAACATGTTATGCAGTATAGAAGTGGCAAACTATCTTATTGTAGGAATAGTCATGCACACAGTGCAGTTGGGTGCATCTGCTTTCTGATCCAAGGAAATAATGGTCAAACATAACCAGCTTTGTACCAGTAAAGAAGAACAAGCACTTCATACTGATGGCAGCTTAAAATAGAGTATAGCACTAGGGATGTGTAGTAGCTGCCACTTCTGCAGCCACCCAGAAGCACTTAAAGAGGAAAGGCAACTTTATTCCTGAGGACAAAGTTTCTATGGTGTTCTAATCGATGATGACAATTATCAGCTATGCACAGTAAAGCACATGTGCATCCGAAGTATGCCAGTATTGCTCATCGTTCGGCGAAGGCATTGCATACCATCTGACTTTCTTGCTTCAATGCTCAACTGGTAAATATCACTTGAACAGATAACCTTGACGTCATTGACTAGAATGCTTCAGGTACATTGTCCATGGGAAAAAATGGAAGGTAAATCCTTACCTATGCATGCACTGCCATTCTTAACGAATCCCTTACTACTTATTTAAATTAATTACTAGGCATACGCATAGCGCATAAGACATGCCTCGTGTGCAAATGAGTTGTATATGCAGAAAAGTCGTAATATGTTGAGATTGTCTCATTGCCGCTTTACCTATTGTCTCCCCATTGCTTTGTCCATTGTCTCGCTTTCTTGCTAACAATGGCAGGTTGTTCTTGGACGAATATTTTGTGTACCAGGAGAGTGTTATACAGCATTTGTAGAGATGAAGAGCTCCGAGTGTGAATATGCGGACGATACGAACACCGAAAGGGTGGCTATTGCGCATTGCACCAGCACATATCAGAGTGGGGGAGGGAGCCTATCGACTGACTGTGGAACGCCTGCGGATGCCACAGAGTTGAGTAAACCATTGAAAAGCGTCCCACGCAGCTGCAGAGCTACGTATATACCACTCTGCATAAGCATGCGCAACTGTAGCAGTGTCAAGCTGCTTGCATACGGTGCGGTCATATGTACGTATATACATACCAAAATCTCGAATACAACGCGATCATTACCCTCGCTGACACTCGCCGCTCGGCAATTATTATTAATTACTATTTTCAAACTGTTTTGAGAAAGTATATGGTCTGTCTGCTGGTCACCTAAAACTGTTCAGTGCCCTGACCACGCGGCCAGCATTTGTACAATCGTATGCTTCGTTCAAAGCGATTGCATAATATTTCATACACATATCTTCCGCATGAAAGCGGTTGATCCTTTCCATGGATCATACAATGGATGTGGTTGTACTGTTCTGTGATTGTTTTGCAAAGCAGAACATTAGTATCATATTGTCACATACTGCATATTCACGCTTTGCTACATGTTATCATTGAATGGGAGAAGGGCACGGTTGGGTGTACGATTTCTGATGCTTACCAATGCATACACTGCCATTCTTCATGAATCCTTCATTGCAAGTGCATACAAAAGAGCCAAAGGTGTTTGCACAAGTGGAACGTTCTGGACAGGTTCCATTGATCTCACATTCATTCACATCTGTAAAGAATTAATAACAGTTAGGCTATCAAGCGACTGCTATACACCAGATAAATTTCACATTCATCCACATCTGCAATAAAGTATTAATAAACAAGTGTGGTCCGGTGGGTGCAATGGTGGAAATGTTAAGATTTCAGAGATGAGAAGCAAATTCTTACCAAGGCACACACTGCCATTCTTCATGAATCCTTCATTACAGGTGCATACAAAAGAGCCAAAGGTATTTGCACAGGTGGAGTGCTCTGGACAAGTCCCATTGATCTCACATTCGTCCAAATCTGTATAAAACATCAATACCAGCTGAGGATATAAAGTGAATACTATTATTATATCAAGAGGTGGGTAGTATACTGGTATATAGTGGTATCGCAGAATTGCATTGATACCGTTCCGGTATACGTAGATTTGTATGTTTGTAATAACGTAAACCGGATACTGATTATGCCATGAAATAACCATTTAATTAGCCTCAGTAACATTTGGAACTGTAACTGGCAAGCAAGATATTAATTAAGCTTCTCAGCAACATTACCCTTCTTGAACATCTCTGAAAACAACTTTCGCACGTTGGGTAGACGGCGAAATGGTAACAAAGCCGATTTTTGACCGGATGAACCGAAACCTCCAGGGAGGCCATTTTGTTGTGTAGCTTGTTTCTGTACCGGTTGTAAAAGATTGTTACCGATGTTTCAAGAATCGGTAGCGTTGTGTTTAGGTCAAAATGGAAGGAGCTCACAGACGCATTTAACTTATTTTATTGCTAAGGACTCGTACGGTTGGGAAAATGTTATTTTTATCATTAAAAGCTCTTATGAACTTCGCAGCATGTTATTGAGAGGAGCTTGCAAGGCAGCTACTCCAGTAGTAGGTATGTAGTTATATCGCAATAATAATAAAAAATACTATTCTACTAGATATATCCATACCGCCTACCCCTAATTATATATGGGATGAAAGGTAAACCCTTACCAATGCACACACTGCCATTCTTCATGAATCCTTCATTGCAAGTGCATACAAAAGAACCAAATATGTTTGCACAGGTGGAGTGTTCCGGACAGGTTCCATTGATCTCACATTCATCTACATCTACAATATAGCATAATTAAATAGGTGTGCATTCAGATGGTGCAAGGGTGGAAATTTAACAGTTCAGAGATGAGAAGAAAATTCTTACCAATGCACACACTGCCATTCTTCATGAATCCTTCATTGCAGGTGCATACAAAAGAGCCAAAAGTGTTTGCACAGGTGGAGTGTTCTGGACAGGTTCCATTGATCTCACATTCATCTACATCTGCATTGAATAAAAAACAGGTGGGGATATACAGTGAATACGGTATTCTCTCCAAACATTTGTCACAAACTGAGGCCCAAAAAATTCGTCACTTGGTCGCAATTTGAATTGGAATGAACAAGATAGCCGTGCGGTGACAAATATTCAGAATATCTTGACAAAACATAAGAGCGGGAAAACCTTGGAGCGCTTTGTTAGGGGTTGGTAATCTGCAGTCGCATTCATCTCACAACAACGAGTGAGACTGAAGCTTTAATATATTTGCTTGCTAGTTGTCTGTTGTGTATAGCTCATAAAAAGACAATTAACAAGGAACAAAGACTGCGGTGGAACGAGTGGCTGTCTCTTGTGACGAAATGGCGAATTATAGAGTGATGTGATGAACAATAGAAAACCGAAAATTCGTCAGCAATTGGATTGCAGTTGGACAGGTTTCTAGCAGGGGCAATGACAATAACCGATGATATTTACAGTGACACCTTTTAGAGAGAATATGGTACTCATATTATATTGAAAGGTAAACCCTTACCAATGCATACACTGCCATTCCTCATGAATCCTTCATTGCAAGTGCATACAAAAGAGCCAAAGTTGTTTGCACAAGTGGAGTGTTCTGGACAGGTTCCATTGATCTGACATTCATCGACATCTGTGGAGAAATCACAATAAATTAAATGAAATCATCCACATATGAAGTGAATAATTAACAGAAGACAACTATTACAAGGGAAAGACTTCAAGGCTGATAAAGAAAGTCTTACCAATGCACACACTGCCATAAATCTTTCATTGCAAGTGCGAAAGTGAGCCCTAGACATGAAGTAGCTCACCTCAGTCGCCGCCATTTATTGTAGCTACGTTTCTTTGTGTAATGTGCAGACCACTTGCAGATCCCGGAAAATTCCAGATGCCATTTATGGCTTGCGCTTAGACCACTCACCGTGTATGGGTGCTTGCTCTGGCAGTAACTAGTTGGAAAGTGTCCCATTATACCTTGACGTCTGTTTAGCCTTTCATTCACCTCGTGGTTATACCGGATGCAAGATAGTGAATCGAAGCATATGACTCTGAAACACCTGTGTACGACCTAAGTATCTTTCAAGAACGACTGCAGTAAAGTACTTTGTAAGTGCAGTCTGCTATTTCTGTGGTGTCGACTACTGGATTCGGATGTATGGCTGATACTGTATTTACTCTATAAATTCGATATTCTAATTTTTTTTTCAGGAAAATATTAGTTCAAGTGTATTCTAATCCTGACGAGCTTCCTGCCTCTCTAACTTCATCACATCTGACAGGAAGCAATACAATTTTGTCATTTGGCACAAAATTGCTGCGTGGATGGAAGAAACAGTACTTAGGAGTAGTCAGTCTAAAGGGTTGTTGCCATTTGTTTTCATTCTCAGCTGCTCGATAATAATCTTCAGTGTTGTTCAATTGCATCCAGATTGTAACTGTGGTTTGTGTGATCATTTCCATAGCACTCATACTGCAGTGATCTCGCTTTATGAAAATGTTCTAATAATTTGCTTTCGCTCTAATAGTTCGTCCAAAAATCTACAGTCATCTATATCTATACCTTCGTTCCAGCCCCATTAGCCTCAACTGGATCACAAATTGTTGAGCAAATACGTAAAAGAGACAATGTACATGAGATTTCTAATGTGTAGTGGCCATACGCACGCTAAGCCTACCAACAAAAAGTGATATATAACAACCTGTGGTAATTAATAGCACTAAGCAAACGGCTGCAAGAGAACAGTTCTAATCCCAAAACAACTTTTCTGTATACATTACAAGCACATAGCTACAGTAAGGGACAAACTTGCAAGAACTGATTTACACTATTGCACACAGCACGTCTTGTGTTAGAACTATACATTTACAATTATACATTTATGAGCAATTAAGGTAGTAGGTATAGCTAAATGCTTCCTTTAGGGCTCATTACTTCGGTACATGTAATTTCAAGACTGTACGTATAACAAACCACCTCAATTATTACAGATGTTACAGTCGAGGTTAGAAAGCGAACATTATACCGGAAGTTGATTTTGAGGAAATGGTGTCTGAAGTTTTAAACGATTTTTGACGTGAACCTCGATGTACATTTAGATTGCTTATTGTACGCTTGTAAGAATTGAAAAGGAAATTCTGATCGTCTTTGTTTCATGTGCACATGACGCTGTATCGTATAGTAACAGTGGTTATTAGATGGGAGGAGACACAAAAGTCGCGCACACTCCGCCCCAGGGCTCGTGCACTCCTTTTAAAGGAGTAGTCACTCACCTTCGGTCACACTATTAAACCTGGGTGCCAAATACACAGACGCTAGACGTTGCTTATCAGTGTAACACGTACCAACCTATTTCGTAGCTAAAGTGAACATTGTAGAGCACTCCATATGCGTCATGGCAATTATTTATGCCATGTGTTATGCACCAACATACTTCAGGAAAACTCAGGACACCAACGTGGACAGCACTGCGCTTGTTACACTCGAAGTAGCTAGAAATCTCCACAATTTCCGCCATTTAACTTGCCTCATTAATATTCATAAATTCGCGGAGAAGACAGACTAAGCGTACCTTGCCTACTTCTATGCTCTGTAGCTCTGTCGTAAAAGCGTTTTCGTTCCAAAACGTGGCACAGAGATAGACGAAGACGTGCTATGTCAGAATATGTTGAAAACACGATTTCCTAAAATCGGTTTAATGTTCGCATTCTAACCTCGACTGCCACAGATGTGATCGTCAAAGAATATTTTGGTGTAAATACTTAATTGATTGTCACTTACTTTATTGAAATAATTGGATTACAAGTCAAAGAATATTTTCCCCAAAAATTGAAGCACCCACAGGAAAAAGCTATCTAGTTGTGCTCTGAATGGCCGAGAACAACCAAACTTGGTATATAGAATCTAGTACCATGTGTGCACAAATCTATGGGAGCCCACCTCCATTTTCCATTTCATTACAACGTTATTCTCTGTGCCTATAAAAGTTGCAAATTTTGCCATAACTTGTTTATAAGTGCAATTTTCGAGGTGGGCTCCCATAGTTTTTCGCGCGTTAGTGTATATAGGCATAGGCTCTACACTACGCAGGAACTATTGAATCGATCCGGATTGCCCAAAGAATGCCGTACAAGTGGTGATACAGCTGGGACCGCCCTACCCGTCCAGTTTCCCCGCTTTGTCCCATCTTTAGCAAGGCAACTAATCCCGACAGGGCACTGTCAAAACTAAAAATATATGACCATTCGCAGATTCGCATTGATGCACAGGCAGTTCTTAGCCGGCGCTTAGCCATTGACCACAAATTTTGCTTCTAAAATAGCGATAGCCGCCTCCAAAGACAGCCTTTCAGCCACAGCCATACTACTTCTGCTGTCAGTGCAGCAATTACATTTCACACCATCCATTGATCAGTTCTTGAAAATTGACACAAATAAACGTTCTTTTGTTTCTCCTATAACTCGTGCAGGCAAGCCATGCTTGGAATAAAATATCGGATATGAGAACAAGATCTATAGCCAAACATCTGTACCAAAAATCATGCAAGTTTGATTTCGTCACTTTAGCTGTACCTACTACCTTAAATCAGCAATTGTTTGCACAGTGTTTTCGTGTTAAGCAATGTACAGATAGAACCAACAGATAATATATCGTGAAGCAATCAAATTGTGACTATTGCCTCTGCAACTATTGTAGTGAACAAATAACAAAAGAAGGCTTTTGCGAGGGAATGGCTTTAGAGCTGATAAAGGAAATCTTACCAATGCACACACTGCCATTCTTCATAAATCCTTCATTGCAAGTGCATAAGAAAGAGCCAAAGGTGTTTGCACAGGTAGAGTGATCTGGACAAGTTCCATTGATCTGACATTCATCCACATCTGTAGGGAATTAATAACAAGTGGGTACTTTAAGCAAATATTACCAGGGATGAAAGTTATACTCCTTACCAATGCACACACTGCCATTCTTCACGAATCCTTCATTGCAAGTGCATACGAAAGAGCCAAAGGTGTTTGCACAGGTGGAGTGTTCTGGACAGGTTCCATTGATCTGACATTCATCCACATCTGTAGGGAATTAATAACAAGTGGGTACACATTAAGCAAATATTACCAGGAATGAAAGTTATACTCCTTACCAATGCACACACTGCCATTCTTCATGAATCCTTCATTGCAAGTGCATACGAAAGAGCCAAAGGTGTTTGCACAGGTGGAGTGTTCTGGACAGGTTCCATTGATCTGACACTCATCCACATCTGTAGGGAATTAATAACAAGTGGGTACTTTAAGCAAATATTACCAGGGATGAAAGTTAAACTCCTTACCAATGCACACACTGCCATTCTTCATGAATCCTTCATTGCAAGTGCATACGAAAGAGCCAAAGGTATTTGCACAGGTGGATTGTTCTGGACAGGTTCCATTGATCTGACACTCATCCACATCTGTAGGGAATTAATAACAAGTGGGTACATTAAGCAAATATTACCAGGGATGAAAGTTAAACTCCTTACCAATGCACACACTGCCATTCTTCATGAATCCTTCATTGCAAGTGCATACGAAAGAGCCAAAGGTATTTGCACAGGTGGATTGTTCTGGACAGGTTCCATTGATCTGACACTCATCCACATCTGTAGGGAATTAATAACAAGTGGGTACATTAAGCAAATATTACCAGGGATGAAAGTTAAACTCCTTACCAATGCACACACTGCCATTCTTCCTGAATCCTTCATTGCAAGTGCATACGAAAGAGCCAAAGGTGTTTGCACAGGTGGAGTGTTCTGGACAGGTTCCATTGATCTGACATTCATCCACATCTGTAGGGAATTAATAACAAGTGGGTACTTTAAGCAAATATTACCAGGGATGAAAGTTAAACTCCTTACCAATGCACACACTGCCATTCTTCATGAATCCTTCATTGCAAGTGCATACGAAAGAGCCAAAGGTGTTTGCACAGGTAGAGTGTTCTGGACACGACCCATTGATCTCACATTCATCTACATCTGTGGAGATTGAGAAGAAAAGGGCACGTGTTAAAATGCAAATAGTCTCCCTGGCTAAGAAGCTCATTTCCAGGGAAGAGAAAAAGCTAACAGATCAAGAACCTCGTGGATGCAGTGCAGACATTGAAATGTACAAGGAAGGAGCTGATAAGAAATAGTGAATAGCCCTAAAACGCACTAAGCAACGGGTGTTAAGTAAGCCCATCTCCGAGAGAGTGGTAAAAAATGTGTGGATCATGAGGTAAAAATGACTTCAGAGGCAAAATGGCAGAACGACTTCACAGTCAAAGTAGATCTGAAGCCGACAGACTGTCTCAATGCATACTAGGTGCAGGCTTCCGAAAAAACATAGTGTATTAAGCAGAACTGAAGTGCATGATGTCCGAAAGAAGTGATTCTGATTGCCCATGATGCCGGAGAAAGCACAGACAGTTGTGCAATCCAAATTTAACCTTGACAGAAGAACACAGTCATACATGTATATATAAATACCCCATTGTCATAGCAATGACAGAAAATATATCATATACAAGCTAAAAGATGGGTCTAGCAGGCTAGACCGGGATATAACAGGAACTAAGAAGCCACTTATCCTCACAGGGGCTCTTAAATTCTGTTATATCATTCCCGAATATGGAATGTGTGAACGAAAACAAGGAGGTGTCAGTAAATTGGCATTGCTGCAGAACTAATCTGTCGACGAAAACACTCCAGGCAAAAGCAACAGACCTCAGTCGTTGTCTCCTTGGAGTTAGTTGCAATGGATACTACTTTCATTTAATAAATTCGTTAGTGTTGACAGACCTGTCACAACAAAGCTATGGTGCCGAGACTATGGCGCCATTTTCCCATTCTGACTAAACTACATGTGCCGGCCTATATATCAGTTGTACCCGGGTGCTTTGGTGTATATAGATTACATACCCACTCGTCTTCTACGGTATGCGCCCTGGGGCCTTGCTCGTATATAATCCATATACACCTCAGCGCTGTGGTATAACTAATACTTATCAACTTACACAAGTAATAACTTGGTGGTATATCTATCTATAAATATAGCTATGTTTACGGGGGGACAACAATGTAACATGATTAGCTGCCTTGGCTCAACAACAATATCAATTCATTTCCATCTGTAATGAATAAATAGCAGAAGTCAGCTATTAGAAGAAAATAAGTTTAAAGATGACAAGGATAATCCTTACCGATGCACACACTGCCGTTCTTCACGAATCCTTCATTACAGGTGCATACAAAAGAGCCAAAGGTGTTTGCACAGGTGGAGTGTTCCGGACATGATTCGATCATGTCGCATTCATCAACATCTGATGGAGGAAAGGTAGTTTTTATATGGCAAATTCGTACAAGTTCACAAGTAATTCATACCAATGCACACAGTGCCATTCTTCATGAATCCTTCATTGCAAGTGCATACAAAAGACCCAAAGGTGTTTGCACACGTGGAGTGTTCCGGACAGCTTCCATTGATCTTACATTCATCAACATCTGTGGGCAATTAAGAATCAATATCAATTCACTAAGACTTCTAGTGAAAGAACAACAGAAGATGGTCATTTCAAGGGAATGCTTTCAGAGATAAAAAACGTATCTTACCAATGCACACACTGCCATTCTTCATGAATCCTTCATTGCAGGTGCATACGAAAGAGCCAAAGGTGTTTGCACAGGTGGAGTGCTCTGGACAGGTCCCATTGATCAGACATTCATCTACATCTGTGGACAATAAGAATGAACACATACGGTGGCTACGGTACATGGCACAATGAAACTTTATGAAATTTGATGAATTCCGCAGAAACGCATGTACCGTATAATAGAGGAAATGTTTCAGAGATGAAACATCATTTCTTACCAATGCATACACTGCCATTCTTCATGAATCCTTCATTGCAGGTGCATACAAAAGAACCAAAGGTGTTTGCACAGGTGGAGTGTTCTGGACATGATCCGATCATGTCACATTCATCAACATCTGATGGAGGAAAGGTAGTTTTTATACGGCAAATTCGTACAAGTTCACAAGTAATTCTTACCAATGCACCCAGTGCCATTCTTCATGAATCCTTCATTGCAGGTGCATACAAAAGAGCCAAAGGTGTTTGCACAAGTGGAGTGTTCCGGACAGGTTCTACTGATCTGACATTCATCCACATCTGCAGTGAAAAAATAACAGAAGACAGTGATTTCAATCAACAACCATGAAAAAAGGTAGATCCTTACCAATGCACACACTGCCGTTCTTCATGAATCCTTCATTGCAAGTGCATACAAAAGAGCCAAAAGTGTTTGCACAGGTGGAGTGTTCTGGACAGGTTCCATTGATCTGACATTCATCTACGTCTGAATTGAAGATGTTGGGATATAAACACACTTACAATTGGCAAAGCAGCAGTTGACACTACTCACCAATGCAGGTATTCCCTAGCATTGTCATAGACTTCATGAAACCCTCATCACATGTGCAAACAAACGATCCAAAGGTGTTTGCACAGGTAGAGTGCTCTGGACAAGTGCCATTCTGTGAGCATTCATTCACATCTGATAGGAAATTCAAGCACAGAATGAGGAGAAACAATGGTTGTGAAACATGCACACTATGCCACTATTGCTGTGTACACCATTGATCACTTATGAATCAAACTACAGGACTGATAAACCTGTAGGGTTTTGCATGGAATATTCAATCTCCACGTCAATATTTGTACTGCCACTTCAATTTCAATTACCTTACCTTCACAGTAGGTTTCATTCCCAGTGAACCCTGTACGGCACATACAGGAGAATGATCCAAACGAATTAGTGCACACAGCCTCTGGTACACATGTCCCTTCAAGGGAACACTCATCAATGTCTGCAAAGAAATACATGAAAAGCAGGAGAATGCATTGTGCAATCAAACCCATTCACGGCAACATGTCAACTAGCCAATGTGGTGATGTTCTGCTCACTACATACGTACATATTACCATGGACACTTGTAACAGTAAAGTGCATGCACTCAAAAATACAGCTAGCGCTATAAATCGGATCCCCGCACATTGCTTGAGTTGGGACACTGAACAAGTTAGCGAGTAAAAAAATACACCTTCAATCAGATCTGTCTAATTGGTTCTTGGACTAGATTAATTGTAGCCACAACTATTGTTCTCCTAGCTGTTATGCTAAGGATTCTGCTCTCATGACGATGACAATTATGCCTACGTATTAACCAATATATATCAACACTTACCAGTACAGTTGGTGCCACTGCCAGAAAAGCCTTCTTTGCAAGCGCATGAATACGATCCCATTGTGTTAGCACAGAGTGCATTCACATCACAAGGATTACCTTCCGTACACTCGTTAATATCTATCAGAGGACAACAATATGTAAAATTTAACTTAAATGTATACCAATTGCCTTATATTGCAGGGCAGTCTCACCTTCGCAAGACTGGTCAATGCTATTTGGTCTGTACCCAACCTCACAGTCACAGACAAAGGAACCAAATGTGTTGCTACAGTTTCCATTATGACCACAAACATCTGGAGATGAGCATTCATTGATATCTAGAGAGACAAAAGATGCAAAACATGATTTCCCAAGTACGACATTCGATGGCACATGGATGTCAGGCATGAGGCCTCTTTGGTGCTGAGCAGGCAATACAGCACTGTAATGGGTGCTCAGCAATAATACGTTTGCATAAGTGCAAGAGGAAAAGCAGAAAACCAGCAGCGGAACCCGGAGCAAACTCGGTAATGGGAAGCAGAAACGGGAGCGATCACAAAGCAGATTGTGTAACTGAATAATGCTGGGACCCCTCGCGATTGATCAGTGACCCTAACACGACCCTAAAGCAACCGTAAAGTGACAGTAAAGCGACCCTAAAGCGACCCTAAAGTGACAGTAAAGCGACCCTCAAGTGACCCTAAAGCGACCCTAAAGTGACCCTAAAGCGACCCTAAAGCGACCCTAAAGCAACCCTAAAGCAACCCTAAAGCAACCGTAAAGTGACAGTAAAGCGACCCTAAAGCGACCCTAAAGCGACCCTAAAGTGACTGTAAAGCGACCCTAAAGTGACAGTAAAGTGACCCTAAAGCGACCCTAAAGCGACCCTAAAGCGACCCTAAAGTGACTGTAAAGCGACCCTAAAGTGACAGTAAAGTGACCCTAAAGCGACCCTAAAGCGACCCTACAGCGACCCTAAAGCCACCCTAAAGCCACCCTAACCATTAGCTTGTAGTTAAGGGAAGAATGTTTCGCGGACACAGCAGGGATGTTCTGTGGTTCACTGTGTGGCAATTCATCAGAATCTGCAACGGAATTCCTCGGTATTTGTCGCATATATGTGAGTTACTTGTGATGTACACTGTATCTGATGGGGGGGTGCCATCCCACTTTCCTCCATTTACCTAAGTTATGGTAAAGTCCTTATATAAGATATTGCCATATTGTGAAGCTGAGAATACCATGCATTGGGGTCAGAATGAAGGTAGCTACTTTAGTTAGTTAGCTATCATGCAAAGTATATCATATAGGACAATGGCTCACATGTGCCTGCTTATGCTTACTCACCTGTTACCCTAAGGGTAAGAACAAAGTTAAAGAGAACCTAGGACCAAGTAAAGAGGAAGGTCCTGGTGTTCCTGAGAACAGGTCATCCTTAGGGATGGGAAACAAGGCCTCTATAAGGTAATGCGTGTTTCTGTAGTGCCTGTAACAAGCTTTGCCGATAGTTAGCTGCGTAGCTATAATATCCATTCAATGAACACAATGTGTAATCTTCAGCACATATGGATGATCACTGCACTCATTGAATAGACAACCAGAAACTACCACACAAAATGTGATAGTTGACAGTGACGGACACCTGCACACGGCTTTTTGGAAGGTACGTTGTAATAGCTGCAGCATCTAATGGTGCACAGATACACTAACCATCACACAGGCTTCCATTACCCTGAAAACCAACATCACATTCGCAGTTGAAACTTCCTGGAGTGTTCACACAGTGACTGTTGGCAGTACACATACTTGCACCAGTGGCACACTCATCGATATCTACAGTAGAAAATGATCCAACAAACAAAATAGAACATAACATGTGTGTGGATATAGCAATTTCAGCTAATCATGTGCAAATGCAAGGGCAATCGATGACCACAATACTGTAGCATGCACCAAGGAAACTTGATAATTCGCTAACTAACCCTCACCTTCACACTCTGCGCCACTCATAGTGAAACCATCATTGCAGTTACATTGAAAAGACCCATCTGTGTTCACACAGGTTGAATCTTGCGGGCAAGCATCACTTGAATCACACTCATTAATATCTACATACACAGTGCAACAGGAATAAACACAAACTGAGTGAATGACTGACAGGAATTCCAAAATGCCATGTGAATTGCAACGTATTATTTTACGAATGGTTACTTACGTACTTATACATATCATTACGTGTATTCATAGCTTACCAGAACAAGTGAAACCATCTCCAGCATATCCAGTGTTGCATGTACATGTCAGTGGGTCGTCCATTTGCTCAATGCTAACAAAATCAGTGCAGGATGCATGACTATCGCATGGCATGTCCACAAGGCATCTGTTGTATCCTACAGGGCAAGGAAGACACAGAGTGAGAAGCAGCAACAAGCTGATAATGCATTGCAATTAATTAACTTACGAATACAACTTCGTCCATTGGTTGCCAGGTAGTAGCCATCACGACAACTGCACATTATCTGGAAAAATATTGTTGATTGCTGACAAATATGCGCACAGTTCCCATTGTTCTTGTCACAAGTCAATCCAAACAAGTCAGTCAGATCAGCCACAACTTCATCATCAGATCCACCCCCACCCCCACCTCCTCCTCCACCCCCCCCACCTCCTCCGCAGCCACCACCAAACAAGGAGCTGATGGCACAAGCTGCAGCAGCACCAACTGATCCTATTCCAACTCCTGCTGCACCGATTCCAGAGAGGAATGATCCAAGACCTGCTCCAGCACTAGGTATCAAACTCAGACTACCTGGATTGATTTGTGGTGTAGGGGTATTCACATTGGGAGTAGTAGGCGTCGTTGATGGTGGTGTTTGCATCAGAAGTCTGTTGCATATCTGTTTAGAAGCCTCTTCAGCAGCCAACTGTCCTGCCCTTCCTGCAGCAATCAAGGCTAATGCATCTGGGTTGCTTAGAATACCATCCATTATCTCATCTGCAGAATCTTTCAAAAGTGCCTCAATTATCTGGACAAATACGGACCAAGTCAACGGTTCACCAACTGGCAAATTAGCAGCAAATGAAATAGGATTGATGGTGACAGTGACAGCTGTTTGTCCTGCGAGATTGAGCTCCACAGTGCCACTGATGATGAGCGCAAAATATGGATTGCCTTCATTATCACGGTCCACCAATACAGAAGACATCAAGTTGAAAGGCGCATCAATAGCAAACTCAGCGATTGCACGTCCTAGACTGCGACATATGTCTGCAGTAGCTACATTGTCAAATTTGAAATCTGGCAGCTCCAGACTAGGAATTGGCAGAGAGGTGTAAAAGCCATTATTATTCCAATATACTGAAATCTCCATTGGTACCAGTCCATTAAACCTGTCAGTAACTTCTTTGGTGAGTGTAATAGTTGCTTCCATACGACTGTTGCCTACAGTGAGATCGATTGAACCAACAACCACATCAAACAGCCGAAATCCACCAGCTAAGGAAAAAACCGATGACCCACCACCCACTTGAATCCCAATTGATGGACCAGTCTGAGTGCACGTCATGTCGCTACTGCCACATACTGCAAATAGCGAATACTCCAAAGCTTCAGTTAGAGTGACACTGGCACCAAAGCGTCGCTCAGGCTCAGTGACCAGGGACGCCTCCAAGATTAAGGTTGGTAACACATATATGGTCACTGTTCCACGAGCGTGGAAGCCCTCGCTGTATGTAATGCCATCATTAGTCAGGTCTGCAGCTGCACTGTATATTACAATATCTGTAAATGACAAAGGGAACAAGGAAGCTGGCCAGGAAATCCCTATGTACTTGTCCACCAACTCTGCAATGTCAATGTCTGGCAAGTTGAGGCCAATAACTCGAATAGAAGGTGATTCAACTGTGGACAGGATAAGCACTGCACTGATGATGTCTCCTGAAGCACTTCCACCAGTCACACTACGTTCCACCAATGAGTGTGCAGGGGACACGAGCATCCTCTCTGCATCTCTTTTGGTCCTTCCGATGCTACCTTCTACCACAATCAGCTTAGTTGCTGACTTGTAAGTGCCAGAGAGGAAAAATACAAGCATATCACCGAACGGAATAGTAAACGTGGTTGAGAAGCCTATCGCCTCAAGGCGGCGTGGACTGTCCAGGAGCAAGAGAGCACAAGCGGAGAAATTTACAGAACTAAATGATAAAGACCCTGCTAGGAGAGCAGTGTTGGCGGTTTCATTGTATATGCCTGACAAATGCACTGGCGGCTCTTGAATATCAGCTGATAGCTGAAGCGAACTCAAGCTCCGCATTTGAGCAGCAAGGTTAATAGACGCTCCAGCAGTAATGTTCACAGATGCAGGGAGAGATATGACTCCAAACAGATTAATCATGGCAGCATCCCGGTCGTAGAGGCCTACAAGCTTTAAATTCAAGGGATCAAAAGTGGTGGTGAATTGCATCCGGCTTACACTGATTGGCGTTCCCGTGTCCATGTATACAGAGAGTTCAAACTGCAAAGATGCAAGGTCTAGCATCCCTTCTAATACAAGCTCGTTTGAGCCGAGTGTATAGTCTGCTTGAACTGTCCCTGTAAAAGGATCCTTCAGATCAGCACTAAACATGATGCGCTGAATAGCTCTTGGTTGAGATGTAAGGTTCACTTGGGCTGCAGCTGCAAGAAGTAGCTCAGTCAAATCCAGGGAGGCATTCAATAATAGTAAATCTCCATTTACATACTCACCACCGAAGATGAGTGAAAAAGGATCGTCAATTGTCCCAGCAAATTCCACCCTCTTAATATCTACGCCTTTCATTGGTGGAGGTGTCCTTTCAGCAAAGACGGTTCCAGTAAACGTAAATGTACCAACAATGAGAGTACCAGTCAAGGAAAGCTCGCTTCTGTTCCCAGGTACATAGGAACCATTTACATTGATGGACAGAGGAGAAGGCAGTTCACCAGAGATGGCAATGGACTGCAGGGAGAAGGTGCTGTCACCTTCAACAGTTAAGACACCGGTAGCTTGAAATACAACAGAAGCCACTTGTAGGGTAGACTGAAGTTCAGCAGATTGTGTTGCAGCTTCGTATTGGCCAGAAAACTCACTTTCAAATTCAATTGGAGTCATTAAAGTTCCAGAGAACAGAACAGTGTCCAAAGAAACTGGTGATGCAGTGGTATTCAATAACACGACTGCTGAGAGGGTCAGGTAGTCACTGACTTGTATAGATCCAGCTAAAGCGAACATAGCAGAAATGAAAGAGTAGTTACCTTCAACCATGAGTTGGAAAGGATCTGTAAGACTGCCCATGAATGCTACGTCAGTAAGGCCAGAAGATACATTCCGTGTTTGGTCTGCAAACTGGTAGACTAGACTAGCATTGAGATCCGCAAAAGAGTAATCTAAAAATCCCGATAGCAGTATCCTCTCAAAAGTTCCATCATAGAGACCTGCAACGGTGAGTCCGAGGGGAGGTTGGAACATTCCTGCAAAGCGGAGCTGAGACAGCTCGATGCTTCTAGGCATTGTGTCCATAATAATCAGTTGCAAAGTGGTGACAAAAGAAATCTGAGGGATCATAAATTCCCCTGACAAATCGATAACGTTGGCCATTGCTCCGTCCGAGAAGTGGTACACACCTTGCAGATTCAGATTCAAGGGGGACGAGAATACCAAGTCAACTTCCACAGATGTGATACTGGTGGATTGGTTCGACGCTACACTCAAGTTTGTTCTAACAGTCAACGAGTAGCCATCTCCATCCACATTACCTACAATCACTGCACAGGAGCAGGCACGGTTGTAAGTTCCATGGAAGGAAATGAAGTCCAGAGGAGAAGGAAACACACCACTCAACTCAATGGCACTCAGACTGGACGTCCTCTCGCCTGTTCCACTTACTCGTACTTCAAGGAGTGCAGCTGTAGTTATATTTAGTCCGGCTAAAGAAAGCTGACCAGACAGCAACGCTGTTTCAGATGTGGCATTGTAGATACCACGGAGGATGGTAGGTGGCTCTTGCAACTCTGCTGTCAGCTGAAGTGCACTTAAGCTCCTTGTGTCTCCACTGAGGTCAATGTTTGCTGTTGCAGAGACGTCCACAACAGATGGAATGCTGATTGTTCCTGACAGGTCCAGTGACTGCTGCTGTCTGTCGTACTCTCCTTCAAGTAGCAGGTTGAGTGGATCATAGGTTGTCGTAAACAGCATCTGACGAATGTGGACAGGGGTGGTAGTGTTGAAGTAGACTTCCACATCAAACAGCAGTGAGGCAAGGTCAATGGATCCATTCAGAACAAGCTCGCCTGAGCCAACCTGGTAGTTGGCTTCAACGTTTCCGGTGAAGGGTGAATTGAGTTGTCCGACAAACTGAATGCTCTGAATGCTCCTGGGTTTGGCAGTCAGGTTCACAACCGCACTGGCAGTCAGTTCCAATTCTGTAAAATCCAACAAACCGGACAGAGACAGTGTGTCGCCTGATACATATTGTCCGCTCAGTTGCAGTGTGAAGGGAGAGTCTAGAGTGCCTGTGAAGTCCACCCTACTCACTTCCACTCTACCTGTCATTGCATTTGTTTCAGCAAGAACACTCCCTGAGAAAGACAACTCTCCTAGCATCAACGTTCCGCTCAAGAGCAGCACGCTTACGTTACCTGGCATGTATGTGCCGAGCACGTCAAAAGACAGTGGATCTGACAGCATTCCTGATATCTCGATGGATTGCAGAGAAAAGGAATTACCACTGTCTACTGTCAGGTTACCAGTAGCTGCAAACTTTGCACTGCCAATCTCAAGGGAGGACTCAAGGGTTGCTTGTCGCAGTGCTGGTTGGAAGATGCCTGCAAACTCTGCTCCAAACTCTATGGGGGTGGTCAGGTTGCCCGATAAGGCAATGAACTCCAAACTAACTGGGGATGTGCTCGTGTTCAAGGACAAGTCGGAAGTGAGTGTCAGGTAGTCGCTCACAACCACTGTACCGGCTAGAGTAAACCTTCCAGAATCAAAGGAGTACGCCCCTTCTACCATGAGCTGGAAGGGATCTGTGAGACTTCCGGTAAGTGTGACGTCTGTGAGGCCCGATGATACATTCCGTGTTTGGTCTGAAAATTGGTAGACTAGACTAGCATTGAGATCAGCAAAAGAATAATCTAAAAATCCTGATAGCATTATCCTCTCTAAGGTCCCATCGTAGACACCTGCAACGGTGAGGCCGAGGGGAGGCTGGAACATTCCTGCAAAGCGGAGCTGGGACAGCTCGATGCTTCTAGGCATGGTGTCGTTGATGATCAGTTGCAAAGTGGTGACAAAAGAAATCTGAGGGATCATAAATTCCCCTGACAAATCGATAACGTTGGCCATTGCTCCGTCCGAGAAGTGGTACACACCGTGCAGATTCAGATTCAAGGGGGACGAGAACACCAAGTCGACTTCCACTGATGTGATACTGGTGGATTGGTTCGACGCTACACTCAAGTTTGTTCTAACAGTCAACGAGTAGCCATCTCCATCCACATTACCTGCAATCACTGCACAGGAGCAGGCACGGTTGTACGTTCCATGGAAGGAAATGAAGTCCAGAGGAGAAGGAAACACACCACTCAACTCTATGGCACTCAGACGGGTCGTCCTCTCGCCTGTTCCATTTACTCGCACTTCAAGGAGTGCAGCTGTAGTTATATTCAGTCCGGCTAAGGAAAGCTGACCAGACAGCGACGCCGTTTCAGATGTGGCATTGTAGAGACCACGGAGGATGGTAGGTGGCTCTTGCAACTCTGCTGTCAGCTGGAGTGCACTTAAGCTCCTTGTGTCTCCACTGAGGTCAATGTTTGCTGTTGCAGAGACGTCCACAACAGATGGAATGCTGATTGTTCCTGACAGGTCCAGTGACTGCTGCTGTCTGTCGTATTCTCCTTCAAGTAGCAGGCTGAGTGGATCATAGCTTGTCGTGAACAGCATCTGACGAATGTGGACAGGGGTGGTAGTGTTGAAGTAGACTTCCACATCAAATTGCAGAGAGGCAAGATCAATGGATCCATTCAGAACAAGCTCGCCTGAGCCAACCTGGTAGTTGGCTTCAACGCTTCCAGTGAAGGGTGAATTGAGTTGTCCGACAAACTGAATGCTCTGTATGCTCCTAGGTTTGGCAGTGAGGTTCACAACCGCACTGGCAGTCAGTTCCAATTCTGTAAAATCCAACAAACCGGACAAAGACAGTGTGTCGCCTGATACATATTGTCCGGTCAGTTGCAGCGTGAAGGGAGAGTCCAGAGTGCCTGCGAAGTCCACCCTACTCACTTCCACTCTACCTGTCATTGCATTTGTTTCAGCAAGAACACTCCCTGAGAAAGTGAACTCTCCTAGCATCAACGTTCCGCTCAAGAGCAGCACGCTTACGTTACCTGGCATGTATGTGCCAAGCACGTCAAAAGACAGTGGATCCGACAGCATTCCTGATATCTCGAGGGATTGCAATGAAAATGAATTACCACTGTCTACTGTCAGGTTTCCAGCGGCTGCAAACATTGCACCGCCAATCTCAAGAGAGGACTCAAGAGTTGCTTGTCGCAGTGCTGGTTGGAAGATGCCTGCAAACTCTGCTCCAAACTCTATGGGGGTGGTCAGGTTGCCCGATAAGGCTATGAACTCCAAACTAACTGGGGATGTGCTCGTGTTCAAGGACAAGTCGGAAGTGAGTGTTAGGTAGTCGCTCACAACCACTGTACCAGCTAGAGTAAACCTTCCAGAATCAAAGGAGTATGCCCCTTCTACCATGAGCTGGAAGGGATCTGTGAGACTTCCGGTAAGTGTGATGTCTGTGAGGCCCGATGATACATTCCGTGTTTGGTCTGAAAATTGGTAGACTAGACTAGCATTGAGATCTGCAAAAGAATAATCTAAAAATCCCGATAGCAGTATCCTCTCTAAGGTCCCATCGTAGACACCTGCAACGGTGAGGCCGAGGGGAGGCTGGAACATTCCTGCAAAGCGGAGCTGGGACAGCTCGATGCTTCTAGGCATGGTGTCGTTGATGATCAGTTGCAAGGTGGTGAAAAAAGAAATCTGAGGGATCGTAAATTCCCCTGACAAATCGATAACGTTGGCCATTGCTCCGTCCGAGAAGTGGTACACACCGTGCAGATTCAGATTCAAGGGGGACGAGAACACCAAATCGACTTCCACTGATGTGATACTGGTGGATTGGTTCGACGCTACACTCAAGTTTGTTCCAACAGTCAACGAGTAGCCATTTCCATCCACATTACCTGCAATCACTGCACAGGAGCAGGCACGGTTGTAAGTTCCATGGAAGGAAATGAAATCCAGAGGAGAAGGAAACACACCACTCAACTCAATGGCACTCAGACGGGTCGTCCTCTCGCCTGTTCCATTTACTCGTACTTCAAGGAGTGCAGCTGTAGTTATATTCAGTCCGGCTAAGGAAAGCTGACCAGATAGCGACGCCGTTTCAGATGTGGCATTGTAGAGACCACGGAGAATGGTAGGTGGCTCTTGCAACTCTGCTGTCAGCTGGATTGCACTTAAGCTCCTAGTGTCTCCACTGAGGTCAATGTTTGCTGTTGCAGAGACGTCCACAACAGATGGAATGCTGATTGTTCCTGACAGGTCCAGTGACTGCTGCTGTCTGTCGTATTCTCCTTCAAGTAGCAGGTTGAGTGGATCATAGCTTGTCGTGAACAGCATCTGACGAATGTGGACAGGGGTGGTAGTGTTGAAGTAGACTTCCACATCAAACAGCAGTGAGGCAAGGTCAATGGATCCATTCAGAACAAGCTCGCCTGAGCCAACCTGGTAGTTGGCTTCAACGTTTCCGGTGAAGGGTGAATTGAGTTGCCCGACAAACTGAATGCTCTGAATGCTCCTCGGGTTGGCAGTCAGGTTCACAACTGCACTAGCAGTCAGTTCCAATTCTGTAAAATCCAACAATCCGGACAGAGACAGTGTATCGCCTGATACATATTGTCCGGTCAGTTGCAGTGTGAAGGGAGAGTCCAGAGTGCCTGTGAAGTCCACCCTACTCACTTCCACTCTACCTGTCATTGCATTTGTTTCAGCAAGAACACTCCCTGAGAAAGACAACTCTCCTAGCATCAACGCTCCGCTCAAGAGCAGCACGCTTACGTTACCTGGCATGTATGTGCCAAGCACATCAAAAGACAGTGGATCCGACAGCATTCCTGATATCTCGATGGATTGCAGAGAAAATGAACTACTATTGTCTACTGTCAGGTTACCAGCGGCTGCAAACATTGCACCGCCAATCTCAAGGGAGGACTCAAGAGTTGCTTGTCGCAGAGCTGGTTGGAAGATGCCTGCAAACTCTGCTCCAAACTCTATGGGGGTGGTCAGGTTGCCCGATAAGGCAATGAACTCCAAACTAACTGGGGATGTGCTCGTGTTCAAGGACAAGTCGGAAGTGAGTGTCAGGTAGTCACTCACAACCACTGTACCGGCTAGAGTAAACCTTCCAGAATCAAAGGAGTACGCCCCTTCTACCATGAGCTGGAAGGGATCTGTGAGACTTCCGGTAAGTGTGACGTCTGTGAGGCCCGATGATACATTCCGTGTTTGATCTGCAAACTGGTAGACTAGACTAGCATTGAGATCCACAAAAGAATAATCTAAAAATCCCGATAGCAGTATCCTCTCTAAGGTCCCATCGTAGACACCTGCAACGGTGAGGCCGAGGGGAGGCTGGAACATTCCTGCAAAGCGGAGCTGGGACAGCTCGATGCTTCTAGGCATGGTGTCGTTGATGATCAGTTGCAAGGTGGTGACAAAAGAAATCTGAGGGATCATAAATTCCCCTGACAAATCGATAACGCTGGCCATTGCTCCGTCCGAGAAGTGGTACACACCGTGCAGATTGAGATTCAAGGGGGACGAGAACACCAAGTCGACTTCCACTGATGTGATACTGGTGGATTGGTTCGACGCTACACTCAAGTTTGTTCCAACAGTCAACGAGTAGCCATTTCCATCCACATTACCTGCAATCACTGCACAGGAGCAGGCACGGTTGTACGTTCCATGGAAGGAAATGAAATCCAGAGGAGAAGGAAACACACCACTCAACTCAATGGCACTCAGACGGGTCGTCCTCTCGCCTGTTCCATTTACTCGTACTTCAAGGAGTGCAGCTGTAGTTATATTCAGTCCGGCTAAGGAAAGCTGACCAGACAGCGACGCCGTTTCTGATGTGGCATTGTAGAGACCACGGAGGATAGTAGGTGGCTCTTGCAACTCTGCTGTCAGCTGGAGTGCACTTAAGCTCCTAGTGTCTCCACTGAGGTCAATGTTTGCTGTTGCAGAGACGTCCACAACAGATGGAATGCTGATTGTTCCTGACAGGTCCAGTGACTGCTGCTGTCTGTCGTATTCTCCTTCAAGTAGCAGGTTGAGTGGATCATAGCTTGTCGTGAACAGCATCTGACGAATGTGGACAGGGGTGGTAGTGTTGAAGTAGACTTCCACATCAAATTGCAGGGAGGCAAGATCAATGGATCCATTCAGAACAAGCTCGCCTGAGCCAACCTGGTAGTTGGCTTCAACGTTTCCGGTGAAGGGTGAATTGAGTTGCCCGACAAACTGAATGCTCTGAATGCTCCTCGGGTTGGCAGTCAGGTTCACAACTGCACTAGCAGTCAGTTCCAATTCTGTAAAATCCAACAATCCGGACAGAGATAGTGTGTCCCCTGATACATATTGTCCGCTCAGTTGCAGCGTGAAAGGAGAGTCCAGAGTGCCTGTGAAGTCCACCCTACTCACTTCCACTCTACCTGTCATTGCATTTGTTTCAGCAAGAACACTCCCTGAGAAAGACAACTCTCCTAGCATCAACGCTCCGCTCAAGAGCAGTACGCTTACGTTACCTGGCATGTATGTGCCAAGCACATCAAAAGACAGTGGATCCGACAGCATTCCTGATATCTCGATGGATTGCAGAGAAAATGAACTACTATTGTCTACTGTCAGGTTACCAGCGGCTGCAAACATTGCACCGCCAATCTCAAGGGAGGACTCAAGAGTTGCTTGTTGCAGTGCTGGTTGGAAGATGCCTGCAAACTCTGCTCCAAACTCTATGGGGGTGGTCAGGTTGCCCGATAAGGCAATGAACTCCAAACTAACTGGGGATGTGCTCGTGTTCAAGGACAAGTCGGAAGTGAGTGTCAGGTAGTCGCTCACAACCACTGTACCGGCTAGAGTAAACCTTCCAGAATCAAAGGAGTATGCCCCTTCTACCATGAGCTGGAAGGGATCTGTGAGACTTCCGGTAAGTGTGATGTCTGTGAGGCCCGATGATACATTCCGTGTTTGGTCTGAAAATTGGTAGACTAGACTAGCATTGAGATCCGCAAAAGAATAATCTAAAAATCCCGATAGCAGTATCCTCTCTAAGGTCCCATCGTAGACACCTGCAACGGTGAGGCCGAGGGGAGGCTGGAACATTCCTGCAAAGCGGAGCTGGGACAGCTCGATGCTTCTAGGCATGGTGTCGTTGATGATCAGTTGCAAGGTGGTGCCAAAAGAAATCTGAGGGATCATAAATTCCCCTGACAAATCGATAATGTTGGCCATTGCTCCGTCCGAGAAGTGGTACACACCGTGCAGATTCAGATTCAAGGGGGACGAGAACACCAAGTCGACTTCCACTGATGTGATACTGGTGGATTGGTTCGACGCTACACTCAAGTTTGTTCCAATAGTCAACGAGTAGCCATTTCCATCCACATTACCTGCAATCACTGCACAGGAGCAGGCACGGTTGTAAGTTCCATGGAAGGAAATGAAATCCAGAGGAGAAGGAAACACACCACTCAACTCTATGGCACTCAGACGGGTCGTCCTCTTGCCTGTTCCATTTACTCGCACTTCAAGGAGTGCAGCTGTAGTTATATTCAGTCCGGCTAAGGAAAGCTGACCAGACAGCGACGCCGTTTCAGATGTGGCATTGTAGAGACCACGGAGGATGGTAGGTGGCTCTTGCAACTCTGCTGTCAGCTGGAGTGCACTTAAGCTCCTAGTGTCTCCACTGAGGTCAATGTTTGCTGTTGCAGAGACGTCCACAACAGATGGAATGCTGATTGTTCCTGACAGGTCCAGTGACTGCTGCTGTCTGTCGTATTCTCCTTCAAGTAGCAGGTTGAGTGGATCATAGCTTGTCGTGAACAGCATCTGACGAATGTGGACAGGGGTGGTAGTGTTGAAGTAGACTTCCACATCAAATTGCAGGGAGGCAAGATCAATGGATCCATTCAGAACAAGCTCGCCTGAGCCAACCTGGTAGTTGGCTTCAACGTTTCCGGTGAAGGGTGAATTGAGTTGCCCGACAAACTGAATGCTCTGAATGCTCCTCGGGTTGGCAGTCAGGTTCACAACTGCACTAGCAGTCAGTTCCAATTCTGTAAAATCCAACAATCCGGACAGAGATAGTGTGTCCCCTGATACATATTGTCCGCTCAGTTGCAGCGTGAAAGGAGTGTCCAGAGTGCCTGTGAAGTCCACCCTACTCACTTCCACTCTACCTGTCATTGCATTTGTTTCAGCAAGAACACTCCCTGAGAAAGACAACTCTCCTAGCATCAACGCTCCGCTCAAGAGCAGCACGCTTACGTTACCTGGCATGTATGTGCCAAGCACATCAAAAGACAGTGGATCCGACAGCATTCCTGATATCTCGATGGATTGCAGAGAAAATGAACTACTATTGTCTACTGTCAGGTTACCAGCGGCTGCAAACATTGCACCGCCAATCTCAAGGGAGGACTCAAGAGTTGCTTGTCGCAGTGCTGGTTGGAAGATGCCTGCAAACTCTGCTCCAAACTCTATGGGGGTGGTCAGGTTGCCCGATAAGGCAATGAACTCCAAACTAACTGGGGATGTGCTCGTGTTCAAGGACAAGTCGGAAGTGAGTGTCAGGTAGTCACTCACAACCACTGTACCGGCTAGAGTAAACCTTCCAGAATCAAAGGAGTACGCCCCTTCTACCATGAGCTGGAAGGGATCTGTGAGACTTCCGGTAAGTGTGACGTCTGTGAGGCCCGATGATACATTCCGTGTTTGATCTGCAAACTGGTAGACTAGACTAGCATTGAGATCCGCAAAAGAATAATCTAAAAATCCCGATAGCAATATCCTCTCTAAGGTCCCATCGTAGACACCTGCAACGGTGAGGCCGAGGGGAGGCTGGAACATTCCTGCAAAGCGGAGCTGGGACAGCTCGATGCTTCTAGGCATGGTGTCGTTGATGATCAGTTGCAAGGTGGTGACAAAAGAAATCTGAGGGATCATAAATTCCCCTGACAAATCGATAACGCTGGCCATTGCTCCGTCCGAGAAGTGGTACACACCGTGCAGATTGAGATTCAAGGGGGACGAGAACACCAAGTCGACTTCCACTGATGTGATACTGGTGGATTGGTTCGACGCTACACTCAAGTTTGTTCCAACAGTCAACGAGTAGCCATTTCCATCCACATTACCTGCAATCACTGCACAGGAGCAGGCACGGTTGTACGTTCCATGGAAGGAAATGAAATCCAGAGGAGAAGGAAACACACCACTCAACTCAATGGCACTCAGACGGGTCGTCCTCTCGCCTGTTCCATTTACTCGTACTTCAAGGAGTGCAGCTGTAGTTATATTCAGTCCGGCTAAGGAAAGCTGACCAGACAGCGACGCCGTTTCTGATGTGGCATTGTAGAGACCACGGAGGATAGTAGGTGGCTCTTGCAACTCTGCTGTCAGCTGGAGTGCACTTAAGCTCCTAGTGTCTCCACTGAGGTCAATGTTTGCTGTAGCAGAGACGTCCACAACAGATGGAATGCTGATTGTTCCTGACAGGACCAGTGACTGCTGCTGTCTGTCGTATTCTCCTTCAAGTAGCAGGTTGAGTGCATCATAGGTTGTCGTAAACAGCATCTGACGAATGTGGACAGGGGTGGTAGTGTTGAAGTAGACTTCCACATCAAACAGCAGTGAGGCAAGGTCAATGGATCCATTCAGAACAAGCTCCCCAGAGCCAACCTGGTAGTTGGCTTCAACACTTCCGGTGAAGGGTGAATTGAGTTGTCCGACAAACTGAATGCTCTGAATGCTCCTGGGTTTGGCAGTGAGGTTCACAACCGCACTGGCAGTCAGTTCCAATTCTGTAAAATCCAACAAACCGGTCAGAGACAGTGTGTCGCCTGATACATATTGTCCGGTCAGTTGCAGCGTGAAGGGAGAGTCCAGAGTGCCTGTGAAGTCCACCCTACTCACTTCCACTCTACCTGTCATTGCATTTGTTTCAGCAAGAACACTCCCTGAGAAAGACAACTCTCCTAGCATCAACGTTCCGCTCAAGAGCAGCACGCTTACGTTACCTGGCATGTATGTGCCAAGCACATCAAAAGACAGTGGATCTGACAGCATTCCTGATATCTCGATGGATAGCAGTGAAAATGAACTACTATTGTCTACTGTCAGGTTTCCAGCGGCTGCAAACATTGCACCGCCAATCTCAAGGGAGGACTCAATAGTTGCTTGTCGCAGTGCTGGTTGGAAGATGCCTGCAAACTCTGCTCCAAACTCTATGGGGGTGGTCAGGTTGCCCGATAATGCAATGAACTCCAAACTAACTGGGGATGTGCTCGTGTTCAAGGACAAGTCGGAAGTGAGTGTCAGGTAGTCGCTCACAACCACTGTACCGTCTAGAGTAAACCTTCCAGAATCAAAGGAGTACGCCCCTTCTACCATGAGCTGGAAGGGATCTGTGAGACTTCCGGTAAGTGTGACGTCTGTGAGGCCCGATGATACATTCCGTGTTTGATCTGCAAACTGGTAGACTAGACTAGCATTGAGATCCGCAAAAGAGTAATCTAAAAATCCCGATAGCATTATCCTCTCTAAGGTCCCATCGTAGACACCTGCAACGGTGAGGCCGAGGGGAGGCTGGAACATTCCTGCAAAGCGGAGCTGGGACAGCTCGATGCTTCTAGGCATGGTGTCGTTGATGATCAGTTGCAAGGTGGTGACAAAAGAAATCTGAGGGATCATAAATTCCCCTGACAAATCGATAACGTTGGCCATTGCTCCGTCCGAGAAGTGGTACACACCATGCAGATTCAGATTCAAGGGGGACGAGAACACCAAGTCGACTTCCACTGATGTGATACTGGTGGATTGGTTCGACGCTACACTCAAGTTTGCTCCAACTGTGAACGAGTAGCCATTTCTATCCACATTACCTGCAATCACTGCACAGGAGCAGGCACGGTTGTAAGTTCCATGGAAGGAAATGAAATCCAGAGGAGAAGGAAACACACCACTCAACTCAATGGCACTCAGACGGGTCGTCCTCTCGCCTGTTCCATTTACTCGTACTTCAAGGAGTGCAGCTGTAGTTATATTCAGTCCGGCTAAAGAAAGCTGACCAGACAGCGACGCCGTTTCTGATGTGGCATTGTAGAGACCACGGAGGATGGTAGGTGGCTCTTGCAACTCTGCTGTCAGCTGAAGTGCACTTAAGCTCCTAGTGTCTCCACTGAGGTCAATGTTTGCTGTAGCAGAGACGTCCACAACAGATGGAATGCTGATTGTTCCTGACAGGTCCAGTGACTGCTGCTGTCTGTCGTATTCTCCTTCAAGTAGCAGGTTGAGTGCATCATAGGTTGTCGTAAACAGCATCTGACGAATGTGGACAGGGGTGGTAGTGTTGAAGTAGACTTCCACATCAAACAGCAGTGAGGCAAGGTCAATGGATCCATTCAGAACAAGCTCGCCTGAGCCAACCTGGTAGTTGGCTTCAACGCTTCCAGTGAAGGGTGAATTGAGTTGTCCGACAAACTGAATGCTCTGTATGCTCCTAGGTTTGGCAGTGAGGTTCACAACCGCACTGGCAGTCAGTTCCAATTCTGTAAAATCCAACAAACCGGACAGAGACAGTGTGTCGCCTAATACATATTGTCCGGTCAGTTGCAGTGTGAAGGGAGAGTCTAGAGTGCCTGTGAAGTCCACCCTACTCACTTCCACTCTACCTGTCATTGCATTTGTTTCAGCAAGAACACTCCCTGAGAAAGACAACTCTCCTAGCATCAACGTTCCACTCAAGAGCAGCACGCTTGCGTTACCTGGCATGTATGTGCCAAGCACGTCAAAAGACAGTGGATCTGACAGCATTCCTGATATCTCGATGGATTGCAGAGAAAATGAACTACTATTGTCTACTGTCAGGTTACCAGCGGCTGCAAACATTGCACCGCCAATCTCAAGGGAGGACTCAAGGGTTGCTTGTCGCTGTGTTGGTTGGAAGATGCCAGCAAACTCCGCTCCAAATTCAATGGGGGTCATCAAATTACCCGAGAATGCAACAGTTTCTAGGGAAACTGGAGATGTAGTTGTGTTCAGTGACAGGTCAGTGTTCAGAATCAAGTACTCATTGACTACTACTGTGCCAGATAGTGAGAATTGAGACATTTCAAAGGAGTATAGACCTTGAATCTGCAATGAAAAGGGATTATTGAGTCTTCCAACAAGAGAAAGATCTGTCAAGAATGCTGACATATTCTTTGCTCTATTCTCAAAGTGGTAGCCTAAGGTTGCATTAAGACTGGCAAATGTAAGGGTAATCATTCCCCCAAGAAATACTTCTTGTTCCCCAATGTTGTAATCTCCAATTAGGGCTGCTCCAAGGGGTGCCTGTAGTCTTGCCTCAAAGTGAATAGCTGAGATATTCAGTGAACTCGGATTCATGCCCATCAAAATCAGCTGTACGGAAGTTGAAAAGGTAAACTCAGGTATGACCAGTTCACCATTCAATCCGATGGTACTGGAATCACCAAGAACACCTGAGTAGACATAACTGCCCTCAAGCTGCAAGTCTGCCGGAACCGTAATTACAAGCAAGACTTCCACTGATGATATCTCCAGTGATTCATTATTCGGAAAGACAAGGTTAGTAGACATTAGGATCACATATTCAGTTTGCATAAACTGACCAGATAGCAGTGCACAGGAGCAGGTGCTGTTGTAGGTGCCACTAAAGGAAATAAAGGAAAGTGGCGGGGGGAAGACACCACTCACTTCTAGAGCATCCAGCGATAGACTCCTGGTGTCATTTGCAATAGCCAGAACTGCTGCTAAGCTGATTGAATGCATGTT
This sequence comes from Aplysina aerophoba, assembly GCA_949841015.1. Lineage (NCBI taxonomy): Eukaryota > Metazoa > Porifera > Demospongiae > Verongiida > Aplysinidae > Aplysina > Aplysina aerophoba. The sequence goes on from OX465034.1 coordinate 8,365,499, forward strand.
ATCAGGCAAGGACAGATTGCCCATGAGTACCAGCTGGTCAGTTGGAAGGCTGTGGTAACTAGCAGCAACAGTAATCATAACAGGCTCAGACATTTCGCCTCTGATTCTGAACTGTGTAAATGAGCGGTTGTCAAGGTTAATGTCACCTGTTACAGCAACTGAGATCCCTGGAACAGCTATTGTACCAGTTGCCGATAGCTCAGATGATTGTGACCGAATGCTGTACCTACCACTCAGTGTTGCACTAAATGGAGTTGAAATATTTCCGGAAAGTTCAAGCTCTGACAATGACCTAGCAGCTACATTAGCTGACAGTCTCACAGAGAACATCACAGGGCTAACCAAGAAGATACCTGAGAAACCGACCAAGCCTGTGATTCTGGAGTATGTGCCGGTAACACGAGAACTTATTGGCAGAGGTAACACTGCTGACAGATTAATATCCTGAATGATTGACCCATTACCAGAGACAAGTACAGTAGTGGAAACATTCATTACAACCTCTTCGATGACAAGCATTCCATCTACCTGAAGATCAGTAACAGTAGCATCTTTCTGCAAAGAATAACTCCCATTCAGGAATACGTTGAAAGGATCCAATAGGTTCAATGAAACCTCAACAGAATCGGCTGCTTGGACAATATTGCATGAACTATCAAATTGAAGTGATACTGCAGTGGAGATCGTAAATTCAGGGAGACTGTCGACAGAGCCACTGAGATCAACGGTGCAATCACCGGCATTAAATTGTCCAGTTACATCTACATTGACTGGAGCACCCAAATGACCAGTTACCACACTGGCCACAATCTCAGATTGCTGTAGGTCCACTTCAACTGTGTACGACAAGGTCAAACCCTGGAGGGTCAATTCTAATGCTGTGTTGAATATAATTCGCTCAGTTGCAGAATTGTACTTGCCATTTGCCACAACAGCTATATACGGTAGTTGGAGCTGGCCAACATAGTCTGCTGAAGCTAGGCTAAGGGCATCCTGTGGGTCGACAGGTACACTTGAGCGAAGGTATTCAAATCCATCAACTGTGAACTCACTAACTGTTGTTGCATTGGACACTGTAAAAAAGATGTTGCATATATATTATGTTATGTTGCATATAATGCATCTCTGCTACGTACTGTTGTTTATAATCACTCCCATAAAGTTAGTAAATAAGTATAATATTACTATGCAGTGTTATAACTGCCTTATGTCCAGGTTTCCTCCTGGACGAGAGTCCCAACATTGGAAGGAATTTTTTGCTAGACACCACTTCTGTACCCTACATATTGTCTTATCCACCATCCCAACCCCCTTAAGTTCATTCATCACCTGTCACTCACACCTACATTTAGCGCCTGCATTGTAGCCTATATAAAGCAAGTCACCCTCTGTTTTGTACTGATGAAGACAACTGCATGTTAAAACGTTTGGTAATTACCGATCAGTTTTGACTATTGAAGTCTGGTAATGGATTTAACATGTCTACCCCTAGCCACAAAGGATTCTTTTCTTCTCTACTGTTGTTCATAATCACTCACATAAAGTTAGCAAGTAAGTATAATATTGCTATGCAGTGTTATAACTGGCTTATGTCAGGTTTCCTCCTGGACGAGAGTCCCACCATTAGAAATGCAATTACTAGTCCTGTGGGCACGTTTGCAATAACTACAATAAAGTGCAACAAACGGATTTTGATGAGCATATACGCAGCAAACAAATCAATGACAATTCATTGCAGGATGTTTCAGCAACATCAGCTTTCATCAAATGCATTAAAACTATCCTGTAATTAGTTGTCCTTAATTAGATTCTGATGTACGGTACCTTCCCAGAAAAATGTTAGCATACAATTGGCATTAATTGAATTACGTGCAGCTTTAGTATGCATACGGGTGTTTTTCATCAACTGGTGTGGCACATATGGACTATGTACATTCAGAGTAACGAATCACACTAATGTGCACAAACTTGGCCACAAAGTAAGGACAAACTGTTTGCACATTCTTCCTTACCACAATTTAACTACATACGTAAATAGTGGTGGTGCTCGATTATTTCGCTATCCAGAAGGTGCGGCCTAGGTGCTCTTCAGTACTCCTTTCATGAGAATGTCCCTGGTTGTTCAATTCGTAATGGCAAATAAACTTGTAGATTGCAACCTTCAGTGTTGCATGCCCTTCTTCGGCCAAGCAGTGCGTGATGTCAAAACTCTCCCCCAGCCGGCGGTATAGAAGGGAATTAGGAAATTTACATCATCCTGACCGCCATGGAAGGACTTGAAGCACTTAAACGACATAAAACAGTGGGAAGGGAGATGCCCGCCAACAGCACACAAAGCGTTCGCACTGTAACAAACACACACAAACCTGGGACCTAAGTGTCAATGATAAGACTTTTGCAGTTTACTGTATATACTTATACCCGATCACTGCAAAATGCACAGGCGAACTACGGGTAAACATACGGTAGTGGGAATGTGCATAGTATGGTCATTAGGATTAACCCATTAAAAGTGAACTTTAAATTACGTACCTTGCTCCAGTAGCAAAGTTAAATAGCACTCCAGGATTTCTCGGACTAAACCGATGGAGATGAGCAGTTTGACGTGTGATGCTATTACCTAGGAAGTTTGTCAGTCGCTCCTATACCTTTCTAAAGAATTTCCGAATGTGCACATGGATGAAGAAGACAAGTAAGACAGCCTGAAATTTTGCGCAGAGCAGCAATTGATTCCGCATCACAGGTGTGACAAGAAAACATGATAAGCTAGCTATGAGAAGGCCCAATAACTGCGACAGATGGTGTGAGAGTGACGTCCAGCTCGGAGGCTCGTAGGTTGAGAAATACAACTTGAGTTGCGTGCACTAGTCTATGACGCATGTAGGCATCATTCACGCTTAATGGGTTAATCCACTAAAATTTTACAAGTAACAGAGTAAGAAATGGGGCATTCCACTGACCTTGGTCACAGGTAGAGTCCATGCCACTCCACACCCCATCAGCAATGCACTGTCGTTCGGTTGGTCCATTCAAGAGGTACCCAGGATCACAAATTGCAGTGATTGCCTCTCCTTGTTGGTAGACAGGTCCATCATGCTGTCCAGCATACATACCATTCGCAAGTGGTGGTTCTTCACAGATTGGTACACTATACAGAAAAAGGAATAAGCAAATAATGAGCAGCACAAAATATACAGCAGCCTTTACCTGTAGTTTCTGCAATTAACAATAATGTATCATATCCGATAAAAAAGTGAATGTACTACGCCTGTACCTACGGCCGTACATGTAAGTTAGTACACCCGTACGTACACATCGTACTACGCTCCTATATCAAATAAGTACGTACGTACGCCCCTGCACCCACCCAGCAAGAGCGAAATCAAATAACTGCTTACCAGTTCTGCATTCCTGCTGAATGATTTCTCACGTAAGCGACTCTACAAAGGTGTGACGAACTGTGTATCATAATAGCTTTGAATATCTCCCTCAGGACTTCTCCTCCGCGCTCTACGCTCACTATGAGTCTTCGGTTGGTGATAGATAAAAGCGACTCAGGAGTAAGCAGGTGAGAGTACGCTGCCAAAGATGCTGGCAATCACATTTTTCATAGCCATACTTACGTACATACGGCCGCAGCCAATTTTTCGTAGCCGAACCATGCCGGTACTGCGTCAGCAAAATCTACGCCTGTACCTTTAGAATGCTACACCTGAATATGTGAAGAGGTACGCCCGTAGGCGTAACTTAGTACGCCCGTACCCGTACTCATTCTACGCCCGTAGAACGTTTACTTTTCTTATCGAATATACCGTAAGATAAAATAAAATAAGTACAGTAAATCTAAAACAAAATATAACAGCATATATAGGGAGGAGAACGAGGGGCATCGACTACGATGTTGAATGACAACTTCCCACATACAACCTACATAATCAAGCTAAACTTTCATTGAGCATGGTCATCGTTATGTTGGCTGCTCTAACCGATCAAGTAGAGACTATTCAAAGACGTACCTTCACCTAGCTGCTAAAGTTTATGCCACTGACGCCTTGACGCACAGGTGCTTATGCAAAGCTGAAGTATCATGGTCTTGGACATAGAAAGGACAGTTTCAGATGAATCCATGCTGTCAGTTTAACAGGATCACCTGAAGTGATCCAGTGGCAAGGCATCACAGCTATAGAACCAAGAGAGCTAGACCCTCTCTACAATCTAAACTTTAATTCCTTGTCTTGTACTGCTTGTAGAACTTCTTGGGCGATTTGTTACTGTTTGGAAAAATCGAACCAGCGACACACACACACACACACACACACTGTAACCCTGAGGCACAAGCGTGCTGAGGGTTAATAATGTAATAACATTGTTAATAAGGAGAAAAATGCGTAGACTTGCGTACCTAATGCTGTCGTTGAAGCATTCTTTCATTGCTACTGAAACTGTGTTGTGGTTGATTTTGATATAATCAAATCCTACACACACAGCCAATGATGCTAGATCATCTGTGAAGTTGCTGTCACTGTCATAGTCACGTTGATCAATGATTCCCTTGACTGGCACAGATACTGACAGTTCAGCTTCCAGGGCACTGCTGTGAGGTGACGAATTGGAGCTTCGAGAGACTGGATACTGGGAATCAGGCTCACTGAATGCTTGTTGTATGATAATTGTGCCTACACAAAAGAAAGGGCATCGTAGTATTAGAAACATACATTACACATAGTACTGTTTAAATTCATATAAATGTAAAAATGACTGTGACCATCTTCGCCCTGAGGAAGGCCAGTGCATCTAACTGAAACAAACACTTATTACACCCATAGCAGTACACAGTACAAGTATGGCTGTCTGTAGCAGTCATTCAGCATCAGTTTTGAATGCCTCTGGCCTTTGAACTTACGGTCTGGATAACATGCTTGTAGCCTCAGGTTCAGAATCAACAACTGTTTAGCCAACACAGGACACATTATCCTATCAGCACACTGTTCTCCGATGGAAACTTCAGTGACACCACGGCAATCAAAGCACTCCTGCTCTGGGCTACCACACCAATTCGCCAGCCTTTCTTGATTTTGAAAAATGAAGAAATCACCACCAAACTGAAAAAGCCTGAAGTAAAGGGCATTGTGTACTTAATAAGTATCATGTGAAAACAAAGAGTTTACAGTTGCACATTATTGCTGAATAAGTACATCTTGCACGTAACAATCTCAATAAAAATACGTAGGTTGATGCCTACTCCACATAAATGTAAGCAAAAGTGGAAATGCTCTCATTAAGATGGCACAGCATGGAAGTGAAGTTACCTGTAGAATGTGCTGTCTCCCCTAACTACTTGAGGTATATCCAATCCCAGGGTAACCACAGAGCCATTTTCACCAGCTCCAGCAGGGAAAACCCCTCCTTCAGGAGGTTGGGTGGTGCACGCTTGGCAGTCAAAGGCAGAGTTGGGTTGCAGGTGCATGTCAGAAGCGTCAACTGCAAGTCCTCCTTCCATTTGTTCTAGTTGCGTAACAACACTGCCAATGCTTGTACATTGACCTGGGTGACGAAAACGACACAGCACAGTCACTATTACACGTACTATAAATTAGAAACATATACATGCATGAATAACACATACACACATATTGTAAGGTGAGCGCAGAACCATAAGAAGCGAAGATCTAGTGAAAAATGAAAAATGTTATCATACTTGAATGTTGCATGGTTTGTCTATATGGTGCATTCGCCACACAATACAACATGCAACTATTCTAGGAACACTAATGGCACATACGACATTTCGCACGTGTATGAATGCAAATGTGCTATATATGCAAGCAATTCAAAGTTGCAATGATATAACAGCAACAGAGTACGCATGTGGGACATGTCCAATTGCAGCAATATGGCTTCCGCATGTGGCTGATTTTTACCTTCGTATTTTTGCTTGTTTCTCCTGCACTACCGCTTAGCCACTGGACAGAGAGAGGCACACACATGACGTTCTCGTGACATGGCCATGTCTTGAACAAAATGGCAGCCATGTTCCGGGAAACGTCGCCGCTACCCTCCTGTACGCTGTGCGATGATGTTTTGCTTTGTCTTGGAACGATTACCGAGGCAAATAGTGTGGATTTTGCATCGAGTGCTTCATTATGACACCATTTAGTTGTCGAGTCATGCACACATCACGCGCAGTCATGTGCGTTTCCATGGAAATCCAAAAGAATGTGACAAACCACAGAGGTCAGTCTCAGAATAAACAATCTGGCTTCGAATGGACATGTCCCACATGCGTGCACAAATATTATGATAAGAATACGTAAGCAAAATAAATTAAGTAACAGATGAAAACTGAACTGTTGCTGTGTAGAAATAAGTCATCCAACCTAGCCGACCATGAGCTTATCTTTCTCCTACAAGTACATCGCTTGGTAGGATCTGAGAGTCTGGAGCTTAGCTGTGTGTACTCAGTCTGATGCCATCCTGAATTCAGGAAGGTTTCGGGCTACGTCAGACTAAGCTGGCTGCCAATGAAGCCTTTACTCATCCTCACCACTCAAAATGCTAAGAAATCTTTGCGAGTTAAACATTCTCCATTCTAAAGTACCACAAACACCAGAGACTGGCTATTATCTATATACCTGGTTCCGTAACATACGTGGTGCTGACAATCACGCATGGCCACTCTAATACACAAACCTACCCCATGTGGCACTTGAAACTATCACTGCTTACGGCCACGCACTGTCTGGCTTAAATTGAATCACTGCATGATTTATAGCAGCCATATGATACTCTCACACGCTAAGCGAAGGAAGGGACTGGCACATGTGAGACTAGCCACGTGAATGGAATGAACAAGCCTTTCCATCAGTATCAGTGTCAGACAAATCTGTGTATGTGACATGCAATGTGCGATCTGACTCTATCAGCATGTCATTCTAGTGGTGGTGGTGTGGTTACATGGATGCGATATTACTACATGGGCATACACATTGAATTTACACATACCTTTTGATTGGTCTTGCATTCTTGAAATGTCAACATCAAAGTAGATAGGATAATGGTCACTTACGTCCTAAATGGGTTGAAGCATCGAACATTTAAAGAGCCAGTCTTACTCAATACAAATCATGACCATGTGCACTGGAAGACATATATAAAACAACCAGTTTAATCCGTGCCATTATCTACATAAACGTAATGTCACACTGATTAATTTCAGTATCTGTCGTGCTTTCACTGATGTACTCTGGAATATATATTAGCAGGAATGTGTAGCAAAGTGTGAGCTACAAAGGAAACATACACTGGAAGCACTTTCCAAATGTAGCTTGAACAGATATTAGTACACCTTCTACAGTGACGGGCTTGCGAACCCAGCATAGTCCAGTTTTGTCTGGCTCGCTAGACCGAACTACTTGTCACGATTTAGTGGCCGATCCGAGGTGCAAATTGCTACACCCAGTCTCCCTTCCTCCAAATGGGAAGTTGGGTGTAGGCCAGACCTCATCCAAGCCGTGGAAGAGACCAATACAACGGTCTAAACATGGACACGTTTGCCACTACTCATACTTGATATTTCTGCATGGTTAGTCACATCCATCAGTACACACAGATTGATTGTATGCAGTTGCATACAAGTACAAAATGTTTTTGCTTTGTTTCGCACTTCCACAAAACCCCACTATGTGTATGTGAATGCAATATCCTTGGCTTCACAGCATAAAAATTACTTACCTCTCGTGTTGCTAAAGGAGTGGGATCATAATTTCTCAGAACCCTTGCTCTTTCAATGGTAGTTTCATTGAAAACTTCAATTGCATCAGTAAAGCGTCCATGAACAAATACTCTGTAAAAGAATTTTATAAACTAATGAGAGAACATACATAAGTGCAACAATATGCGCCAATAACATCACTGGTAATGTCAGTAATATAACCCCAAACCATGCTGCTGCACTAGAACAGTCTTGAGCAGCTTGGGGACGGTCACTCCGTCCTATTGATGGGGAACTAGTGATCGTCTCTCCACTCATCCTAATCAAAAGTGTGGAAGTTCCACAGACAGCTGTGCCACCTTTAAATGGTTTCATCAGTGTGGCATACTGATGGATGTGTTGCAATACCTGGCTGCCTATGTATCCACTACCAGTGCAAACACTTGTGGTTTGAACAAAGGCAGACATTTAGGACAGTCTACGGACTGGGCTAGGTTGGTAGGGATCGTATCACATGGCAAGGAGATGCATGCTAAGCTAATCCCGGTCAATAGGGTAGAGTGACTCTCACCCCCCCCCAAGGCTGCTCAGCACTGTTCTAGTGCAGCAGTCTGGTTCGGGGTCATACATCTTACCAGTGAATAGCTTAGCACATAGCTCATCACCGTGTGGCACAGTCCAACACCCTATCAAGCCTAGTGCCAGTCTGTAGACTGTAGCCTCCCGTCTTCCCTCTTTTGAAACCACAAGTGTTTGCACTGGTGGTAAATACATAGGCAGCCAGTCATACCAACACATCCATCAGCATGCGACAGTGATGATCACCAAAAGGCTGTCTGTGGCTTTCCAGCTAACGTTTAGAATGACTGGGGAGGCAATCACTGTTTCCCAACCATACGGAGTGATCACGAGACTGTTCAGCACTGCTCTAGTGCAGTGATCTGGTTCAAAGTAACATTACCAGTGAATAGCATAGTTGTTCCTGTTCCTCAACCCCCACCCCCACCCTCCACCCATGTGATATGGTCCATCACACCATCAATGATTGAGTAAAATGCAATTGGTGCACACATAACTTAACTTGTCATGTGTAATTGTAGTTACGTAATGCATTAGAGTCAATTACCTGTCCACCCTGTTGTCTGTGTCATTTGCAAGAACTGTGCTGGAGCCCTCGTAGTGCAGCTCTAGGAAAGTGCTAGACTGCTGCATATCACTGTGCCAGTTTTGTCCAACATAATCTGGAACCTGATTGAAGGTGCCTAGCACGATCACATTCTCACTGAAGCAAGTTGGCAAGTACATTAGATGAAGGGCAACTGTGCTGGCGTAGTTTATTTCTTCTCTTGCAGTTACGTCAGTTGCAGCATGAACCGGGACAACCATGAACTTGAACTTGGTATCACCTAAGTAAGATATGTAAATGACATAAAATATCAATTTTTCTACACAATGGTACTGACTGATGAACAGGAAACACACGGAAGCAGCATTCGTACCTTCCATGTACTCAAACTCCACAACAAACGGTGGTCTAGTCTGATCATCACCAGTGGAGAACATATCTGCTGGGGCATTATAACTCCTCACCACATTCAGTCGGTCAGACCTATACAATAAAGAATAAAAGCACAGAAGTAACATCACTCTAAATTACTAAATGTCAGTGTGGGGCGAGCCTGAGCGAGCCCCAATTGCTAAATAAACCTCAAGTTACTAATGCCATTCTCAGTTAACCTTGCATAGTTTGGCCACTAGAGCAATTTAACACGGGTGCTCTGCTGTGTGCTTTTTGGCACACATTTATTACTAGTGATGAGCCAGGAATTCCTTCATTACCTTCTAATACGTACATATAGTGCATGTGTACGTAGCAACAATCGTTTGTACTTTCAGAATAGTCTAAATTGACCATCTCTATAACTCACCGATAGAAGTAAGTGTGCAGTTCCTGAAGAGTATCATTGTCAGAAGGCAGTGGATCACTTGCTTCCAGCCTGTAAGCACTGGATACTCTGTTGAGCAAAACAAACAACCTCCGTCAGTGGACTGTGTCTCAGGCATTCCAATATAATGTCATTCTAAACTCACTTCTGCAGTTCAGCCAGCAATGTCTGAGCTGCATCAGCACTCCTCACCTCCTGAACTACTGTGAGATCGGCAGTGGAGATTACCTGCATACGAGAGTAGCACATGACAAAGAGACTTTAGATCTGCTACAACGGACAGTTATGTGAGTTTTGATACAGCTACTAGGCTATATCTTGGAAATAATACATATATAGGGCATAGATTAAAGTCACTAGTGTTTATAGCAGTATGTTTCATCAAAATGGCATACTCTTTGGGCATCTTGCATTTGCCTGCTGGGTCACAGTGCGCCCTGAGCGGGTGCATATGCTTCCTGACAATTGGGCAATTATAAAGTTGCATTTTGCTTGCTCTCGGGTAACTGATGTCATTTTGTGCAGCATCCCCAGAAGAGTGGAGGGATTTCGACATGGAAGGGGGCAGCAAAATAGCTGCCAAACTGCCAAAATTGGTCACTAAAAGAACAGCCCCAATTGTAACAAAGAATCAGAAGCGAAGCACCATCAGAAGAGATTTGGAAGTATTCTAAGTGAATGTGGACCTGCCACTGGCCACTTGAAAAGCATGCCGTCCATACATGAAGATAGGCGAAGTTTACAATGACCAACTTCTCAGCAACGGCAAAACTGTACCGTCTCAGGCAATTATATAAGCAGTGCGGACTTACAGAAGGCATATTACATGTACGTAAGTGAAAATGTATAATCGCAGCTATGAATGTCAAAGCCAGGTAGCTATATAGCAGCAATGGAATTCAATGAGACATTAAAAACGGCTTTGAACTAACATGACACATTGGCAACCTACGGTGCCATATGAAACCATATTGTTTACTAGCTTTCGCACTTGCAGAGCCTTCATCACTTCTGACGAAGGCACTGCAGATGGTCAAAGATCAAAACAATTATTACACTTATAGGCTAGTGCATATGTTAACAACAATTCAGCATAAGCTGGAAAATGGACATGTATTAATATCTTTACATATAGACAGCCTCCATAAAATATATGCTGAAATGTACACTGCAATGTACATTGACCACTATTAAATTTCAAAGAAGCATTGCCATTGCTTTCCAATTGCCTTCAGGCTGGGTTTATCTCCAAAATAGTTGGGGTGTGATAGGCCTAGCGAGTCATTTTGGATCCAGAATAGAAAACACAACCCAAAGGGAGTCTATAAGATTTATAATAGTCAGTACACGTATGTTTTGTGTCTTTGAGCATCAGGGACCATGCAGTCTACATCTACACCTCATGGTCAGACGTACACTGCAGTGCACATAACCTAGTGTCATGTTTGGGCATGCTAGACATATCTATGACTCGAAAGATGACCATACCCGAGGGAACTTAGTCTGACCTGCTAGACCCAACTCCTTCACGACAATAAGTGGTGGCGCAGCGTTTGGTCGATAGTGGGCCAGTGGAACTATGTCAAAGTGCAGCTAGAGGCTAGTGTCTGACTTGGTAATGTTACAACTTATCATTTGGCAATCCCACTATGGATCGGAAGAAAATCACGGAATGAACAGCCTTCCCAAAGTATACAACTGCTCATTCTCCAGGGTCCATAAACTTACAGTGTGCCATCTGGGTTTGGTGCCTAATTCAAGAGCTGAACAGCTAGGAATGTTAATGTCCTCAGAAAACAAGTCGCATATAGTCTGGTATGTATATAATACTAAAGTGCCAACTCATCACTGACTATGGAATTTATACCACTTAGCACCCCAAGTACTGCAAGGCTTTGAGACTGCATGCTCCAGGTAAGTATATAACGAGTTAACATTAGGTTAGGACTTGTACATGTGGAGTATCAACAGATGGCAATCCTAGTGATGATCCAGTGCACTTTTGCCTGGTTGTGTAGCTTGACAAATGCTGGGTACATAGTCCAGAGCATGAGAAAGAAGCTCTTAAACTGTCACAAGTAACATGACCAAGTGCTAATGACACTTATGGACATCTGTGGTTGTAGCTGCACATGACCTAGAGTGTCTTCTGTCTGGTACCATTTAATGGCTTCATTCCAATGGAAGCTTCCGAAGACCACTGGTCTGGGTTTATCAAACCCAGTACTTTGCTAACTTCAAAACACTAACCCTCACAGCTAGCTACTGGAATTTACCTATATGTATGAAGCTATAGCCGATGCACTGCACACGGCATTGCCCTGAAAGCACCCAATGTGAAGCATTAGTAAGTTTGAAAGCCTTTTCTCTGTGTGCATGATACTTCAGGATTTAGTACATTCACAGTGCACAATATCTATGGTACGTACAAGATAGGGCTGTTAGATGTCAACACAATCACAATGCAGCTCATAATGTCCAACATACGTACACTTGTCTTTGGCGCGAATTTGATGTAAACTGTTCAAGCTCACAATGGACTAGAAAGTCCGGTTCTGCTTGGTTACAGAGACACAGTCATCTCCATACTTTCAAATTTGCCTTCACCAGGAGCCACACGACCACGATGCAGACATATTATATGATATTCATAGATTACGGTTTAGCCCTGCCAATGAATGTAATTGTGTGTTGCTCGTTCACATGGACACAATGTACCGGGCCCCGGTGAACAATGGTGAACCACTGACCGAACTAGCAAGACCATAGATACTAAGGTCTAGTATCTATGGCAAGACCTAACCACGTGAAACGTTTTCTCAGACAGCTACAGGAGGTCCATGCACATTGGGAGTACGGGGTAGCTACAGATATGTTCGGTATTTACTTCACTCCTGCTTTCTAGCTCTTCACGAAATGCCCGCTGCTCTTGACGGTCTCCCGTTCGGCGCGAGCACCGTGGTCTCTGCAGTGATGACATCCGTTCATAAACGCGTAGTGCAGTTCATTCATTCTGCAGCTTTCGCGATCTTCATCGCCTTCATCTTCACGCATGTCCGTCTGTGAAGCCTCGGCTTACAGATAACGCTACGAGCAGTGGTATCGACGTGCACGAATGTTGTCGCGGCGAAGGCGCGGAAGGGTTGTAGGCGAATGTACGACTGCGGATCCGGGTCACTGCATCAACAGAATTACAGCTAAACATAGGTAGATGCTACGTAGCTTCCTGATGAGGACTATTACGGCTATCTGTGAATGCTGCGTCGTCCGTACAGTGGAATGGAGCCGACCTGTGCAATGACATCATTGTGCATGTAGCAGCTGCTGCAAAATGGACCAAATCAGGGGGCTACCGCGAACACCAACATACAGCAATACCCTTTGATATGCGCCCGCAAACCGAGCTCGACCCACTTCCGAAGTAGGTTCGACCCCGTTTGTAAAGCGAGATATTCCAGCTAGGGTCGACGCATTATAAGGGTTCTACTGTAAGTGAGTTACCTTAGCAAGGGGAGCGTCCCGTTCGCCTGCTGAGGAATAGTTCCTGGCGTTGAAGGTCATCACCCGCAGGTTCGTGCTGCTACCGCCCGGTGCAATTGGCGCTTGGCGTTTGGCCGCGTCATGAGGTGAATGAAGCGCATTCATCTCTCTGTCAGCTAGCAACTCCTCCTTCGGCCATTCATTGGCTGAAAGGAGCTCCGCGGAGGTTTCAACCACGAACAGGAGGAGGCTGCAGGTTATCAGACATCTCAGCACGCAGGAGGCGACTTTGGAAGGAGCCACTGCAAGCACAAACACCACATGGGGTAATGAATTGCTGCATGGTGCGTGCACGCACTGCGTTTACAGCTTACTCCTTCCTGCGTAGCTGCACTGCCTGACGAGCAGAATACAGCAGCTCAGCTTGAACTGCGGTAAACTACGAAGCCTGGCCCTGTTGTGCCAGGTAATATATATAGCATGTGGGGTTAGCTAATTGCAGGTGGTTGTGCTGTATCAGAGTGGCAAATATTCACGTGTATCCTTTCTTGTGGTCATGAAGGGGTTCGTGATATCTAGCCTGTGATCTCAGCAATTTAGTACATGCCATATGGACTACCTCGTGGACATACTAATTTTCTGGAATTAACTTCGCAACTTGAGGACTTTCTCACAATAATTATACTCTATACTCAATAATGTACTTCAGCAATCAAAAGCACCATGCTGACATAGGAGATTTATTCGCAATTGTTTGCTACGTATTTCACAAGTGCCACGGGGCACTGACACGATGTATGATTATTTACTGTAATATAAATAACAGTGCACATCTGTATTATTCTGAAATAGGCAGGGAACTGAAGCGGCATTCTATTGACAGTTACGCTTCCAAAGGGAGGCAGACCTGGCAGTTGGGTGAAACCAAACAAGTGCCAAGTGCATGTGCAAGTCAAGAGGCTTCAAGAAGCATGGCCCTTCCCTGTGAAGACACATATGACCTAGTTGTAGCTGCAAAATGGATCAGCTATAGTTTTTATACTAGGCAGATGCTTACAGCATCGTGGGGGCGAGCCTGAGCGTGCTAAAGGTGCCGATGGCATGCAGCTATTTGCGTTGGACTGCATCGCGTACATTGTAGATGCTGAAACGAACTGAGTGTTTGCTTGTATGAATGATATGTAGAGGCTACAGCTGATGCCAATGAAAGTTGGATGATGTTGTATTTGAGCAATGTTAAGAATCACATGATTTTGTCGTATATATGTTTGCGTTGCGTAAACCAGATGAGGAACGATTCTCAGAATGCTCAGAAGCGGCTGTGTTGCTGAGTGTTCTTCTAAGTGGCGTTCCTGTGGGGATTGTATAAAGGAGTGATCTGCTGTCAGACTGCTGACTACTTCGCTGAGGGTCCTGTGAAATTCTCGAACGTGGAGGAAGATTAGATGTAGATAATTTGGAATATCTATGGCCTGAGGAAGCGCCATTCTTGTCAAGCTGCGCACACACGTACATAACCGCTGCAGCCTGGCCTGTCTGTCATCTGCATGCTCTGCAGCTAGTCTCTCCAACTGTTTAGTACGTTAGCGCATTAAAGAACGATTCTCAGAAGGCTCAGAAGCGGTTGTGTTGCTGAGTGTTCTTAGTGGCCTGTGGGCATTGTATTATTGGAATGATCTGCAGAGTACTTCGCTTAGGGTCCTGTGAATTCTCGAGCGTGGAGGAAGATGAGTTGGCGATATTCCTCCTTCCGATGCCTGTATCCTTGCCTGGGTGAAAGGTTGGAGTGTACGCTTCGTTTCGGACGATTTCCTTCTCGTTTAAACCTGTCCGCAGCGAGTATTTGAGTCGCACGCAATGGCTACGCAAAGGGCGGCCATTTTGTCTATTTTGCACCCGGCATAAATTCGCCCCGTGGCCTAAGACGACGTACGGCACATATATATATATATATATAAATTATATATATATATACATACAGACAGCGGTGGCGTACTTCACGTAAGTGTGGGGCTCGCTCAGGCTCGCCCCAATTACATATCTTTCAAGCAATACATATTCATACTAGGTAGTAGTATGAATGCACTGTCAAATATACTTATGCAATACTAGGCAGATGCTTACAGCATCGTGGGGGCGAGCCTGAGCGAGATAAAGGTGTCGATGGCATGCAGCTATTTGCGTTGGACTGCATAGCATACATTGTAGATGCTGATACGGACCGAGTGTTTGCTTGTATGAATGATATGTAGAGGCTAAGGCTGATTCTAATGGAAGTTGGATGTTAATTGAGCACTGGTACGAATCACATGATCTTGTCGTAAGCCAGGTGAAGAGCGATTCTCAGAACCCTCAGCAGCGGTTGTGTTGCTGAGCGTTCTTCTTAGTGGCGTTCCTGTGGGCATTGTATAAAGGAGTGATCTGCTGACTACTTCGCTTAGGGTCCTGTGAAATTCTCGAACGTGGAGGAAGATTAGTTGGCGCTATTCCTTCGTACGATGCCTGTATTCTTGCCTGGCTGAGAGGTTGGAGCGTACGCTTCGTTTCGGACCACTTCCTTCTCGTTTGACGCTGTCCGCAGCGAGTATTTGAGGCGCACGCAACGACTACGCAAAGGGCGGCCATCTTGTCCATTTTGCACCCGGCATAAATTGGTCCCGTGGCCTAAGACGACGTACGGCACATATATATATATACACATACAGACAGCGGTGGCGTACTTCACGTAAGTGTGGGGCTCGCTCAGGCTCGCCCCAATAATTCATCTTCAATTTACATAACTAGGCAGATGCTCACAGCATCGTGGGGGCGAGCCTGAGCGAGCTAAAGGTGCCGATGGCATGCACCTTTTTGCGTTGGACTGCATAGCGTACATTGTAGATGCTGAAACGGACCGAGTGTTTGCTTGTATGAATGGTATGTAGAGGCTAAGGCTGTTGCTAATGAAAGTTGGATGTTGTAATGGAGCAATGTTACGAATCACATGAACTTGTCGTAAGCCAGGTGAAGAGCGATTCTCAGAAGCCTCGCAGCGGTTGTGTTGCTGAGTGTTCTTCTTAGTGGCTTTCCTGTGGGCATTGTATAAAGGAGTGATCTGCTGACTACTTCGCTTAGGGTCCTGTTAAATTCTCGAACGTGGAGGAAGATTAGTTGGCGCTATTCTTTCGTACGATGCCTGTGTCCTTGCCTGGGTGAGAGGTTGGAGTTTCCGCTTCGTGTCGTACGATTTCCTTCTCGTTTGAAGCTGTCCGTGGCGAGTATTTGAGTAGCACGCAAAGGGCGACGCAAAGGGCGGCCATCTTGTCCATTCTGTGTAAATAGAACTATACGGCATGACGTACGGCACATATATATAAATATATATATATATATATATATACACATACAGACAGCGGTGGCGTACTTCACGTAAGTGTGGGGCTCGCTCAGGCTCGCCCCAATTATACACTCTCATGTGATACCCAGCTACCCAGGAGCCCGCATGTATAAAAATATAGCATAAGTGAGTCCAGGACCAATTAAGTCTGCCTCCCTTTGGAAGCGTAATTGTCAATAAAATAGCTACCTGGGTAGCTGAGTATTACATGAGAGTGTATAATTATGCAAATTGAAGATGAATTATATTGCATAAGTATATTTGACAGTGCATTCATACTACTATTTATGAATGAGTATTGCTTGAAAGGTATTAATATTGCTGTTATATAGAAACTACATAACTGTCTATACCTTAGGTCATATGTGTCTTCACAGGGAAGGTCAAGGCTGCACTTACCATGGTGGGTTTGGGTCGGCTTGGGTGGGTCATGGATCCAACCCACACTCTAAACCACCTGAATGTACATTAGCATAACAAAATACAGTAATGCTCCAATATAGAGGGGGTGGTTGTGTACACCAAAGGCCTCTGACCACAGTATTGCCCAGCCTACCCTTTGCATTCATGTATGGCTGCTTTTATCTTTAAGGTCATACAGCAAAGGGGCTTCTGCCTGTTTGTACATGACACACTAGCTAATACTGTTGTTTCCTTGGTCAACTTCCATACTCAGTCGGGGAGAGTCACAATGCCTTGACTCTAGCTCCACATGTGAGCTGTAAACAAAAGTTCATGAAAGTTGCCTAGACGCTTGCCAATTTGGCAACGTACTTTCTGTCACAACTGAAGTGCTTAGTATGTCCACTAGCTTGCGTTGTGGTGCATGTGGGCATGCCCCAAATTCTGACTGGGTGCTTCTATCTCAAAAGAGTTGCCTTAGCTTGCTCAACAATCCTCCTTGCAAGCCTGCACTCTCTCATTCCACAGTGCAAGTCATTTCTGTTAGAAGTCGCTTAGAGTGGTCTGATTATAGATGACCAGTATAGTAGAGCTACATCCCACTGCATGCAAATGCAAATGTATGTTGAAGACTTAGCATGACAGGTGAGATCAGGGGCTGGTCAGGGGCATACAAAAAAGATGGCTACTGTTGTAACTATATTAAATATAGTGAAATTTAATGACCATATACGTTGTTGCTGCAAACAATTTTTGGTGGGCTTCTGTGCTATGGGGGCCAACAACAGCATGATGAGGGTGCTTCAGCAGCAATGCTTTGATGCCAGCACAATAGTAGATGATTATCACATCTCATCATATGGCTACCTGTTCCTAGGCCTTCCATGATGCAGATGAGGTTAAAGTAGAAAGGTCTAGGGGGTTAATCATATACATAATCACAAGTTTGTGTGGCTGTGGTTCCAAGCTGTCTTGCATGTTCTGTGAAGGTGGGACCATCTTCGATTCCATTTAGTGGCCAGTTCCATCTCCATTACTTCATATGTACAAATAGCTGGCTGTGAGTAAAAGTTCCTGAGCTGCCTTATGTTGTGAGAGACTAAACTGGTTTAGTCCAATCAATTCCATTTCAGTTTTAACTCACTTTGCTTCACTGCAAATAGTGGGCTAATAAATTAGTCATTACACGATTTTGAGTCTCGATTGCACATTGCACACTGCAATCGCTATGCTGCTAATACAGTAATCTTGTGTGCTAAATGTCATCGGAATTCAACTATATCTATTGTCACATGATTGAAGACATTGTGAAATTTGGACTAGAAATTGTGCAATGAATATCTGCTACAATACATACTATTAATGTTCAGTCATTCATGTGTAATTAAGATGTGAACCAATAGAAAGTTAGTTTGACCTATTTAGTCTAGGGTGACCACCTCTTTGCATTTGTCAATCTTCCCTTGGGCATCTCCATCTCTACCTCATGATATCATTGGACAGGTCATGATAATCTTGTATTGTCACATACAGCCTAGCTTAACTTCCATCTTGCATTGTCCTATTGGTCCCCTTGGCAGTCCAATGCTATCACCTTGCCTTGAGGTCACCCTTGCTAGATTCGCATAAAATCACTCACAGGGCAATTTACTCAGTGACAAAGTCTATACCTGGTTTCCCAATAACAGCTGATGAGCGTCTTCAATATTTTAAACTCTCACAGCTTGTGGTCAGCAAATATGGCAACTAAAAGTGTCTGCATGTCAAGTACAATAAAGTAGCTGTACAAGGTAAGTACCAGTTACTATAGGGCCTAGAGGGCTTAGCCTGCTGCTGACCGCAGCCCAAGGGCACACTAGTTCATCACAAGAATGTGCAAAGAGTTTACTCAAGGCTACATACCTTAGAATACTATCTGTGATATGCAAAAATGTCTGAAGTGAGTCTGTGTGACGTAATGGCATAATGTTTACCAATATGATGGTCACTTTGAAGTATGACATATCATACATGTGATGATAAGCCAAGCCAGCAATACTTTCTTGTGGGTCTTTCATTTACCCAATGTAACAAACAATTTACTTGGCTTCACCTAATACCTGCATGGATGGGATATCACCTGTATGACTTCATGAACAGATGAAAGAGGAAAGTGGAGTGGATAGACAGGGAAACCTAGCTACAGAAGAACCAAGAGACTAGATGATCATGTGCGTGGTGGAGGGTATCTGATTCCCCATTAGTTGTCTGCATAGTCCATGCATATTCTACTAACTGTTAGACATAAGCGAACATCAATCCAGTATCAATGTGTCCAGAGTGCATGCACATCGTGGGGGAAGATACTCTGCACAGTACATGCGCTTTGATGTGCCTCTAATACAAATTGTGCATACATCGAAGAATCTGTGTTACGATATAGACCCAAGTGGCTAGGTAGACTCCTATCGTGTGACGAATCGATCGATAAGAATCTATGTTGTCACACATGGACATTTTCGCTCAGATCAGCTCTCCTTATGGCCTCCTTTATACTGTTACCCGCCAATGATACCAACCTACAGCCATGTGATTGACGGCAATCTGATTTAACTGCATGTCTACAATAATTAAGTGAAAGTGCCCTTATCTCCCAGAAAGAATGGACACGTCGCAATAGAACAAAAATCAATCCAATTAATCCTGTAGCACGGTATATACCCACAAAGGGTAATGGCCTGGAATCAACGTGTCAGATCAAAGCTATGAATACAGGTCTGAAATCAAGCTGCACAGCAATGGTACAAGGTATGCTGATTGAGTATAGGCCGAAATTTAAGATGCTGAAATGGTCCACTATATTATGGGTGACTGGCAGACATGTGGCTTCTACATTTGCACTAAATGACATACGACATACACACGTAGGTAGGTACGACTGCAACTGTAAGAGATACAGTGTGAATCTTATAATAGCGGTACTAGTAATGAACGTATCAGAAATAAGCTTAAGTCCATATCTGGTCAAATGACCACGAGGGGTACAGTGCATACAGCAGACAAATAATCGGTAGCTACATCAATTTCAACTCGTGTACTAAGTTCGTCACACTTGATCTCTGCTTGTGCAACAACATACTACCACCCCACCACATACAATTATATATAATACATTGCATTATAAATAAATTGTGCGCCTTTTCTTGATGTAAGCACCGCAAATAATCCACTTGCACTCATTGGGTTGCATCATCTACATCTTGCGTTGGTGGTGTTAACCCTATACAAAATAGTGCCAATAACAGTTGATACGTAAGTATGATGTGTAGCTACGTGCGCATTGCTGCTTACACTGTGTGGTGGTGTATGGAATGTGGTAGCAGTACTGCACATGTAAGGAAAGCATCAACTGAACAGGTCATGGGGGATAAAGAAAAAGTGCATGCAGCAGCCAATGCTGCTGTTACAGGGTTGCAACATTCTACAGTACTCACCCTTCTGTTACCTACACTTCGTATGTTGCAGACTGCGTAATTATGCTGAACCACGATTGATACACATATACAGTTTTACACAATACATGCTACATTTTACACTGTAGGAAAGATGGCTGACGAGCGACATGACCATTTCTGTTCTTTACATCCTATTCACACTTCAAAACACTCTTCCCATAATTGCTGCATCCCTATCCATAAATTCCTTCAAAAACTAAATGCATATATCCTATTCAGCCTCTCCTTAAGGCTGTCATAAAAGGACATTTAAGCTCATCTGCACTGTCTTAGTGGCAGCGCACTGTTACGCAACTAGTTTCCGATCTCAACTTTACTTTCACAAGCTTTTCTTCGCGTACATCAAGTTCGCTACGTAGATGTTCGCATACTTCCTCAAATTCTCTGAATTCAATACTACCACACCGCCCTCACTACACCATCAATGCGCCACAATGCACCCAGTCTCGCCTTGAGTATGCATTCCGACGCCTTTCGTACCGCCCAGTTAGTAACCTAGTACTTCATGTACCAGTATACCAGTTGTATGTTAGTCAGTACTTTGTGCGCTAGGAGCTCAAACGATAAAAGAAAAGAAAAGCCCGCCATTGTGGTAAGCGTAATGAGGGAATCCCTAGTTAACGTGTAACTGTTGCAGTATGATTGGTGTTAGCATAGATATCTGTGGTGTTAGCTACGTACAAGCAAGAACCCTACGAGCACCAGCATCCCATGCCATGGCCATAGACAATATGGAGTATAATTAAAGCTACGCATGTTAATATACAATGTAGGAATAGCTGGCACACGTGTACAGTTTCAACTGTTGATCCATGCAAGTAATAGCTAGCTAGCTACGTACTTGCAAAGTGAGCTCGAGACAAGTGAAAGTGCATAACAAAACAACATTTCTATGGCAGCTGAGACACTAAGAGAGTCCATGGTTACAAATCCCTAGCTGCTGGTGCCAAACGTCTACCATAAGCCATAAATGTATGTATACATGTGGACAATGTGGCAATCAATCAGCTGAAGGCCATATGTGTCCACACTGCACAATTTAATCAACACATTCTATTAGCAGTCCATTCACATTAATTTTAATTTTGTCCAATCCAGCCGTGCTGGATCAACGTTTAAACAGAGCAGCTAAAATTTAAATTTATGCATTGAGTTCCTACCAAAAGTATGTGATTCTATATAATTTTGCTGCAGGGTAGCCATACAGTTACTAGAGTTAGTTATTGTGCTATAAAATTATATGACATTGTAATAATAATTTTGAGATGCCATAAATATTAAATTGTCATCATTATGAATGCTAGTCAATCGAACTGTACTCCTTTCGCGTTTCGCCATAACCGGAAGAAATCGCAGGGAGAGGCGAAAGAGGGTCTAGCAGATGTTATTAATATTCATAACCAACTGACCAACCAGATCAACTAGCTCGTTTCAGCCGTAGTGCTGACACCTTCGACGTCGTCAACTGCACTGTGAAGGAGCGACGCGTCGCTTGAGATGTCGTCGTACCAAGCTGTGTAGACCGGCGCCATATTCGATGCCGCTCACTTCAGCTCAGGTGCCACATATTTGCGCTCCCTCGCACCTTGAGAAGTCGAAGGTGTCAGACCTAACTCACTCACGTGATCTTACCACTTGCCCCACGTTCTCAGTTCAGTCAGTCCGGTTTCGTCCATGGCTCAGAGCTACTTCCCCGAACCTAAACGTTCCAAGTAAGTGAATGGTTTATACAACAATGAATGCAAATATCTGTGTTTCACTAGAACAGTATGGGAGATATGAAAATGGTCTACACACTAGCTATAGGGTGCGGCCTCCGTTTCTGAAAGATATCTGAACCCAATGCCCGATCTCGACCGAGAAAGACTCGTTTCTCTACAAGGCAAAATGGGGTAACTCCGTGAAAACTTTAATTTTCGTTGGGTTATTCCGACAGTTGATAAGCGACAAAGGTCCAAGTTAGGTATCAGGTGAAAAGAGTGATGCACAGAATGAGCTAGTCTGACGTAGCCCGACCCATTCTAGTCTGGCTAGCTAGACCGTCCCACTTAACCGCCCAAGGCGCAAAGGGAAGGGACGGTCTAGCGGCAGTAACGATTAGTTCACACCTTCACATTATCAGACTCACACCTCGTGCACATTGATAATACGGTCCGACCTAACTACGCAGGAGTACTGTAGCGTATCGATCGCTACAGAACTCCTGCGTAATTGGGGCGGACCACACGTCGGATGGACGTGATCGAGAAATATAAGCTTTTTGCATTTGCTGATGCAAACCGCTGAAATATATAAGTACTGACTGATGAAGACTGGGAGACTGACGATAGTGGGAGAAGCATTTGTGACAGCTACACAGCTGAGCATCGCTGGAAAATAAAGCTTGTGTCGCACGTGCTACCTTACGGTGTTAAACGTTCAGAAAGCGACTGAGACTGTCGACGCCAGGACGTGCGCTTTGCGAGATAAGGTTTCTTCTGCTCATGCATCTGCCCACTGCAATCCTCTCCGTGTCTGGTGGCTCTATCTCCAGCCAGAAAGAAATCCATTGTCCGAAAGGCAGCGTGACTAAGCTCCCGCAGACTATGAATACTATTAGTAGGAATTCCTGCCAGTAGCATCTGATTGGTTGTAAATAGGTGTGAACTAATCGTTACTGCCGCTAGACCGTCCCTCCCAGCCCTAAGCGCCCCGGCGATTAGATGGGATGGTCTAGCTAGCCAGACTAAACCCATAGAGCTTGTGCATGTCACAATCACTATGACGTCACGAATTTGTGTGAGTGTCAAGAGAGTACGCAGCGCTCGACGCGAAGGCAATTGCAATGGCTTTTCCGAGCGAAAGATCACACTTGCAGTACTTTCAGCATCTGGACAGCACGGAAAAGGCAAGATACCTGGAGAAGCTACGGATACTTGGCAATATCGAAGACCCTTACGTTCGGAGTGGCGTCTCAGGAACAAATGTCGAGTGGTACGATTGGCCGAACGTAGAGTTTCCTGACATCTACAGCTATCTCATCGCCGCCCCAAGCCCTTGCACGAAAGAGGAGCTGAAGGCTTACAAGAGCATGGATGGATACAAGTATGTAACGAACGGCTGAATCGAAAATGTCGAAGTTGTGGCAACACCAGCGCGTCCCAGTACCGTTTTAGTGTGCGCTCGCGTTAGGCATTCGCAAAGGATCACAGCTACACCACTTAAGCCATGGGTCAATTGCTGTTGAACAGTCTGGAGTTGTAGTTTGTGCTCACTGTGACTGCATGGCTGGGCTTGGAGAGGCATGCAGTCATATATATAGCTGCAGTCCTCTTTGCTCTTGAAGCCAACACACAAGTCAAGAAGAGCATGCCTTGCACATCCTTGCCTTGTACCTGGCTTCCACCTTCTTTTTAAAGCGTCACTTATGCACCAATTGCAAAAATTGACTTCAAGCAGAAGAGAAAGTCGAGTGATCCTCCACTGGTGAAAGAAGAAGAAATGCCTGAGCCCACCGAAGAAGAGTTGCAGACTCTGTACAGAGATCTTGCAGCAGCAGGCAAGCCAGCTCTGCTGTCTCTAGTTCCTGGCTACTCTGATGAATATGTGCCTCTCAGTGAGAAAGGAGTTCTACCCAAACCCCTCACAGACCTGTACAATGCTGATTACGTGGACCTGGCACATCCTGATCTTCTTGTGAAGTGTGAAGAAATCTACAGCACTGTGACAGTAACATCAGAGGAAGCAAGCAACATCGAGGAGAACACTAGAGGCCAGTCCTCCTCCAAGCTGTGGTTCCAACAAAGGGCAGGAAGAGTTACAGCATCACGATTGAAGGCGGCTACAAAAACTGATGTCAAAGAGCTGTCCAAGTCATTAATTAAGTCAATCTGCTATCCGGAGAGCACACAGTTTGGCTCAAAAGCAACAGCATGGGGATGTGCACACGAGAAGGATGCCAGGATTGAGTATATATGTCGGTGATGACCAATAGGCATCCTGATTTCAGTCTATCAGTATCTGGTCTCGTTGTCAACCCTGCATGGCCATTTCTAGGAGCTTCCCCAGATGGGATCATCAATTGTACCTGTTGTGGCATGGGTGTCTTAGAAATTAAGTGTCCCTTTACATGCAAAGATCAGTCGTTCTTCATCAGGACCATAACCAACTGCTGAAATGTTGTTAGACTGGCTTGTGGGGCTGTAATCACATGGGCAGATACACATGCAAAGACAGCCATCAACGTTGTAAATGAAGGAAGACCAGTGTAGAATTTAACCGTAGCATCGTTCTCCTGAAAACCTGCTTCTGTTAAAACACTCTGTGGAGTTTTTCAAACAACAATTCTCAGATCTTAACAGCTGCACTTCATCTTGCAGCTTCAGGATGTCTTCGCCTGACAGATCTGTCATTATCGAGCGCTCACAGGCACCATTACCAGTGTCGCTCTCGCTGTCTTCTTCGTCTGCACTGAGGCTGCTACCGGGTTCAGCGCAGATCTTTCTACGTTTTGCGACCTGACTTCTTCGATATCTCGACATGTCTCCTACTGCTTTCCGCTTGACAGGACTCCCAGTGTGAGCAAATAACGTGGGAACATATCCTGGGGACAGAGGATCGTCGCTCTTCTCTCCAGACGAAGCGAACGCTGCATATCCAGGAATACGCGTTTGGCGTCCAATTCTTTCGACCAACAGCTGAAATCCACAGTCCCCGCCAGGCAGGATCTTTAGGGAAGCGGTAGAAACTCACGCCGCTTACTTTCGTGAAACGATTCGTGCATCCGACGGCGCAACAAGCCTTTCCCATAGCGAACTAATACATAACAATACACGTACGCAGCCTTTTTGACACTCACGAAGGATAGCACGTGACTAGTGACGTCACATGCACAACCTCTATTCCTGCCTCCATTTTGCGATGACATCATCGCGAGGCAAGAAAGGGTCTGGCACATAACTCAACAAAACCCGTTTCCTCCCACGTACGATAAGCTGTCTGTTAGCATCATAAATCAGCACCCACAAATCAGGTGCGAACGACGTTAGCACATTCCAACGCATCTTGTGTATCTATTGACGTGTACGCGTACAGGACCTGGCGCAATGCAAGTCAATCGGAGACCTGACGACTGTCGGATTTGCTTCAAACCAACAACATCAAGTGTATCTGAGAGGAAGAAGCGACTTGCCTTTTTTGGATTCTCTGCAGAACCCGTACGCCACATTTTCAAGACCTATGTATTGGAGAGTCTGCTGATTCCTGACTTCTCGTTCGAGGAACCGCACTTTCAGGCTGGTGATTACATTTGTTTTAGCTGTATCACATTGCTGAACAGCTTTGACAAAGCAAAGAAGCGCTTCCACGAGTTGGAACAGAGGACGTGAGGACCAGCTTGCTGGCTGACGTTGGTTCCAAGTACCCTTTGAGGCGATCGAAGACAGATGGCAATAGGCCGTAGATCAGTGACTTTCCGAATCCAGTCGGCAGGGATACGAATACATCCGAACCGGTTACAAATTTTTCTATTGCTAAAAGCTGCTCCTCCTTCAAGCTGTCGTAACCATGGTTCCGCGCTACTTCTCTGATTGTCTCTTTCGGCGATGCTCCGATCAGCGCTACTGCCATTCTCACACTCGCAAGCTCTCTCGCACGTTACGGCGACGATCAAAGGATTGTTTACGTTTTATCACTTCCCCATTGTTTGGTGGGGCGCGGAAACGGTTTTCTTGAGTTATGTGCCAGACCCTTTCCTGCCTCGCGATGATGTCATCGCAAAATGGAGGCAGGAATGGGTCGGGCTACGTCAGACTAAGAATGAGCCGACTGCACTAGAAGAGCTGACTGCGAAACATCCAAACAAAGCGCCAATTGTGGACATATGAAGTTGTTCCGCTCAGAATTCACTAACAGGGCCCTTTGAAGTTGACGGGTGTCAATCAACTGGAATGCTGTTGCGATCCGATTCGTATATATCATGAACACCTTACGTGTTTACCAGACGACGCCGAGTTAGTCTGGCTAGCTAGACCGTCCCACTTAAACGCCCGAGGCGCTGAATGGGAGGGACGGTCTAGCGGCAGTAACGATTAGTTCACACCTTCACATTATCAAATTCACACTTTGTGCGTGTTGATAATACGACGTATGGAAATGGGTCCGCCCCAACTACGCAAGAGTAATGTATAGTGTATCGATCACTACAGCACTCCTGCGTAGTTGGGGCGGACCATACGCCAGATGGACGAGATGGAGAAACATAAGCGCTTTTGCATTTGCTGCTACAAACCGCTCAAAGAGAAGTACAGATTGGTG
Organism: Aplysina aerophoba; assembly: GCA_949841015.1. Lineage (NCBI taxonomy): Eukaryota > Metazoa > Porifera > Demospongiae > Verongiida > Aplysinidae > Aplysina > Aplysina aerophoba. Next base: position 8,392,202 of record OX465034.1, read on the forward strand.
AAGACTAGGAGGCTGACGGTAGTGGCAGAAGCATTTGTGACAGCTACACAGCTGAGCGTCGCTGGAGAAGAAAGTCAGTGTCACACGTGCTACCTTACGGTGTTGAACGTTCGACTGAAGATGTCGATGCCAGGACGCGCACTTTGCGAAATATAAGGTTTCTTCTGCTCACGCGTTCTTTCAAGCTCGAAACGAGTGAGTGCTCTCGAGCCCACTAAAACCCTCTCCACGTCCGGTGGCTCTATCTCCAGCCAGAAAGAATCCACCGCCAGTGAAAGGCATAGTATGCGTGACTGAGCTCCTGCAGACTATGAATACTATTAGCAGGAATTCCTGCCAGTAGCATCTGATTGGTCGAATAGGTGTGAACTAATCGTTACTGCCGCTAGACCGTCCCTTCCCAGTCCTAAGCGCCCCGGCGATTAGATGGGACGGTCTAGCTAGCCAGACTAACGCCGAGTAAGACGACGAAACAATACCGCAAACGATAATGACGATAAATCAGTATCGCAAACGGTGAGGCTATTGACGGCTCTGGTGAATATAGCCCTGGTGTTGTGTGCGGACTCGGAGGGAGGTTTATCGGCTTTAGGACTCAGCCATTTCCACAGGGTCGCCATTTCCGTGCGTCGCAAGTCGCGTGGGTAACCTAATCGATGTTCCTGAATAGCGTGTAAATAGACGCAGCATCCCGAGGAGACCAGAGGAGAAGGAAGTAGTAGTAAGTAATTTGCAACTTATAGGTTACAAACACACCACCCGAGATCCCTATTGGCTACGGTTCCAGGATTGAACGGTGAAGCTTCTTGACCGACTACCCCCGGCCGGCGGCTGTCTCTGCTAAGTGGAGAGCTGCTTTCTCGTTGTCTGCCTCTTGCTAACTGAGGACAGTCTTCTTGGTACGGACCATCTCTATTTGAAACGCTTTCAAACTTGAGCGGCTTTCACCGGTTTGTAATAAATCCGACGAAGCCCGTACGTCTGCCGCACCTAATTACTGACTATAACGCGTCTCGCCGGTTGCGCAACGAAGGAACTGGGAGGAAACGCACTTCCACGCGTTGTTAGCGTTAACATTATTCGCCGAAGTTGCGTTCGCCCAGTTAGCGCTTTTAAGACTTCAAACAGGATTGCGTTGCGTTGATTTCCCGAAGAAACCTCATCAGTGCTGTTACAGGAGTAGCCCTGCCACAAGTAAGCAATTTAGCACGAAACCGCCTGGGCGAATTGCGTTGAAATGTACATCACACGAAATGTTAGAGCACGTACAATACCGTGCTGGGTTAAGCTAAGTTATAAACATCCGCGCTTTTAAGTTAGGGAAGAAAACGTTGCAAAATTCCCAAATTTCCTTTGATCTATCCGCACCTTACAGGTGTGGAATGCGCGCAACAACCTCATATGAGAAGCCATACGTAGTAACAGATCGACTTGAATCGATAACGGAAAGCCATCCGTACATGTGCTTTGAAAAGCAATGGCAGGGATGGATGCTGCAGGATGGAGAAGGACATGTAATCTTTCAAAAGTTCAGCTCTGCTCTTCAAACTCTGCTCCAGTATGGCTTTGGTTGCAAAGAAACCTTGCACCGAGTATGTAGACCCTGACGGTCTGTCCTCTTATACTGCATCACGACTCATTGCCCTCGATAAGTATCCAGGGATACGACCAATGCAATTGGAGAAATCTCATGAAGGATAAAGCGAGCCATGTTGGTTGATGCTACAAAGGCCGCCAGATGTTATGTGACTAGATAGTTGTCGTTGACGCAAAGAGACGCAAAGGGCTGTCCGCATTATGCATATTTCAGTATGCATAACTATTTGAGTAGCTCTGCACACAGCCGAGATATCAAGCAAAATATTCTTGTGACTGGTGAGCACGGCTTCGTAGAACAAGAAATGTCAGGGTCATTAATAAAACCCTCTCCCACACCCATGTCAGGAGTGGCTGGTAGGCCCATTCCTCATATGGGTAATGGTCCAGTGTACCCTCTTATACTATATTCTGGAGGGCATGCTACCTAAAAGTTCAAAGTTCACTCTGGTATCCAGAGCGAACTTTTGGGGATAGTTTATGGCATCGTGGACATGTATGTAGCATGCCAGACTATATATACTTGCTGCCTGGTACAAATGTACGTAACTTACAGATTTCTTCTCCACTCTCTTCTCTTTACAGGATTTTTGCTGCCAAAGCACCTACCCCGTCAGCGAGCCTCTATGGTAGAACTGCAGTTGTGCGCGATCTCATGGTAGAAGACCGTGACAGTGTCAGACTTGAAAGACTGGGTGATTACACTGGACAAAAGTATAATCTCACTGGTCTCTGGGCGGAAGCTTCTGGCCACAGCAATGAGGAAGCAGCAAAGGAGTATCAACTCCAAATTTGCCTGAAAGATGCTGATTTAGAAGTAAGCAAAGATTTCGGCCAACACAACAAGAATGTCGAAGAGTGGCAGGTGATGACAAGTTTTGCTACCGAAACACAGCTGAGACCAGATGTGTGTATTCGTGATCTTGCCGGAATCCCTATCCTGATATCTGAAGTCCATTCTGGTAACTCCATGAGCAAGTATGTGCAAACTGCAAACAAAACATTGATTGGCCTGGTAACTCACCTTCGCTATCTGCGAACAAAATGCGACATACATCGTGTGATTGGATTCACTTTCCCAAACATGGTAGATCGTTTCTTCGTCACCAAGGTAACAGTCACCTATAAAGACTTGCACTTCCGCTATGCATTCAAAGTGATACAGATGAGAGATGTGCCTGAAGAAGTAAAACAGGCCTACGAGCATAACAGGGAAGCCACACGTAATATGCACCACAACCAGGATGCATCCAATACCTTGGGTGGTTTCCCCGTCAGACTCACGGACGCAGAGCTTGCAGAGGCTAGTAAACAACTGAACCTAAAGAATTCACTACAGCAATTGAGCTCGGTTACTTCTATCATCCTGAAGGATCCTGATGGTAAGAAATTCTACAAATACAACTCTGATAAGGCCAATAATAGTAACCCTTTCCTGGTGAAGGCAATGGTATTGCAGAGTTTGCAAGCTAGAGGCATGTTACCTTCAATTCCTGTGGAGCTTGTGTTCCCTGAATATGGCCAAATACTTTTTAGTCTCATGTTCCAGGTAATTCCTATGAAAGTGCCACCACTGTCATACGAACAAGCCGTACAGTGTCTTGGGTGCCTGGTGGAGAGTACAGCAGTTGCAATCGAAAAACTTCATGAACGCACACCTTGACATCCGTCTGGACAACATCTGTTTCCACCATGATGGTGGTGATGTGAGACGAGCAGTGTTAACCCATTAGCCCCGATTGACGCATATTTGCGTCATAAATTAGAATGCGGGTAACTCCGGTTGACGCATATTTGCGTCAAAGACGACAGTGCACACTTTAACAGACCCTTCAATGGCTACGAGAGAACAATGTCTCTGCGCTTTTCAGGGAACTCCCTGTAGTCCTTTCTTTATATTTTGGCTGCCTAACCGTCTCTCCGAGCCACTCTCCCGGCGAGAAATCAAGCGCCGAATCTTGCGCAAGGCTGCGAACGTCTTGCACCGCTAACAGAGGATTGCAGAAGAGACGGCAGGTTGGTCAGAGGCTACTGGCAGAGCTTTTACATCTCCTACAATTGTTTCACATCACTACTAACTTGTATCAAACTGTACTTCGTGGTATATACCAGCTCGCTGCATGCGGCTACGTACGTACCAATCTTTCCTTCTTCTTCGGCGAAGGGCGAATCTGAAATGGTTCCACTCGCTTCAAAACATCCTAAACTCCTCCTTCACCACAGCGCAAATCATTTCGATGCTCATCGTATCCATTCCAACACGAAGAAAGCGAAGCGAGTTGCTGCTGTTTGTTCGAACGCTTCGGCTACGCCGCCATTTTGAATTTAGTTAGGGACTGAATGCTACCGCGCGAAATTTAAGTTCGGGCTTAATGGGTTAATTGATTTTGACTATGCCATTCATTCTCTGTCAGCATCTGTGCCTCCACGAGTCACGCCGGATGGTGAAGATAGTTGTATGTACTCTCCTTTGCCACAAAGTACTGTTCGGTTGGCAAAACAGTACGACTGGATGCAGCTTGGGTGGATGGCATTCTATGTCTACCATTATGAGGAATTCAGAGATAACATTCCTTACCACAAAATGCATATGGTTTTCGATAGCAACCATGGTGCTGATGACACCTTTCTGTGCAAAGCAATACTTCAGGGTGAATACTCTCCAAGCGATCTACACTGCAGCCCAATATATCTAAACCACCAGAATCCTCTTTAATACAGAGGACAAACAAACACTGACATGCTTATGCTATTGTGCACATATCTGCAAGACATAGCAACATAATAATGAGTGTAACCAAATGCGTTCTAATTCGGATATATACTTGCAACAAAATGGTCATCTTATCAAGCTATAATTACACTTTTGCACGTGTACGTGGCCATTGTAGCCGTCCTGTCTAAGAGACAGAACACAAGCACCCAAATGCACACTGGCTAAAATTGGTCACTAGCTACACTCTTACCCCTTAGAGAGCGTTGCAGACAGCTACAATCTGCAGCCGTGTGGCTGTTCCCCAGCTTTGGAAGTCATGTTTCGTAACATTATCATGTAATGACCCGCTAGCTATTGCTATGTGCCGCATACATGAGGTTATCGCACACACTCTTTGGCTATAATTTATATATAATAATTATTATTATAAATATAACAACAGCTATATATAATAATATTATAAATCATGCTTGAACGTTAATTATAAATCAATGCTGAACTATTCTGTCTAGCTGCTGTATGCATTATACATTTATCGGTATTCCTTTGACAATCGATATCATGCATATCTTTATAATATGCAATTCCAATCCCTTGTATGGACAACCAACATTTGTGCAGGTGCGATGAACTACTAAAAAGTGTGCAGGTGCAATCCCAATCACACTAGTACTATAATATTATATATATGCAAATTAGTGGCTATACTAATGAATTATTCTAATATGCATATGCCTATAGCTATTTGTGTTAGTGATATATTATGTGAAATTATATATAATCATAATCTTATATAAAATAACATCACTTGGTGGTGGTAGTGTCACTGAGAAGAAATGTACACAAATGCCCCAAATTACAAGAGACACACACTATTCCTCTACATTTCCATGCAGCAAAGCACATTACTTGTAAAAATTACATAACACAAACATACCAAAGTTAACGTTGTTGGCTATAAAGATGTTTCGATGAGAAGGTCAAACTAGTTAGTACTTTAGCGACTTTCTGAGCACGTCAGTCATTGCTTCCATGACAGAAGGAGGGGAGCGCACAAGAACATCATCGCTGTACCTGATCAGATGCCTCGGATGACCACATTTTTCCAACAGCTCCTCGAGTTCATCTTCCACCTCTTTAGGTGGATCGTGAAGCAAGCCAGGATCCATGGCACCATATGACTGCAACATCTGATTGCAGATAATCTATGGAAAGAGGATAGCAAGCAATTATACACTACAGTGCGCTCAGTACAGTCAGCTGTCAACCAACTGTGGCTAGTCTCCAATGCGGGGAGAGCAGACTACAAGCAACAAGCAGATATTGCTTATACTCATAGTTGCGACTTGAGAGAAATGCTACAATTACTTTCTAATAATAATTATATAATATAGCCAGAAAATTTGATGGAGATTAGATGGTTTGGCAGTTTCACGATGAAGCAACAAATTACATCTGTCAATATTTCTATGCATAATTTCAAATGTTTGATGCACTACGTACGTACGTGCATCGCAGTTTACTTTGCATAGGGAAAGGCACTTGGGTGCTACCGTAGACACCAGCTAGCCTGCACACCAAAGTATATACGTAGGGGCCAGTCAGACACTGACACAGATCAATGTCACTCACGCCAGGCTGGATCGTGCATGCACAATGAATGCAATGAATATGTCTTTGGCAGCAGCTGTTACAGCTATTAGTACACTCACAGCAAATAGTGCCTTAAGTAATTAAGTCAAAAATGTAAAACAACTATTAACTCGGCTCATAGCTAGCCTACTGACTGGAAACCTACTGTAGACATTCTATTCTGCATCTAGAGACTTGCTTACACAACCAACAACAGGATTATCATTGATCTTAGTATAGCTCACATTGTTTAAGAGCATATAAACTGTGCAATGTGGAAATGATGGAGGGGCAATTGTAAGTCTTACCTGAATGTTACTGGAGTACAGCTTATTGTCACAACGTTGTGTTTCAAAATTACACTTTGCCCAGCAACTGATAAAGTCACAATCCTCATCAGAAGAGCATTTCTTTTGGCCCCACTTGGCTTGTGTCTCCACCATCTGTTGCATCTCACTCTCAAAAAAGGAGATATCCATGTCAATAGCAGCAGCTCTGACAGTACCATCAGGCAGAGTCTTCACGCCAAAGTTGCCGTCCTTCACGTCACACAAAAATACGGTGCCATAGGGAGTGTTCTCAAAGGCTTGCACCAACTCAATTAGAGCAATAGCAATCTTGGCTCGCTTAGCCCATGACCGTGGGTCTGTCCCTATAATGTGATTTTCCATGTCTGTGGCGGAATAGCTTTCCACCGCAAAAGAGTTGCCACAAGTGCCATAAGCCTCTGGCATTCCTGCAGTACCTCTCAGCATTACATAATATAGGTACTCTTCACTGGCAATGATACGGAGGCAGGATGCTGCTTCAACAAGGGAGATCCTTACATCCTTGTTCGCGTCACATTCACGAGCCAACTCATCCAGCACAGCGTCACTAACATTGTACCTCTTAGTGCCAAACATGGTACCCTGCATTGCTTGGTCGATGAAACTCTTGAAGTCTTTGAAGTCAACGGTACTTTTTGACTTGAGTAAGTGCTTAAAGCTTTTCATTCTGTAGCGTACAGTGCTTGATGTTGTACTTCGCTTAGCTTTAAGGATGATGTCAGACCCACGGTACTTCATGAGCAGTACATGTGGTTTCACACCATGTCCAAGGCACTTGACATACGTGACTGATCCTTCGGAGCACAGTTTGGGGCAGAAAGAGCCTGAGATAAGACCTTGGGAATAATTGGCACACTGCAATGAGAATGCAATAGAACATAAAAACAATGCATTAACACTACAGAGTTCATAGAATACTACACTACATTGGTGTGCATATACAACTGTGGAAGTTAGGGTTACAACTTGAGTATGACCATGTAATTTACATTCGTATAATTATACATTAATACATAATGCAAAATGGATACGCACTAATGTTTCAGGAAGTACATACAAATCCACAAATGTGGCTCTGCCTGTCCTGGCCCTCCCCTTTGTCGTCCCCAGAATTAATGTCTTCATGCTGAATATTGGCCTAGTACCTACTGTATTTTGTTCGGAAGCAGGTCCTGCCCAAGTCCCCATCAGTAGTAACTATAATCCATTATGATTGCTGAAAAGTCCTAAGTGGCTAAGGAGGCTCATGCTAAAGGATGCTTGCAAACACTAGCCCATGATAACTCAAAGGTTTAGACGTTTCGGCAACCAACGGTTGCCTTCATCAGTAATAATACAGTACAAGGGACACTGTATAAATACAGGTACAGACAGATGGTGAGAGGTCACGTGAGATAAAGGTGAAGCGCAAAAGGCGTGAAATATAAAGAGTTAAAAACGTAACATACAAAGGAAAGAATAATAATAAATTAACATGCACTGGACTAGCTAAGACAGACAAATATACTAAACAGATACAGGTGAGGTATATATTTCATGCCTTTTGCGCTTCACCCTTTATCTCATGTGACCTCTCACCATCTGTCTGCAACTGTATTTATACAGCGTCCCTTGTACTGTATTATGTGCTAGTTACAATACAGATTTTATACTTATTCAATAACATTCTAGTACAATATTGTACACACTGTCTTGTGCTGCAGGATAAAACCAATCAAGGAATGGGGGAAGCCCACCTTTAGTTAGAAGCCAAGGAAGTGGGTTATAACTGATTTGTAACCTTTGCCATGACAGCAGGACAACATTGGGGCTAACATTCTATTTATGCAAGTGTTGTGTTTCAATTTATAACCCACAAACATTCATGTATATAATTATACAAACATTCAGTTATGTTTCTAGTTGTTTCAGGGTTTCTAGCCCATTTCACATATTGTACACTGCAATCATTCAAGTTTATATGCCAAGTAAGGATGTAGTAGAGCTATAAGAGTAGCTGCTCTGCTTAAAAATTCAAGAATGTCTCTTAACTTATACTTACTCTGCAAAACGGTAGCATAGCTGTGTGCCTGTCATCAGTCTGCTCATGTGTTCCTCCGTGTGCATATACTATATTGACATGCACTTACCAACCAACACAATAGCCTCACAAATATCCTAGCCTACAATATTGAACAATGGGTATGAATGTAGAACGAACGGAGTACTGTGGGTGATTTTGATCCACACACACATGCACACACACACACACACACACACACACACACACACACACACACAGACACACACACACGTGCACACACACGCACGCACACACACACGCGCACACGCACGCACACACACGCACACACGCACGCACACACACGCACACACACACACACACACACACTCACACACACACAAAACACACGTGACATGTAGAACTTCACAATATTAATAACTACACGGAAAACTTAGTACCTATCACACTGCAACTGCATAGTACGTATTACAATAATATGAATAGGAAGCCCACCTATAAAATAAACTTATAGAGTGCAAGTTGCACACTACAATGTCTGATCAATATAAGGCAGGGAAGACACAGCAGAGCACCTGAAGCAAACTAGGACAAGTATAGCCAAAGTGAATGGCTCTGATTACACACATTGCATGCAGATGGTGTAGGGTGGTCTATTGAGACACAATAATGCGCAGACATACCTAGACTACAACAGAAGTCAGTAAAGTGCCAACAGCCCAAACTATTTACATTAATAAAGACATATCTTTTATCATCAATGTAAACAGAGGACAGTCTGCGCTGCACTGAGGCATTGTTCAGGGCACCTGATACATGTGGGAATGCTTGCATGCATACTCTGGTGGGTTCATGGAGATCACTGAGAATTTGTCATGTACAGTTTACATACATAGTCGGTTTGAATGACTTTTACATTGCATCCACGGTACATTCTCGCATGCACAATGTTTACGTTTTGGATTAGTGTGTATCAGGGCAGTCCTGGTGTGATAACAGTGTGCAATTCCAAACTGTAACGACAACATGCAGCCTTCAATGAGCTTACAATATACATAGGTATGTAGCTACATACAAACATATAAATGTTTAGCTCAAATTTGACATGTGACGTGTGTCTTGTTCTGCTTAATGTTCTTTGTGAAGGCAGACAAATCAAGACTACAGGTGTCCTAGTGACGGAATCACGGAATTCAACGCTGCAACTAGGCAAGGGTAGCTGTAGGTGCAGCAATCGCTATCACTAGTTAAGGAAGCTATGCTGCATGAAGCAAATGGAAAATGTAAGTACGGTCTTGCTTGGCAAAATGACGAAAGACTGCCTCGCACCATGTGTCTATGCTCGCACTTATTGACCCACGCGCGCAAGCAAACACACAAACACAAGCTGACTACGTACGTACGTACGTACATAGCTAGGTGCAGACTGACCGTGTCTTGGACAAACTGGCGGCTTTCATGGTCGCTGCAGTCATATCCTTCTTGGATCAGCCGTATTGTCCTCCTTCCACTGTCGCTGCTGACTACGGCGATCACCGTCACAACACAGAACAGGTTGAGCAGCACACAAAACGTCTTGATGAATACGAAGCACTTTCGCTTGGTACAGACACCCATGATGAATCGAACCGCGGAAACAAGTTGTGGCTCGATTTATAATCTCCGCTCCTTTCATAGACGCTTCAGAGTAAACAGTGGAAACCGCAGAAGCCGTACCTACGTTCTCCATTCTGCTTCACGGTAGCCATTTTTTTTGCTAACGCGACAAACCGCAACCGTGCACCATTTGGAGGCTGGGAGCCGATCGAAGCGCGCATGGCTCGCCCTGGGTGGTTGTTACTGAACTGCGCTGTGCAGAAGTATGCCTGGGGCAAGGTGGGCGCCTCCAGCACTGTGGCACAGCTGAGTGAAGGAAACCCGGGCTTTGAGCTGGACCCGGAAGCGCCTTACGCCGAGGTAACACCTTTGTGTGACTGTTTGCTACCCTCATAGCTACGTATATAGGTGAATGGTATGCAAGTTCCTATATCATAGATTGAAGGTGTATTATGGTTGGTGCGACAGACTGCTTGGGTAGACTGATGAATAGATGGCTACCTACCGTGATATATGGTTCGGTTGACGGATTAATAGATTGATGACTACTTGAATGGATTGCTGGATGTACGTACGTGGGTAGCTATATAAACGTTGGTAGCTAGTCGGGTGAATGCATAGAAGGCTGTTAAATGCTATGGTCCCTATATATGTCTGGTCGCGGTCTAAGGTTGGGTGATCGCCACTGTGGTGATTGTGGTGAATGTGTGGCTGACTGACGTCAAGTTGTACTAAACTATGCTATAAGGTATCTATACTAGCAAAGTGATGTATTAAATTATCGGAGAGTTTTCTTATTTCATGATCTGTCTACCAGTAAAGATCGATAATGATCCTGGCTGTCTGAAACAGACACCTTGGTATATACATTAATAGTGCAACCTATGCACTTACATATGTACATAGATGGCTGCAGTCTGCTGTGGCATTTCCTGTTTGAGACAGTGTGGAATTCTTGACACTGTGCCACCTACGTTGGTAGTAGTGTGGCTACCCCACCACATCCACTCACCCTCTATGAGGTACACACAGCACAGCACTCTTGTGTGGTTCCTTTCATGGATGTACATGTACCTGTGATGAACAATACTATCAAGCCTGTGCCCTTCTACTCCTGACCAAAGCATGCTCATTGCCTCTGCATGAAAGTGTGTTAGTCATGCATAATCACAATAAAGCACAGTACGAAATCCAGAAATGGCTAAATGAGGAAAATGAATAAACATCGTATTCCGGAGCATCAGCACTGTTCGGTGTGGCCTTGCTCTCAAGCATGGGTCAAATGCATCTGCATGAGTAGGTATTGTAATGCTGTTTAATCTACCACAGTGATTGCTTTTAATATCATCTTTTTGTGCACCAAATCATCTTCTCCGATTGAATTACTGCGGTGTGTACACTCGTGAGGTACTGTAAACTGGGGAGCTATGAATTACATTATCGACATTAGTACTACACGAGTAAGCATAAGGTCCTACGACCTGTTCCAACTGTTCCAGTTCTGAGAGAGAAAAAGAGAGAGAGAACACCACGTTTCTGCTGAAAGTTGTTGAGGTGGCAGTAGACAACTTGCCCCGACTTCATCACTGTACATTGCCTTCAGTGCTGTTAAGATTGCTTGCATTTCTGTTTGCATTCTCAAAGCCTGCACTGCATGCCTTCCTTCCTTATCGTGCACACACACACACACACACACACACACACACACACACACACGGGAAGCCTAGGTTGATCATACTTGTAATTCATTCAACAAGGTTGCGTTTCCTGAGGAACTGTTAGGAGCAGATCCTCAAATCATAAGAAGATCCAAGACATCAAGGTTGGGCTTGGGAAAGAGAGCAATGAGTGACCGTTCAGCGAAGAAGTCCAGCTTAATCAGGGCTTCCGTTGCTATGCACAACATTGCTGGCAACCCTTGGAATGAGTATCAATTGTATAATATAGTATAGTTGAAAAGGAATATGTCCTTGTACCCAGCTCGGATCCTGAATATAATTGACCTTCAATAGTTTTATGACTACTGATTCAGGAGATGCAAGGAATCAAGGATAATTTTGGGAAACCATAGTCACCCATTAATTGTGCACAATCAGATGAGAGAGGAAATTACTGAGTACTTGGCTGTCTTTCAGAATCGTGACAGTAGATGGCCTGACTTGTACAGCAGTTTGGTAGGTACAGGTTGCTACAGCAGCTTAGTACATACTGGATGCAGCGGGTACAAATGCCTAGTGAACATTTCTGGCTTAGATGGTCTGGCAATGCCCTTGTACTACTAATAGTGTGGTGGACTGTGTAAAAAGGTAATGTCATATAACCATATAGTGCCCCACGAAGAAGTGATTAACATGCCATAAACACACAAAAGTGAAAACAGTGGCTGACAGTTCGCTTGAAGTTCTCACTATGGCAAACTTTCCTACTTCTAATTATTGACAAAAATTGGTCTGAGGAATGGCTACAATCGGTCTCTAGGCACTACAAAGTAATGCTTTCATCGTATACGTATGTCTGGGTGCCTTAGGAAGTAGCCTTGCAAGTATAGGTTTAAATTGGATTTCCAGATCCATTCCAATTTTAAGTTAATTTTGGTTACTCTGTCGCTCAGGTTTCAGTTGTACACTTGTTGTAGGGGAAGGAAACCATGTCCTTCCTACACAAAGAGTGTTTTTGCGCTCTCGATGTACGTATGTAAGCATATAAATAAATAAGTCTTTCTATTCTATTACCCTGCAGCTGTGGATGGGTACCCACCCCAAAGGCCCCTCTACCATTGCGGCCCCTGATCAGTATAGTGGGCAGTCGCTACGCCACTGGCTGGCAGCTAACCCTTGGGCCCTCGGGTGTGACGTTGAGACGACCTTCCATGGAGACTTGCCCTTTCTCTTCAAGGTGCTATCCATCAAGAAGCCGCTCTCCATCCAAGCCCATCCAACCAAAGACCATGCCAAAGAACTTCATGCCTTGCTTCCCGACAAGTACCCAGACGACAATCACAAGCCGGAAATGGCCATTGCTCTCACAACGTTTGAAGCATTCTGTGGCTTTCGTCCCATCTCTGAAATTGTCCGATACCTGCACAGAGTTCCAGAGTTTCGTTGTGTTGTCGGTGAGGATGCTGCAATGGAACTCATTGCACTCGAGCGTGTCAAAGCAGATACTTCTTCTTCTTCTGAAGCCAAGGAGGCACTGAAGAGATGTTTCTCTAGCTTCATGCACCAGGAAGACGACATCATTGCTCAGCAACTGGCAAACCTGGTCGCCAAAGCTGAGAAGCTCAAATTAGAAGGTGAGGTAGTGTCCCTGTACTGTTTACATTCACGTTGTCTTTACTTTCGTTTGGCAATCTCTGCATATGAACTCTTGCGGGTCAGCCGTATTGGCTCACTGTGTTTAAGTTTAAAGTTTGTTTGTGAACACTTGAGATAGCAAGCAGTGCCCTCATTTCTGAGTGCATTCCGTTATTCCACTGACTGGTTATACGATTCACTAGGCACGGATGATTAGGAAAGGCAAATGTTTCAACAGCTACTGTAAGTATGCGAAAACATCCTAACCATTCTTGGCTAGTGAGTTCCAATCATGTAATCAGTCATGTCTGTACCTAACCACAAAGGTTTCTTCGCATGCCATTACGGTGTTCCTCATAATATGTGCATGCGTAGTTGGGCATGCTGTCTCCCACTTTCTGCCCAATGCAATAATTGCACAGAGGCCATGTACATACGTAATAGCCTTGTTTGTGTCTTGCCCCTGTGCAAGTATTTTGGCAGCCTGCAAGGAGAGGGTATAGCATGCCAGACTAGCATGTGTATAAATTAGATTCACCATTGCAGGGTCTTTCTACTGTCCAACTCTGTATTTTGTATCTTTGGTGTTGTTGTTCTACGTATTATATGGAAATAGCCATCCTACTCTGCATATAGTCATATGTAGTATATATATAATATGTATATTAATATATACATATGTATGTACATTAATTAATAGATGATTGATACGTAGTTGCCTTTGGATGCCTTGACTTGAGTATTTCACACTGGACTGGTCCCTTTCCGTCGGCTGCAGGGGAGCTAGCTGCATGTAAGGACATGGAGGCAGACCTCCTCCTCCATCTTCACTCCTTCTTCCCCGGAGACATTGGGTGCTTTGCGGTCTACTTCCTCAACTTCCTCACCCTCTCGCCGGGAGAGGCACTCTTCCTAGCACCCAATGAGCCTCATGCGTACATCTCAGGCGGTAAGCAGCGTGACAGTAATTGACTCTGAATGCTGAATTTTACATGCACTTTATTAGTTCATACGTATATACGTAGTTTTTGTATTTTTGTTGGCATACAGATTACCTCCCAATCTAGAGATTGCGTTTATGCGGAATTTTGACATATACGTAAAGAATTGTGCACATCACTCACACCTTGCCATGTGACCACCACTAAGTGCAAGACAGTGCGGGACTGTGTCTACTCTTACCAGTAAGCACCACACTGACACGATCTAGTATTGGATGGTCAGACCAGACAGAAATGCAGCACTAAAGTACTTCATCTCATCCCAAACACTCAACATTTTCCTCAAGGGAGATTAGGTTTTCTCTATGTACGTAGCTCAATCACACGCCGCAATCTGTAGCTTTGCTGTCTCAAAAACGCACGGATAGTGGTGGTGCAGATTCTGTTACATTATGCATGATGTGTATTGACCTTCGGGCCGCAGTAGAGTCCTGGCCTTTGCACTCCTTCTGCTGTGACTTTGCCTACCATTCTTCCTTATTCAGTCACATTCTACGTATATATGAATACCATTAGCACAGATTCTTGCCAGTAGTCTCTTACAAGTCAAACATTGCATGCCAACTGAACTACTAGCTATGCTTGCTAGACCATCCCTTCCTCTCTGCGCACGTCCAACGTTTGTTAGGAATGGTATAGCTACTTAGCGTTTTGCAACTTTTTCTGTACCATACTTTGTATGGGCAGTCTAGCTAGTCTGAACCTTTATAGTATGCTGTATGTTCAGCCGCAGTCGACTTTGTACCACATGATGGTACGAATTATAAATGCAACACAGTATGAGCCATGAAGTCTTCTGTGAATGTTGATGTGGGATGTGTTCTCATGCACGTACCACTGTTAGTACATAGTACTGCCCGACTCAATAACTGTTGTAATTCATCACTGTACGTAGCATTAATGTTTGTTGCATATTGTCCATGCTATACTTATTGTGTATCATTGTATAGACTGTGTGGAGTGCATGGCCTGCAGTGACAATGTGGTCAGAGCTGGTCTGACTCCAAAGTTCAAAGACAAGAAGACGCTGTGTGACATGTTGACGTACAACGCCAGACCAGCAGAGGACAACCTCTTCAAGCCTGTCGACCACCCCTCCTCCCCCAGTGTCATGGTATGTACGTGTGTAGGTATGTACGTGTGGTACAGCTCTGCTGGCTACTGTAGCAGTTGTATCCCCTATGTACATAAGGGTAGCTGCAGTCACCATTTACTGCTCGGGTGAGCAATTTTGCTGTTGTGAAGTGCTCTATCATTTCGTCTCAAAGTACGTAGACAGGAAGATTAGACTTCAAATAACGCAAATGTGAATTACTTTAGTTCATTTAGTGGCCCTCTCTTCGCTCCTGTCATGTGATCACATGTGCAGCTGTCTAGTTTGGGCATTGTCACCTTAGTCCTACTTTTCCGCAATAGTACAATTATTAGACCTACATACGTACGTATGTCTCCTGACAAACAGTCCATGATGTGGATGCTATATTGTGGTGAAGATGCACACACGCAACGTGTACATGTAGACACACACACACACACACACACACACACACACACACACACACACACACACACACGCGCGCGCGCGCACACACACAGATAGACATACGTTCACACACACACACACACACACACACACACACACATACACACACACACACACACACGCACATACGGTCCACTGCAGATGTGAGTTTTTACTACATAACTTCTCATTTCAGGTGTATGACCCCCCAGTTCCTGAGTTTGCAGTAGCATCTGTCAAAGTGAGTGGAAAGGTTGCTCTCCCAAAGGTTAGTGGGCCTTCCATCATTATTGTCGTGGACGGCGATGTAACCATCACCACAGCTGGAGATGGCAAAAGTCTGACCGCAAAGAAGGGCTCTGTGATATTTCTTCCTGTTACTGCTGAAGTAGTCTTTCAACCAATCAATCCTGGCCTGACTTGCCACCTCTTTCAAGCTTACTGCAGTTTGTAGTCCTTCCAATTGTGAAGCTCCATATGTCAATGACTGCTTTACTCCAACACTCAATCAGTATTTAATTACATATCTTCAATCTCAATCTTAATGTAATTTTGTAAATCTTTATGCACATTAATGAATATGCTTACAGGACTGTCAGTTCATCAGTAAGGAAAGGTTTCATCACTGCAGCTTCATGTGCCCAGTATGAGTGTATATATACTTATGTATAATGGTCTCTTACATTTGGGTACTAGCTGTACTATTGTTATGGTATATATACGTAGTACGGTAGGTCGATATATAGCCTCTATATATGACCTCGGCAGTGGATTTACCTCGGGTATTTATTGACTATGGATCTGCCTACCTTACTATATATACGGTACGTGACACGGAAAACTTACCTTTTTCCGCAGACACGCCGCGTTGGTTTTCCGAGGGCTGCCGCGCGGCAATACGCGGACGCCCGTGCGGCAATACGCGGATCGTCAGCGCGGCAATGCGCGGACGCTCCGCGGATCTATACAATGCGGAATCCGTGGATGAGCGCGAAAGCTTACACACTCGATCGAAGACGGGTATTGGCTGCTGAAGCAGTATCTTTGCAGTCACCCTACCACTGAGGGGCTCTCTCCACTGGTCAGCCATTTTGTCATTCCCAAAATCACTGCGTATATATATACGTGCTAGCTTGCGGTTATCTTGATGTTTGTTATAAACAAGCGCAGTATTTGTTATAAACAAGCGCAGTATTTGATATAAACTAGCGCAATATTTGGTTAAGCATTGAAAGGTCATGCACAAATAGTTGTTAGATCAGTAAAAATACAAGACAGGCAATTTGTAAGAAGTTCAGTGTCCAGAAGGAGCTGCATTTGCCACGATTACGTTTCAGGTCATTTGACGCCGCTTGTGAAGGAAGTGTGTTGCAAGTACATACGTACGTACCTGCTGGGTTTCGCCATTTTCCGCACAAATCCGCGCAGAATTCCTGCCTAGATTCTTCCGCGCAGAATCTTGCGGAAAACCATAGCGGAATCGTGTGGAAAATCCGAGCACGTCCGTGTGGATATCCGCGTCCGTCCGCACCGGAAAATCGAGGAATTCCTCGGAAAAATGTAAGTTATCCGTGTCAAGTACCGGACATGTGATATATGCTATATCAACATTTTGCCAAATACGTATTTGTACAAGCAGAACCCCATATTGGACTGAGATTGTATAGAGTGCCAGATACGTATACAGGTATGTTGCATATTATATGCATGTGGGTCATCTCTTGTGACAACTGGCTAGTCGATACCACTACTGGTAGTTGTACATTAAGACCTTCCCCTAATTCATGAGTTATATTGGGTCCAGTGACCACCAAGGTGTGTACTACGGATAGTACTAAGCCCCTACCCCATGTGATTCCAGTGAAAGGTCCTCCTGCATTCTATGTACATTCACAAACAGTGGCTCAAAATTAGCTGTGCTAGGTCTTATATAATCATAAGAACGTATGAATTGAATGGCCAGCAAATGGGTGCAATAATTGCCAGTTCAGAATGTACATTGCAGTCCCTTAGCTCCACAGCTGATTGGAACATGACTACATACGAATTTCGAGAACTACCCTTTCTCATGCCTGAGCCAGCTGAGAAGCCCTCACTTCACATTGCACTGTCTATTCTATAATGACTGTGTAGTGTAAGTGTTCCCTTTCCTCCTGACATGATACAGCAAAGCTGCAAATGTAGCAGTTTCTTTGCCAATAAGGCCCTTTCCTGCAATGACTTACTGGACAGTTTCTCACATGCCACAATGACCTAGTAAGCAGCTACTATCTGTGATGTGTAACCACAACCACAATACACCGCTTGCTTGACGTCAGTTTCCTAAGCCCCTCTATGTCACCGTTAAACACAAATGCACACACACAAATGGAGGGGCAAGATCTTCAGCCCTTTCTATCTGCTACAGAAGAACCCTTTACCATTCATGTAACAGCCAGCTGAGAAGCTCCCGCTTCAGACTGGGCTTGAGATCTCCGAACGCTGAAGGGTTGCCCTGGAGATGCAGGAAACCAGGACCAAACCGTGCTGTTCTTCGACTTCCAGTGACACCCACTGATGAGCCTCGCGCAAAACGACACTAGAAGTGTAGCTATAAATACGTAGAATTTGTTCTTGACCATGTACCATCTCTGACCTGTACATTCTGGTCACAATGTCTGCAAGATTTTCAGCCCATTTCAGAAGAACCCTTTACTGTTACATGCATAACCGTATAATGACATACTGTCACACATGTACATACGATACGTAATAATGTATATTTAGCTATGTGTAAGATGCCTTGTATTGTATGTATTGTGATAGAAGACTACTAACTACATACACACCAAACTTTTAATTTGGGCCTCTTCCAACATTATTAAATTTTATAGTACGCACATATGAACATTCATTTTGCACACCATGCAAGAGAGCAGATATAAATGTCCCCAACTGCTTTTAATCTGTCACTGATTTGCAGGGTTTACCCCATCATCACAGAGATTATCATGACTGTATACATCAATGAGTCTCTGAATTATTCCAGAGAACATGACATCCAAAAATGCATTTATTCATTCCTTGCTATAGTTATGTTGCCAATGAATGTGGCATTAGTGTACTCACCCCATCCCAGGCATGATGTGGAGGCAATGGGGGTTATTGGGTTAGTCCTAGGCCTATCTTCAATGCTTGTATCAACATTTTGTGTTGGTATGATAGGGACACTACCAACCCGTTCCAGGATTGCTTGTCAATTATATATGTCCATCCAATTCATGTAAGACTTCTTTGTGTATTGTGTATCGTTGGTGTTTGTGTATCGTCTGATCTGTCCTGTTCAACCCCGCTGTTTCTTACTGAATACATTGGCAATGGTCCAGTCTCTTCAGTTCCTATATATAAATGAATCCCTAAATTATTCCAGAGATGATGCTATTCAAATAATGCATATGTTCATTCCTTGCTATAGTTATGGTGCCAAGGAATGTGGCTTTAGTGTACTCACCCTATCCCAGGCATGACCTCACACAACATGTGAAGGCAATGGGGGTTATTGGGTTAGTCCCATCTGCAGTACTTAATCAACATTTTGATGTGTTGGTATGAGCTAGTAGGGACTGACACCACCAATCTCATTCGAGGATTGCTCTTGCTTTCCCTTACATGAGCAGTTCCTATCATGCTTCCTATCCTTCCTATCTGAATTGTGATTCTTTCAGAGACATAACAATGCTTGGAATGTGTAAACAAAGCCATTGACAGACACAGTGCCTGGCCAAGGCTGACTCCTCTGTGCCTGTTGAAGACGATGGCTAGTAACAACAGTTCTGTACCAACGGATTTAAGTTCTAGTTTCGAGGTGAATAGCTTCTTAGCTGTTAACTCTTGTACGTTGATCTTCTTAGCCCTTCCTGGTCTGATATTGAATGGCCTGGTTGCAGTAGCACTGGCTGGTGAGATAGCCAAGAAGCAAGGCAGAGCTCAGTGGATTATCCTTCTCAACATCTCCATTGCTGGGCTAGTCACAACTCTGTCTTTGGGTGCACTTAGTGTATCGCGTCTGTTTCTTGTCAACAATGTCCAGGAAGGTGCCGTGTGGTTGTGTCGAATTGGATTTTCAGCATTTCACATTAGCATTGCCATCCGCACCGCTTCCTTGGCGCTGCTATCTGTTGTGGTATACATTATCATCAAGCATGGTCTGTCCAGGGTGAAGCTGGCCCCTCTCATTGCTTCAGTAGTTATCCTCTGGGTGGTTGTTGTGCTCTCAGGCTTACCTTACCTCACACCAGCTTACCAATATGAGCCATTTCGCAATGGTATCCTGGTCTGTGCAACTACTTTCACCAGTTCTGCTTACGCACATATCGGCTTATCTCTCCTCTTCATCGACATCCCTGGCCGTTTGATTAGCATCTGCACCATCATTGCTGCAGCTGTTCATGTCAAGCGGAGCACTGTGACTGATTTCAACCCTATCAAAAGGTCTCTTCTCCGGTTTTCTGTAGTCCTCCTTTGCATTAATATCCTGATTTTGTTCACTAATATGATTGGAACACTGGGATTTGTACTGCCAATGGGTGCAGATGTTTCCGTGTTGGTTTGGTTGAGTTTGATCATCTATGTAGCCATTTTTCTACCCGCCCTTGTCGTACCAATTCTGATGATGGTTTTGTTCAAGCCAATATGGTCTGCTGTGAAAGGCCTCCTCATGTGCAGGAGATGCAGGGCACGTGCT
Organism: Aplysina aerophoba; assembly: GCA_949841015.1. Taxonomy (NCBI): domain Eukaryota; kingdom Metazoa; phylum Porifera; class Demospongiae; order Verongiida; family Aplysinidae; genus Aplysina; species Aplysina aerophoba. The sequence goes on from OX465034.1 coordinate 8,412,630, forward strand.
CATGGTGATGCCAGCACTGACCGTACCACAGAAAGCAAGGAAATGCCTTCTACAGCCAGCACAGCAGTGAACACTGAACCACAAGCATAATTTCGCACAATTTTGAGATTAAACATTGCTGAACATTACCCTTATTTTTGCTTAAACTTTGCTGTATTATTCCCATGTGCAGGTGTGTGTGTGTGAGAGAGAGAGAGAGAGAGAGAGAGAGAGAGAGAGAGAGAGAGAGACAATATCGATTAAATGCCTTTGATTTTTGTACTCTCTTGAGTAATTAAAGGTAAAACTTCTCACTATAGCTATATAGTTATAGTCATAAGTCACTAGTGTGGGTAAAGGTCGGTGATATTTATTTCACTGTCAGGTTGCATTCATTCAAGCAAGCTGATCTTCGCCACATACAGAGTGGATGTCGGTGGTGACCTCATTGCAATGTGGGTATGCGTAGCAAGTATAGAACGGTCCACTCTCAGTGGCTCTACAATGTAACGGTGATGAGTATTTGTTATTGGGAAATAACATGACCATTTACATTCAGGTAGTCGCCCAGCTACACAGTCACCTAATCCATGAATGTGTTTCCTACTAATTTCATTCTAGTGAATGAGTAACCGTGCACTCAGCAATGTTTGGAATGTGGAAACTCCTATTCTAACTTATAGTTTTGCTAATAGCCCTCTCTATTCTTTGGCAGACACATAGGCACAAAAGGCATACGTACATACACACAGGAGTCCTGTATACGCAATTACTTTTACCGCCCAGCCTAACTACAATATGTACATAATTATATACACCATAATTTATGCTTATAATTATGCTTCCTATCCTATTCTGACTTGTGATTCTTTCAGAGACATAACAATGCTTGGAATATGTAAACAAAGCCATTGACAGACATAGTGCCTGGCCAAGACTGACTCCTCTGCGCCTGTTGTAGAAGATGGCTAGTAACAACAGTTCTGAACCAACGGATTTTAGTTCTGGCTTTGATGTGAATAGCTTCTTAGCTGTTAACTCTTGTACGTTGATCCTCTTTGCCCTTCCTGGTCTGATATTGAATGGCCTGGTTGCAGTAGCACTGGCTGATGAGATAGCGAAGAATCAAGGCAGAGCTCAGTGGATTATCCTTCTCAGCATACCCTTGCTGGGCTGGTCACAACTCTGTCTTTGGGTGCACTTAGTGTATCGCGTCTGTTTCTTGTCAACAATGTCCAGGAAGATGCCATGTGGCTTTATCAAATCGGATTTTCAGCATTTCACATCAGCATTTCCATCCGCACTGCCTCCTTGGCGCTGCTGTCTGTTGTGGTATACATTATCATCAAGCATGGTCTGTCCAGGGTGAAGCTGGCCCCTCTCATTGCTTCAGTAGTTATCCTCTGGGTGGTGGTTGTGCTCTCAGCTTACCTTACCTCACACCAGCTTACCAATATGAGCCATTTCGCAATGGTATCCTGGTCTGTGACACTACTTTCACCACACATAGACATAAAAGGCATACATACACATGGAGTCCTGTATACGGAATGACTTTTACCGCCCAGCCTAACTACAATATGTACACATATACACCAACCATGATCGGCTAAGTGCTTGTCGCATTCAACCACATGTTTCTAGTTCCCTAACATTCACTAGCTGTCTCACCAATCCTATTGTATAACCCCAAGATTGCAGTGGCATCGATATCTGTGAAACTGCATGAGTGGACATTAGCCCTGCATGCCTCCTATAGTGGGTCATTATTTTAGCGTGCAGCAATGTAGCCATCACAACTGAGCTTGGGAAGGCAGATGCTATGAAGAAAGACACGTACAGTGATGTTTTTTTTTGTCACAAGTTCTGGAGTCTAGCCAACACAATCTGCCTCAATTTCTATTCATCTTCCTATAGTTTGGTATTATATGCATGCGTGCCAATCAATAAATGCATGTACAACATTGTGAGTTGTTGTACGATGAAATGTTAGCTATAGCTGGAAAGTGCACATGATTTCCCGTTGCTTTGTCAGTCAAAGAACTGTACAAGAAAGATAGGCAGGATAAGAGATAGCTATAACATAGCTACGTATATCGTCAGTAAGTGTTATGCAAGCTGGTGTGTAACTTGTCCAAATTTGCCACTACACAGCTTGAAAGTAGCGACTGGAGAAAAAGAACCACGACCCGGCACCTGAACTCATAGCCTATGCCCTAACGCGGAGCTTCAGCCATGCAAACCAAGCTATATCGTGTGGTGAAGTGAAGTGGGAACTCCTCTCCAAAGACCAGAAATCAACCTTTTGCACCACAATTGACACACTTTGAGGGCGACGGGATCCGGGTTGATGGATGCTGGCAGTGCAGGATTTCTGTCATGCTGCATGCCCAAAGGGATGAGGAAGCTTGGCTGGTTTTATTTGCCGACTGGAGCGATGCTTAAGGGTGGCATGTGGGTGCGACAAGCTGGGATAGGAAGCTCAAGAGGCACTCCTGCTTGAGCAACTAAAGGAAGGCCCTTCAAGATGGAGTTGTCGAACCCCCCAACCGTTTCTGGTGTGCAGTCATATAATGTCAACAGCTTGCATAAAGATATGTGACTGATGACTGTGGTTATGTGCACCTGTTTGTAGCGTAGATGTGAATAACACACATTTGCGGCAAATAGTTTGCGCAATGTATATACTTCTCATTTCTGATTTCTTACAATTGCATTATTGTATAATTTTTATGCGTAACTCTGTTCTCTGTCGAATATGAAAGTACAGATCAGCAATTGCACCATCATATTCCTGCAGTTGTTCTAGTCAAATGAGAAACAGTGACTGATTTCTATGGGGTGCCATTTGGGTCAAAACTGTCCAGGCAAAATCTGTCCCACTTATACATGGGACAGTCACACTTATAAGTGAGACAGTCACACTTAGGTGACCATAATTGCTTATGTAAACTATGAATATTATACATTAGCTATGTGATCCACGTGGGACTGAGCACACCAGCTAGATTTAGCACTCAATAAACCATGTGATTGCTGAGCACAATGGCAGAAGGTGGTAGACCTAGAGTTGAGATTGACTGTGACCAGCTTAGCTTGTTAATGGAGCTAAACTTCAGTTGGGAGCAAATTTCTGCTCTAATTTCTGATACAAGTGAGCTAGCTAGCTGTCTACTATCACCAGCTGCAGATGATGAACCTTCTGCCATTGTGCTCAGCAATCACATGGTTTATTGAGTGCTAAATCTAGCTGGTGTGCTCAGTCCGGATCCCACGTGGAACACATAGCTAATGTATGGTATTCATAGTTTACATAAGCAATTATGGTCACCTAAGTGTGACTGTCCCACTTATAAGTGAGACTGTCCCACTTATAAGTGCGACTGTCCCACTTATAAGTGTGACTGTCCCACTTATAAGTGTGACTGTCCCACTTATAAGTGTGACTGTCCCATGTATAAGTGGGACAGATTTTGCCTGGACAGTTTTGACCCAAATGGCACCCCATAGATTTCAACCCATCTTTGATCTTCTGTATTTCTCTTTCTATGCATCACTAATACAATATGTCCCACAAAAAATTAATGTTGTGTCTCCACAGTGGGACTCATTTTTGCAGTGAGGGTATGTAAATAAGTATTACTGTGCTGATTTGCTTGACTCTGGCTATGAATGTTGTCATTTTTCTACCAAATGCTGTCGTACGAGTTCTAATGATAGTCTTATTCAAATGAATATATAGTCTGCCGTTAAGGGACTCATGCATAATGTGCAGAGAATGAGCTCATGATCATTGTGAAGTCAGCATTATACCTTGCAAAATGATCACAGTGGCCCATACACCTATCTTCATGCAATTTGAACAACTAAATGTTAATGTGATTAATTAATAATAATTCATAATAAACTGTGGCATGGGTAGATCTATCCTGGATATTAAATGAATAGTGATACATGAATACATACAGTTATATGCATGATTTAGCAGCTATGTATTGTATACTAAATGTTAATTGAAGAATGTATAATTATAGTGTAATAATTATTGCACTATACTGTTAAATTTTGTTCTATATCTCATGTGTGTGTGTGTGTTTGAACTACTGCCTGTAGATGACTTCCTTTATAGTTCTGTGCTCTGTTGATGAATGTGATTAAATTGAAAAAGGAAAAACTCCAACACCACAGCAGAATTTCTGTATGCCTTGTGTCCATGACTATAAGCCAATGAGGCACCCTTATGCATGGACTTGTACTAGTTGTCATCTCATGAAAACATAACACTGTTCCCCACAGATGCTAGGGAGAGAAATTACACGTTAGTTAGTTATTTTGGAAGAATCATTCAGTCTATAAGTTAGACCGCACAGCTGACCTACCATTTTTTGCTGGCAATCCACTATAATTTTATATAGTTAATTATTAATGTACAGTAATGTATTGGCGGTGCTGCGGGCTGCGGGGAGGAGTGGTGAACGGGACACCTTTTGGGAGTAACTGCTGCATGTATGCATGTTTTGCCTCATGTACTGTACTGACCAAATGCAACCAAATGCAGGTAGCACAAGGGCAAGTTCTGGTTAGGATTTGTGCCCTTGTGAAAGCTGCAATTGGTTGCTGCATCCCGCTCCTACTAGTGCCCAAGGTGGTCCTGACCTTTGCAACTTGCACTGGTTGTAATTCTTCTAGCCAGAAACTAGCACAAACGCATAACTTACACTCTCGTGGTGGTCATGTATATAAGAAGGATCATGACTAATGATGTCATGATGGTATGGACGTACGTAGCTTTAGCTACATGGCTATGTGAAGGATAAATGGCCTATATAAGCAAAATGTACTGTATTGAGTGGAGGTATGTGGATGGCAGCTACTTGGGCTGGTAGAGAATGCGCAGATGAGAGCGGAGAGGAATACTTATGGGCTTTGGGAGACTGCACCCAGAGCAGTTCCTATAATGCCATTCTGACTTCAGATTCCTTCAGAAACATATATGGCTAACATGTACATTCTTACAAACAATGTATTTAATGTGTAAACAAAGCAATTGACAGGCACAGTGCCAGCTGGCCACATGCGTAGGTAGGCGCTGGTGAGCGACACACTGTCGCACACCAGCTGCAGCGCCTAGCTCTGGTCAGACTATACAGCTTTTTGTGTACCCGTTGTGTGGGATGTGACGTCATCGACTGACACCCCGTGTGTCCGTGTCCGGCGAACAACACTTACATGCGTCGCTTCGCTGCAAGCTCAGCTGTCTATGGGGACATTTTCTGGCGTAGATCGTATTCCAGGCCGATTCTCAGGACAACAAACAAGTACAACATCGCCACAGTCTCCTTTACTGACGTTTCCTCTGAGCTGAAGACGTTTATCGAACGCTTTCTGTCGCGAGTGGCACGGTATTCGCGTTCGGCAGTTACTACGCCTCTAGGCCACGTTTCAAAGAGATTTGAGGAGCTTGTAACTAGCGGCATAGATATGCTAGCGTTAAGACAAACAGCGGTACATTTTCAACCTTGTGTCCACGGTCAAAGGGTACATTAATCTGATTTGGCCTGCCGACATTCCTGTATAAGACACAAAACCCTGTCGATTCTCAGTAACTATGGTATGATCCCTATCCTCGCGATTGGAAACGCGCACTTATAATAGCAACGCGAAAGTTAGCGGCTCTGGCCTGGCGTGCGAGACTATTATAATTATGTACCCAGGTGACCAGATCGACCGACGGATGTGGTCAATATAATTATATAAATTAGGGTGTGGAGAGTCCGTGTAGTAACGGCCGAATCCGTTTGGCTACGCAAGACTAGCGCGTGACTAGTGAAAGAAGATGCATGGCTAGTAACAACAGTTCTGTACCAACGGATTTCAGTTCTAGTTTTGAGGTGAATAGCTTCTTAGCTGTTAACTCTTGTACGTTGATCTTCTTAGCCCTTCCTGGTCTGATATTGAATGGCCTGGTTGCAGTAGCACTGGCTGGTGAGATAGCCAAGAAGCAAGGCAGAGCTCAGTGGATTATCCTTCTCAACCTATCCCTTGCTGGGCTAGTCACAACTCTGTCTTTGGGTGCACTTAGTGTATCGCGTCTGTTTCTTGTCAACAATGTCCAAGAAGATGCCGTGTGGTTGTGTCGAATCGGGTTTTCAGCATTTCACATCAGCATTGCCATCCGCACTGCTTCCTTGGCGCTGCTGTCCGTTGTGGTATACATTATCATCAAGCATGGTCTGTCCAAGGTGAAGCTGGCCCCTCTCATTGCTTCAGTTGTTATCCTCTGGGTGGTGGTTGTGCTCTCAGGCTTGCCTTACCTCACACCAGCTTACCAGTATGAGCCATTTCGCAATGGTATCCTGGTCTGTGACACTACTTTCACCAGTTTTGCTTACGCACATTTCGGCTTATCTCTCCTCTTCATCGACATTCCTGGTCGTTTAATTAGCATCTGCGCTGTCATTGCTGCAGCTGTACATGTCAAACAGAATAGTGTGTCTGATTTCAACCCAATCAAAAGGTCCTTCCTACGATTTTTGGTAGTCCTCCTTTGCATCAATATCCTGATTTTGCTCACTAACATTGTTGCCACTTTGGCCACTATACCGTCAACGGGTGCAGATGTTACTGTGTTGGTTTGGTTGAGCTTGATCATCAATGTAGCCATTTTCCTACCCGCCCTTGTCGTACCAATTCTAATGATAGTCTTGTTCAAGCCAATATTGTCTGCCGTGAAGGGCCTCCTCGTGTGCAGGAGATGCAGGGCACGTGTTTATAGTGAAGCCAGAGCTAGTCAAGACAAGGAGACACGCCTACTACGACCAGCACAGCAGTGAACACTGAACCTTAGGTGCCATTTTGTGAATCATATGTGCAATTTTGAACAATTGTGTTAGCAATGATATACACCACAGCCTCCTTCACTGACGCTGCTTCTGGAGCTGAAGACGTTTATCGAACGCTTTCTGTCCCGAGTGGCACGGTATTCGCATTCGGCAGTTTCTACGACTCTATGTCACGTTTCAAAGAGGTTTGAGGAGTTTGTCACTAACGCTAAGGCAAACAGCGGTATGTTTTCAACCTTGTGCCCAGGATCAAAGGGTACATTAACCACAAAAACATGCTCTGCAATCTGAATTGGCCTGCCGATATTCGTGCATAAGGCACAAAACTCTGTCGATTCTGAGCGATGGTCTGACCCCTAGCTATCCGATGGTCTGACCCCTAGCTATATATCCTCGGGACTGCGCACAAGTAGCAACGCAAAAAAATTGTAATTAGGTGACCTCCCGACGGATGTGGTCAATATATAATTGGAGGGGAGGTCCGGGAGATCCGTTTGGCTACGCGAGACTAGCACGTGACTAGTGGAAGACTCCTGACTCCTCTGCGCCTGTTGTAGAAGATGGCTAGTAACAACAGTTCCTTACCAACGGATTTCAGTTCTAGTTTCGAGGTGGATAGCTACCTAGCCGTGAACTCTTGTGTACTGGTCTTCTTAGCCGTTCCTGGTCTGATATTGAATGGCCTGGTTGCAGTAGCACTGGCTGGTGAGATAGCCAAGAAGCAAGGCAGAGCTCAGTGGATTATTCTTCTCAACATATCCCTTGCTGGGCTAGTCACAACTCTGTCTTTGGGTGCACTTAGTGTATCGCGTCTGTTTCTTGTCAACAATGTCCAGGAAGGTGCCGTGTGGTTGTGTCGAATCGGGTTTTCCGCAGTTCACATCAGCATTGCCATCCGCACTGCCTCCTTGGCGCTGCTGTCCGTTGTGGTATACATTATCATCAAGCATGGTCTGTCCAAGGTGAAGCTGGCCCCTCTCATTGCTTCAGTTGTTATCCTCTGGGTGGTGGTTGTGCTCTCAGGCTTACCTTACCTCACACCAGCTTACCAGTATGAGCCATTTCGCAATGGTATCCTGGTCTGTGACACTACTTTCACCAGTTCTGCTTACGCACATATCGGCTTATCTGTCCTCTTCATCGACATCCCTGGCCGTTTGATCAGTGTCTGCACCATCATTGCAGCAGCTGTTCACGTTAAACGACATACTGTGACTGATTTCAATCCTATCAAAAGGTCCTTCCTACGATTTTCGGTAATCCTCCTTTGCATTGGTATCCTGATTTTGCTCACAAACATTGTTGGCCTTGTGCCCTTTATACTGTCAACAGGTGCAGATGTTTCCGTGTTGGTTTGGTTGAGTTTGATCATCTATGTAGCCATTTTTCTACCTGCCGTTGTTGTGCCAGTTCTAATGATAGTCTTGTTCAAGCCAATATTGTCTGCCGTGAAGGGCCTCCTCATGTGCAGGAGGTGCAGGGCACGTGTTTATAGTGAAGCCAGAGCTGGTCAAGACAAGGAGACACGCCTACTACAGCCAGCACAGCAGTGAACACTGAACCTTGGTGCAATTTTGCCAATAATTGTGTTAGCTATTAACACTCATTTCTTTCTTTCCCTTCTCCATTGCAAGCTTTGTCATAATAGTGTGTGAGAGTGCAATATTCATCATTATTCACAGTGATTTTTGTACTAATTTGAGGAATGAGATGAAATTGAGAAATCAAGCTAGAATGCATGCTCTTTGACCATAACTCCCATGCAGTATACATAATTATATGTAGTAGAAATGAAATAGGCATACATTCTAATGACTGATAACTCCGATTGATGTGACCCCATAATGAGATAATCAAAATTGTCAGCTCATGCAAATTTTAAACAATATTTAGCTGATATCTTTAGTAGCTGATGAAAGTTTCTCTTCTACAGGATCATCACATAGTCTTTAGCTTTACCTCATCCTGTTATTGACCTTGTTTTGTGTTCTGTCAGTGGCTTCCTGCTTTCAGTTCTCCAGGAAGCTGTCAATTTGTAGTTGCCAAGTGGGACTGTTGTAGATAGCATCCTGCCAATAGTATTCATTGGCTGCAGGACCTACCTTATTTTATACATAATTATGTAGGCAATATTATATGTAGACATTTAATATAATAGTGGTCGGCACTGTTTGTACTATATATAATGTGCAGAAAGCAATAACACTTTCCACAGCCAGAACAGGTGAGAAAACTGATCGAACCATCACTTGAACGGTCCATCACTTTCACTCCCGGCTGTCAATCACTGCACGTGCTGAACAATGGCAGGCGTAAAGCCAAGCTTGCATGGCGAGGACATGAATAGTCTATTCTAAAGTTTGCTAGCTGTGTTTTGCGTAGGAAATCTTAGCATGCAGTGAAAACATATAATAATAGTAAATAGCTAACTGTCTGCAACAGAATGCTGTTTGTGCTCCAACAAATTCTCTTCTCCCTTGACTAAACACCTGCGCTACTGTGTCTCTGCTACTGTGTCCCTACTACCTGGGTGCGCGTACATGTCACTGCATTTTTAATTAAATTGTATATATTTATGTCCTTAAACCACAGAAATACAATGTGGTGACTTCATAACCTATCATACCCAAACCACATCAAAAAGGTTGCCCTGTTTGACTAACTGTTTGATTTAGCCAACATTACCTTTACCTTTACCTAGAGTTGACAGCCAGCATGCTAGATGTTGTGGAGGGGAATTTCCTGTTACCAGTTTACTCTCTCTAATCTAAAGGTTGCATGTTGCCTCGATCCCGCTTTCTCAGCTGTGTGAGTGAGTGTTCCCCTGTATTTTGTTCTGAAGCCACCCCCTTCTGGCACATCTTATTCGGTATTTTATCACATTGATTCCTTTCTGTGGACTCCACCCCTTTCGCCCAGAAAGCTCATGGTGTGTGGTGGTGGTGTGTCAGTGGTGTAATGAACAGTATGTTGCCTTCATTACTATGTTGTATCCACATAGCCTCCATGTATACTGTTCCCATATCTCAGTCCCCTTGCTTCCCACCTTGGAGGACCGGTACCTCCCACTGACCTCCAAACCCAACTATGGCCTTGCACCTCACGACCTCCAACACCAAATGTAGCAGCTCAACATTAGCCAGAGCAGTGGTGACATCAGCCAAGAGTGACTGGAGAGCCGAGCAAAGGCCATACTCTGATTAAGAGAGACCATCCAATCCTATATATTCAACAGTCACCCTACATCTACCACCATCTATTTTCCCTATGGTATATAATCCCCCGGGAATAGCTAGCTGTTTGTGAATCCAGCGCTGGTGGTCCCAGCAGTAGTAGCACCGCCTCTTCAAACACAGCTCCATCACGGATGTGGCATGGTGGTGTTTTGTGCAACGGATAATGGGAACACAGTGAATTGCCAGAACAACATGGAATAACGTGGTGGGTGTAACAAGAGGGTATGTATTGTGAGATGTAAGGGTGAGCCACTTATAATATATAGTGCCTTCACGCAAGAATGGCCAACTTCCTTTTTTCGGCGTATCATGGTTAATGACGTCACTGAGGATGTGCAAACATACGCTTAGGGGTTTTCGGGTGCGTAGAGTTCGAATCTGAGCTCAGAAATGATGTAACTCGCTTCCTGGCTCAGATACTGCTTCCAGCCAATCAGATTGGCGCATTATGATGATGTAATTCGACCGCAGATATGCGACACCGTAATCTTCACCGCAAAATTCCGGATTATTTCCGTTTTCGCCGGTGACGGCCATTTTGTTCGTTCTTCTTTAAGAAGAAGTTCAGAACGTTTTTGATGATTATCTAGCTTTATACGGAACGAATTTTGATGCTACTATATCTGAAACGCGTACTAGATGGTAATTATGGAAGCAAATCCGAGAAATAATGGAAAACGTTCGTAGCAAGAGATTTTCAACACGCGAAGCATCGCCAGTGCCATCGGAGACACTGGTCCAGGGCACGGAATCCAGTCTGCAGCCTGCTAAGACTTCTACAGTAGTAGTGAGAACACCAGCACACGATCAATAGTGCTCCTTAGTCAGTTACTCTTCCAGATGGTCGCCCCAAAGGCTTGCGAATGGTGCTAGAGGAGAGGGGAGTGAATACACACAAACTTGTGAAGGAGCTAATAATGATAGAAATTTTGTCACCCCACGATGATTTTCATGATTTTCATGATCACGATGAAAAGAACAAAGTTCACAGACCACTAGTCCGTTTTGAACAGCAGGCTATGTTCGTACCCAAATTCCACCCAGAGCTTAACCCCATAGAACGAGTGTGGGGTAGAGCTAAAGTCTATGCCCAGAACCACTGCAACTACTCTTTTCAGGCTTGCAGAGCACAGTGACACCAGCATTAGAAAGTGTTTCACTTGATGCCATTCACAAGTATTTCCGGAAATCAAGGGATTACATTCATGCATGCAGGGAAGGAATTAGTGGCTTTCAGGCAAATGATGCGATAAAGACATACAAGTCATATAAGAAAGTGCCAGAGCAAGAACGTTTTACGTAAACACCACATTTTGAATGTTATTGTGCATGATTGTTGCTTGTATTGAATTTATATGCCATTTTTTGAAATTGCGTATGACTCCAATTAGAACTCTTGTATCTCTGGATTTAAATTACTTAAAAGTGTTTCCTTCTGTGTAAATTTTAATATTATCATGTAGTCCAATATCTGTGAGTTTCATGCCATTTCCCCATACACATGCATCAGAATAGGTCATATAATCAGCCCAGAAACGCGCATAATTAACTAATGAAAACCTGCATACTGCAAAGCAGGAATATTGTAGAAACGAAAACTGTTGTGAAAAGTTTCCTTTTACATTATATATTACAATACAACTCCCTGATTCACTCCAACTGCTTCTAATTTGGTAGAATAGGTCCTGAAGATACTTTATTTTCTCAAAAATGCGCATAATTAAGAGGTGTTTATACACTGTACCGTTACCATGGTAACACAAATTCAAAATCTTTGGTCCATTGGACTGTAATAAATAACATACATTATAGCCTCTTAACTATTGTTGCACACAATTTAAATGAGGCTCTTTTGCATCTTACAATGTGTGTCAGCCATTCCGGCCATTCTTGCATGAAGGCACTATATTTCATCAATGGAGCACTAGCTATATAGTGAGTTAAGTAGATGTATAAATCCTTCTTGAAGGTGTTGGAGGATCTATGGTAGACGTCAGTGCATCTGAATAAATTGTCCTCCGTTTGATCATTTACAATTGGGGATAAAGTACGAATCGCAGCAGCACGGCCGTGAAGGTTGCGACCGACTTGTGCTAGCCATCGGTTAAAGGCAGGCAGCATATGTCATTTTGTGCGGTATCTTGCAGTGGTACTGGTTGTGGTGGTACAGCTGTGTGTGTGATGCTAAACGGTGAACTTAATTGAAGTCACCTGATAGTCCAGGTACATAGCTAAAGACAACTGCTAAAGAGTTAGCTTGTGCTATATAGTTTTCATCACTTTTAGTAACGTTCAGTCAGGCATCAGCATGAACTCTCGGTTCTCTTTTGTTCCAATCGAATGCTCATGACGTTTTCTAATTATTATTATTCTAATTATCCTCCGCTGCTCTTAACCTGCACACCTTTGATGCAGACATGTTTGCATTGTCCATAATCGTACCTACCATACATAAGTATTATTATTATAGTGTGCTTGGCCACAGTAACTTCTGTTTTAGCTATTACTTTATTTTGGCAAATATAATACAGAATTGGAATGTGATTCTCCTTCCCAGCCTAGCAATTATATAATGTATAAACAATTTCCTTTCAAGCAGGCCCTGCCCTTACACGCAAGTTGCAATGCCTTTCTGCATTGTGCACTCTATGTATAATAATAAGCGTCTATAGCTCGCTACATGTATTATATTCCATCCAAATGATACATAAATATTATACAGCTGTGTGCTTTTAGTGTGCCCTAGTTTCCTTACCATGCCAAGAGTGTAACCTACTGTTCCAGTGTTAGCACATGCACAGTGTCATCCGTGAAAGTGAGTATATAGACATGCAGTAAACCTTTGTGTTTGTGGGTATTTAGTCATATTTGCAGCGGACAGCGATGTAGTCAACACTACAGCTGGAGATATCAAGGATATATACAGGGAGGGCTCTGTGACAGTCCATCTCTTAGCTACTGAAATAATGTTTGAACCTGGCAGCTGTATACGTACGTCCTGACGAAACAGGCATGCACTACCTGGTACACAAGCAGTTGTGCTAGTTAACTGCATAGAATTTTGAGAATTGCCAAAATGTTGCCTATATGTCTCCATCGTTTATAGAAAAAATGGCAAATTAAACACTTGTTTTATAGATTCCTCACTCTACTTTACCCGCACTTTGAAAGCTGAGTAAGACGATAAATTTGTATTGACCACGATAATGTACCCTTGCACAATGAGAAATAGATAGGCGTGTGCCCATTTCAATACAAAAGTCCACACGTGCAAGTAGTTAGTTAAAATCCTTACATAATTAGATAGGGTTGTCATTCTTGACATCATCATGTTTATCCTTCAGCTGAACGTGTTAACGAAAGAATAGTGGTTGTTATTGACACTGTTCAGTCAAAGTTTATGGTTATTAAAGTGCAAGTGCTCATTGCAGGCTTGACCTCACACTATGCGGGGTCATAAGGTTAGCCCCCGCCCACATTGTACAGTATGATTTATCCTTAGAGTGTGCGACTTTGTTTGAGCAGCAAATAATACTAGGAAATTGATTACACAACTGCTCTAATGGCCCTTTGTATCAGCACACAGTAGCTGTCAGTCAATACTTCATTTCATTATTCAGATTGTCTGAAGAGACATACGTAACACCCGCTTAATAAATGCTTGGAATGTGTGAACTACTCAGTCATATATAAAGGGTGCCTGGCCACACTGATGCACTCCACCTGTAGATTATGGCTAGTAACAACAGTTCTAGTTTTGAGGTGAATAGCTTCTTAGCTGTTAACTCTTGTACGTTGATCTTCTTAGCCCTTCCTGGTCTGATATTGAATGGCCTGGTTGCAGTAGCACTAGCTGGAGAGATAACCAAGAAGCAAGGCAGAGCTCAGTGGATTATCCTTCTCAACATATCCCTTGCAGGCCTAGTTACAACTCTGTCTTTGGGTGTGCTTAGCGGATCTCGTCTGTTTCGTGCCAACAGTGTCCAGGAAGGTGCCGTGTGGCTTTGTCGAATTGGGTTTTCAGCAGTCCACATCAGCATTGCCATCCGTACTGCCTCCTTGGCGCTGCTGTCTGTTGTGGTATACATTATCATCAAGCATGGTCTGTCCAAGGTGAAGCTGGCCCCTCTCATTGCTTCAGTAGTTATCCTCTGGGTGGTGGTTGTGCTGTCAGGCTTACCCTACTTCACACCAGCTTACCAGTATGAACCAATTCGCAATGGTATCCTGGTCTGTGCAGCTACTTTCACCAGTTCTGCTTATGCACATATCGGCTTATCTCTCCTCTTCATCGACATCCCTGGCCGTTTGATTAGCATCTGCACCATCATTGCTGCAGCTGTTCATGTCAAGCGGAGCACTGTGACTGATTTCAACCCTATCAAAAGGTCTTTGCTCAAATTTTCTGTAATACTCCTTTGTATCAATACCCTGATTTTGCTCACAAATGTGGCTGCAACAGTGGGCCTCATAATGGTCGTTTGGGTAAATATTACCGTGTTGGTTTGGTTGGTGTTGGCTATCAATGCTGCCATTTTCCTACCGGCCCTTGTTGTACCAGTCCTGATGATGGTCTTGTTCAAGCCAATATGGTCTGCTGTGAAGAACTTCTTTACGTACAGGAGCAAGACGTGTGCTCGTGGCAAAGTTAGGCCTATCAATCAATGCAAAGAAAACAAATGCCTTCCACAGTTCACACAGAAGTGAATAATGGACCATTGTCAATTGAATAACTATGAATGCTTGTTGGTTACCATATTACAAAATTTTGTTTCATTTCCTGTATACTGTATACTGTATGTATACTGTTTGTATAGTCTTGCGCGCCAACCCTTAATAACTTTGCAGTGCTATTATTGTGCAATTGTGCGATAATGGAACGCAAAGGTAGGGGCTGGCTTGCGAGACTATACTGTTGTGTGAGAGACAGAGTGTGAGAGAGTGAAAGTCAACACATATATTCATTGTTGACTGCTTAATAGCAATGAGACTGTATCATGAAAGCAAAGTTTACGATTGACCAAATATATATATAATTGGGGCGAGTGAAGCGAAGCCCCTCTCTTCTGGGTGGTGTGAAAACCGGAAGTGTGGGTGCTTGGGTGGTTGGGTCTTGCGTCGTGTCGATACCAAATTATATGGTACGAACGTTCGTATGTCGTGTCCACACCATTGATGGTACGTACGTCGTGCATATACCAATCCTGGTCCATACGTCCTCATTGGAGTGCGCCTTAAACCCAGCAAATAGACATGCACTTATTCAGAACTTGAAGAGTAATTGTGTACGTCTCCATCTAATTTGTTCTCAGTGTCATCCAACAGATGCTTGCATGCATGACAAGCCAGCTTTTCAAATAGGCCATATGAAGGTGTGACCTAATAGTACAGCTAGTAGACAGTCAGCTACATGTGCACTTTGAACATCTACGTGGAACCATAACTTGTGTGTGCCCATTATATGGTACGGTCTAGCAAGCTAGACCATTGCAGCACAGGACAGAAGTCTTAAGTCAGTCATCTACTGCTCAGACAACTATATTACTATCGTTGAAATATATGATCAAAAGCCTCACAATATTAATCAGTGAATCAAGATATATAATCATTCAATACAGCGACCTATGAAAAAGAATATAAAGTTATGAATAATATGTGTATATGGAATATAGTAATGTATTACTGCTTTATTTATTGCTGTACCTAGGGATAATAATATTGTAATATTATGTATTGTACCATAGTGTACAGTACATCGCAAAGAAAATATGTATTACTATATAATATACTGTTAAAATAGCAAGTTAAACCGTGATTGTGATATACAGTCCATTCCTTATGCCGGCGATGGCTGTGGATGGTCCTCCTTTACTTTCTGTGGTCCAAACATTGCTGACTTCTTAGGTACAAGCGAGCAAAACCATCCAGTGCACCGCTTGCCTGTGAGGAGGTCCTTGACAGCAGATGATACTCGGTTGAACATGACCATCATTAGAACTGGCACAACAATTGTTGGGAGAACGATGACAAATGTAGCAGTCAAGTTTAACCAAATTAACACAGCAACATCTGCATTCATTGGCAGTACAAATATTATTGTGCCAATCACATTTCTGAGTAAAATCAGGATATTGATACAAAGGAGTATTACAGAAAAACGTAGAAATGACTTTTTAATTGGGTGAAAATCAGCTACAGTGCTTTTTCTGACATGAACAACTGCAGCAATGATGGCAATCACACTCGTCAAACGGCCAGGGATGTCAATGAAGAGAAGGGTAAACCCAATATGTGCATATGCAGAACTGGTGAAGACAGTGTCACAGACCAGGATATCTTTCCGAAACTCTGCATACTGGTAAGCTGGTGTGAAGTAAGGTAAGCCTGAGAGCAGCACAACCACCCAGAGGATAACTACTGACGCAATGAGAGGGGCCAGCTTCACCTTGGACAGACCATGCTTGATGATAATGTATACCACAACGGACAGCAGCGCCAAGAAGGCAGTGCGGATGGCAATGCTGATGTGATAAACTGCCAGACTAACACGGCATAACCATTCTGCACTTTCGTGAACATTAGTTACAAGAAGGAGACTCGATGCACAGACAGAACCCACAGTAAGAGTTGTCACCATCCCAGCAATGGAGATGTTGAGAAGGATAATCCACTGAGCTCTGCCTTGTTTCTTGGCTAACTCACCAACCAGTGCTACTACGACCAGCCCATTCAATATCAGACCAGGAATGACAAATAAAACCAGCAAACATGAGTTTAAAACTAGGTAGCTAATAACTTCAAAACTAGAAGAAAACTCTAGACCTGGTAGTTCTGAACTGTTGTTGCTTGCCATATTCCTGGTCACAGATAATCCAGGCTGCTATACATTCTGTGGCTAAGACGTTCCTTGTTATAGGCTGGTCAACACATTCCATGGCATTGTTCGTAAATCAATTAAATATCTTAGCATCTATATACAGCTACTCTAAGTTTACCATGCTAATGTTTCAAGTATACTTGTCACGCCTTATAGAACTCACGAAGTGGAGAATTGCAGCTTTGCAAGGCTATCACGTTTGACGCCAGTTATGTACTCGTGATGTAGTTATGCATTCAACAGTGAGCACTAAACCTCAACATGTCAGCCATTCCATACATATCCTGACAATTTTGTACAGCAAGCTATTGTGAACATGTAATATGTAGGAAAGCTCTTTCCTGGAATATATACCATATATATCACATGAGGGTAAATTAGAGCAGTCCAGAGGGCACACTGACCCTGTCCTGGATATCTGAGCTGCATTCATGTGGTGAGGGAGGTTCCTTTGTGTCTACTGTGGTGGTAATTCTCATCCCGACAAGTAAAATGAGATGTGGAAGTCTCAAATTTCCAATGTTCACATACAGTTGACTAGCAACTTAGCTAGCTACAGAAGCACATACAGTACAGACACACCAACCAGACGTGCCCATAGCTACTATACATTCTTATGCACCCTATGGTCATTGGGTATCACCATTATAGCTATCTAGCTATGCTAGTAACAAGTATTTCGAGTTAAAAAACTCGTGGGGCTGCCACCCCAACTCGAACTACTTGCTCAAGCTCTCAATTGCTGGTCAGAGTAGTTGTGCACCAGGACCATGTCATGTCAGTTTATTAGTGCATGCAGTTAAAAATGCATACAAACACACAATACCAGCATTCACACATGCAGGTTTGCACAGGATTGGTACACTGTGCAAACATGTTTGTTTGAACGTTAACAAAGTTTAAAAGCTTCACCAACAGAAAGTGAAAACACACATGAGAAAACACGGGTCACAGAAGCATAAATGTACAGTACCATTTTACCGCTTTTGTCCTGTCAGAAGGCCATTCGTTCGAGTGCAACGCAGCGCGCCAGTGCTGAAGACGATTCCAGTGTGTGCCACGTATTCCAGCGCTAGAGACAGCCGGATAACCTTAGCGTAGACGATTCACGGTCTTCGCAAAACTTGTCTTTGCTCCTGTCAATCATCCTCGGCAGCGTGGTGAAGACCACTAGTCTACAAGTCACAGCGAAGACGATGACAACAATATTGTGCGCTCACCGAGTTCAGCGTCGCTCTTGTCCTTCGCCTAAGGCAGTAATTCGCGTAACATTGAGCTTTTACGCCGTAGAACACAATGCCGTAGGCAAGAACACAACCAACGGCGACCTGGGCGACGTTCGAAGTCCTTTCCGTGTCGTCTACCCTGTACGAACGCTAAGAAAATGGCCGCCTATATAAATGTTTTCCCCGCAATACTTCGCCTGTACTTTCTATATAAATTTCAGTCTAACAATACAACCGTAGCTTCACGTATTATATATATATACCGACATACATATATATATATATATATAATACTAGCAGTGAAGCCCGCCTTTGGCGGGCTTCTCTGCTACAGCGCGTCGTCGACAGCGTTTCGGCGAAAGCGCTCTGACGCCAGTGTTTTATCAAGAGCACTTTTAATGTCAGCTTTGTTAATTACAGAGAGTTGGGCAACTGAAGTAAGGTCATGCCCATGGCCACAATGTGACAGTGCTTCAGGGTAATTACGTGCAAAGCATGCATATAATGATTGAACTTGCAAGGCGTGCCTGAATGTACATGAACTTGTCTATGCATGTCCGCTTGCAATTAAGTAGCGATGTAGCGCGCGGTCGACGTCATTTTGCAAAAGCGTTCTGTGTGTTCCAGCTAGTCTGACGTAGCCAGTCCCACTTCCAGCCTCCGTTTTTATGCGCAAAATAAAATGGCTGGAAGGGGTCTGGGCTACGTCAGACAATGTTCCAGCCTGTGTTATATAGGCGTCTAAGCAAGAGCCGGAAGTGGAAGGGAGAAAAGTAAAAATGGCTGTCGACCGAGAATGGAAAACCGGAACTGTCACGATATCTCCACGAGAACCTTAAGGCGGGAGATTTCAACCCGCGGAGGACACTTTCTGGGATGTTAGTTGTAATTCCAGAGCGTTTGTCATCAATTCGTGCCATAGTTTTGCTGTGTTTGCGAAGCGCTCTGTATTAGGCGTCTAAGCAAGAGCCGGAAGTGGAAAGAAGATAAGTAAAAATGGCGGTCAGCCGCGAAGGAAAAACCGGAAATGTAACCATATCTCCCCAAGAACACTAAGACGGGAGATTTCAAACCGCAGGGGACACTTTCCGGGTAGTTCTTTGTAATTCCTGAGCGTTTGGAGTCAATCCGTTCCGTAGTTTTTGCGTTTACTGCGAACAAACAAACAAACAAACATTCTCGAATATATATATAGATAGCATAGAAGCCCGCCTTTGGCGGGCTTCTCTGCTACGGCGCGTCGTCGACAGCGTTTTGGCGAAAGCGCTCTGACGCCAGTGTTTTATCAAGAGCACTTCTAATGTCAGCTTTGTTAATTACAGAGAGTTGGGCAACTGAAGTAAGGTCATGCCCATGGCCACAATGTGACAGTGCTTCAGGGTAATTACGTGCAAAGCATGCATGCATATATAATGATTGAACTTGCAAGGCATGCCTGCATGTACATGAACTTGTCTATGCATGTCCGCTTGCATTTCAGTAGCGATATGGCGCGCGGTCGATGTCGTTTTGCAAAAGCACTCTGTGTGTTCCAGCTAGTCTGATGTAGCCAGCCCCACTTCCAGCCTCCATTTTCATGTGCGACATAAAATGGCTGGAAGGGGTCTGGGCTACGTCAGACTATGTTCCAGCCTGTGTTACTGTGGTAGGCGTCTAAGCAAGAGCCGGAAGTGGAAGGGAGAAAAGAAAAAATGGCTGTCGGCCGAGAATGGAAAATCGGAACTGTCACGATATCTCCACGAGAACCCTAAGGCAGTAGATTTCAACCCGCGGAGGACACTTTCTGGGATGTCAGTTGTAATTCCAGAGCGTTTGTCGTCAATTCGTGCCATAGTTTTGCTGTGTTTGCGAAGCGCTCTGTGTTAGGCGTCTGACGGCAAAAGCCGGAAGTGGAAAGAAGATAAGTAAAAATGGCGGTCAGCCGCGAAGGAAAAACCGGAAATGTAACCATATCTCCCCCAAGAACACTAAGACGGTCGATTTTAAACCGCAGAGGACACTCTCCGAGTAGTTCTTCGTAATTTCTGAGCGTTTGGAGTCAATCCGTTCCGTAGTTTTTGCGTTTACTGCGAACAAACAAACAAACAAACATTCTCAAATATATATATAGACTAGCATGGAAGCCCGCCGAATGGCGTGCCGTCGACGGTGTTTCGGCGAAAGCGCTCTGATGCCAGTGTTTTATTGAAAGCACTTCTAATGTCAGTTATGTTGATGACAGAGAGTTGGGCAACTGAAGTAAGTCTTTGATGTAGTGCCTCAGGATAAACAACATTATTGGTACACAGTACATAGTGAAAAATTAGCAGTAGCATTTTTGTTCGAGATGTGAAGGTTCCCTAGCGACGTGGCGCGCGGTCGACGCCGTTTTTATTGCGAGGCGTCTACGCAGGAGCCGGAAGTGGAAGTAAAAATGGCGGGCGGCCGCGAAGGGAAAACCGGAAATATCATATCTTCCCGAGAGCACTAAGACGGGCGATTTTAAACGGTAGAGGACACTCTCCGGATCATTTTTCGTAATTCCTGAGCGTTTGGAGTCAATCCGTTCCGTAGTTTTTGCGCTTACTGCGAACAAACAAACAAACAAACAAACATTCTCAAATATATATATAGATTATATCTTACCGTAACATGAAGCCATACAACAAAATCGCAAAATGAAAACAATATAGGGGCTGCCGCAGGTTCATACTAGCTGCTGAATATATAGCACCATAGACGATAGCACTGGCCATTATCTGCCATTTTGAACGCATGCACGTGAGCCTTGGACCTTCTCCGACGGCGGGCTAGTATTTACTGTTTTACTGTTGAACAAGAGCCCGAGCCCTTGATGCAGCCAACCGTGAAGCGGACCCTTGTTTTAGTAACTCTGCTCTCCTGCCTTGCTTTAGGGTGGCTCCTGTCGTTGTTTAGCTCTTCCGAGCCGCTGAACTTCGAATCACACCGCGGAAGAGAATCACATGTCGCGCCAAAAGTGACACCATTTGACCGGTCAGCACTCTCTCGCGACAGAAGGTGCAGCAGCTCAGCGGATGAAGAACTGTTGCATGACTACACTTCAGCAGTCGAACTAAGACTCATTGCAGATTTGCTGGATGCCTACAGACGTAAGCACAGGTCCTGGAGGGTTGCGATATTGCGAGGAGACAGTAAGGTTAACCCTTTTGTTCCGGAGTTTATAATTCCCGCCGAACCCCTAAATGCGAGATAAAATGACGGCGCCCGGAAATATACAAAGTGGGCTCGTAGCGTAACTTCTAGTGCTTTCTTTCGGCCGAAACTGTAGCAGTAAGTATTTTATCGTGTACAGCTGTGTCCCACAAGAACTGCAGGTCGTTCTTGTCCTTCGCCGCTTACCTCGCACAGGATAAAGACGGCCTGTTCGGCGGAGAAGACGGAAATGAAGTTGACGCTTGAGTGTGCGGCACAACGCTGAAGGTAAGGACTTCTCAGTCTATCGCTGTCACCCAGTAAGAAGGTTTGCCGCTTTTGACTCTTCGTCATTGTACTTAACTCTCACTGACTGCTATAGTCGCTGATATTGGCGACCGAATTATGTCTTCGTACTAGCTGCAAATTTCGGCGCTCGACTGCGACCCGTGGGAAGAACTAGAAGATGAAATAACCTTCCTGGTGATAGCTCAGTCACTGCCGCATATTCGTTTAAAGCAGCGTTTCTGTGCAAGACTAGTAGCGAGAGAAACACAACGTTTAATGCGAGTCTTCGGCCATGACGTCTATAGACATCATCCGGAATTACGCACAAGCTATTTCATGACGTCTATAGACGTCATCCGGAAATAAAGGGTTAAGACGCTGACGTGGGTATGTGACACATTTTGTGGCGGAATTGGAGACAGAGTCAAGGGAATTGTTACATCTTTGTTGCTGGCTTCCCTGACGGATCGCTTATTCCTCATTAAGTGGTCTACTCCCTTCGACCCCGAACAACAGCGTTCACTGTTTCAGCCTGCGGCTATAGACTGGGACATGAACCAGTCCATATGGAAAGTAGTCGGACATAATGTGCACGTACATACGACTACCACAGCTAGCAGTGAATTGACTGTACAGGTGCTTCAAAGGACAGTATTCAATTACTCAAGCAACCATGTCACTGTGAGGACCAACATTCATTACAGGAAGTTCTTCTTAGGTCTTTCACAATTTGACTCTGCTACTCTTCGCATTCTTTATGAGAAGGGGCTGCGTTACTGGATTATGGAACAGCTGCAGGAAAGGAACGAGAAGATCAGTGGTCTCTTAGTACGCTTTCTTTTCCGGTTGAGCGACACACTACAGCCTAGAATAGTCAACATGACAAGTGGAATGGGCTTAGGAAAGCATCCTTACGTTGGTGTGCATTTGAGAACAGGTTTCTATGGTACTTTGAATGAAAATCCCAAGAGATTTGGAGAATTTCACCACAAAGAGGTTTGGCAACAGCTGCTGGACTGTGCACTTGAGAAAGGTGAAGCATTGCTTGGCGCTAAATTTGACATTGTGTTACTGACAGATTCAAATGCAGTGAAAGAGTGGGTCACACATCAGTACAAAGGGAGAGTATTGGTGACTGGCAAGAAAGCCGTTCACTTTGACAAGGACGACGACAGCAATCACTCTATTGATGCTGCATTACAAGCTGGAGCGGAGTTGGGCATACTTGCTTACAGCTCTATCCTTTTTGCCAGTTCATCAAGTGGATTCTCCCATGTCGCTAGGGAGTACTGTGGCATTCCGGAGCGCAGAACGTTCCACACATTGTCATGCCAAAAGTTACACAGCGACACATGACTCATTGCGTGTCAATATTGCTGTTATCTGTGCTGGTCACTGTATGACTATATAGCCAGTTGTGTGGAGTCAACTTACTCCATTGTGATGTTGCATGGTCATTGTAATGTTGTGTATAACAATTTTGAATGATGAGCTGGAGCTTTCTTGCACTTTTTAAACTTGCCAGACATGTTACCTTAATTTAAAAGATGGGGTGTAGTATGGGCTAAGTTCATGGATTGCCCAAATTTGATTTGATGAAATGTTAATGGATACCTTCTGGTTTCAGTGATATTCTGTAGATAAGATTCTCCTTCTGCAGTGCACACGACTAGCTATAACTATATACAAATGTACAGCTTTAGCATGACGAATATAGGCATGGTTTAATATTTTAATTGTGATGCAGTGACTAAATGCAATTAAGACAACCTCACAGGTGGTAAGTGTAAGGGAGTGAGTGAGGGACATTGAGCAGCCCCATTAGCCTTGCAGCCAGAATGCCTTTATGCACGACATTTTATATACAACAACAGGGGCTGCACTTGTGAGGATCACTTGCATGTAACCCTGTTAGTGACATGCTCTCTTGATATGTATTATATTCCATGCAGAACTTTCATGAAATGGCAATTGATCCTCAACGACCTATTTGTAATTATACTTAAATACCCATGTGTGGACCTGCACAGCAGGAAACTGTTGCATAGTCATCTGTTAGTGTGGGTTGTCTGTACGTATGTACGTACAGCTCTAGTGCTAGCTATTCAATTGCCAAATAATGTAAGTAGTTTTAAATTTTAATTATACGAGTGATTATAACGAAGTGGGGGTTTCTCAGCTGGTTCAGGCGTGAGAAAAGGGTCGTTCTCTAAGTGCCAGCTTTCGACTGTTAGCAATTAATCTGCCAACGTTTTGATCAGATGCACTGGCTTTCTTCAGGGCAAAGATAAGTTCTGGGGACACAAGTTCCTATGACAGCGCATGATGAATGGAACAGATATATTAGACCACCACTCCTTTCTCAGGTTATACATCATGTAATACTATAATGTAATAAGCACATGAAGCTATAGTTGCAATAATTCAAAATACATTGCACACATTCATGCATGGTAACTGTCAATTTACCAAGCTTTGTATGAATCTCATTCCTATTCCAAATGCCGCAGAGGCACTAGTTTGACCCTAACCCTAACCCTAACCCTAACCCTAACCCTAACACAATCTAGTTTTCACCTATACCATCTCTAGTCTAATGTAGTCACACAAAATGATGGAAAATGGCGCATTCAGTGAAGATAGAGAGGACACTCATGCGACTTCATATGGATAATTCAATAGATCAAACGTCAAACTATCACAATTAATAGTTGATCTCTGTACTCATGTATGTACATGTGTCTTGTACAAAAATCACACAGTGTAGGTACACACTTAAGTGTGGAGCCTATATATATATTATACGTAAGTTCAAAAAACAAGTAAACTAAACTATAACATGCTAGCCAACTAACTAGCAGACCTGCATAGGGTTGTTTCTGGAACCACGATGCAATGGAAGTCAAGATGTTACCTCTTCATACTGAGCTTCACCCTTAAGCCTTGTTATTGGGCCATATGCTGGGTTACGGGTCATTTCCACATCAGTGTGCTGCGATGGACTAGTCACACCAGTAGCCTTTTTGACTGTGTCAGTCTCAGGTGAAGATGTGCAAGCTGTATAAAGATCTAGAGGTGAAGTGACAGTAACATCGGAAAAGTAAAATCAGCAATGGTGCATGTATTATATTGTACATAGCACAACAAGGTGCACAAAACACATGCACATGTCCGTACATTACCTGTGTTTAGTGTCCTGAGCTTGCAACAAAGTAGAAGCACTGCAACTGTCAGTATGAGCACCAGCACCAGCAGGATGACAAGGATAGTGGATAGAACACTCACTGCAGGAATGCATACAACATCTGAGAAGGGAGAGGAACTGAGTGTGTAAAGGGAGGTTTTTAATGGATCAGATTTGCAAGGTATAGCTGTAGTCGGTATCATTGTAATTTTCTCACACAATTTTAATTACCGGTATGTAGTACAGTCAATTGATTCTACAGTCACACATATTTCATAATATTCGTAATGTACAGCAGTTTCTACATTTCCTCAATGCTTCTTTTTTTCATCTCAATAAATAATCAATTTCTACATTTTTCAGTGCAAAATAGTATCTGCCTAACAAAAGTGCAGCAAGCATATTATTATACTTTATACCATTTCTTTGTAGCTGCTCATATAATAGACAATCTTTCCACTGACAATATAAATAGCTTAAGATGATGGCAAATGTTTACCAGTACACTTAAGCTTCCTACACACTGATGCACTTGTTTGGACTCACTCACTTGTACTCGGTAGTGTGACGGCAACCACTACCGCTGGGCATGACACACTTCCACAAGTATCCATGTAGTTGGCCATAATAGTGTAGTTGGTACTAGGCACGAGGTTTGCGATCTCATAGTTTGCTGGCAAGCTACCGATGCACCTTACATTGCACATGCTCTGTTCCGGAGACCAGCTCAGTGAAACAGTAGAAGGCTCAGAACCCTCACAATTGGTCCCCATCAACATGACAGTGATACTGGTGTCAGTCACTGCAGTAGCTCGCAGAGCAATAGAGCACTCGGGAGGACCTACGTACAGTACAGTAAGATGTACAACGGCAGTCTAGCTAGGAAGTGTCATAAACTATAGTAAGTATGCATGCACATTTATTCATTCTTTTACATAATACTATTTATTAATATTAGAGCCCAGGAATGATGATGTACATAAATGGCATGAGTAAAGAAGGTACATATAATTTTCAATGTTGTCATCTTGTGAAATTCACTAGCTAATGAGGGTATATAAACAAAACCAGGTGTTTCAGTAGCTATACACCTATAATTCATCTTCGGCAGTGAGGTGTTAGGTGTCTGGGACAGGTGATTATGTTATGTATCAGTATTAATTAAACAACTTGTGGGGCTGCTGCCTCAACTCGAACTACTTGCTGTCTTCATTTAAGTTAAACCGTTATTATGGTGATATACAGTCCATTCCTTATGCCGGCGATGGCTGTGGATGGTCCTCCTTCACTTTCTGTGGTCCAAACACTGCTGACTTCTTAGGTACAAGCGAGCAAAACCATCCAGTGCACCGCTTGCCTGTGAGGAGGTCCTTGACAGCAGATGATACTCGGTTGAACAAGACCATCATTAGAAGTGGTACAACAATTGTTGGGAGAACGATGACAAATGTAGCAGTCAAGTTTAACCAAATTAACACAGCAACATCTGCATCCATTGGCAGTACAAATATTATTGTGCCAATCACATTTGTGAGTAAAATCAGGATATTGATGCAAAGGAGTATTACAGAAAAACGTAGAAATGACTTTTTAATTGGGTGAAAATCAGTTACAGTGCTTTTTCTGACATGAACAACTGCAGCAATGATGGCAATCACACTCGTCAAACGGCCAGGGATGTCAATGAAGAGAAGGGTAAACCCAATATGTGCATATGCAGAACTGGTGAAGACAGTGTCACAGACCAGGATATCTTTCCGAAACTCTGCATACTGGTAAGCTGGTGTGAAGTAAGGTAATCCTGAGAGCAGCACAACCACCCAGAGGATAACTACTGACGCAATGAGAGGGGCCAGCTTCACCTTGGACAGACCATGCTTGATGATAATGTATACCACAACAGACAGCAGCGCCAAGGAGGCTGTGCGGATGGCAATGCTGATGTGATAAACTGCCAGACTAACACGGCATAACCATTCTGCACTTTCGTGAACATTAGTTACAAGAAGGAGACTCGATGCACAGACAGAGCCCACAGTAAGAGTTGTAGCTAGCCCGGCAAGTGAAATATTGAGAAGAAGAATCCACTGAGCTCTGCCTTGCTTCTTGGTTATCTCTCCAGCCAGTGCTACTGCAACCAGGCCATTCAATATCAGACCAGGAATGGCAAATAAAACCAGCAAACAGGAGTTTAAAACTAGGTAGCTAATAACTTCAAAACTAGAAGATAACTCTAGACCTGGTAGTTCTGAACTGTTGTTGCTTGCCATATTCCTGGTCACAGACACTCCGGGGTGGTATACATTCTGTGGCTAAGACGTTCCTTGTTATAGGCTGGTCAACACATTCCATGGCATTGTCAGTAAATCAATTAAATATCTTAGCATCTATATACAGCTACTCTAAGTTGGCCATGCTAATGTTTCAAGTATACTTGTCACGCCTTATAGAACTCACGAAGTGGAGAATTGCAGCTTTGCAAGGCTATCACGTTGGACGCCAGTTATGTACTCGTGATGTAGTTATGCATTCAACAGTGAGCACTAAACCTCAACATGTCAGCCATTCCATACATATCCTGACAATTTTGTACAGCAAGCTATTGTGAACATGTAATATGTAGGAAAGCTCTTTCCTGGAATATATATATACCATATATATCACATGAGGGTAAATTAGAGCAGTCCAGAGGGCACACTGACCCTGTCCTGGATATCTGAGCTGCATTCATGTGGTGAGGGGAGGTTCCTTTGTGTCTACTGTGGTGGTAATTCTCATCCCGACAAGTAAAATGAGATGTGGAAGTCTCAAATTTCCAATGTTCACATACAGTTGACTAGCAACTTAGCTAGCTACAGAAGCACATACAGTACAGATACACCAACCAGACGTGCCCATAGCTACTATACATTCTTATGCACCCTATGGTCATTGGGTATCACCATTATAGCTATCTAGCTATGCTAGTAAAAACTCACATCACTCATGTCAGAAGTGTCTTGGCTAAATGCAGGGAAAAGGCGGTACACGATGCACTTTCTGCCAGGTTTCTCGAAAGCCATCCACAAACTCAATGGAAAGGCGAAGGAAAGCATTTTCGGACAGAAAGCTGCTGGTAAGTAGCCTAGGATCCGGAGGTTCACACTAGCTGCTGAATAGCACCATAGACGATAGCACTGGCCATTATCTGCCATTTTGAACGTATGCACGTGAGCCTTGGACCTTCTCTGACGGCGGGCAAGATTGTACTGTTTTACTGTTGAACAAGAGCCCGAGCCCTTGATGCAGCCAACCGTGAAGCGGACCCTTGTTTTAGTAACTCTGCTCTCCTGCCTTGCTTTAGGGTGGCTCCTGTCGTTGTTTAGCTCTTCCGAGTGCTGAACTTCGAATCACACCGC
The DNA here is from genome assembly GCA_949841015.1 of Aplysina aerophoba. Lineage (NCBI taxonomy): Eukaryota > Metazoa > Porifera > Demospongiae > Verongiida > Aplysinidae > Aplysina > Aplysina aerophoba. The sequence goes on from OX465034.1 coordinate 8,440,813, forward strand.
GGAAGAGAATCACATGTCGCGCCAAAAGTGACATCATTTGAGTCAGCACTCTCTCGCGACAGAAGGTGCAGCGGCTCAGCGGATGAAGAACTGGTGCATGACTACACTTCAGCAGTCGAACTAAGACTCATTGCAGGTTTGCTGGATGCCTATAGACGTAAGCACAGGTCCTGGAGGGTCGCGCTATTGCGAGGAGACAGTAAGGTTAAGACGCTGACGTGGGTATGTGACACATTTTGTGGCGGAATTGGAGACAGAGTCAAGGGAATTGTTACATCTTTGTTGCTGGCTTCCCTGACAGATCGCTTATTCCTCATTAAGTGGTCTACTCCCTTCGACCCCGAACAACAGCGTTTACTGTTTCAGCCTGCGGCTATAGACTGGGACGTGAACCAGTCCATATGGAAAGTAGTTGGACATAATGTGCACGTACATACGACTACCACAGCTAGCACTGAATTGACTGTACAGGTGCTTCAAAGGACAGTATTCAATTACTCAAGCAACCATGTCACTGTGAGGACCAACATTCATTACAGGAAGTTCTTCTTAGGTCTTTCAACATTTGACTCTGCTACTCTTCGCATTCTTTATGAGAAGGGGCTGCGTTACTGGATTATGGAACAGCTGCAGGAAAGGAACGAGAAGATCAGTGGTCTCTTAGTACGCTTTCTTTTCCGGTTGAGCGACACACTGCAGCCTAGAATAGTCAACATGACAAGTGGAATGGGCTTAGGAAAGCATCCTTACGTTGGCGTGCATTTGAGAACAGGTTTCTATGGTACTTTGAATGAAAATCCCAAGAGATTTGGAGAATTTCACCACAAAGAGGTTTGGCAACAGCTACTGGATTGTGCACTTGAGAAAGGTGAAGCATTGCTTGGCGCTAAATTTGACATTGTGTTACTGACAGATTCAAATGTGGTGAAAAAGTGGGTCACACATCAGTACAAAGGGAGAGTATTGGTGACTGGCAAGGAAGCCGTTCACTTTGACAAGGAAGACGACAGCAATCACTCTATTGATGCTGCATTACAAGCTGGAGCGGAATTGGGCATACTTGCCTACAGCTCTATCCTTTTTGCCAGTTCATCAAGTGGATTCTCCCATGTCGCTAGGGAGTACTGTGGCATTCCGGAGCGCAGAACGTTCCACACATTGTCATGCCAAAAGTTACACAGCGACACATGACTCATTGCGTGTCAATATTGCTGTTATCTGTGCTAGTCACCGTATGACTATATAGCCAGTGGTGTGAAGTTAACTTACTCCATTGTGATGTTGCATGGTCATTGTAATGTTGTGTATAACAATTTTGAATGATGAGCTGGAGCTTTCTTGCACTTTTTAAACTTGCCAGACATGTTACCTTAATTTAAAAGATGGGGTGTAGTATGGGCTAAGTTCATGGATTGCCCAAATTTGATTTGATGAAATGTTAATGGATACCTTCTGGTTTCAGTGATATTCTGTAGATAAGATTCTCCTTCTGCAGTGCACACGACTAGCTATAACTATATACAAATGTACAGCTTTAGCATGACGAATATAGGCATGGTTTAATATTTTAATTGTGATGCAGTGACTAAATGCAATTAAGACAACCTCACAGGTGGTAAGTGTAAGGGAGTGAGTGAGGGACATTGAGCAGCCCCATTAGCCTTGCAGCCAGAATGCCTTTATGCACGACATTTTATATACAACAACAGGGGCTGCACTTGTGAGGATCACTTGCATGTAACCCTGTTAGTGACATGCTCTCTTGATATGTATTATATTCCATGCAGAACTTTCATGAAATGGCAATTGATCCTCAACGACCTATTTGTAATTATACTTAAATACCCATGTGTGGACCTGCACAGCAGGAAACTGTTGCATAGTCATCTGTTAGTGTGGGTTGTCTGTACGTATGTACATACAGCTCTAGAGCTAGCTATTCAATTGCCAAATAATGTAAGTAGTTTTAAATTTTAATTATACGAGTGATTATAACGAAGTGGGGGTTTCTCAGCTGGTTCAGGCGTGAGAAAAGGGTCGTTCTCTAAGTGCCAGCTTTCGACTGTTAGCAATTAATCTGCCAACGTTTTGATCAGATGCACTGGCTTTCTTCAGGGCAAAGATAAGTTCTGGGGACACAAGTTCCTATGACAGCGCATGATGAATGGAACAGATATATTAGACCACCACTCCTTTCTCAGGTTATACATCATGTAATACTATAATGTAATAAGCACATGAAGCTATAGTTGCAATAATTCAAAATACATTGCACACATTCATGCATGGTAACTGTCAATTTACCAAGCTTTGTATGAATCTCATTCCTATTCCAAATGCCGCAGAGGCACTAGTTTGACCCTAACCCTAACCCTAACCCTAACCCTAACCCTAACACAATCTAGTTTTCACCTATACCATCTCTAGTCTAATGTAGTCACACAAAATGATGGAAAATGGCGCATTCAGTGAAGATAGAGAGGACACTCATGCGACTTGATATGGATAATTCAATAGATCAAACGTCAAACTATCACAATTAATAGTTGATCTCTGTACTCATGTATGTACATGTGTCTTGTACAAAAATCACACAGTGTAGGTACACACTTAAGTGTGGAGCCTATATATATATTATACGTAAGTTCAAAAAACAAGTAAACTAAACTATAACATGCTAGCCAACTAACTAGCAGACCTGCATAGGGTTGTTTCTGGAACCACCATGCAATGGAAGTCAAGATGTCACCTCTTCATACTGAGCTTCACCCTTAGCCTTGTTATTGGGCCATATGCTGGGTTACGGGTCATTTCCACATCAGTGTGCTGCGATGGACTAGTCACACTAGTAGCCTTTTTGACTGTATCAGTCTCAGGTGAAGATGTGCGAGCTGTATAAGAGGTGAAGTGACAGTAACATCGGAAAAGTAAAATCAGCAATGGTGCATGTATTATATTGTACATAGCACAACAAGGTGCACAAAACACATGCACATGTCCGTACATTACCTGTGTTTAGTGTCCTGAGCTTGCAACAAAGTAGAAGCACTGCAACTGTCAGTATGAGCACCAGCACCAGCAGGATGACAAGGATAGTGGATAGAACACTCACTGCAGGAATGCACGCAGCATCTGAGAAGGGAGAGGAACTGAGTGTGTAAAGGGAGGTTTTTAATGGATCAGATTTGCAAGGTATAGCTGTAGTCGGTATCATTGTAATTTTCTCACACAATTTTAATTACCTGTATATAGTACAGTCAATTGATTCTACAGTCACACATATTTCATAATATTCGTAATGTACAGCAGTTTCTACATTTCCTCAACGCTTCTTTTTTTCATCTCAATAAATAATCAATTTCTACATTTTTCAGTGCAAAATATATAGCAGCTTGTCAGAATAATATATAAAGTCCTGAAATAAACTAGCAGAAAGTACTTAAAAAATTCCAAATAAGCCTCCAATAAAAGGAACATATATATATTTACGTATAAAAATAATGTATACACTACAATCAAAACTCACCGATCATAGCCACTTGCGCAACTGCAGTTGGAGCAGGTACAATGCGCGAACTTGTGGTATGCAAGTCCATGCCTTTGTGAAGGAATGAACAGATATATATAAATTTCCCAGGTCCAAAACACCCAATGGTAAATATAACTTATAACTTGTAACTTATCATGTAATGTGTATCTGTACTTTCATTCCCAGTGACTACATAACAATTATTGGTCATGTTCCCAGAATATATTATAGCTATTTGTATAATTGAAACAACAGACAGTATCTGCCTAACAAAAGTGCAGCAAGCATATTATTATACTTTATACCATTTCTTTGTAGCTGCTCATATAATAGACAATCTTTCCACTGACAATATAAATAGCTTAAGATGATGGCAAATGTTTACCAGTACACTTAAGCTTCCTACACACTGATGCACTTGTTTGGACTCACTCGGTAGTGTGACGGCAACCACAACCACTACCGCTGACACACTTCCACAAGTATCCATGTATTTGAGACACCCGAAGTTGAAGCAGCAATCATTGTGGATGCCTCAAATGCATTCAACTCGCTTAACCGCCAGAATGCCCTGAGGAATATCCAACACCTATGCCCCTCCCTTGCCACCGTATTAATCAACACCTATAGGGAGGACGTACAGCTGCACATTGATGGAGAGACGTTGCTTTCTCAAGAGGGCACCACCCAAGGTGATCCTCTCGCCATGGCAATGTATGCCATTGGAATCCTTCCACTCATTCACCGTCTGAAAGGAGAGTCAGTTAAGCAAGTCTGGTACGCAGATGATGCCACAGCTGGTGCCCAACTCGCCCACCTACGAGATTGGTGGGACCGCCTAGTGGAACACGGCCCAGACTACGGGTACTATCCCAATGCATCCAAGACGTGGATAGTAGTCAAGGAAGACAAGGTTGATGCCGCAGTTGCTGCCTTCCAAGGTACCGAAGTGAACATCACCATCGAAGGGAAGAGACAGCTTGGAGCAGCTCTCGGCACTAGGTCCTTTGTTGAGGAGTACGTCCATCAGAAGGTTGCAGCCTGGGTCCAGCAGATAGAACGTCTATCATCTATTGCCATCACCCAACCCCATGCAGCATATGCTGCATTCACCCATGGTCTCATGAACAAATGGATGTTCCTCGCCAGGACCATTGGAGGTATAAGTGACCACTACCAGCCCCTGGAGGAAGCAATTCGGCACCGCTTTCTGCCCTCACTCACAGGCTAGAAAGCTCTCAGTGATGCTGAACGTGAGCTCATGGCCTTGCCAGTGCGCCTTGGTGGTCTTGGCATCACGAATCCTGCAACCCAGACAGATCACCAGTACAGTACATCGCAGAGAGTAACAGCACCCTTAGCAGCCCTGATCCTGCAACAGTCACCCACCTGTCCAACCGAAGTCAAGGACATGCAAAGAAAGGCCAAGTCAGAAGCGCGTTCCATCCGTCGACAACAAGAAGCACTGTCTGCAGCTGAGCTAATGGGCAAGCTTCCCAACAACCTGCAGAGGGCTCTCTATGTCTCCAGTGAGAAGGGTGCCTCGAGCTGGCTGTCCGCCCTGCCGATGACAGAGCACGGATTTGCCCTCCATAAGGGAGCCTTCCGCGATGCCCTGTGCCTCCGGTATGGCTGGCGTACATCAAACCTGCCCACCAACTGTGTATGCGGGAAACCCTTCTCTGTGGAACATGCACTGAGCTGTGCCTGTGGCGGTCTCCCATCCATCCGTCACAATGAGCTACGTGACATCACAGCTGAACTCCTCACAGAGGTCTGCCACAACGTCGGAACAGAGCCAGCCTTGCAGTCACTGTCCCAAGAGCAATTGAAGCACAGAACCGCAAACAGGGAAGATGGAGCCCGTCTGGATGTTGTTGCAGAGAGCTTCTGGGGACGTGATAGACAACGTGCATTCTTTGATGTCCGGGTTTTCAACCCCATTGCACAGAGTCATCGCAACACCCCACTGGCACAATGCTATCGGCAGAATGAGCAAGAGAAGAAGAGAGCATATGAGGAGCGGGTGAGAGAAGTCGAGCACGGCACGTTTTCCCCTCTTGTCTTCTCAACTTCGGGCGGCATGGGACCCATTGCAACTGTGGTGTACAGAAGAATCGCCTCCCTCATCGCCGAGAAGCAGCAGCAACCCTACAGCCGGACCTTGTTCTGGCTGAGATGCAAGTTGAGCTTCTCGCTCCTGCGCTCAGCCATCATGTGCCTCAGAGGCGCACGCTCATCCCTCCACCACCCAGCCAGACCTTCCAAGATTGGAGAGCCCATCGACCTGACCTGCTCAGAGGGTCGAATTCCTCTCCAAGACTGACTTTGCATGACATGAAACAGTCTAAACCCCTTTCAGCTCCCCATTTCTACCGCTAGCTGTATGTATGTATGTATGTGTGTATGTAATCATATGTAGTACGTCAGAAAAAAAATCTTCACTGATTCTACAGTCACACATATTCCATAGTATACGTATTCGTAATATACAGCAGTTTCTACAATCCTCAATGCTTCTTTGTTTCAACTCAATAAACAATCAATTTCTACATGCTTCAGTGCAAAATATATAACAGCTTGTCAAAATATTACATAAAGTCTTGAAATGAAATAGCAGAAAGTACTTAAAAAATTCCAAATAAGCCTCCAATAAAAGGAACATACATTTGCGTATAAAAATAATGTATACAATCAAAACTCACCAATCATAGGTGCTTGTGCAACTGCAGTTGGAGCAGGTACAATGTGCGAGCCCATGGTATGCAAGTCCATGCCTTTGTGAAGGAATGAACAGATATACATGTAAATTTCCAAGCCCAAAAAACTCAATGGTGAATAAATATAACCTGTAATCTAATGTTTATGTGTACTGTCATGCCCAGTGAGGATATAAATAGAATGATAGGTAACTGAGCAGATCATGTACCGAATTACAGCTATTTACATATTGGGACAATTACAGTGTCTGCAAACCAAAAGTATACATAAATTTCAAAAACACATCAGCTCTGTACTTTCATTCCCAGTGATTAATAACAATTATTGGTCATGTTTCAAAATATATAGCTATTTGTATAATTGCAACAGTAGACAGTGTCTGCCTAACAAAAGGGCAGCATGCATAATACCAGTACACTTCCTACACAGATGGTGCACTTGTTTGGACACACTCACCTGTACTTGGTATTGTGGCTGCAACCACTACAGCTGATGCGCTTCCACAAATATCAGTAAAATTGGCCATAATGGTGTAGTTGGTACTAGGCACGAGGTTTGCGATCTCATAGTTTGCTGGCAAGCTACCGATGCACCTTACATTGCACATGCTCTGTTCCGGAGACCAGCTCAGTGAAACAGTAGAAGGCTCAGAACCCTCACAATTGGTCCCCATCAACATGACAGTGATACTGGTGTCAGTCACTGCAGTAGCTCGCAGAGCAATAGAGCACTCGGGAGGACCTACGTACAGTACAGTAAGATGTACAACAGCAGTCTAGCTAGGAAGTGTCATAAACTATAGTAAGTATGCATGCACATTTATTCATTCATTTACATAATACTATTTATTAATATTAGAGCCCAGGAATGATGATGTACATAAATGGCATGAGTAAAGAAGGTACATATAATTTTCAATGTTGTCATCTTGTGAAATTCACTAGCTAATGAGGGTATATAAACAAAACCAGGTGTTTCAGTAGCTATACACCTATAATTCATCTTCGGCAGTGAGGTGTTAGGTGTCTGGGACAGGTGATTATGTTATGTATCAGTATTAATTAAACAACTTGTGGGGCTGCTGCCTCAACTCGAACTACTTGCTGTCGTCATTTAAGTTAAACCGTTATTATGGTGATATACAGTCCATTCCTTATGCCGGCGATGGCTGTGGATGGTCCTCCTTCACTTTCTGTGGTCCAAACACTGCTGACTTCTTAGGTACAAGCGAGCAAAACCATCCAGTGCACCTCTTGCCTGTGAGGAGGTCCTTGACAGCAGATGATACTCGGTTGAACAAGACCATCATTAGAAGTGGTACAACAATTGTTGGGAGAACGATGACAAATGTAGCAGTCAAGTTTAACCAAATTAACACAGCAACATCTGCATCCATTGGCAGTACGAATATTATTGTGCCAATCACATTTGTGAGTAAAATCAGGATATTGATGCAAAGGAGTATTACAGAAAAACGTAGAAATGACTTTTTAATTGGGTGAAAATCAGCTACAGTGCTTTTTCTGACATGAACAACTGCAGCAATGATGGCAATCACACTCGTCAAACAGCCAGGGATGTCAATGAAGAGAAGGGTAAACCCAATATGTGCATATGCAGAACTGGTGAAGACAGTGTCACAGACCAGGATATCTTTCCGAAACACTGCATACTGGTAAGCTGGTGTGAAGTAAGGTAAGCCTGAGAGCAGCACAACCACCCAGAGGATAACTACTGACGCAATGAGAGGGGCCAGCTTCACCTTGGACAGACCATGCTTGATGATAATGTATACCACAACAGACAGCAGGGCCAAGGAGGCCGTGCGGATGGCAATGCTGACATGATAAACTGCCAGACTAACTCGGCATAACCATTCTGCACTTTCGTGAACATTAGTTACAAGAAGGAGATTCGATGCACAGACAGAGCCCACAGTAAGAGTTGTCACCATCCCAGCAATGGAGATGTTGAGAAGAAGAATCCACTGAGCTCTGCCTTGTTTCTTGGCTAACTCACCAACCAGTGCTACTACAACCAGCCCATTCAATATCAGACCAGGAATGGCAAATAAAACCAGCAAACAGGAGTTTAAAACTAGGTAGCTAATAACTTCAAAACTAGAAGAAAACTCTAGACCTGGTAGTTCTGAACTGTTGTTGCTTGCCATATTCCTGGTCACAGACACTCCGGGGTGGTATACATTCTGTGGCTAAGACGTTCCTTGTTATAGGCTGGTCAACACATTCCATGGCATTGTTTGTAAATCAATTAAATATCTTAGCATCTATATACAGCTACTCTAAGTTGGCCATGCTAATGTTTCAAGTATACTTGTCACGGATTATAGAACTCACGAAGCGGAGAATTGCAGCTTTGCAAGGCTATCACGTTTGACGCAAGTTATGTACTCGTGATGTAGTTATGCATTCAACAGTGAGCACTAAACCTCAACATGTCAGCCATTCCATACATATCCTGACAATTTTGTACAGCAAGCTATTGTGAACATGTAATATGTAGGAAAGCTCTTTCCTGGAATATATACCATATATATCACATGAGGGTAAATTAGAGCAGTCCAGAGGGCACGCTGACCCTGTCCTTGATATCTGAGCTGCATTCGTGTGGTAAGGGGAGGTTCCTTTGTGTCTACTGTGGTGGTAATTCTCATCCCGACAAGTAAAATGAGATGTGGAAGTCTCAAATTTCCAATGTTCACATACAGTTGACTAGCTACTTACGTAGCTACAGAAGCACATACAATACAGACACCAACCAGACGTGCCAATAGCTACTATACATTCTTATGCACCCTATGGTCATTGGGTACCAATTATATAGCTATGTATACGTAGCTAATCTAGTTAAAACTCACATCACACACATCAGAAGTGCCCTAGCTAAATGCAGGGATTAGGCGATACACGATGCACTTTCTGCCAGGTTTCTACAAGGCCATCAACAAACTCAATGGAAAGGCGAAGGAAAGCATTTTCGGACAAAAAGTTGCTGGTAAGTAGCCTAGGATCCGGAGGTTCACACTAGCTGCTGAATAGCACCATAGACGATAGCACTAACCCCATTGTCTGCCATTTTGAACGCATGCACGTGAGCCTTGGACCTCTGACGGCGGGCAAGTATTTACTGTTTTACTGTTGAACAAGAGCCCGAGCCCTTGATGCAGCCAACCGTGAAGCGGACCCTTGTTTTAGTAACTCTGCTCTCCTGCCTTGCTTTAGGGTGGCTCCTGTCATTGTTTAGCTCTTCCGAGCCGCTGAACTTCGAATCACACCGCGGAAGAGAATCACATGTCGCGCCAAAAGTGACATCATTTGAGTCAGCGCTCTCTCGCGACAGAAGGTGCAGCGGCTCAACGGATGAAGAACTGGTGCATGACTACACTTCAGCAGTCGAACTAAGACTCATTGCAGGTTTGCTGGATGCCTACAGACGTAAGCACAGGTCCTGGAGGGTTGCGCTATTGCGAGGAGACAGTAAGGTTAAGACGCTGACATGGGTATGTGACACATTTTGTGGCGGAATTGGAGACAGAGTCAAGGGAATTGTTACATCTTTGTTGCTGGCTTCCCTGACGGATCGCTTATTCCTCATTAAGTGGTCTACTCCCTTCGACCCCGAACAACAGCGTTTACTGTTTCAGCCTGCGGCTATAGACTGGGATATGAACCAGTCCATATGGAAAGTAGTCGGACATAATGTGCACGTACATACGACTACCACAGCTAGCAGTGAATTGACTGTACAGGTGCTTCAAAGGACAGTATTCAATTACTCAAGCAACCATGTCACTGTGAGGACCAACATTCATTACAGGAAGTTCTTCTTAGGTCTTTCACAATTTGACTCTGCTACTCTTCGCATTCTTTATGAGAAGGGACTGCGTTACTGGATTATGGAACAGCTGCAGGAAAGGAACGAGAAGATCAGTGGTCTCTTGGTGCGCTTTCTTTTCCGGTTGAGTGACATGCTACAGCCTAGAATAGTCAACACGACAAGTGGAATGGGCTTAGGAAAGCATCCTTACGTTGGTGTGCATTTGAGAACAGGTTTCTATGGTACTTTGAATGAAAATCCCAAGAGATTTGGAGAATTTCACCACAAAGAGGTTTGGCAACAGCTGCTGGACTGTGCACTTGAGAAAGGTGAAGCATTGCTTGGCGCTAAATTTGACATTGTGCTACTGACAGATTCAAATGCGGTGAAAGAGTGGGCCACACATCAGTACAAAGGGAGAGTATTGGTGACTGGCGAGGAAGCCGTTCACTTTGACAAGGAAGACGACAGCAATCACTCTATTGATGCTGCGTTACAAGCTGGAGCGGAGTTGGGCATACTTGCTTACAGCTCTATCCTTTTTGCCAGTTCATCAAGTGGGTTCTCCCATGTCGCTAGGGAGTATTGTGGCATTCCAGAGCGCAGAACGTTCCACACATTGTCATGCCAAAAGTTACACGACGACACATGACTCGTTGCGTGTCAATATTGCTGTTATCTGTGCTGGTCACTGTATGACTATATAGCCAGTGGTGTGGAGTCAAGTTACTCCATTGTGATGTTGTTCATTGTAATGTTGTGTGTAACAATTTTGAATGATAACTGGAGCTTTCTTGCACTTTAAACTTGCCAGACATGTTACCTTAATTTAAAAGATGTGTATTAGTGTAATATGGGCTAAGTTCATGGATTGCCCAAATTTGATTTGATGAAATTTTAATGGATACCTTCTGGTTTCAGTGATATTCTATTTCATGAAATGGCAATTTGATCCTCAACAACCCATTTGTAATTATAATTACACTTAAATACCCGTGTGTGGACCTGCGCAGCAGGAAACTGTTGTATATATAGTCATCTGTCAGTTAGTGTGAGCTGGCTGTACGTATATATGTACATACAGCTCTAGAGCTAGCTAATTGCTAATTAATGTATTTTTAAATTTTAATTATTATATGAGTGATTATAACGAAGTGAGGGCTTCTCAGCTGGTTCAGGCATGAGAAAGGGGTCGTTCTCTAGGTACCAGCTGTCGACGTTAGCAATTAATCAGCTGGTGTTTTGATCAGATGCACTGGCTTTCTTCAGGGCGAAGATAAGTTGCGGTGACACAACTTCCTATGACAGTGCATGATGAATGGAACAGATATGTTATTGTAGAGACCACCACTCCTTTCTGAGGTTATACATCAAGTAATTACTGTAATTACTGTAAATAATGTAAAATAAGCACATGAAGCTATAGTCGCAATAATTAAAAATACATTGCACACATTCATGCATGGTAACTGTCAATTTACCAAGCTTTTTTGTATGAATCCAAATGTCACACTAGTTTGAAGTCAGGGCTTCTCAGCTGGCTCAGGCATGAGAAAGGGTAGTTCTCGAATACCAACACAGAAGGAGGCCAGAGCATCTGGTCGAAACATCGGCAAGGTTTTCAACCCTGTTTTGAAGCTGGTATTTGTGAACTACCCTTTCTCAGGCACTAGTGTGATCGATCATTCCTTCCACGTCTCCAATGTTTGATTGAGGGATCGAGACCACAATCTAGTTTTCATGATCACTTATATGATCTCCAGTCTTAATTGTTTAATGTAGTCACACAAAATGATGGAAAATGGCTCATTCATGATCAGTGAAGATAGGGAGGATACTCATGCGACTTGATATGGATAATTCTATAGATATATAAAACATCAAACTGTCACAATCAATCGGTTGATCTCCGTACTCATGTACGTATATGTCTTGTACAAAAATCACACAGTGCTGGTACACACTTAAGTGTGGAGCCCATAATTATATATAATTATTATACATAACTTCAAGAAAAAAGTAAACTAAACTATAACATGCTAGCCAACTAACTAGCAGACATGCATAGGGTTGTTTCTGGAACCACCATGCAATGGAAGTCAAGATGCCACTTCTTCATACTGTGCTTCACCCTAAAGCTTTGCTATTGGGCCATATGCTGGGTTATGGGTCATTTCCACATCAGTGTGCTGCGATGCACTAGTCACACTAGTAGCCTTTTTGACTGTGTCAGTCTCTGGTGAAGATGTGCGAGCTGTATAAGAGGTGAAGTGACAGTAATATTGGAAATGATGCATGTATATATATTATACACACACCACAACATGGTGCACAAAACACATGCACATGTCTGTACATTACCTGTGTTTAGTGTCCTGAGCTTGCAACAAAGTAGAAGCACTGCAACTGTCAGTATGAGCACCAGCACCAGCAGGATGACAAGGATAGTGGATAGAACACTAACTGCAGGAATGCATGCAGCACCTGAGAGGGGAGAGGAACGGACTGTGTAAAGGGAGTTTAATGGATCAGATTTGCAAGGTATAGCTGCAGTCTGTATCATTGTAATTATCTCACACAACTTTAATTATATGTATATAGTACAGTCAATCTTCACTGATTCTACAGTCACACATATTCCATAGTATACGTATTCGTAATAATTTTATACAGCAGTTTCTACAATCCTCAATGCTTCTTTGTTTCAACTCAATAAACAATCAATTTCTACATGCTTCAGTGCAAAATATATAACAGCTTGTCAAAATAATACATAAAGTCTTGAAATGAAATAGCAGAAAGTACTTAAAAAATTCCAAATAAGCCTCCAATAAAAGGAACATACATTTGCGTATAAAAATAAAGTATACAATCAAAACTCACCAATCATAGGTGCTTGTGCAACTGCAGTTGGAGCAGGTACAATGTGCGAGCCCATGGTATGCAAGTCCATGCCTTTGTGAAGGAATGAACAGATATACATGTAAATTTCCAAGCCCAAAAAACTCAATGGTGAATAAATATAACCTGTAATCTAATGTTTATGTGTACTGTCATGCCCAGTGAGGATATAAATAGAATGATAGGTAACTGAGCAGATCATGTACCGAATTACAGCTATTTGCATATTGGGAAAATTACAGTGTCTGCAAACCAAAAGTATACATAAATTTCCAAAACACATCAGCTCTGTACTTTCATTCCCAGTGATTAATAACAATTATTGGTCATGTTTCAAAATATATAGCTATTTGTATAATTGCAACAGTAGACAGTGTCTGCCTAACAAAAGGGCAGCATGCATAATACCAGTACACTTCCTACACAGATGGTGCACTTGTTTGGACACACTCACCTGTACTTGGTATTGTGGCTGCAACCACTACAGCTGATGCGCTTCCACAAATATCAGTAAAATTGGCCATAATGGTATAGTTGGTACTAGGCACAAGGTTTGTGATCTCATAGTTCGCTGGCAAGCTACCGATGTACCTGACATTGCACATGCTCTGTTCTGGAGACCAGTTCAGTGAAACAGTGGAAGGCTCAGCACCCACACAATTGGTCCACATCAACATGACGGTGATACTGGTGTCAGTCACTGCAGTAACTTGCAGAGCAATAGAGCACTCAGGAGGACCTACAGTACAGCAAGCAGTCTGGAAAGTGTGATAAACTACAGTAAGTATGCACGCACATTTATTCATTCATTTACATAATATTGTTCATTAATTAATTCACATTAATATTAGAGCCCAGGAATGATGATGTACATAAATGGCATGAGTAAAGAAGGTACATATAATTTTTATTGTTGGCATCTAGCTAATGAGGGTATACAAAACCAGGTGTTTCAGTAGCTATACACCTATATTCTATCTTCAGTGGTGAGGTGATATAGGTGTCTGGGACAGGTGATTAGGTTATGTATCAGTTGTAATTAAACAACTTGTGGGGCTGCTGCCTCAACTCGAACTACTTGCTGTCTTCATTTACAAGTCTGGACATGACATGTCAAAGCAATGCAACCACATACAGAAAGTATGAGCACGCACAGTTTCGCTCAGGAATGGACACAAGACATACTTAGCAGCATTGATTTTCCTTTCTTCGAATCCTTCCTCATTTAGAGTTGTACCAAACAATCTGGCTAGTCATGCATATTTACTGCCTATGTATATATGCACTGTACTACCCACATTCACTATATTAAAGCAAAGAATCTTACAACATTTCTCGTCATATATATATTTCCAACTCCCTAGCTGTTATTGCAGAAACGCACCCAAACAAATATTAATCATTATGCATAATGAAGAAAAGATGAATTAGTGAGCAAGAACAACTTTGGTATATTTTAAATACATTAATCATACATTTTTATCTATACAGACATGCTAGTCTCGTGTAGCCAGACGGCTTCCTCCCTCCATTTTTGACATCATCGGTCTGGGAAGTGTGATAACCTACAGTAAGTATGCATGCACATTTATTCATTCATTTACATAATATTGTTCATTAATTCACTATAATATTAGAGCCCAGGAATGATGATGTACATAAATGGCACGAGTAAAGAAGGTACATATAATTTTCATTGTTGGCATCTTGCGAAATTCACTAGCTAATGAGGGTGTACAAAACCAGGTGTTTCAGTAGCTATACATCTATATTCTATCTTCAGTGGTGAGGTGATATAGGTTTCTTCATGGGAGAGGGGATTGTGTTATGTATCAGTTTTAATCAAACAACTTGTGGGGCTGCTGCCCCAACTTGAACTACTTGCTGTCTTCAGTTGCAAGTCAGGACACGACAGCATGTCAGAGCAATGCAACAACATACAGAAAGTATGAGCACGCACAGTTTCATCCAGGCATGGGAACACAGACACAGACATACTGTGCAGCATTAACTTTCCTTTCTTTGAATCCCTCCTCATTTAGAGTTGTACCAAACAATCTGGCTAGTCATACACGTTAACTGCCTAGCCTATTGTATTTCTGCATTTCAAGACATAAACACAATTAAGAATGCACCGAAATGCACACAGACAGGTTGCAGGGAAACAGTAGCAGGTGTTTAGTCAAAGCAGAAGAGAACTTGAGTACAAACTGCATGTTGCTGGAGACAAGTTACTTGTACGTTTTCTCTGCGTACTAAGCATTCCTGTGCAAAACACAGCTAGATAACCTTAAAATAGACATTTTACGGTGAATTCACCCTTCAAACTGCATCTGTATATGCACGTTTTGAACAGTGAAACTCACCCTTCAACTTCTGTACTTTACAATATAAATTCTAGTACAGTTCTATCACAACATCAACATTGCATATATCAGTCCGTTCACCTGCTAAACCATCTAGGCACATGGTCAAAAGGTCAATGATGTCATCCACGGTCAGGCTGGTGCGCTCTGGGAGGTTGGCATCATTCTCTAGTCTGCAACGGGTCACTTGGACAGCAAGGTCAGGGACATAAGTGAACAGAGAGACCACATCAAAGGAAATCATGGTCTCTTCACGTGATAAAGTCCACGAATTCCCTGGAGTTTTCACGTGGGTTGTAGCTAGCAGGTCTGCCAGGAACTTTGACAGGCAACACATGACTAGCTAGCTACTGCTGTAGTGGCTGACGCCACTCCAAATGTTTCGCTTCATTTGGAATGAGCATCAGTGATCAAGAGAGGGATGTGACACTATACAGTTTCTGCAAAATCAACGTAGAACCTGAACCAAGGCTTGTTTGGCCATTCTGATGGATGGAGTGGAGTGTTTAGGGTTGCAGACGGTTCTGCTGACATGGTGAACATTCTTGTACTGTATGTTCAAATTGATCGTCCTCTCTTTTGGCCACCAGACATATATACATTCGGGCAAGACGCTTCAACATTGCCACTCCTGGATGGCATTCGTAAATGGAGTCAATTTGTTCAACATCTGTCAAATTAATCCTGACAACCAGTTAAATCCCGGAGCATAGCATTGAACATGGTCGCATAATCGCAAAACTTTGCTAAACCCGGCAACTTAGTCTGCAATGCTCTCTTACACATGCCAAACACAGCAGTTACACTTGAACCGCTGAACCACTACAGTTGTCTTTGGACGGTATAGTGCTGCTTCATTAAGCTGCCACCTGCATACGATTTGCCACCTGGCTTGTTCAGGTGATCAGGTTTTCCCAGCAATCTGTATGCGGAAGCACTGATTAGGCAAGCAGCCCCTCCTTCCCCTTCGGATTGGATGCAGTTGGCCTCAAAGAAATGCACCGTGCATTCTGAATACAGGTCCCATTCTTACATATTCACTCAGATCGAACTCTCTCTCTATATATAAAATTATTATTTACTAGAATATTAAAATATCCATTAAAAATTTTAAGGGATTTAGGAATGTCCAAAAAAGCAAAGAAACAAGTGGTGACACCTCATTACTTTGACCCATCGCATTTCTTTGAGAATTAAAAGTCCTAAAGTCCTTGCAGAGTGGTCCTGAGTGCACTCTAGGGGATTTAGGACTTCTGTTCCTGAAAGAAATGTGATGGGTCAAAGCACTGAGATGTCACCACTTGTTTCCATGCTTTTTTGGACATTCCTAAATCCCATGAAAGTTTAATGGTAATTTTAGATATTCTAGTTTGTTTACTTTTTAGATAGCTATACCGTTGCACACTGATTCTGTAGGGACCAACTTTGCTTTTGCCTATATAATTGTACTTAAGTTTAGCCATTAGCTATAGCTAGCTATAAAATTTATTGAGAAACATTTAGCTAGGTATGCTGGGTATAGCCACAAGGTGCTGCGTATATGCAAGGTAAAAAACGTTCCACCGTTAACTAGTGTACACTAGTGAGGCAACTGAAGAGCTACCTACGTACACAGCTTGTTTAGGACAATCAGCCATCAGAGTACATGAAGCGTTGACACTGCAAACGTCTGACCTGTGCAGAGCATTCAATGCACTTTCCTATGTACAACTATGGCTGTGCAGAGTCATGCACTGCAAATGAAAAATTTAATAGTAGTTCATGTGTATGATTAGGCACGGCTGTCATGGTATAATCCTCAACATCCCTTTAATAATTCTTATAGCACACGTTGCATGGCTGATGGCTAATCACTGGATTGCAAGTCTTCTGATTGTAGCAGGGGTGCAGGATCTGCGTGAGTATTGTTTGAATTCGAAATTCATAATTGTGATTATCTGTGAATATATAATATGGTTAGCTACTAGCCTATATAATTTTATATGTGCTGTACTACCCACATTCACTATATTAAAGCGAAGAATCTTACAGCATTTCTCGTCATTTATAGTTCCAACTCCCTGTTATTGCAGAAACACACACAAACAAATATTTAACATTATGTATAATGAAGAAAAGATGAATTAATGAGCAAGAACAACTTGAATTGGTATATTTTAATACACTAATTATACCTTCATATACAGACATGTTAGTCTTGTGTAGCCAGACCGCTTCCTCCCTCCATTTTTTCTTGGTGACATCATTGGTCTGAGAGGAAGGGTCTGGTAGTCCAAGCAGCACTTTTCCGCCCACGCTCATACCAAGGTGCTAAACTGAATGTTACACGCCTGTAAGTGGAGGTGCCAGTGCAAGTCACACTCTCTTGTTCGCATCCTACGGGTCTCATGTCAGGTGGCTATTGCACTGCTGCGTTGATGTTTATCACTTCCCTAAGGTCTTAAGGAAACTGAACTTCGTCACCTGGGAAACTCACAGGCCCCTTCGTGCACAATGTGACAATGGAGGCAGGAAGGGTCTGGCTAAGCAAGACTATAGACATGTCTGCATGTAGTTCATTTTATGTATAGCTATGTCTCATGTGTAAGTACAGCAGAAAAAATATCTAGGTAGCATAATTTTAACATTTATACAACAGTGACATATTGATGGATTCTTCACTTACTTATGGAAAGTGTGATGACATTGCTCATTTCCATATTAACAATGCGACACTGCACTGTGGCTCCATTGTCGGCTGCTGTGACATTTTTTATGGCGATGCTGGATGGATTCGGTCCTGAAGAGGAGTCTGTGGAGGTTATCCTTACAGCATCTGGGTCAGAATTTAAACTTTGTCCGAAACTATCTACAACCCCAGTAACATTGGGAAGTGCAGTAAGGGTCCACACAAGAAGGCCAAACTCTGTTGTTTCACAGGAAAATGTGAGGTCATCTCCAGAGCAAGCCTCCTCATTGACACGACGAAGGGTAACTGCAAGGGAATAGATGGAATGCACTATAGCATTAATTTAACAAGAGGCAGTATGCATTATATATATATATATATTTGTATAATAATAATAACAAGCTATTACTAGGACAAATAGCACAAATAATTTTTTCAAAAAAAATTCTGTGCAAAGTCACTTTCAGTCACCCACTTTACTTCTGCTATTATATTGCGGTTAAGTGTCCTTGCTTTGACTGGGGAAGTTAAGCTAGAAAAAGCACAGCATGAAACACTTAATGAGACAGTGCATGGGGTAAATTGATTAATAATAGAGAACTCCATGGTTAACAGTAATTGGTGATTTCTCTCATGCATACCTTCGCTATCACAGCGCTCCAGCAGATTACGAAGTTGAAGACCTACTCAGCACTGTATATAGAGAGTGTCCAGGGTATTAAGTCCTTGCTGTCATACATGTCATTGAATAAATAATATACAAAGTCATAAGGAATAATTTCATGATGTACATTTAACCAACAAGATCACTGTGTGGGACTCTTTTGAATGACCTTTCTATAATGACCTATATACCATATATCTATAAGTGTGATTCGTGCAACCTCGGAACAACACCCGCAAGAGTATAATATATATAATATAGGCAATAGAACAAAAGGTGTAAGGTAAAGTGAAAGCATGAAAAGTCAATGAAGTGCAGGATAGCATGGGAACAAGATGCACCACCAATGATTATGTCAATGTCCTTATGATTCAACTATCACCCACCCAATACAAATAATATACATTATGTCTTGTCAACTGCACATATACAAGTATTACAGCATCAGGTTAATAAATACTTCCATTTACTTGTATTACTTCCTAAATATGCTGCTTATAGAGAACACAATGCAACAATGAAACTGAAGAATGGTTATGTCCAAAAGGCAACTGAATGGAATACATCGGAAACTCTCAGGAGTCTAACCAGAAATGAGCCCTGAGAGCAACCTATACTCTATGCAACAGTGTGACCACTAACAGTGCTGGCCTTGTTACAGGTGTTTAGGTGCAATCATAGCGTAGAGTACCTATGATGCGATCTACGACCTCTCCAGTGCGTAAAACCACTGACCGTACGTTCTTTCTAGTTACCTGATCCGATTAGCCATTCAATACGCACCTTGTCCAAAAGATTGCTGAATCAGAATTAGGACCATAAGTGCGTCCACAATCGCCATGGCTAGGTAGAGGGGATTATACTCGAACAACTTGACATCCAATCGCCTCTAAGCTATTTGGCCGTGTCCTACTCAGTGGTCACGCCTATTACAAAATGGCCGTGGCCAAGCTTCCTGTCGTGGGCTGATCTGATGCATATCCTACTTTAATCGGTGGTCGTCCCAGTGTACGTGAAGAGACCAACCTGTCGTAGGTATCCGTGGCAGTAACCTGTTGTGCGAACTGCATAAGCTCAAGCTGCTCGCGTGAGTAATCAATTAGCTAGGTAGCTAGCTAGCAGCATTGTAGTTAGCTAGATGGCTAAGGACTGTGGACACACTTCTTCGGCAATCACTAGGTACTGCATTATGTATGCAATCTACCAAACGTAGTTTATAGCGCACAAATTGACAATATTTACAAAATTTTGTTGAGAGTTGGTACTTGAGTTTCGCCATAGGCTCTATGGTTTCACATAGGGAGCTAGCTACATAGCTATGTTCTGCAGTACCTGAGAGGGGACAGTTCCTCTCTCGGTCACTCGACTGGTGTCTGCCTAACCACACGGAAAATTTGGCTTTGTATTATTCCTTAGTTATTAATAGCTTTGCATGGTGCTAGAGTCACTTTTGCTATAAAATGAGCAATGTGTAATCACTTTAAATCAATCTCTATCAATTTTTGTGGTTGTTAGGGCACCGCTAATGATGTAATGGCCAACATCGATATAAAGGTATATACTTAAGTGAACATAAAATGTATGCAAAAGCCTTATAACAATACATTCGTTTCGTGATGCTAACTCATGCTGTTCCCCATACAGTGCACGTGTTTGTGAGATCGATGGCCTTAGCCTGTTGACATTTGAAAGTCTTGAGCAAGCTAGAGGTATGTCACAATGCATTTAGTAATGAGCACGCCATGTTGCTAGTATACGTAGTTTGTCATTTCTCACTCATGTGGGAAGCCAGCTAGAAGCAACCACTTTCAACATGGGGTAATGACTTTGGTATTGGCCAAATGTACATCGCCTTAGAAATGCATGATCCTTATGCAGGTCTTACAGAATGTTGTCCTAGTGGTGCTGTTGGTACGCGTTTTGCTATTGTTATCTTCAATTCACAATTGCAGTACAAGAGTCTGCATGTGAGACGGTGACATGTCTCCTAGTGTACGAATCAACACACATTATAATAATATTTATTGACTGCAATGTGTGTGTGGTCGCCACTGCATGTGGTCACCCGTTGAGTTATGAATTATTATACTATATACAAGATGCCACTTCCTCATACTGTGCTTCACGTGTTGCTATTGGGCCATATGCTGGGTTACCGGTCATTTCCACATCAGTGTGCTGCGATGGACTAGTCACACTAGTAGCCTTTTTGACTGTATCAGTCTCTGGTGAAGATGTGTGAGCTGTATAAGAGGTGAAGTGACAGTAATATCGGAAATGATGCATGTATATATATTATACACACACCACAACATGGTGCACAAAACACATGCACATGTATGTCCATACATTACCTGTGTTTAGTGTCCTGAGCTTGCAACAAAGTAGAAGCAATGCAAATGTCAGTATGAGCACCAGCACCAGCAGGATGACAAGGATAGTGGATAGAACACTCACTGCAGGAATGCATGCAGCATCTGAGAGGTGTGAGGAACTGACTATGTAAAGGGAGTATAATGGATCAGATTTGCAAGGTATAGCTGTAGTCGGTATCATTGTAATTATCTCACACAACTTTAATTACCTGTATATAGTACAGTCAATCTTCTTCACTGATTCTACAGTCACACATATTTCATAATATTCGTAATGTACAGCAGTTTCTACATTTCCTCAATGCTTCTTTTTTTCAACTCAATAAATAATCAATTTCTACATGTTTCAGTGCAAAAGATATAGCAGCTTGTCAGAAAAATATATAAAGTCCTGAAATAAAATAGCAGAAACAAGTATTTCGAGTTAAAAAACTCGTGGGGCTTCCGCCCCAACTCGAACTACTCGCTCTAGCTCTCAATTGCTGGTTAGGATAGTTGTGCACCAGGGCCACGCCATGAAGTTTATTAGTGCATGCAATCAAACATGCATACAAGCACACAGTACCATGCAGCATTCACACATGCAGGTAGCACAGGATTGGTACACTGTGCACAATTAAAACACGTTTGTTTGACCGTTAACAAAGTTTAATAGCTTCACCAACAGAAAGTGCAAACATACATGAGAAAAACACACAGGTCACAGAAGCATAAATGCGCCGTACCATGTTTTTGTTCTGACCATTCGTTCGAGTGCAACACAACCCGCCAGTGCTGAAGACGATTCCAGTGTGTGCCACGTATTCCTGCGCTAGAGACAGTCAGATAAGGTAGACGATTCACGGTCTTCGCAAAGCTTGTCGTTGCTCCTGTCAATCATCCTCGGCAGTGCGGTGAAGACCACTAGTCTACAAGTCACAGCGAAGGCGACGACAATATTGTGCGCTCACCGAGTTCAGCGTCGCTCTTGTCCTTCGCCTAAGGCAGTAATTCGCATAACATTGAGCTTTTACGCCGCAGAACACAATGCCGTAGGCAAGAACACAACCAATGGCGACCTGCATGGGCGACGTTCGAAGTCCTTTCCGTGCCGTCTCACGAACGCTAAGAAAATGGCCGCCTATATAAATGTTTCTCCTGCAATACTTCGCCTGTACTTTCCATATAAATTTCAGTGTAACAATACAACCGTATTTTCACGTATTATATATATATACCGACATATATATATATATATCTTACCGTAACATGAAGCCATACAACAAAATCGCAAAATGAAAACAATATAGGGGTTGCCTGTGGCAGCCCCTAAAAATTCCAAATAAGCCTCCAATAAAAGGAACATATATTTGTGTATAAAAATAATGTATACACTACAATCAAAACTCACCGATCATAGCCACTTGTGCAACTGCAGTTGGAGCAGGTACAATGCGCGAACTTGTGGTATGAAAGTCCATGCCTTTGTGAAGGAATGAACAGATATACATATGAAGGTAGCAAGGAAACTTCACTAGCCAGGATCAAGGGTAAAAAAAATATAATTGCCAAACGTTTCGACAGCTATGCAGCTGTCATCATCAGTGGCTTATACAGGAAAGCAGGTGAGATGCTTGCTTAAATACATTAGGGTGCCAAGAAAAGGGGCGGACTAAAGGGGATGAAAGTGACAGGAGGTGATGACTGTGAATTTAATTAAAAAATATGAATCTAATTAAACTAAAAAGGGAATTAGAAATCATGACCATCAGCAGGCCGGCTCCCACTCTTATACGGTCTCCCTAAGGTTCACAAACCCACAGTCCCCTTACGTCCAATAGTTTCATTTGTACACTCCCCAACCTACCAACTCTCGAAGTACCTAGCTAGAATCCTATCCCCCTTAGTTGGCAACTCACCCTCTCATGTACGTAACTCTTACATCTTCACCCAGTTTGCCCGTGCAGAGTCTCTGCAGGAAGGGGAGCTCCTGGTCTCCTTTGATGCGGTCTCTCTTTTTACAAACGTTCCGGTGGACCTTGCAATGACAGTAGCCAGACAGCGACTCCAGGTTGATGGCAGCCTTGCTGAACGCACAAGCCTGAGTGTGGATGAGATCATGAAGCTTCTGGAGCTCTGCTTGTCTGCCACCTTCATGGCTTTCCGAGGATCAATGTTTCAGCAGACCTTTGGGACAGCCATGGGCTCACTGGTCTCAGTGACTATTGCCAACCTGGTAATGGAAGACGTTGAGGAGAGAGCCCTGGCGACAGCAGAGACCCCGCCCAGGTTTTGGAAACGTTATGTGGACGACACATGCACAGCACTGCCTTCCCACCGCATAGATGAATTCCTGAACCAC
This sequence comes from Aplysina aerophoba, assembly GCA_949841015.1. Classification (NCBI taxonomy): domain Eukaryota; kingdom Metazoa; phylum Porifera; class Demospongiae; order Verongiida; family Aplysinidae; genus Aplysina; species Aplysina aerophoba. The sequence goes on from OX465034.1 coordinate 8,464,215, forward strand.
CTGAACAGTGTGGAACCATCAATCCAGTTCACAGTGGAGGTTGAGTCGAATGGAAGATTGCCCTTCCTGGATGTATTGTTGGAACATGAGGAGGATGGCTCGATCTCCACCACCGTGTACAGGAAACCAACGCACACTGACAGGTACCTGGACTTCTCATCACACCACCCCCTGGCACACAAAATTGCAGTGGTCAAGACCCTTCATGGCAGGGCGGAAGCCATCAGTTCCTCGGTTGTGCACAAGGACAGTGAGATCAGGCATGTCAGGCGGGCCCTTGGTACGAATGGTTACCCCAGCGGGGTAGTGGAAAGGTACTCTGGTACTACCAGAGCAGCCCACGAAGATAACCAGATGACCAGAGGCCCTCCCATCACGCTTCCCTATGTCCGAGGCATTTCAGAGGCAGTGAGGAGGATCCTGAGACCCCTAGGTGTGAGGGTCACCTTCAAGCCAACCATCACCCTGAAGCAGCTCTTAGTGAAGCCAAAGGACCAAGTCCCAGATAGGGAGAGGGCGAACGTGGTGTACCAAGTCCCCTGTGCCAACTGTCCAGCCACTTACGTAGGACAAACAGGACGGCGACTAAACCAGCGATTGAGGGAGCACCGCCGGGCAGTGGAGTCGGGTGACTGTGCAAACTCGGCACTGGCAGAGCATGCCTGGGGCTGCCATCACCCTGTCGACTGGGACCACGTAAGAGTCCTGGATGGCCACCCCCACCTGTACCAGAGACTGACCTTAGAGTCAGTGCACATTAGGTCACAGTCCAACCCAGTGAACAGGGACCTTGGGACCATGCCCCAGGTCTATAACCCCTTGTTCAACTAGCATCCCAACTTCACTTTCCAACTGATTGATTACCCACCCTGTACTATCCCATTTCGCCATCCCCCCTACCACTCACATAGTTCTTTTTTAGTATTAATTAAATTCATGATTTTTAATTCCCTTTTTAGCTTAATTAGATTCATATTTTTTAATTAAATTCACAGTCATCACCTCCTGTCACTTTCATCCCCTTTAGTCCGCCCCTTTTCTTGGCACCCTAATGTATTTAAGCAAGCATCTCACCTGCTTTCCTGTATAAGCCACTGATGATGACAGCTGCATAGCTGTCGAAACGTTTGGCAATTATATTTTTTTTTTACCCTTGATCCTGGCTAGTGAAGTTTCCTTGCTACCTTCATGTCTGCGCCTAGCCACAAAGGTTTTTACGCAGATATACATATATTTCCCAGGTCCAAAACACCCAATGGTAAATATAACCTATAACTTGTAACTTATCATGTAATGTGTATCTGTACTTTCATTCCCAGTGATTACATAACAATTATTGGTCATGTTCCCCAAATATATAGCTGCTTGTATAATTGAAACAATGGACAGTGTCTGCCTAACAAAAGTGCAGCAAGCATATTATTATACTTCATACCATTTCCTTGTAGCTGCTCATATAATAGACAATCTTTCCACTGACAATAATTTTATAAATAGCTTAAGATGATGGCAAATGTTTACCAGTACACTTCCTACACAGATGGTGCACTTGTTTGGACTCACTCACTTGTACTTGGTAGTGTGGCTGCAACCACTACCGCTGACACACTTCCACAAGTATCCATATAGTTGACCATAATGGTGTAGTTGGTACTAGGCACAAGGTTTGTGATTTCATAGTTAGCTGGCAAGCTACCAATGTACCTGACATTGCACATGCTCTGTTCCGGAGACCAGCTCAGTGAAACAGTGGAAGGCTCAGCACCCTCACAATTGGTCCACATCAGCATGACAGTGATAGTGGTCTCAGACACTGTAGTAGCTCGCAGAGCAATAGAGCACTCAGGAGGACCTATATACAGTACAGTACAGCAAGATGTACAACAGCAGTCTGGGAAGTGTGATAAACTATAGTAAGTATGCATGCACATTTATTCATTCATTTACATAATACTATTTATTAATATTAGAGCCCAGGAATGATGATGTACATAAATGACATGAGTAAAGAAGGTACATATAATTTTCATTGTTGTCATCTTGTGAAATTCACTAGCTAATGAGGGTATACAAAACCAGGTGTTTCAGTAGCTATACATCTATATTCCATCATCAATGGTGAGGTGATGTGTCTGGGACAGGTGATTATGTTATGTATCAGTATTAATTAAACAACTTGTGGGGCTGCTGCCTCAACTCGAACTACTTGCTGTCTTCATTTACAAGTTAGAACACGACAACATACATGTCAAAACAATGCAACCACATACAGAGTGTATGATCGAGCACACACAGTTTCACTCAGGCATGGGCACACAGACACAGACATACTGTGCAGCATTAATTTTCCTTTCTTTGAATCCTTCCTCATTTAGAGTTGTATCAAACAATCTGACTAGTCATGCACGTTAACTGCCTAGCCACATTGTATTTCTGCGTTTCAAGACATAAATACAATTAAGAATGCAGTGACATGCACACACACAGGTCGTAAGGACACAGTAGCAGGTGTTTAGTCAAAGCAGAAGAGGATTCGCTCGAGTATAAACAGCTCGCGCTGCTGGAGACAAGTTACTTATACGTTTTCTCTGCGTGCCAACCTTTCTTGCGTGAAACACAGCAAGCAAACCTTAAAATAGACGTTTAACTATGGAGGGTGATTAGTGCCAAAATTAGGCACCAATACTGTAATTGCTAATGGAAGTCCTAAATCCCTTGCAGAGTGGTCCTGAGTGCACTTTAGGGGATTTTGGACTTCCAATCCTCAAAGAAATGTGATGGGTCAAAGTACTGTAGGATGTCACCACTTGTTTCTATGCTTTTTCGAACATTCCTTAATCCCTACAAATTTTACATGGAATTTTTAATATTCTAGTTGGTTTACTTTTTAGATAGTTATACCGATGCACACTGATTCTGTAGGGACCGTCTTTGCTTTGCCTAATTGTAATTATGCTTAGCCATTAGCTATAGCTGAGAAACATTTCCACAATTTTAGCTAGCTATGCTGGGTATAGCCACAAGGTGCTGCGTATATACAAGGTAGAAAAACGTTCCACCGTTAACTAGTGTACACTAGTGAGGCAACTGAAGAGCTACCTAGCTTGTTTAGGACAATTAGCCATCAGAGTACATGAAGCCTTGACACTGCAAAAGTCTGACCATCCAATGTACAAGCAGAGCATCCAATGCACTTTACTGTGTACTACCATGTAGCTGTGCAGACTCATGCACTGCAAATGAAAACTTTAGTACTATTTAATGTGTATGATTAGGAACGGCTGTCATGGTATAATCCTCAACATCCCTTAAATTAATTCTTATAGCACACGTTAGAGCTTGTGCATGGCTGATGGCTAATCACTGGACTGCAAGTGTTCTGATTGTAGCAGGGGTGCAGGATCTGCATGAATATTGTTTGAATTCGAAATTCATACTTGTGATTATCTGTGAATATATAATATGGTTAGCTACTAGCCTATATAAATTTATATGTGCTGTACTACCCACATTCACTATATTAAAGCGGAGAATTTTATAGCATTTCTTGTCATTTATATATCCAACTCCCTGTTATTGCAGAAACACACCAAAACAAATATTAAACATTATGTATAATGAAGAAAAGATAAATTAGTGAGCAAGAACAACTTGAATTGGTATTTTAAATACATTAATTATACCTTCATACTTATATTCAGACATGCTAGTCTTGTGTAGCCAGACCGCTTCCTCCCTCCATTTTTTTCTTGGTGATATCATCAGTCTGAGATGAAGGGTCTGGTAGTTCAATGCAGCACTTTTCTGCCCACACTCATACCAAGGTGCTAAACTGAGAGTTACACGCCTATAAGTAGAGGAGTCAGTGCAAGTCACACTCTCTTGTTCGCATCCTACGGGTCTCATGTCAGGTGGCTATTGCACTGCTGCGTTGATGTTTATCACTTCCCTAAGGTCTTAAGGAAACTGAACTTCGTCACTTGGGAAACTCACAGGCCCCTTCGTGCACAATGTGACAATGGAGGCAGGAAGGGTCTGGCTAAGCAAGACTATAGACATGTCTGCATGTAGTTCATTTTATGTATAGCTATGTCTCATGTGTAAGTACAGCAGAAAAAATATCTAGGTAGCATAATTTTAACATTTATACAACAGTGACATATTGATGGATTCTTCACTTACGTATGGAAAGTGTGATGACATTGCTCATTTCCATATTAACAATGCGACACTGCACTGTGGCTCCATTGTCGGCTGCTGTGACATTTTTTATGGCGATGCTGGATGGATTCGGTCCTGCAGAGGAGTCTGTGGAGGTTATCCTTACAGCATTTGGGTAAGAATTTAAACTTTGTCCGAAACTATCTAGAACCCCAGTAACACTGGGAAGTGCAGTAAGGGTCCACACAAGAAGGCCAAACTCTGTTGTTTCACAGGAAAATGTGAGGTCATCTCCAGAGCAAGCCTCCTCATTGACGCGACGAAGGGTAACTGCAAGGGAATAGATGGAATGCACTAGAATATATTTAACAAGAGGCAGTATGCATTATATATATATATATATATTTGTATAATAATAATAACAAGCTATTACTAGGACAAATAGCACAAATAATTTTTTCAAAAAAAATTCTGTGCAAAGTCACTTTCAGTCACCCACTTTACTTCTGCTATTATATTGCGGTTAAGTGTCCTTGCTTTGACTGGGGAAGTTAAGCTAGAAAAAGCACAGCATGAAACACTTAATGAGACAGTGCATGGGGTAAATTGATTAATAATAGAGAACTCCATGGTTAACAGTAATTGGTGATTTCTCTCATGCATACCTTCGCTATCACAGCGCTCCAGCAGATTACGAAGTTGAAGACCTACTCAGCACTGTATATAGAGAGTGTCCAGGGTATTAAGTCCTTGCTGTCATACATGTCATTGAATAAATATACAAAGTCATAAGGAATAATTTCATGATCTACATTTAACCAACAAGATCACTGTGTGGGACTCTTTTGAATGACCTTTCTATAAGTAATAGTTATAACATGGACACGAGGGCGCTGGCTTATTTATTGCACGAGGGCGCGAAGTGCCCGAGGGCTATAAATGAGCTGCGCCTGAGCGTCCATGTTATAACTGGCTTGTTGCAATTTTAACGATTTATAGCAGAGCTGTTTCCCTCGCTATCGAACAAAATAGACTAACGTTGCCGGCGACACAAGGTAGGACCCTACTCTGTTCGAAAGGTACCAATATGACTAAGCACGCAGCGAATACAACGGAAGCCGTCCCCCGGTTAAAGCCGTTGAAAGCGCGCGGTCTAATTTTTCATCCCTTTTATGAATCAGACCGCGCGCTTGACGACGACTTTGAGCAGATGTCGAAGCGTTACACGCAGAAGAACACGTACAGAAGTCAGTACCTTGTGAGCACTAAAGACGTTTCAGGAGAGGATGAAGGTGAAAGAGCCCTGCCTGCAAAGACTGAAGAGCCATGTTTGAAGCAGTAAAATCATTTAGATACTTTCCTAATACATCAATACTTTCCTAATACGTACCTCAATACTTTCCTAATACGTACATCAATACTTTCCTACTACATCAATACTTTCCTAATACATCAATTGTTTTCAGCTGACAATAGTGTTTATGCAAGGTGCTGATTTTATTCTTCGTGATGAGTTTGTAGGTACTTCCAGCTGCAGCTTATGAGAAAGTAAACAAAGAATTTGAAGTAGACAAAACTGTTTGTACACATCTGGAAAATGATTGGTCTAATCCATATTGTCATTGGTTCATTTCATGTTTGTTATGTCTACAGGGGGGCTCTTAGAAGGCTAATGCACACCGAAGTGTGCATTGGACTTGATATTGCACACTTCCCGTCTTTGATGTATGGCTTCATCATGCAACAATGACCTATATACCATATATCTATAAGTGTGATTCGTGCAACCTCGGAACAACACCCGCAAGAGTATAATATATATAATATAGGCAATAGAACAAAAGGTGTAAGGTAAAGTGAAAGCATGAAAAGTCAATGAAGTGCAGGATAGCATGGGAACAAGATGCACCACCAATGATTATGTCAATGTCCTTATGATTCAACTATCACCCACCCAATACAAATTAATATACATTATGTCTTGTCAACTGCACATATACAAGTATTACAGCATCAGGTTAGTAAATACTTTCATTTACTTGTATTACTTCCTAAATATGCTGCTTATAGAGAACACAATGCAACAATGAAACTGAAGAATGGTTATGTCCAAAAGGCAACTGAATGGAATACATCGGAAACTCTCAGGAGTCTAACCAGAAATGAGCCCTGAGAGCAACCTATACTCTATGCAACAGTGTGACCACTAACAGTGCTGGCCTTGTTACAGGTGTTTAGGTGCAATCATAGCGTAGAGTACCTATGATGCGATCTACGACCTCTCCAGTGCGTAAAACCACTGACCGTACGTTCTTTCTAGTTACCTGATCCGATTAGCCATTCAATACGCACCTTGTCCAAACGATTGCTGAATCAGAATTAGGACCATAAGTGCGTCCACAATCGCCATGGCTAGGTAAAGGGGATTATACTCAAACAACTTGAATATTCAATCGCCTCAAAGCTATTTGGCCTTGTCCTACTCAGTGGTCACGCCTATTACAAAATGGCCGTGGCCAAGGTTCCTGTCGTGGGCTGATCTGATTTCCTACTTCAGTCGGTGGTGTCCCAGTGTACGTTAAGAGTAAGTTACAGAGACCAACCTGTCGTAGGTATCCGTGGCAGTAACCTGTTGTGCGAACTGCATAAGCTCAAGCTGCTCGCGTGAGTAATCAGTTAGTTAGCTAGCTAGCTAGCTAGCATCGTAGTTAGCTAGATGGCTAAGGACTGTGGACACACTTCTTCGGCAATCACTAGGTACTGCATTATGTATGCAATCTACCAAACGTAGTTTATAGCTCACAAATTGACAATATTTATAAAGTTGTGTTGAGAGTTGGTGCTTGAGTTTCGCCATAGGCTCTATGGTTTCACATAGGGAGCAAGCTACGTAGCCATGTTTTGTAGTACCTGAGAGCGGCCAGTTCCTCTCTTGGTGACTCGACTGGTGTCTGCCTGACCACACGGAGAATTTGGCTTTGTATATTATTCCTTAGTTATTAATAGCTTTGCATGGTGCTAGAGTCACTTTTGCTATAAAGTGAGCAATGTGCAATCACTTTATATCAATCTCTATCAATTTTTGTGGTTGTTAGGGCACCGGTAATGATGTAATGGCCAACATCTATATAAAGGTAGTACTTGAGTGAACATAAAATGTATGCAAAAGCCTTATAACAATACATTCGTTTCGTGATGCTAACTCATGCTGTTCCTCATACAGAGTTTGTGAGATGGCCTTAGCCTGTTGACATTGGAAAGTCCTGAGCAAGAGGTATGTCACAATGCGTTTAGTAATGAGCACGTCATGTTGCTAGTAGTTTGTCATTTCTCACTTATGTGGGAAGCCAGCTAGAAGCAGTCGTTTTCAACATGGGCTAATGACTTTGGTATTGACCAAGTGTACATTGCCTTAGAAATGCATGATCTTTATGCAGGTCTTGCAGAATGTTGTCCTAGTGGTGCTGTTGGTATGCGTTTTGCCATTGTTATCTTCGATTCACAATTGCAGTACAAGGGTCTACATGTGAGACGGTGACATGTCTCCTAGTGTACGTATCAACACACATTATAATAATATTTACGGACTGCATGTGGTCACCCATTGAGTTGAGCCAACTTCCTGTCAAGATCTGCCTTATAAAGTCCACATTCCATTTCTCAACTGTTTCCATGTTTTCTGCTTATCTCTATAATTATTTATATATATATATGTGCATCTGTATTTTATATATGGTTTTTAAAGACATGTTAGCATATGCATGCAACGTTGAGAGTGTTGTAGTCATGTTTGTCCAGGATCAGTTTGCTGTGTGGGACTGCAGCACCTACTATACATACGGCAGTTTATGTATGCACATACATACATGTCAAATAATGTATAAAGAGAGGATCGCATGTGCTCCTCTGACCTTAGGTCCATGCACTGCGTGAATGGTGCAGTATAATTATATATGACATTGTGTATTCTAGATCTGTACTGTTATGCTATGTAGACTGTTATGAATTATTATAATTATATATTATTTTAACAACCCCCTTATATCATTTCAAGTTTTGAACATCCACTTGTCCACTTCAGACCTACCAGATCTGTATATACGGGTTAAGACGCTGACTCACAATCAGTTCACTCACTGATATGATGACCCCTGGATTGGGGTCAAAACGTCTGGTTTTGGATTTCTATCTGTCCCCAAAAACGATTGGCTGGAGTTTTGTTTCCAGAGAGATTGTGCATGATGCTACCTAGCCACTCAGAAGTCTTCAAACCAACTCACAATCAATCAGTTGATATCTCTATTCACGTACATGTGTCCTGTACCAAAAATCACTGCTGGTACACACTAAGTGTGGAGACTATATACAGATATAAGTTCAAAAAATAAGTAAACTAAACTATAACATGCTAGCCAACTAACTAGCAGACATGCATAGGGTTGTTTCTGGAACCACCATGCAATGGAAGTCAAGATGCCACTTCTTCATACTGTGCTTCACCCTTAAGCTTTGCTATTGGGCCATATGCTGGGTTATGGGTCATTTCCACATCAGTGTGCTGCGATGGATTAGTCACACTAGTAGCCTTTTTGACTGTATCAGTCTCTGGTGAAGATGTGCGAGCTGTATAAGAGGTGAAGAGACAGTAATATCGGAAAGGATGCATGTATATATATTATACACACGTGCACACCACAACATGGTGCACAAAACACATGCACATGTATGTCTATACATTACCTGTGTTTAGTGTTCTGAGCTTGCAACAAAGTAGAAGCACTGCAACTGTCAGTATGAGCACGAGCACCAGCAGGATGACAAGGATAGTGGATAGAACACTCACTGCAGGAATACATGCAGCACCTGAGGAGAGGAACCGACTATGTAAAGGGAGTTTAATGGATCAGAATTGCAAGCTATAGCTGCAGTCCGTATTATTGTAATTATCTCACACAACTTTAATTATATGCATAATATAGTACAGTCAATCTTCTTCACTGATTCTACAGTCATATGTACATATTCCATAGTATTCGTAATATACAGCAGTTTCTACATTTCCCTTTCCTGTTTCAGTGCAAAATATATATAACAGCTTGACAGAATAGTAAAGTCCTGAAATGAAATGGCAGAAATGACTTGCAAAATTCCAATTATCCAATAAGCCTCTAATAAAAGAAAACGTACATTTGCATATAAAATTAATGCATACAGTAAAATCAAAACTCACCAATCATAGGCACTTGTGCAACTGCAGTTGGAGCAGGTACAATTCGTGAAATTGAGGTATGCAAGTCCATGCCTTTGTGAAGGAATGAACACTGGTATACATGTAAATTTCCAAGCCCAAAAAACTCAATGGTGAATAATTATAACCTGTAGCCTATAATGTTTATCTGTACTATCATGCCCAATGAAGATATAAATAAAATGACTGGAAATGGTAACTGAGCAGATCATGTGCAAAATATAGCTATTTGCATATTTGGACAATTACAGTGTCTGCAAACCAAAAGTGGAACATGTGCATAATAATTTATACTAGTACTATATATTTCAAATATTTAATAGCTGTTCATACACACTGTTTTCACAACTACACAGCTTAAGATGATGGCAAATTTATAATACACTTCATACACAGCTGCATTAGCTTGCACTCACTTGTCCTTGGTAGTGTGGGGGCAACCACTACAGCTGACACACTTCCACAAGTATCCACATAGTTGGCCATAATGGTGTAGTTGGTACTAGGCACAAGGTTTGTTATCTCATAGTTTGCTGGCAAGCTACCGATGTACCTGACATTGCACATGCTCTGTTCCGGAGACCAGCTCAGTGAAGCAGTGGAAGGCTCAGCACCCTCACAGTTGGTCCACATCAGCATGACAGTGATACTGGTGTCAGTCACTGCAGTAGCTTGCAGAGCAATAGAGCACTCGGGAGGACCTACAGTACAGCAAGATGTACAGCAGTCCGGGAAGTGTGCTAAACTACAGTAAGTATGCATGCACATTTATTCATTCACTGACTAATTCATTAATTCACATATTAGAGCCAAGGAATGATGACGTAATGCTGCTGCATTTATGTATATAAATGGCATGAGTTAAAGAATGCACCGATAAAACTTCTTCTTCTTGTGAAATTCACTCCATGGCCAATGAGGGCATACAAGACCACATGTTTCAGTAGTTAGCTATACATCTATATTCCATCTTCAGTGGTGAGATGTTTCAGAGCAGGCTGACTACTGGATAGGTGTCTGGACAGGTGACTATGTTAACCCATTATGCACGAACCTAATAGACGACCACTTCAGACAGCATCGACGTTTAAAGGGTTAAAATAACTTACCTACAGTCACAATTTCTTTAGCATCCTGCCATATTTTTCTGCGCATGGTTATGTACTTTACAACAAAACTAAATTAAATGCGGTTGAAGTGTTAGCAAAGCTACACTTTTATTTGGGACACTGCTGTAAACGTAAACTTGGCAGTTGTTGAAAACAAAACAAACCAAGCCACCACCGCCGACACTGTGAACCCCATGGCTGTACCATGGACCTGCTGGTATACTCTCCCTTCAAACACCAGATAAGTGGTTTTCAGGCACAAACTGAGGAGGGAGCAGATGTCGCATTTGTATGAATGCAAAAGGCTGTCTCACGTAAGGAGGAGATGATTATGACAGCTAGGCCCTGAAAGCAAGGAGTTATAAAATAGTAATATGTCTAGCGTTGGAAAATTCTCTAAATGCAATTATTTGTGTGGGTGCTTCCACTTCTACCCCCAACTGTTTTTTACTCTTTATGTGCTCCTGATCTGTTAGCTATAATGTTAGCTAACTCACGAATTGAAAGTGTGATCACTCCTGATTGCCCATTAGGTACTACGTACACTGCATTGTACTCTTGGTCCATTGTCAGCTACTGTAGCATTTACTATGGTGATTGTGGAAGGACTAGATCCCAACTGAGTGTCAGTTGAAGTGATCCTTTCAGCACCAGGGTCCGTATTCAGATTGCGACCGAAGTCATTCATGACTCCAGAAACACCAGGGAGGTCAGTAAGCGTCCAAACAAGTACACCTAATCCTTGACAGGAAAATGTCAAATTGTCTCCGGAGCACATTCCTTCATTGACAAGTCGTATGGTGACTAGATGAAACAAAATAGATACTTTGGCGTAAGTACACACACAACACATAGCTAGCTAGCTAAATTTCACGCTACGATTGGATCACAAACGACACATGGCTAGCTAAGGACCACTCACGACAACCATACCTTGAGCAACCGAACGACTATAGCTTAGGAATAAGATGAAGTAAAGAGCAAACATTACGATCAAGACCTAGTCTCGTACCCGACCCTGTCCGCCGGCCGCCATTTTATTCGCCGCCTCCCAGGGTCTGGAAAAGACTGCATCCAAAACCGTTGCACGGTCCTAGCCTAACACGGACCAATTAGGCCCTTTGTGACGTCATTTGCGGTCGCATGAATATCGTTATTGTACTTGAAAATGCCGGTGCTGAAAGCAGAGCCTACGTAAACGCTTTTTACGCAAACCATCAACCCTCAGGAGGCAGATGCAAAAAGAGCAGTTCTTCCAACACGCTATGAAAGACACTTGGGCGGCTGCAAATAGAATGGCGGCAACGGACAGGGTCAGGTACGAGACTAGTCAATACCATGATCACCGTGTCGTCCTGGGCGTCTTTGATCGCTTGTTGGAAGAACTGGTCTTTTGTGTTTGCCTCCTGAGGGGTGCTGCTTCGCACAAGAAGCGTGTACCTACAATTTGCCTCCACCTCTGTCATTCAATTACAATAACGATATTCATACGACCGCAAATGACGTCACAAAGGGCCTAATTGGTCCGTGTTAGGCTAGGACCGTGCAACGGTTTTGGGTGCAGTCTTTTCCAGACCCTGGGAGGCGGCGAATAAAATGGCGGCCGGCGGACAGGGTCGGGTACGAGACTAATCAAGACCTCGGTGAACTCTGGCGAAGCGCAATCCACAAATATACAGGTTCCAGTTTCTTATTCGGATTCGTAGCCGAATCCGGATTAGTCTAGCTGCTAGACCCTACTTTGTCTTCGCGCGTGGGGGCGGAAGAAAAGTAGGGTCTAGCAGAATGTGTAAATTCCACACCTCGCAATGAACGCCCAAAGGGGCGTTTATTGGTAACGGTAACTGTGGCGTAGACGATGTCGGCGTGATTCTAGGTGTTCCAGACGGCGTAAATGCCACGGACGAACAGGGATATCGTATGAGTCGACGTCAGAATTGATCTTCGGAATGAATACTTGCTGTGTATGCTCTGCGACGCAATTACCTTCCACGGAGCGGAGAAGGGTGATTCAGCCGTCTAAATCGGTGCCAACGTTCACTGAGCGTAGTGCTGCTCTGGCTTCATATATACACTCGTGTCCTAGATACAGCGACGCCACCTTCAGACTTTCATCGATGATCTTGGACTCCACAGACTGCAGTACACGTACAATCGACATACTCTGGCTCTAGCTCCCTGCTCTCCTTACACCAGCCACTTCGGCGCTATTACTCTAGTTGCTAAACCCTACTTTTCGCGCGCGCGAAGACAGTAGCTCTAGCAGCCACGCGGCGTCGGCACCGAAATAAACGCCCTTCACTGCAGAGAAATGGTGCAGCAGCGATTTCATTGGTCGGCGCGAGGTGTGGAATTTACACATTCTGCTAAACCCTACTTTTCTTCCGCCCCCACGCGCGAAGACAAAGTAGGGTCTAGCAGCTAGACTAAATCCGGATCGGAACTGTATCGTCGCGGTATCCATTTTTAGTGCAGGACGGAGTATTTCCGGTCACCATTCGACACTTCCGAACTCGATCGACGCGCTCTTCTAAACAAGCTAACGAACGAAGGGTTACCTAACGTAGGCTATTTCCAGTATTGTGTATGTACTCCTACACAGATGAAACTATCACTGACTGGCTGCTTGTTCCTACGAGACAAGAATCGGAAATTTTGGTTGTGCTCGAAAGACTGATTTATGATGTCGTAGAGGCTCATGCTACTGATTTAGTTCGAGTGACCGGAAAACCCTGTGACCAGTATTACCCTGTGACCGGAATTACCCCGGGGGTTACCTTAATAAACGCATTCCAGGTATTTCTACATTCCACCGTAGTTGGAGAATGTCGTCATAAACTAGTAACTGGGTGTGGTCCTTGAAGAAGATCTGTCCACCTCTTGCACGCGTCTATACGTAGCCATAGCAATAGATATAGGAAAATTGACACTAATCCCAGCAAAGTTTCTGAAGAAATAACTGGCGGCGTGTGACCAATCATTAATCGATTGCCATTGACACTTCATCGGCCGAAGCTATTGAAGGTAGGTTCACGTAGGTGAGCTATAGCTACAGCTATACAGTTATAATGGCGGTGTATGTAGGTGATCGATGGTCCTGCGTGCGCGTGGTGATGTACATATGATTTTAGATAAATTATAGCTTTAACGCGCATGAATGTGAAATCTGGTACGTAAGAAGCATGCTTCCCTGCTCCAGCCAGTAGTGACCTGTTCGTACTGGTAAAAACAGGCAGTTTACGCTGCATGCGTTCTCTGCATGGCAGAAGAAGTCCTCCCATGATCAGGAATAGCAGTACCAGCTGTAGCATCTCCTACAGATTTGATTAAACCAATGTCTCTGTAGTTCAAAAGAGTTTCTTGCACGATGGCGGTATATAGGCTCAGGCTATTGTCACGGCAATAGGCTTTCAAATCGTCAACCCTATATACATTTTACAAGGCACTCACAAAGTTTCTCCTTTGGCAACCCCATGAATGCTCCCAGGTTGACGCGTTTAGACGTTTGCGCAGCGGTTATTCACACGCAGAGTAGCTGCCGCTGCCTGATCGCTCGAGAAACTTGTGCTGATCGCAGCAAAAGCCGTCTGTGACCGACTGTCGTATACACGCGCATGGGTGTTTCGCCAATCAAAATGGCGTCTACTACTCTTGAAAGGGTCTCTTCATTCTAACAACCTAGTTCAGGGCAAGAATGATGTGGTTGACATAGTAGTACAAACTACATAACCAGCCCCACTGCTGGAATGTGCAACGTAGTACGATAGAGTGCACGCACATGAATGGCGTTTCAGAGGTAGAGGGAATAGAACATTAATTACTGTAGGCACATCTCAGTCTCGCAGTCATTCTTGCAAAAGTGCAAGTAATCAATATGTATATGCATGACATTGTACGCAATCGCAAGGGGTCTGAATAAATTATTGATAAACGGAACGCGTGCACGTGGTGACCTCCTTATTTGGAGAATGTCGTCACGAACTAATAACTGGGTGTGGTCCTTGTTTGAAGATCCTAGTCGGTCTCTTGCGCGCTCTGACGTAGTGGCTAGCCATCGCACGAGCGAGGGCGAGGGTCGAAACTGATTGCAGCACAGTCTCCAAGAAGTTTTTAAAGAGGCGAGAGACCTAGCTATATAGCCATCGCCATCGTTACCTATTTAAAAAAGCAGTTATTAGAGGTAAGTCGGGCAGGTGTACATGTATACGTATATACAGGTATAGCTAGCGCAGCTAGCATGGCGGTGGGTGTTCGATGAACGTGGTGAGACCTATATTTAAGCTGTACGTAAATATATAGCTAGCTACATTATAGAACGCGATCGAGTTAGCTGCTTACGTACTGCAAGCTAAGCCCATTCATTAATATTATACAAAAGAAACCTCGAATTAACGCGAAGCGCAAAGCTGTTGTGCAATCAGGGAGAGGGGGAGTATACAGTAACAACAGCTGACAGTATGCTGTGCACACTCGCAAGATTCGACCAAGCAGCTGCGTGTGCTGAAGCATAGGTCAACTACCTAGACTGCATCGTAGTATTTCAGTGGAAAAGCAGAACGTGTCAGCCCCAGAGTCCTTTCATCAGCTATTAAACTGAAGTGCTACAGTGGGATGGGATGTTTTTGTGACTCCAGCAGTGATGATGTTGTGACATGCCATACATGTCCGTCATAATATGGTTGGGTCATCTGCAGCTGTCCATGGCAACTATTCAAGTCGCTGTTGTTCAATAGCATTGGCTAGCATAGGTGTTCCCAGACTGGCGAGTTAGTTAATCGTATTAATGCATTACGTCGGAATACTATTTAGCGTTAATATGCCCACATGTGACGTTTTGCTGTGTTATTCTAGAAAAATGCTGTTTTGCGTGCACAGATACGCTGTTGCATACTCTTACCTTTTATACACTCTGGGTATTATATTATATAAAAATTATATGAGAAAATGTGCAACTGGGTATAAACTCACATTACATATATAAAATACTTGATGAGACTTCATATAGAGCGTGTTATACTGTAAGTTGCGTGCGTTAACAATTAGTGGACCGAACTGACTCACATCAATGAACAGAGGTACAAAACTGGTCATGTGCAGTAAGACTCAGTGCAGCAGTGGATACCAGCAGACATGTACACACACAGCAAGCTCTAGAACGTTCTAGCACATACATGGTTCACCGTGTATGTGAGTGATCCAAGACGTTATTTCACTAGGAAGTTTGTCAGGCTGTCTGCAACAATACAGTTGAAAGTGTGCATGGTTATAATTATTATTCATGCCATAACAATACTATACTACACTATACACTATATACAGTGGAGGATGGTCTCTGTTGATACAAAGGTTCAACTGTATATATGTCTATAATTATATGTATTTGCGGATAGTATTCTGCAGTATTGTAAGGCCACAGCAAGTTAATTTCCTGTTTCTCATTCTTGGAACAGCCTTCAAATCCACGCGGGCGGGCGAGTAAATTACAAACACAGGATACAAATACACGGCACAAACAAGAAGACAACGCGACAGTTGCAAAGCACCCACGGACACGTGCAGGCAATCGCAGAAGACTAGTCGATAGGAATCACTTGCCAATGGCTTCGGCTGCTAGGCAACGTAGCAATATGGCAATAGGCGTCACCTACACATGCATAGAAGTCTTGGTGCCTTGTGTTCATGCGATCACAACAGCTGTAGGCCGTGTTGTGTCGCTTCATACGCAATGTGTGTGACGATTTGTGAGCGAACGGTACCAGAGATCCTCCCATGGACAATGTGGCTCTGTTCGGAGGACCACACGTTTGCAAAGCTCTTTGAGGAGCAATATAGAGTTGTTGTATAGCCACTATAGCTTTACGTTGCATATGAATTTCCATGGTCTCCTATTCATTAATCTGTATATTCTACAGCTTCAATGTACAATATTTCAATGTGGAAGTAGTATACATTGTGTTTTTGATAGCTCCATTGCCAGGAAATGCATGAGGGCGGTGGATGAAAAACAGGAAATTAACTTGTGCATGAATAAAACACCATCTGCTGTAACATTTTTAAATCTTACATAAGTAGTTATGCAAACAGTGGCTGATTTGCAGCTGTTTCATGTTCTAAAGTACACAATAACAGGAAACAAGTACAAATTTGCACAAATCGTACAAGAAACAGCTACAAATGTCCACAAGTTTGGACAGTTGTTATATAAGATTATAACACAATATAGCAGACAGTGTTATAATATAATCATGCAAACTTTCAATTGTATAGCACACTCTGTATGAAGTCTCCTCAAGTATCTTAAAAAATATGAGCATACCCAGTTGCATATACTCTTATCTCTTATGTACTCTTGAAAATACATTATGTTTTCTTGTACTTGAACAGACACTCATAGAACACAAATGGACCAATCACCTGCCGCAGTCGCTCAGCTATTAGATCATGAACTGATTGTCAGAAAACAGAAACTAATCTTAGCTGTCATCGCTGATGACCGAGACACTGTTGAAAGGCTGTTAGGTGAAGGTGTCCCAGTTGACTCCAAGAATAGCGAGGGGCTGTCTACATTGCACTGGGCATCGAGTGAGGGTGTTTTGAATATGATAAGGCTTCTCATCAAGAGGGGAGGCGATGTTAATGCAGTTGATAAGAGAGGGCTCACTCCACTGCACTCAGCTGCTGCCCATGGCCAGACAGAGGCAGTTCTAGAGTTGATTAGGAACGGAGCATGCAAATCAGCGATTGCTGGCACATTTGGGAGTCCGCTTCAACAAGCACACCTTAATGGACATACAAAGACTGTGAAAGCCTTGCTAGAGCTTGAAGGGAGCGAGGAGGAGTTGGCCAAAAGTCGCAATTCCTTGAAACCAGTTGTATTGGAAGGTGACAATATCAAAACTATTGCATCTTTTGGTGTGACTCCGGCAATGTCAGCACTACTGTTTGGAGACGAAGAAATATTCAGCAAGATAATGATGTCAAACCATGAAAGTATCAAGGACCGAGACAAGTTTTCACTGTCTACATTTGAACACTGTTTCATTGGTGGTCACGCCAACAAACTGAGAAGCTTTTGTGAAGCATGTAAAATCTCTAGCAAAGGACAAGACTTGAAAGGTGCTTTAGCAACTTTGATCAAACAGGGTCTCGTTGATCGACACAAAGTTCTCTGCTTGTGTGCTATTTCTGGAGACAGTGCATTCCTGGATGATCAATTTATTGATCTAGTTGCTCCTAATGCGTGTGCCATGCCTGCAGCAATGAGATGTGCTAAATTTTATTTTTTCAATGGAGTAATGTTCCTTGACAAGCTCGCAATTCCTGATGAGTGCTCCATTCACCCATTACACATGTCGTTGCTGGCATTGAAGTGCTGTGAAATGGGGTTTGCTACCTTGTCTGTTCAGCTAGGTGTCAAGAATCACAGGGAATTTATAACCACGCTGTTGTCTCACCCTGTATTGAAGAAAGCAGTCAATGAAACCTTCTGTAACGGACAAACTCCTCTTGACCTAGCTCAACAGTTTGAACTACATGATGTTGCTCAATTGATTGAAAGGGCGGGAGGTCGTCCAGGTATATGGACAGACATACCACGGGAGATTGAAGCTAGGCATCCAACAGCACTGCTTACAGTGAAGGGGGCTTATGCATCTCTTAGGGCTATTGCTGAGGATGGTAAGCAAGGGTCTGATACCATCAAGTGTGTGTTTTCCAGTGTCCTACAATCGGAAACTGTGGAGTCTGAGGTTCAAACTGACAGTATGCTGGAGAGTATGTGGCATCCCAATGCAGTGATAGTTGGTGCTGACGTTGGTCCAGAAACAGATGAGCATGAGTACAAATCACTAATGGTTCCTGAAGACAAGAGCAAGAACCCACCACTAATGCGTCCTTGCAAAGACAGCGAAGAGGTCCTCAGGAAAGTGGCTAAGCACAGCAAAGAGATCAATGCCATGCTGAACCACCACACTGGAGGCACTGTACATTTTGGTATCCAAGACAAAGGCAACACAGTGGAGGAAGGACTGGTCCTGAACCAAAAGTCGGTCATTATTGATAAGCTACAAACAAGGGTTGGCCAAATACTGCAAGAGTTTTATCCTGCAGTCCAGTCAGGATTTGTGAGAATTCAACCAATAAACCTCATGAGCAATGCCAGGGAGCGAACCGGACGATGGCGTTTTGACATTTGTGTGTCTCCCTATGGCAAAGTTGTTCTTCTTTCTCGCAATCAAACTATTGCTTACTACCGGCAAGGAGCCAATAGCGAGCCAATGCCAGCAGACATGATGGAGAGACTTCGAGACAAGAGTGTGAGAAGTGAGAGTGTGCGTGGTCTGCACCTAGGGCGATTATGTGTGATGTTAGTAGTTGCATGTATTGCATCGATCCTATTAGCATTTATTTGGTCTGGTTAATACTGAATGATTGCTTGTATAATGCTTCCCATATCTCTGTAGTCAGGCAGTCATAATTTATGCATATGAACCTCGTACATTTTGAAGCAAATCCCATTACATTTTTGTATAATTATAGCTGTTTATTGTCGTTGTCATTAATTAATTAATCACTGCCTATTTGGTTGCTCTTCATGGTAATACATTTGCCCGGGGCTTTGTCTGAAGTGAGGATGCAACTGGCAGGGCTGCACGAAGAGTGAGGTGTACACAGTTATAAACCTATAATTAATATGGGATAATGCTTGCAACAGTTAACAGTGCACCATCATAATAGTTATAAATTATTGCGCAGAATGTATGAGCTTGCAACAAAGGTACGTGATAGAGGGTTGGGATTGCCCCTCAAATTGGGAATGGAAGTGAGTGTGCATGCATAATCTTATTCATGATTTCAGGGAGAAGGAAACCTGGGAGTCAGATGGACATGATCAGGCATAATCACTTTTCCTGTCGTCCTAGCTAGGCCTTTCAGTCGGACTCCCAACGTGACTGCTCATGCTCTGAAATCAATGATCGACACTGTACCAATAGTACTGAATACCCTCAAAATAAAAATAATAATAATGAGAACCCTTAATTAATTAATATAATATTATAATTATATAACATTATGTATGTTCATGATCATGCAACGTACAGCCAGCTGCATGAGAAAAGCCCGCGCTTCACTACTCGTATATATATATATAATAATTAAATGCATGTGTTCATGAACATTTATATAATTATATTACACATTATAATGCATGGTTTAGTTAGCGTAGTATTAATATTATTATTATTGAGTGCTTGTTCTTTCGTTTGTTTGTTTCTATTACAAACTTGTTCCAATATTAGACATGTACACTATATATATATATAATTTATATAGTTCTGACTATTACAAATTTATTGCAAAATCATAAAAAGATTTGACATGGTGGATTGGTATCTAACTTCCATACAGGTGAAAACTGAAATGCATAAAAATTAATGTGCATGCAATGTATTCCGGGTGTACACAGTCGCTAACACTAACAATTATTTAGCTATAATTATAATTATTATAATAAACAAAAGTACAAATACACCACAAAATTATATTAGGGGTTATTCCTGACAGAGCTTCATGAAAGGCTTCAGGTCTACTAGTCCAGAAGTCCTTCTGCAGAAGAAGAAGGGAGTAGCAGTCACATGTGTACGTACATGCACTTGCACAACACAACAGGTCTGCCTGCACCTAGCCACAAAGGTTTTTATAACCTACATTGCTGATTACATACTCATATGAGCCAACTGCATAGCTGTCGAAACGTTTGATGATTACTTTTCATCCTTGATCCTGGCTATAATTATAGTGAAGTTTCTGTGCTACCTTCATGGGTTATATATACGTCACTGCATGTGTACACCCACTCACTATTACACACAATGACAGTACATACAACACACTGATGCATGAACACCATACTCGCCCAACACCCATGGATCCACACACAACACTCCCACAAACTTATGCACTCAAACATCACTCACCCACTCACTCATGGACTTACGGACACCCACCCACCCACCCACACACACAAACACATGCAGCACAGTAATGCAAGCAACATATGTACCAAGAGCTGCACCAACACACTCCTTTCACCCATTCCGTCTTCATGTGTTCCCCAAACGACTTCATCCTTGGGTTGCCCTTTACCGTAGCGATGATGTCACAGACATCTGTCAAGGCTTTTGCATCACATGTCTTCTTCAAGCATGCATGAAGGAGCTGAGCTTGCAGTGTTGCATTCACTTCTTGCCTGATTGTCTTGTGAACACCATTTGATATGATACCTCGATGCTCAAGTTCTAATACAATGGTAGATGCATCCACGTCTGCAATGAACTGTTGTCGAAAGTGGTCAAGAAACTCAGCTGTGAGGAAAGGGAAAGAATGCAATAGTTCAAACTATGTATGCAGTGTATGTTTTCCTATAGTATACAGTACACATGAAATAGTATATGTTTTAACTAGTCTGTGGTACCCTTTCTGTACTCATTCCCATCACATGTACAATCACATGCCATATGTTCACATGAAATGAGGTGGGTGCTGTCTGGATGTACAACAGAATTGACCAACACTAAGCACTACACAAGCACAGTATCTGACTTTCTTGGATCATGGCACCAGAAAAGTTAGCATTAGCGTCTAGACTGTCTTTCAAGGAGACTGAGTTGAAAAAATGTGGTTCAATTATGCGTGTCACACACACACACACACACACACACACACACACACACACACACACACACACACACACACACACACACACACACACACACACACACACACACACACACACACACACACACACAACAGACACACACACACACACACACACACAGACACACACACACACACACAGACACACACACACACACACACACAAATGCACATGCCCACATGCACACCGGCAGATGCACATGCACACATATACCAACACCACACCACACTGTGTTACTCACAAGAGGTGGCCTCAGTGTTTGGAGGACACACAAAGAGATTTGCTGGCACAGTGTGTGTAGACACACACACACACACACACACACACACACACACACACACACACACACACACACACACACACACACACACACACTACTTCATCACTTACCTGGTGTAGGCCTGTTGTTAGGTGGACAAACTGATGTCTCAGTTTGTGTAGACTGCGTAGTGGGGGAGACAGCTTCAGGGGAATGAGCAACACACCTCAAACTCTATGCTGGCTGCTCAGCTCGGGACAACTCAACTACACAGGGAGATGGTAAAAGGCTACCTCATTATGGTGGCAATACCGTTACTACTGAGCAAAATGTGTGCCGACAGAAAAACGAAATATTCTCTCCCAAACAGGACAATGCTGATTTTGAACAAAATCGCAACACACGAAATCTTCGATACCACATATTGGTTCGGGTAGTATGACATCTATGTGTCATCTACCAAAGTTTCTTCCATGAGCTTGAGCTTTCTCACTATAATTATCACAAACACCAACACATTTCAAACTACCACAAATAACACACAAATGCACATGCCCACATGCACACCGGCAGATGCACATGCAAACATATACCAACACCACACCACACTGTGTTACTCACAAGAGGTGGCCTCAGTGTTCGGAGGACACACAGAGAGGTTTGCTGGCCGTGGCACAGTGTGTGTAGACCTTGCAGCGCTCACTTGATGAGGACGAACTGCAGAAAATAGTAGGAAAGAGTTTGCTCACGCATGCACACATGCACACATGTACGCATGCACGAACGCACGCACACATGCATGCATACAAATACACACATAAACACACACACACACTACACGGCTCACTTACAAGCTGCTTCCCACAAGGACAAGCTGTGCTGAGAGGTAGATTCAGTTAGTGCATGGCCATGAGCAGGAGGTGGAGAGAAAACTGCAGCAAAGAACATCATGCAGTAAGGTGTGCTGTTTTGCAGGATAAACTATATACAGCAAGACAAACTGTTTCTGTTTGTGCACAGATGTCATATGCTTGCTCTCACCAAATGCAGTGTACAATTTGATTCGAAAACAAACATGGACCCTACTGGAGAGACATACGAGCAAAGTGCAAGCATTTGAAATGAGATGTCTGAGAAAGGTGGAGGGAGTGACTATGCTGGACAAAGTGAGGAATGAGGAGGTCAGGTCAAGACTAGGACAGGTGGCAGTGCTATCCAGAGTGGAAAAGAAGCAGACAGAGTGGGCGAGGAAGGTAGAAGATATGACGGATGACAGGATGGTAAAGAAAGTGTTTGTACAGAGTGTGCCAGGAAATCGGCCGAGGGGAAGACCAAGGAAAAGATGGACGGACGACCTGAAAATGAAGTAAATAGCTATTTAGTGAACTATCAAATGTATAAATTATAATATACAGCATGATGTGAACCAGCTATATTATCATTTCTTTCTACCTTTAAACTAACTATATTATACATACTTAAGATACTATTTCCAGCGACCTCCAGCATTGGAGAAGAGCTGTATATGGATTGATTGATTGATTGAACAAACATGGTGTTTAGTAGTGCCTGAAATTGTCATGTTGACGGTTTCCAAACTGAGCCTCTCAAAGTCACGAGGTGAGCTGTAGAACACAGAACACTTGATAGATGCTGGGTACACTCCCTCCTCAACTAAACCTTCCAGGTGGCTCTCAGTGTACCGGCCGTGGTAGCACACATTGTTTTTGTGCACCTGCAGAAGGGAGGGGGGTTAAATAACATACAATAAACATCCTTAATTACAGTGCCCATAGCCTCGTTGACACACTAAACTAAATTCAACTTACTTCTGAATTTACCAAAGTTGCCTTCCACTCCTGGCCCTATCAGTAGACAACTCGCCACAAATGCTACGCTTTGACAACCATCGCCTTCCAAAGTGGTAATCTACAGTAGTAGCTGTGTTCCTTTTCCAGTACTGCTTCAGAATCTGCAATTGTGGCAACAAATGTGTATGCACAAATATGGCCGAATGAAACCACAGGACACAGGAATTTGCACAAGAGGAGCAACGTTCGCACTCTACATCCAGTAACTCTGCTACACTTTGTCCCCATCAGTAAATAATAAGTCCCCCAATGATAAACAAGTTGCTTCAATTAACTTAGCACGTATGTACCTTCAACCACATCATACTGTAGTAGGTTATCACAATCCTGGTATTAGTCTCGCTACCAAGTCGTTGTTCCCACTGTGTAGCAAGGTACACTGAAGTAGCCTTCTCCTTGATCACTTCTGCAAACAAGGAGCTGTGGCCATCAATGAGGAAGCTCCCGAACTGCTGGTGCTTGAAAAAGGTACCTCCTTCAACTAGCTGAAACTGATACATTGTCGATCCTCTCCTGAGAGGGTGTGGAGCAATGGCAAATGAAAGGCCATCCCTGGCATGGTTCTCCCCACCATACCAGTGGGTGAGGTGTAGCTTGAGGGGTTTGGTGACACATCGGCCATCATAGTACACCACTGGGCTGCCAAGCTGGTAGCCCTCTGGCATTGTGAAGGGACCACTGGGAATGATGGCATAGCGCATCTCCACATTAGTAGAAGTGCTAACAGCACCTGGGGGTACCTCCAGAAAGGTGGCGTCTTCGTTTGTCCATGTAAATCTTCACTTGTAGAATCCAAGCACAAGATCCCTCCTTTGGCTTCAATTGTCACAGTCTTGATATCAAATGGAATCCAACAGAGTCTTTTCAGAGCAGCTTCATCAGCTGTAAGGGAAGATACTTACACATATGTCTAGAGATATAGACTGCTTGTGCTGCAACTGTCAAAAGAAAAAGGACACACTCACACAGCTCAATCTCAGCATAAGATGTATCTTCTCTCTTTGATAGATCAGGGCTATCCTCTGACTGCGGACGACCTGAGGAGAGTTTGCAAAGAGAAAGAACAACATTTCACACATTATATAGATCATGCAACAGCTGCAGTATTCCTTGTGCCTCTGCCTTAGTCTTGTGACCTGAATCACTGTCCAATTCTGCATAAACGAGACCACAAG
The DNA here is from genome assembly GCA_949841015.1 of Aplysina aerophoba. Taxonomy (NCBI): domain Eukaryota; kingdom Metazoa; phylum Porifera; class Demospongiae; order Verongiida; family Aplysinidae; genus Aplysina; species Aplysina aerophoba. Next base: position 8,488,755 of record OX465034.1, read on the forward strand.
TAACAAAGAGCTATTATTCGAGGGCGGCTATTATTTTACTTCGCTCCTCTCATTTCATCAATCCACAGGATCAGGAATTTTTCAAAGTCTGATAGTCTGATCCTTTGCGACATCTCCCATCCAACCGCTTCTTTGTCGCCGTGAGCTTCTCCAAGTCTGTCTTAAGCTTAAACGCTGAATCGTCACGGTATCCATTTTTAGCGTAGGACGGAGTATTTTCGGTCACCATTCGACACTTCCGAAATCGATCGACGCGCTCTTCTAAACAAGCTAACGAACGAAGGGTTACCTAACGTAGCTATATTCAGTACTGTGTATGTACTCCTACACAAATGAAACTAACACTGACTGGCTGATTGTTCCTACGAGACACGAATCGGAAATATGGAGCTGTGCTCGAAAGACTGTTTTAGTTCGAGTGACCGGAAAACCCTGTGACCGGAATTACCCCGGGGTCACCTTAACGCAATTCCGTGTATTTCTACATTCTACAGTAGTTGGAGAGAATGTCGTCATAAACTAGTAACTGGATGTGGTCCTTGAAGAAGATCTGTCCACCTCTTGCGCGCGTCTATGTGTAGACGTGGTATAGCTACGTAGCCATAGCAATAGATATAGGAGAGTTGACACTAATCGCAGCACAGTTTCTGAAGAAATAAGGCGGCGTGTGACCAATCATTAATCGATTGCCATTGACACTTCAACGGACGAAACTATTGAAGGTAGGTTCACGTACTGGTGAGCTATAGCTACAGCTATACAGTTATAATGGCGGTGTATGTAGGTGATCGATGGTCCTGCGTGCGCGTGTGATGTACATATATATGCCTTTAGATCAATTATAGCTTTAGCGTTTGTTATATACTCGTGCCTGTGTCAGAGTGAATACCGTATCCCCGTGAATACCTTATCCCCCATACATTATTTCCTAGTGAATAGTGTATCCCCCTAGGAAATATTGTATCCCCTGATCACTCAGGGAATAGTGTACCCCCATACCATTATCACTAGTGAATATTGTATCCTCATGCATCCTATGGCAATATGTCCCCATAGCTGCTTCCTAGTTAAAATGACTGCCATAATTACAAACCACAGAAGTACAATAGCACAAAGTCAAAACACAATAGCACAAAGTCAAAACACATTAGCACGAAGACAAAATACATGTGAATGCAAATGGCCCTGTTCATGTATTGTCCTCAAAATTTTGAGCTGCCTCTCCCTTTCATGCACCACCAGTCTGGCTAGAGTGGAGAAGTTAGAGTGTATTAGATAAACTTAACAATATGTTTCTAACATTACTGGCACATGGATTAAATAAGTGCAGCATGTGTACAGCTACATACCCGTTTTGTAGGATCTTCCTCCAGCTTGATTCCTTTCAAGTGGCCAACGTAGTGGAGCTGGCCATCGACAATCTGATAATACTTTGCCCTTCTTCGCACGACCAGCTTCTCACTCTTGCTGCTGCCTGCTGGATACTCTCCTTTTACAAGGTACATACTCCTGCACTTCAACAAATTTCCTTTGTTCGTCTTCTTTGGTTTCGATCCTTGGTGCTTTTTCTGTCTGAGTTGCTTCTGCCATTGCATAATGCTGATGTTGGCAGCAAATGCGACTGCATGCGCAGATCAGAGGCTTAGAGGTACAGTGTATGACGTCATCAATTGTCGGCGCATCCTGTGACGTCATGCGATTGCGTAATCGTCGCTTCCGTTAATTCCCACCGATGCGCTGTCACGGATCAGGGACTCCTTCCCGCCTAAGCCATAGGAATTGTTCCCCATTCCCCCAAGACTCTAGATCGTTCGCAGAGACGTTTCGATTTGATCGTCGTATCGTAGTCATCGAGTCGGTAGGGGATACAGTATCCACGTTGGGGATACAGAGGGGGATACAAAATGTACTACGGGGCCAGGAATACGTATCCCCATACACAATTCCCTAGAGAATCGTGTACGGGGATACCATATTCCCTAGTTAATTCCGTACGAGGATACAAAAAATCGGGGGTACTGGATTCACGATGACACCTGCTCATGCCCATATATAATATAGCAAGGCACTGGTAGTGGATTGGGGGGGGGGGGGGGGCAGTAACAACAGATTGTTTGCTGTAATGGTCACGAGATTGGACCAGGTACATAGCTATGTGTTTCTAACATCAACGTACACGTATGAAAGTTGTGCCTTGGCAACAACTTCTGTTTTGGCCCCCTTGGCCCTTGTTAAGCTGTTAAGCTGTTATACTTATATGCTGCACAATGATGGTGTGTTATGAGTGCAGCAGTGGTGATGTCATGGCAGAATTGAATTGGTAAAAATGATTAGACTTAGTATTTTGAAAATTTTTGATTATTTATGTTTATATGCACTACGGGAATACGGTATCCCCATATATACACAATTCCCTAGGGAATCGTGTACGGGGATACCATATTCCCTAGTGAATTTCGTACGGGGATACAAAAAATTGGGGGTACCGGATTCACGATGACACTGCAGCCAGTTGCAATTTGAGACACAAGCACCAGAAGATGGCCAAGAGTATACACAGTCCACATACTGCATCTCCTTATGAATTACTTTATACCATGCATGTACACCACTGAGTCAGATCTGATTGCATGCTATATTATATGTGTGTAGCTAGTCTTCCCATGCTGGATGTGCTTGGAGTATTAAATAATTCTCTCTTATTACAGTATGTGATCCAAGCAGATGGACTAGCTGTCAGCTGTACAGCTGAATTAGTCTGTTATAGTGTATGTAACTTGTGCTAGAAATAGAAAGTAATATGTTAGAGTCAACTGCAGATTTTGATTTTGATGTAGGGAAACCTGCAGTAATTAATTATAGGTAACTGGGTGTGGTCCACAGACATATGCAGAATGATGTTTGCACTGGGTGTGGTGGAAGGCATTTTGGCTTCCTTCCAGAATGTTCGCTGCTTGGTATATTATACAGGTTCTCCTGTGTATGCACGAGTAATTACGACAGAGCTACTTCGAACCACATTTGTGAGGTCCTTGAGAAAAGGTAGCCAGCACGCGAGCAATCGAGTGACAGTTGAACCTGATCATTGCACGGCCTCTGCTGAAGGCGGGTGCTAGCTACTTAGCTTTTCCTGCTCTGCCACTGACAAAGGAACAAGTGATCCAAGGTAAGCTGGGTGTCGTGGTGTTGATTGATGGCAGTTCATGTATGGCATAGAAGTCGACTGTGTTGACTTGGCTGGCACCTCATCAGCACAGCACAGGATTGCTTCAATCTTAATTAAATATACACGTAAAAAAGATTGCCATAGACAAATCTCACCTGAGTGATTATGACTTATACGACATTTTCTGTTGCATGTATGTATCGTGAGTCTAGTGTAGTGCAATGCAGTATATATAGACAATTACATTAATTATTTCACGTTACACGTGTAATGATTCAGTTGAGTACTGTACTCGTTACATGTGTATAGTACTCAACTGAATTGAAGCTGCATCTTCTCATTGCACAGCCACGACAATACTGTGTAGAGGGACTGTGGTAGACTACCCAGTAATAGAGAGATATTAGAATTATTATTACCAATTTTCACATGGTTTGCCACTAGCAGCGCTATAACCATTGCACTGTTCCCCCCACTATATTATATTTGCAACATACTTAGTGTACATTAATTAATGAAATACTTGCATAGATTGTTTGGCATGACATGGAATGGTGTTACAGTAGCTAAATCTGGGTTGGAAGGAGACAGAGAAGGCTTCTCATGCAGCAACATGAGTGTGTGATAGTGTAAACAGTAGCAGATTGTGCGTGTACTTGTAGCCAAACCGAAGTAAGGAGGGAAAAGGAACACCATGGTGAAGGCTGACTTAGAGTGAAGCAAGCTTGCTGTTTCTTATACATACGTATATATATTGAAAACGTACGTACTAACCAAGTTTGAGATCATGCATATACATGGTGCCTGCAGCTTACATGTAATTAATTGGTAATGGACTGAAGCTTATTGTGTGTGACACTGCACTTTAGCTATATTCAATGATATGACAGTAGAATTATAGGGAGACTTAAGGCAGCAGCAAATGTGGCAAAGGACTATCCCTAAATCCTTGCGTGACCACCACAATTTGGCTAATAGAATAGAGAGTGCTGATAGGGCTGCTGTTTGGAGATTATCTTCATACCAAGTACAGGGTGTGGTCCACTTGTATAAGGTGGCAAACAAAAAACAACTCTTGCGGTCTACATACATAGTGGAATGCAAATCATGACAGTTGTGTCAGACATTCTTCACTGTTCTCCTGCTGTGTTAGTTGGGAGTAACAGTAGGGCTATAATATAGCAACATCCAGTCAATAATGCTTGCAGGAGCAAGGTATATGCAGTATGCGTGTGCTGCCTGATTGCAGCTAGGTGACAAACAACCAAGACCTTCTGCGCGCAGCAATGTATGATTATCATAAGGTGCATTTAGGTGGTACATATATAATTATACAAACAAAAGTTGCAGCCTTGGTGAACAGCTCCTGAAAGACATTACTGTGCCATATTGTGGCTTTCACACACTTACATAAAGGTAAAATTAGGTAACACAATACTATAGCATTGTAATGTTATACATAGGCGCATTTTAATTTGTCCAATTGTGGGCTGTTGTGGTTAGAAATGAAAATGAAGGTTGAATGAACCATTGAAATGGGCTATAAGACGTTTTGACCAGGCTGCTCTGATGTAGGGCAAGGATGGATACATAGATATATTGATGCAAGGTATATACTCAGTCCATTTCAGGCTCATAATCTGAGAAGCATTCAAATTAATGATAGATTATGCGAAACAAAACACAAATGATACTGCACTCACTAAATCTTCAAGTGGATTTGCTAAGTCATTATCTCACAGGAAATCAAAATGGTCTCTGGCAGGAAGTATAATTTATATAAGATTCATATTGCCAATTATTGCTTTAGTACTTCTTTTATGTCTCTATAATTATTGCTATAAAGAAAGATACAGATGTATAGATATTTAATTGCAGTATAATAATTAGCAACGAAATGTTAAAGATTGGCGAAGAATATTACATTTGAGTAACATTCAAGCAATAACCCAATTATATATAGTGCAGTGGAATGCCATGTTTCATATTCACTCACCCTCTTACATTTCACTCCTTGGTGCTATAGTGAATAAAGACATGTCACCCAGTCTTCATACCACGCACCATTCAATGCAACATTAACACAATTATTGAAAATTCTTGTCTTTGTACTTCCCTTCATTGCATGGTTCAGTTATAATATATGAAGTGAATCATATGAGGGGAGGATGGACCAATCACCTGCAGCAGCTACTCAGCGATTGGCATTCAAGAAACAGGAATTAATCTTGGCTGTCAAAAATGGTAACACAGAAGCTACTATAGAGCTGTTAGATGGAGGTGTCCCAATTGACACTAAAAATAATGCAGGGGTGTCTTTATTACATTGGGCAGCTAGTGGTGGTCATGTGACCACAATGAGGCTTCTCATCAGGAGGGAATGTGATGTGGACTCAGTTGACAGTGAAGGGCTCTCTCCACTGCACTGGGCTGCTGCAAATGGACAAACAAAAGCTGTTCGAGAACTGATTAGGAAAGGAGCGGCAAAGTCAAGGGATGCTGGTGAATTTGGTACTCCGCTTCATCAAGCAGCGAAGAATGGACATGTGGAAACTATTGTAGCCATGTTAGAAGAAGAGTGTCCTATTAGTGTGATAAACAGTGTTGGAGCCACTGTTTTGCATTGTGCAGCTGAAGGTGGCCATGTTGAAGCTGTGAGGGAGCTAGTTGTCAGAGGGTGTGATGTAAATGCAGTTAAAGCAAATGGCTGCACTCCTCTCCATCTTGCTGCTGCTCATGGTAGAACAGAAGCAGTTTGTGCACTAATCCAACTGGGAGCAGACAAGTCTGTGGATGCAGGTGTGTGTGGGACTCCACTTCATTCAGGGGCCCTTGGGGGAAATGTGGATACTGTTGAAGCCCTTTTGGAAGAGAAAGCATGTGATCGTAACTCACCCAGATGTGGTGTCACACCATCCAAGGCACAGGCTTCGGAATATAACGTTATTGGCACTTGCGATTCAGTTGGTGTGACTCCAATCATGTCAGCTGTACTATTTGGTAAGGTGGAAATGTTTAAGTTTCTGTCTTCCAAAGGTGGGGCTATATCTGATGTCGACGCTTATTCTTTGTCTACACTTGAGCACTGCTTTGTTGGCGGTCAAGCCAGCAAGCTAGGGAAGTTTTGTGAGGCATGCGGTATTGAAGGTAGTGGAGATGATCTTAGGGGTGCTCTAGCACGCCTGATCGCTAAGGGTCTCGTTGATCCACAAAAGGTTCTGTGCTTGTGTGCTATTTCTGGGGACAGTGTATTCTTAGATGATCAATTTATTGATATAGTATCTAAGGATGCTTGTGCCATGCCTGCAGCAGTGAAATGTGCCAAGTTTTATTTCTTTAAAGGCGGAGTCCCATTCCTTAACCAACTCAGCTTACCAGATGAGTCTTCCTTGAGCCCACTACACATAGCACTGCTGTCTTTCAAATGCTTAATAATGGGTTTTGCTGGAAGAGGAAATTCGATTGAATATGGTGCAAAGGACCACACTGCATTCGTCAGAAAGCTGTTGTCTCACCCTGTGTTGAAGAGAACAGTCAATGAAAACTTCCCAAATGGTCTAAGCCCTCTTGACCTAGCTCGGCAGTTTGAACTTCATGACATAGCTGCATTGATTGAGCAGGCTGGTGGTCATCCAGGAGTGTGGGCAGAAATACCACAAGACGTTTATGCTGAGCATCAAAAGAAACTCTTGGCAGGTTATGTTCTGATGAATCATGTGTGTCAGATGGATAACGGGGGGCAAGAGGCTAAGAAAGTATTTTTGAACATACTTGGTGGTAGGCAAGCTGTGGAAGGTGCGGTACATGAGGCTAATGAAAGTCAGTTTGCAAAAGTGCAGGTCTTGGGCAAGCATCCTAACCTAAGTGATGTAGTGAAGAATGTGCTTCCTAGGGTCCAAGTCAGAAACTGGAAGAGTGTTGGACTGGCTCTTAGCATAGGAAAGAGCGCTCTCGATCAGATTGAACATCAGTTCTCAAGTGATTATGATTGCTATCTTGAAACCCTGAGCTACTGGATAGACCATGGTAGCAATGCAACATGGAAGACCCTATTGGATGTATTGGGCTACTTTGAGACAAAGCACGCTGTGGAGGAACTGATGGACAAGATTGTTTCAGTCCTAGGAGAGGATCACCTACAGGTATGTGTGAATATAGCTGCGTGCTGTGTTGAGTTAGGTGTACACAGTGTGCTTATTGATGTAGTTCTTGTTGTATGCAATGTGCTTGCTCTTGTGTCCTCATTTTTTTCTCCTCCACCATCAGGTCCCTCACCAGCTGCCCAGCTCAATTGAGGAGAGCAGCCAAAAAAGGAAATTACAGCAGAGTGGCGATTGGCTATCAGCAAAACACAGACGAACATCAGGTGCAGAAAGTAATGCAATGTGTATATTTGGTGTTCCCAGAGCAGAATTGCAGTAGGAAGGGTCTCCCTTATGGTCCAAAGCCCAATAGTAAGAAGTAATGTCTGATTCATTAATGACAATATTACCGTCCAGAGCATCTTGCATGCTTAAATAACTGAAAACCCTGGGCACCACCACCTTTTTTATTACTATCTCATGTCAAAGTCTCCTGTCAACAGCCCAGATTGTGTCTTTAGTTACACAAGATCAATATTGGGCTTCAGACCATAAGGAGAATCCCGTTCATTAAATTCCACATGTTGTGATTCCACTCATGATCATGCACAATTCATTTTGTAGCCCTTAGTTATGTTCGATTTCTACTACTGCTTGTCCCCTCCTCCCGCCCCCAAGGTGTGTCTAGCTTGAGAAAATAGTGGCCTAAGGGTGATATGCATGACTGTACCACCTGCCTCGCCTCAACCAATTCAACCTCACCCCACCCCACTCACTTACCTCCCCACTCCCTTTCCTCGTGTCCTCATTCCCTCACCTTGCCTCTCTCATGATTCTAGCATTACCTACCTACATATGTCTCTCTCAATCAGCCACATATCTACAAGTAATTCAAGACCATGCTGAAGAATTTCTTAAAGTCATGAACAGTAAAGAAATTGCAATTCAACTCCAAGCACTGGATCTAATTCCAGAGAGCGTTCAGTACGACATCCTTCATTCTAGCAGCAGGGGGAAGGCAAATGCCCACCTCTTACACTACCTCAAAGTTGAAGCAACAGTGCAGACGGTGAAGCAAATATTCAAATTTGCTACTGAGGAAGCCAGATATGACAAAATGAATGCCTTTGCCACCAACATGCTAAGGGAGCTACAATGAGGTTTGTATTACTGTGTGCATTATACGGATGCAATGGCTACATATCTGCATTTGTGTTGTCTTCGCTAGTGAGACTGGTATAAAAAGTATAGAATAGGCTATGTTATTCTGTGTGTACCCACAGGTGCATATATAATATGAATGGAATATTGATTAAACTTGTAGGTTTGTTCCTTTCTCTCCACAGATCACACCCACCCATCTGGAACAGCTTGTTCATGCTGTCCTCCGTGTGGCCTCTTGCTTATATCACTTAGGTCTAGCCCGGCCTTCAACTGGAGAAGGAGAGAAGCAATTTGCATGGTGGCCAGCTGCACTGACATGTTGATAATCTAGCCCTGAGGGAAGCAAGTCACAGGAGGAAGAAAGTAAAGCTGCCCTACCATGTTGGTTTCCATGCAATTGTGTCAAGGCTGGGTCACTTTGAGGGACACGGCAAGTTTTCTTGTGCTGAGAGTGGTTCCTCGCTACAGGCAGGCATGCAGAGAATTGACTACTTACTGTTGTCCCTGCCATCCAGTCTCCCCCTCTCTCCATGACTAAACCCCACCCTATATGATGACTCCGCTCCTTATTTCCGATCTCCATTGATGTCCCCACCTCTTGTCACATACTCTGACTATTATCTGTATGTATTCGTCTGCTTGATAACATACCCCCAACCTGAATAACCTTCCACCTACTTCAATGACCCTCTGCATATATGAACAACCACTCCTTCACCTCGAGCTCTGCACATGGACTGTGTGTGTGTGTTTAAGTCAAATGGTATGACTGAAGCTATATCCAATAAAGTGGAATTACTCTACTGACTTGGAAATGCGTACTTTCTGATGACTGATCCTATATCCCAAACAATTACTCACTCTGAGCACCATCTGTTTTGACTTCATGCTTGAACACACCATTGCACAAAACCTTGATGTGCAGTCCGCCTAATTTACTGGCAAGCACTGTACCTCAACAAAAACGAAAATCATCACCGTATCCTGGGAATTTAATCAAGGCTGTTGCAAATCACCTGGAACCCAACACATGTGTCATACGAACAGGTGAGGTTTGAACATTTTACAACTTCTTCCAGTTCATAAATTATCTGTAACTGACAGAATCTCTTAGTGCACCTTGCACCCTGACCTGATCTTGGGCTGTGTTCTTGCCGGTCCCTCAGCTGAATTGCTCTAAGCTCTCTTGACCTAACTGTAGTTTGAACTCTATACCACAAATCTGCATTGATTGAAGTGTGGGCAGACATATCTTGAGATGCTTTCTTGACTTGGTGTTGATCTGTTGGAGTGTGTTTGTGGAGATCCTGAGTCTGTTAATGAAGACCTAGCTCATTTTTTGACTGTGAGGTACATGCGGCTGCATGATAGCAGTTGCACGGTTGGTCTTGGGCCATTGGCCTAACCTAACTGACTTCGTTAAACATGTCCTACCTTGCATTAAATGAAACATCGCAAAAGATATGCACTCGTTCTTGGCATGAAGCATACACTTATGAATTGGGTGATAATTCTCAAATGATGAATAACACATTGACAACAACTGAAAAGAGGGCAGCACAGCTGAGTTGGCAGCTAACAGCAGAGACTGTCATGCAACACACCATCCACCAGTACACAGAGTAGTCGGAGGTGCCTTGCAGGAAGTGAAAGAAGTGTGGAGGCTGTGAGCATCAACAGTTCTGTTCCAGTTGTGAGCATAGATGAACTGCCATTGCAGAGAGGAGTCCACCTGTCTGTAAAGGTGAGCTGGAGTGTCTTCCTCTGCAGTTGTCTGGATTGAATAGTCCATCTCCCTTTGTAGTCTACAGCATATCTAAATCATTTGATGTAGCTATAGGGAATGACCATAAACTTTAGGTATGCCCCAGCCACCCACAGAGAATCCTCCCTTCACTTCAAGCCCACCTTTCTGAAATTTGTGGCCACGTTGTCCCCGTGGGGCCTCTCACTGTTACCACTTTTCTCTAACCTTTTGAGTGAAGGACTATATATCTGATCAGGGCCATCAAGGTGCAAAGAAGCATGAAATACTAGCATGCTGCAGTGACATGCCATGGCGTTGGCTCAGAGGTGAGCAGGCCACAGGAGGGGCATAGTGGAGCTGGTCCATCTCATTGAGGGCAGTGTGGTAATGCCTAGAATGGAGGCAGCTTGAATCATTGCTGGGTCACTGCAGGCCATACAGTGAGTTCATTGCTTACAGCATAGCGTGTGGTTCCTCTTGACATGCAGAAGAGCATGGGATTGTCTATTCTTATTGTCTGCTGTTCATCAAGTCTCACTCTCTTCATGATGATGCTGCCTGTTTGCTACACCCATTGGTGACCCAATCTACTATAGCCACTCCCTCTGACCTTCACTTGTACTCATTTGCTGGATGACTTGCCCCACACCTGAAGGACTCTCCCCATACTGTGTGATGACTTCTACCTGGATGACCCACTCCCAACCACATCACATTGAAGGCAAATCTAATGATGTATAATCCTCATCCAAACTTGCTAGTACCATGATAGAGAACATAACATTATAGAATGCTGTGAATGTGTCCAGGCCATGTATCATTGAAGACCTGAAAAATGCATGTCCATATTAATTAATTTAAAAGGAGTGTACAATATGCCGAAACCCTTTAATTAAAATGCTGCACTATCAGTAAAGTACCTTTCCATAGGAGTGAATTTCTATCTCAGTTTAGTGAAGCTGAAGGCCAGCCTGCCAATTTAATTCCCAATACTGTCACGTATGTGGCTGCTTAGCATTTTCATGGTTATGCATGGCATTGTGTGTGATGCATGGATGCAATTCTTGATTGACAGAAATTACAGTAGTACGGTATATTACTCACAACAGCTACACAGCTGCACAGAGCTTTTTCCAATACACTTTAATCAGATGTTACTGACTGGCTTCATGGAAGAAGCTTCAATCTGTGTCTATACAGCCAGGCTGAATTGGTGAATGTTTTAATCTACGTGTGGCAAAAATGTAAAAGTCACAAAGTATGTACCCTGAGGAAATGCTCTGTGATGTTCCTTTCAGGAGTTATGGTTTGTATAACTTGCAAGGAAATGATCATGAACATGAGTTAGTTTTCATGATGTCAGTTTGCGATGGAGTAATTTACGAACAGTGTATAGCTGCCATGGAGGAGCTATAATGTTTGCAATCTTTGGTGCACTTACGTATACCATCTGCGCTTCTGGAGGTTTGTGAACCCCATGAATAGGCTACTGTCTGCAGATGAAAACGGCTTGCCATTGATTGCCGAAGAGGCTGTCGCTTACATTGAAGAGACCTGCCACACATGTACAGAAGCTACCACAGTGATTTGGCCCTCTGACGACTTCTAATGGGCTACCAAAGGGGTATTACTCTAAATATGAAATCTTTGAACAAGTGGGCACTCTGCAATGTGCACAGCTGTATGGAGAGTCTAGACAGTAACTGCGATCAGAAAGTCGCAGAGGACTTTTTGTCTTGCCAGATGCTGAGGTAGTCTGCAAGTAACTATGTTTCTTTGTGCAAGAGAGGCGAAAAGAGAATGGAGAACAATACCCACCTGCCACAATCCGCTGTCTGCTGTCAGCCTATCAGAGAGAAATGCAAGACAGCAAGCTATCTTTTCGGCTATTTGATAAGATGGATCTGCGATTTCTCGATCTGTGGAAGACACTTAATACAGTTTGTGTCTCGCTTTGGAAAGATGGCATTGGCAGACTTCAGCAGCATGCTGTGGTTATTTCTCCAGCTGATGAGGAGCTTAAGCGGGAGAGTGGTACGCTGGGCATGGAGAACCCATGGGCTCTTGCGCGTGCCACCTTTGTTTTCTGTAGGCCTTCACTTTTGCCTCCGAGGTGGACAATAGCACAGTGATCTTATAGTCAGCCAGTTTAGACGAGTTTCAAGTCATGGCTTTTATATACGGCAAGAAAAGCTTTCATTAGTATGCCAAGTATGGATCACAGAACCATCAAGGTAAGTTTGCTGAATAGATTCTAACACGGTCAGCCATACTTTTGCTCAGCCAGAGTCCAGCCACTGCCCAGTTCAGATCCTAGATCACTACTTGTCCTTTTACATGCAGCCTCTGCAAGCAGTGCCATCTGACCCACAGCGTCCTTTGGAACAAGGCTACTCCTATTGGTGTGAATCTGGTGAAGAATATGTTGCCAAAGATATCGGAGTTGGACGGGCTACGCACTTGTTATGCCAACCGTAGTTTGAGGGCAACAGCTGGCATGAAGATGTTTCCTGCTGGTGTGCAGGATAAAGTAATTGCTGAGTTTACTTACCACAGGTCCGAAGGCCCTATATCGGATATAATTATTGCCCTTATCGGCATATATACTGTTGATCAGATGAAGACAGCTGTTTTTGCAATTTCGGGGAATGCTCCTAATGACAGAAAACACCATGTTGCTATGGAAAACTCCAAGATGGACATAGAAGACTAAGTGAACTGATCCTGATACCCTACCGCAGAGTCTGCCAAGATTCTTGGGCAACCTTACTAACTGCACTATGAACATCAAGTTGTGTTACAGTATAACAACAGTAACAGCTGTGTGACGCTGAACACCACTTGAATTATCTTGGACAACTTGAGTTTTGCTGCTTTTGAAGTATATTGTGCAATCTGTGTTTCTGCTGGTTTATTTCGGAGATTTGTACTATGTCGTATGTGTGTGTAATTGTTTTTTCTGGATTCAGATGTGATTCTACTGGTCTCAGCACCTTGTGTATTACATTATGTGTAATATATAAGGATTCTGCTGTCATGTTGGATTAGGTTCTGTTTAATGGTGTTCCTGCCATCATTTTGGATTAAGTTCTGTTTTCCTATAATGTCCATTCAAAGGTTTTGAATGCTTCACATATTATGCAATATATGGCACAAATAATCCCTTTCATCCATCCACACAAGTCACAATAATTTTCTATAAGAATATTGCATGAAAACAGCATCTCATTATAATAGCACGTAGAGCATTGGCACTCATGTTTAGACACAAAGTCATATTAGACAATTGTAGTTAAGAATGAAGTTCCATTCATACCATATTGCGAGAGAAATGGAGGCAAATTGAATTTTCACCTATGCAGCCACGCAATGTGATATTAAATTGTTACTATGTTATATAACCCATGTGCATGTATGAAAACTTGTGAACAATATATAGATTTAATCAGAAGCATCATTGGAAATGGAAGTATGTACAAAATGCAACAGCTGGGCAAAGCATTCAAAACAATACATACTTCTGGCAATGGTTTGCTTTAGAAAGGAAATTTATAAGTGAAGTTTTACCACACTGTAGCTATAACCAGTAATATAACGAAACGTCAGACAGTTGGTCATGCTAGTTATGCTATATAGCGAGGCTGTTGCTATATTTATGCATCTATATGTGTACTACTAGTCTTCAGTTGAAGAACTATTTTGTTTATGCAACCGTTCACTCCTGCCTATGACTTCAGATTCTCTTTCCTTTAGAACTCTTGTTATGTAAAGAGCCCTACAACAGATGGATCAATCACCTGCTGCTGTAGCACAGCAACTTGCTAATGACTTCGATCTGAGAAAACAGGAATTAATCTTAGCTGTCACAGCTGATGACAGAGAAACAATATTAAGACTATTAGACGAAGGTGTCCCAGGTAACACCACAAACAATGAATGGGTGTCCCTAATGCATGGAGCGGCATCGTGTGGCCATGTGGGCACAACTAGGCTTCTCATCAAGAGGGGAGGCAATGTTAATGCAGTTGATAAGAGAGGACTCACTCCACTGCATGCAGCTGCCGCACAGGGACAGGCAAAAGTTGTTCGAGAGTTGATTTCGAATGGAGCATCCAAGGAAGCTGTTGCTAGCACATTTGGGACTCCACTTCATCAAGCAACCAGTAAGGGGCATGTGGAGACTGCTAAAGCCATGTTGGAGGATGGGTGTCCTCTTGATATTGTAAACAGCGTTGGAGCCACTGTTCTACATTGGGCAGCTGAGGGTGGTCATGTTAAAGTAGTGAGGGAGTTGATAGACAGAGGCTGTGATGTCAATGTAGTGAAAGAAAATGGGTGTACTGCCCTCCATTGTGCTGCAGCTCATGGTAGAACAGAAGTAGTACGTGAACTACTTAAACATGGTGCAATGAGGTCTGTAGTTTCTAACATGTTTGGGACTGCACTACAACAGGCACACCTTAATGGACATACAGGAACTGTTGAAGCCATATCGAAGGATGGAGCAAGTGATCTAGACTTGAATGTCTCTAATGTGAAACCATTACCTTTGGAATGTAATGATATTGACACTACTGCTACATTTGGTGTAACTCCAGAAATGGAAGCTCTACTGTTTGGAAAGGTGGAAATGTTCAAACAACTGATATCCAAGGAGGGCAGCATCTCTGACAGAGATGTTTGCTCTCTATCTACATTTGAACACTGCTTCATTGGTGGTCAAGCCAGCAAATTAGTCCAATTCTGTGATGCATGTGGCATTGGGAGAAGTGAAGAAGGTTTAAGTGGTGCCTTATCGAGCTTGATTAATGAGGGTCATGTTGATCCCAACAAAGTCCTATGTTTGTGTGCTATTTCTGGAGATTGTGTATTCCTGGAAAATGAATTTGCAGACCTGCTTACTCCTAGTACGTGTGTCATGCCTGCAGCACTAAAGTGTGCGATGTTTTATTTCTTTAATGGAGTAAAATTTATCAACAAGCTCAATATACCAGATCCAGATAAGTGTTCCATGAGCCCATTGCATATGTCACTGCTGTCATTGAAATGCTACAGAATGGGATATGCCACAAGTTGTGTACAGTATGGTACCAAGAATCACAAGTTATTCATCACTAAGCTGTTATCTCACCCTGTATTGAAGGAAGCAGTGAATGAAAATTTCCAAAATGGTCTAAGCCCTCTTGACTTAGCTCAACAATTTGAACTTCATGATATTGTTCCATTAATTGAGAGGGCGGGAGGTCGTCCAGGTGTGGGGGCAAACATACCTTGGGCGATTGAAGCTAGGCATCCAACAGCACTGCTTCAGGTGAAGGAGGCGTATGCATCTATTAGAGCTATTGCTGAGGATGGTAAGCAAGGGTCTGGTACCATCAGGAGTGTGCTTTCCAGTCTCCTACAATCGGAAACTGTAGAGACTGAGGTTCAAACTGACAGTATGCTGGATAGTATGTGGCATCCCAATGCAGTGATAATTGGTGCTGATGTTGATCCAGAAACAGATGAGCATGAGTACAAATCACTAATGGTCCCTGAAGACAAGAGCAAGAACCCACCACTAATGTGTCCTTGCAGAGACATCCCAGAGGTCCTCAAGAAAGTGGAAAATCACAAAAAAGAGATCAATGCCATGCTGAACCACCACACTGGAGGCACTGTACATTTTGGTATCAAAGACAAAGACAATACAGTGGAGGAAGGACTGGTCCTGAACCAGTCGGTCGTTATTGATAGGCTACAAACGAAGGTCAGCCAAATACTGCAAGAATTTTATCCTGCAGTCAAGTCAGGATTTGTGACAATTCAACCAATAGACCTCCTGAACAATGCCAGGGAGCGAACTGGACAATGGCGTTTTGACATTCGTGTGTCTTCCTATGGCAGTTTTGTTTTTCTTTCTCGCAAACAAACTATTGCTTACTACCGGCAAGGAGCCAATAGTGAGCCAATGCCAGCAGACATGTTGATAGAGAGAATCCGAGGCGAGAGTGTGAGAAGTGAGAGTGAGGGTGGTCTGCGCACCTAGAGCAACTATCTGGGTTTGTTAGTAGTTGCATGTATTGAATAGATACCTTTATCATTTATTAATTTTGGTCTGGTTATGATATATATATTATTTCTATATTTATATATATAATGCTTCCCATTACTCTGTAGTTGTGCAGTCTAACCTTATCCATTTTGAATCAAATTCCATTACGCTTTGTAGCTGATTATTGTTATTGCATGTCATTTTAATCACTCTCTATTTGGTGCTCTTCATGCCCAAGTTAATACATTTACCCGGGGCTTCGTCTGAAGTGAGGGCACAATCGACACCTGCATGAGGAGTGAGTTGTGCACAGTTTTATCATACGTATAATCAGGAGCGCATAATGAGGTATAAAATGCATGGAATAGGAGCGGGAAGCGCCCACGCAAATATTGTATTTGGAATATGTTCCTACGCTAGACGTGTTACTATTAATTTTTTAGAACACTGCGCCTACGGGCTAGCAGCGTAAGAATCGTCTCCTGCAATCGAACTGATTCTGTGGGTGAAAAATCGTCTCAATAGCTACGTAGGTGAATGTCAGAACGACCTTGCAAAGAGAGGATCTGCAAGTAAAGGCTGGTTGAGCGACCTGGGTCTTGAAAGCTATTCTCACAGCATAGTTATCGCAAAATGAACGAAACAAGCTAATCCAAAGACGAATTTGTCGCCTCAGGTGTAAATCGCCGTGGAAAGGCTGCAGCAGAATTGTCGTACTGGCGGTGTAAAACCATCGTCTTGGTTGCGCATACTCCTACGTGTAGGTCCGAGCGAAGAGTCTGAGACGAGCAGAAGAAAGCTACGGTTTTCGGCAAGCAGCGAAGACATATAGGAAGCGGGATTGGAGGGTCCCCGTGGACTGTGCTGCAATAAGTATTGTCATGAAAATGGACTGCAGCTGCAATTTTGTACATACTTGCGATCGATGTTTTGGGAAGTGTAGCTAGACTCGGAGACGCACGTTGAACGTGATCAATTCATTGTCATTAGACGATTCCCTCATTTCCCAGCAAACGGATCTGCGCAGCTAAGCCCTGAAAGCGGAGAGTTCTAAAATAGTAACGTGTCTAGCGTGGGAAAGTATTCCAAAATTAATGCAATTATTTACGTGGGCCCTTCTCGCTCCTACCCCTTCCGTTTTTTCTCATTATGCGCTCCTCAATTAATATATAATAATATAAAGCAATATTTGTGTATGTGTTTTGCATGGCAGATCCACAGGTGTGCATGCGACATTTTGTGTCTGTTGATAGCCTAATTCTCGCACTAGCATAATTTAAGTTGGCGAAGTGTACACGGCATGGTGAGTATTCTGTGTATAACACTATTTGTACAAAAGCAATAAGGGAGAGTTCCTGTTTCAAAAATGAACTAAGTGCATCTACTTTCAAACTATTAGTGCACTACTGATAAGATTACTCTGTGAAGTAAACCAGGACACAGGTAGTGACTGCATAAAATGGGGACACCTGAAATAGAAGTAATTGAACTTATACCGCTACCTTATATCATTTTCATGACAATACTTATTGGCACAATGTAAAGTGTGGAAAGACGTAGACATTGTATTGAAATCCGAAGCGGAATTGACATGTCTCAAGTTTACTGCATGCGTGCCCATTCACTTAGCCAATGCAGCTAATGGTCCAGCATGGCCATAATACTCTTGCACTACAATAATGCTTGGAATGTGAAAACAAGCTATATAATTCAAATGTACGTATAAAAGGTATGTGCCTGGCCACAACTTACATCAACCGTCACTGTGAGAATATGTCTAGTAACAACAGTTCTCAACTACTGGATTTTAGTTTTGAAGTGAATAGCTACTTAGCTGTGAACAGCTGTGTATTGATCTTCTTGGCCCTTCCTGGACTTGTATTGAATTGCCTGGTTGCAGTAGCACTGGTTGGTGAAATAACCAAGAAGCAAGGCAGAGCACAGTGGATTATCCTTCTTAACATATCCCTTGCTGGGCTAGTCACAACCCTATCATTAAGTGCACTTAGTGCATCTCGTCTGTTTCTTGTTAACAATGTCCAAGGAGGAGCTGTGTGGTTGTGTTCATTTACTTTTTCAGTAATTCATACTAGTGTTGCCATCCGTACAGCCTCCTTGGTGCTGCTGTCCGTTGTGGTATACATTATCATCAAGCATGGTCTGTCCAAGGTGAAGCTGGCCCCTCTCATTGCTTAAGTAGTTATTCTCTGGGTGGTTGTAGTGCTTTCAGGCTTGCCTTACTTTGCACCAGCTTACCAGTATGAACCTTTCCGCAAAGGTATCCTGGTCTGTGACACTACTTTCACCAGTTCGGCTTATGCACATATCAGTCTGACCTTTCTCTTCATTGACATCCCTGGCCGGTTGATCAGCGTCTGCACCATCATTGCTGCAGTTGTTCATGTGAAACAGAAGACTGTGACTGATTTCAACCCTATCAAAAGGTCCTTGCTTCGATTTTCTGTAGTCCTCCTCTGCATTAATGTACTGATTTTGCTCACGAACATGGTTGGCACACTGGGATTTGTACTGCCATCTGGTGCAGATGTTTCCGTGTTGGTTTGGTTGAGTTTGATCATCTATGTTGCCCTTTTCCTACCAGCAATTGTTGTGCCGGTTCTAATGATGGTCTTGTTCAAGCCTATATGGTCTGCCGTGAAAGGCCTCCTCATGTGTAAGAACTGCAGGGCACGTGGACATGGTGAAGTCAGCACTACTGGTCGTACCACAGAAAACAAGGAAGCAGAGACTTCAAATATCACAGCCAGTATAGAAAAAGAGTAAAACTAGACCAAAATAATTTACATTTATATTGCATTGCATAATTTTGTTGTAACTATAATGTTAACTGCATACAATATAATACTGCATTATATTCTCCACTAATAGATCTGGTTCAGTTATAATCTCTTGTATGTTTGTGCATGCATGCGTGTGTGTGGAAGTAGCTGACAGCATCCATTTTTGTATTTTTGAGCAGTATGTGATCACAATTACAAACAAGCTAGAAATCTCATAGACCAGCAGCAAAGAAAATTGATGGAATGCATGCATATTAAAGTCATATATGTACATCCTCTCCTGAGCCAGAAGCACAGTATATAATTGGAATGAGCTTTCAAATTCAGAGCACCAATAGTATGCATATACCTCTAGCTTCATCTGGATGCTATTTATAATTAGCAATATAATAATTTTAATACCAAACTTGGCAATTTGCAAATATTCTACATTTTCAATAAGGTTTGAAGCAATAAACAGTAAACAAGAACTTGCTGTTATCATGAGAGCAAACACACTGGACACTAGTCTGTGGTGACTGTATTACGAATTTGAAAGAGTAAAAATGGGCTCAAATGGGTTGAAAATGCATACACATCTACACATGAGATAGTTCATAAGTTGAATGTTCTATCATTATTGCTACTGTCTGTCTGTCTTGCTACCCTGCCACATATATCTAGATACATAAGACCATGCAAGAGTGTATACACAGCATGCCAGATATGCAATTAAGGTGGTGTGGTTATATAATTATATAATAAAGGTGGGTCTGTCTGCACATACTTAGTGTGTGTTTATGTAACATATGTATTGTGTTATACACTTGGAAGAAAATAAAATGTTATACACAAGAAACATTGGGCCAAATATAGTACAAGTTGATATCACTACTACAATCGCTTTGTTTAGCTATATATGGGAAGCGCGCCTCAACAAATAAATATGTGAATCTTGGGTGCTCTGAATATTATATAGAATAACAATGCTCGTTCCCTCAGGATTGTACACAAGCCATAGCAAGAAACATACACTCTTAGTAACTGTTATAGGCAAAAGGTACTGTATACAGCGCAAGTTGCGAAATGCAATAATATTATTATAATGATTTGAAGTTGAAAGAGTATGAATAGCCAGCTGATTTAGCAAAATTAATTTTTATCTTTGTGTTCACACATAGAAACACATACAGTTAGCTATACAGTTCACTTGACAATCAGGCGTGTTTTGCAGGGAAGTCCCTTTACAACACCCGTCATCTGGACCTGTGGTGCCTCCTAGTAGCCCCCTCAGATGATGGGCATTTTGCCTCACCGCCATAGCTACCTTAGCCATGCCTAATACCCATCATATATATTATAAATTATAATAATATTATAATTTATAATATATTTAATGAGACATCATTTTTGATTAGTTAGTTCAATATTATGAGCTATGTACTAAGCTGCATTCTAAGTATACCCTTGCACTACATTTCTGAGTTCAACGCTTGTGCGCAGTGTGGTAGGCTATAAAATATAGAGGTATTGGCTATGAAGGTGATTTCCCTGTTAGCTAGCAGTGCTGTACCATAGCTAGCCACGCATGCGGTGCATACAAAGATGCCTCTGTATGATCACAACCATGCACCAATAGCTATTATAGCTAGCTATATAGCTACCTACTGACCACCACATGGCCATGCACCACCTAATCAAACAGGTATATATGTATTATATGTATACGTAAATCTGTGAATGCAAGTGAGAGAGGATGACATTCACACAACTGCATTAATTGTGCTCCACAATGGAGCTCACTCCCTATAAAGTGGTATACAGCTGTAAATGACAACTATTCACATATGTAGGATATTAATGCATGAATGCGTATCATTCATTTCTGTAAAAGCTTGTTTTTGGCAAACAGCATCTTTTGCAGTGCTACGTATGCCATGTGATGATGCATAATTATATATTATTATGTACATCTATACACTGTTAGCCAGTTATTTAGGAATTATAAACGGTATGATAATTCGGTTAATTCAATTTACGTACAATAATATTATTGTACAGTATATACATTGTATGGTTAATTGAACGATACATACTATGACTTGTAGGTGTGGAATGGATTGTGAAGTTATGTATTAAATGCAAATTAATCGCCATCTTTAATGTGTGTGTGTTTGTGTGTGTGTGTGTGTGTGTGTGTGTGTGTGTGTGTGTGTGTGTGTGTGTGTGTGTGTGTGTGTGTGTGTGTGTGTGTGTGTGTGTGTGTGTGTGTGTGTGTGTGTGTGTGTGTGTGTGTGTGTTGTGTTTATTTGCCAGTATACAAATTTGCAGTCATGATGTATGCAAGAAACATTGAAAATGGTTCCCACTGCACACAAGAAAGAGAAACCTAAACAGTGTATGATAAACTGTGACAAGCTATAACAAAATGCAACAATGTCAGTCAAGCTTCCATGCCACACAGCTACAGTACATCATAATATCATTATATATCATTATTATAATCAGTGATTCAGCCACCAACTGGTGAGCAGGCCCATGCATATTATGTATCTTTACGTAGCTAGGTATGCACATGGGACCGTGGTTTGTGACCTGTTCCACTGAATGCACAAAAAATATATATTATACTATGTTTACCTAGGCTGTCTATACTTAACACACTAAATTTAATTATACCAAACACATCTATATGTGAGAGTCACCTGTAGAAATCGCAGATTCAGATCAGTCACACCTCCCACTTGCAGATTTGCAATGTAATACAGTGCACCCTGTAATAGCTGGGGGACATCATGCGTGTTGAGAACGACATCACCATATCACACCAGGAAACCTCAGTACAGTCAGTAATTTAATTGTGTTTTATACTCAGACTATTATATGAAACACCTTGTACTCAGCATTGCTCGGAGCGTGTAAACAAGTTAAGACATACAAGGGTATATAAAGGGTACCGGCCACAGCGGCTCTTGTAGTGTGCGCCTATAACTAGGAGTATGGCTAGCAACAACAGTTCAGAGCTATCAGAGTTTGCTTCCAGCTTTGAAGTTAATAGCTACCTAGCTTCATACTCATGTTTGCTGATCTTCTTAGCCCTTCCTGGTCTGATTTTGAATGGCCTGGTTGCAGTAGCACTGGTTGGTGAGTTAGCCAAGAAGCAAGGAAGAGCTCAGTGGATTATCCTTCTCAACATCTCCATTGCTGGGATGGTGACAACTCTCACTTCGGGCTCAGTCAGTACATCGCGTTTAATTCTCTTCAACAATGTCCACGAAGGTGTAGAGTGGCTGTGTCGTTTAAGCCAAGCAGTGTTTCACATCAGCATTGGTATCCGTACTGTCTCCTTGGCGCTGCTGTCTGTTATGGTATACATTATCATCAAGCATGGTCTGTCCAAGGTGAAGCTGGCCCCTCTCATTGCTTCAGTTGTTATCCTCTGGGTGGTCGTTGTGATCTCAGGCTTACCTTACCTCACACCAGCTTACCATTATGAACCATTTCGCAAAGGTATCCTCATCTGTGACACTACGCTGACCAGGATTGCTTACGCACATATTAGCTTATCAATTTTCTTCATCGATGCTCCTGCCCGTTTGATCAGCGTCATTACCATCATCGCTGCAGCTGTTCATGTCAAGCGGAACACTATGACTGATTTCAACCCAATCAAAAAGTCCTTGCTGCGATTCTCTGTAATACTTCTTTGTATCAATATTCTGATTCTGGTTGCCAACATTGTTGCTGCATTTGCATTCGTGTTGCCAAGTGGTGCCGATGTTGCTGTATTGATTTGGCTGAGCTTAATAAGTAACATAGCCATTGTTCTCCCAACAATTGTTGTACCGATTCTAATGATGGTCTTGTTCAAGCCAATTTGGTCTGCTGTGAAGGGCCTCCTCATGTGCAGGAGGTGCACGTCATGTATTCATACCCTTGGTGAAGTCAGCACTGGTCATCCTGCAGGTAGCAAAGGAGTGCCTACCACAGCCAGCTCATTATATTATTAGTGAACAGTGAACCATGGGCAATTCTCTACTATAATTGATGTGTCATCCTTTAATGTAGTCATCCTATTGGTACGTGCCATCTTACATTGCCATGTACGTTTTTGTTACTCATGCATTTCCCATGACATGTGCAAATCGCAGCATGCCCTTTCAGTGCCACATTGTATAACAAACGAACGCACCACTTTGTTAGAGTGCACTGCATGCGACAATTATATCTGTGGCTGTCATGCACTTGCATAGCTTTATTGCAGGGCATTTGAGTAGCCATGACTATCCTACACAGGTGGTGTGATGGTGGCATGGTGTGGTTGTACCCAA
Source organism: Aplysina aerophoba (assembly GCA_949841015.1). NCBI lineage: Eukaryota > Metazoa > Porifera > Demospongiae > Verongiida > Aplysinidae > Aplysina > Aplysina aerophoba. The sequence goes on from OX465034.1 coordinate 8,512,059, forward strand.
TTACTGATTTGAGTGGCAAAGGAGGTTTGACCTTGCCAAGCAGGGGCTTGCCCACAATGTCTGCATAGCTTTATTGCAGGGCATGTGAGTAGCCATGACTATCCTACACAGGTGGTGTGATGGTGGTGTGGTGTGGTTGTAAACAATTACTGATTTGAGAGACAAAGGAGGTTTGACCTTGCCAAGCAGGGGCTTGCCCACAAAGTCCGCACTAACTGGCTTCCCATAATTATTCCAAGGTCATTAATGAAATTTGGTTGCAAATACTTCCGGGTCATCATTAATTAAATTGTAATGTAACTGACAGGTGGCTGCAAGAGTACATACATATATACGTAGCTCAAAATTTGATTCAAGGCAAGTTTGGAATCTATATATAGAATCATAGTTATATATTTTCGTAGAGCCGTCATCCTTTGTTCGCAAACTCCTCTCGCAGCGTGTCTGCGATGGAAGGGAACCTCGGCCTTATTACAGGGCGCCGTACGGGGAGTGTCATAATAGGGGATAGGCGGAAGACGATTCTTTACGGCCGAGAAGAGTGCCTTCCTCAGAAAGTCCCACAAGTCGCCGTTTGTCATCGTTCCGAGCATCACGCTGTGTTCATTGGATGTCAACATCAGCGCTATACGAAGTACTGCCTCGGATAAGGGACAGGAGCGACGCTATCCTTGGAAAACGCGCCCGTATCGTTTGCAGCGTGTCCAGTTAGTTTGTGGCTTCCCGATTTACAATCTTCACAGCACTGCCGAGAACAATAGACAGGAGAAACGCCAAGCTTGGTGAGGGCGTTAAACGTCTATTCTAAGGTTTGCTAGCTGTTTTTCGTGCAGGATAGCTTAGCATGCAGTGAAAACGTATGGGTAGCTAACTATTGTCTCAGCAGCGCGCGCTGACTTTTCTGCCTTGACTAAACACCTGCTACTGTGTCCCTATGGCCTGTCTGTCTGCATGTCACTGCATTCTTAATTGTGTTTGTCTTGAAACGCAGAAATACAATGTGGCTAGGCAGTAGCTATATTGTGCATGACTAGCCAGATTGCATTGTTTGGTATATGAGGAGGGATTCAAAGAGAAAATTAATGCACAATATGTCTGTGTGTCCATGCCTGAGTGATACCGTGTTTGCTCATACTTTCTGGATGTGGTTGCATTGTTTTGACATGTTGTCATGTCCTGAGAAATGAATGAAGACAGCAAGTAGTTTGAGTTGGGGCGGCAGCCCTACGAGTTTTAACTCGAAATGCTTGTTGCCATTGCTGTATAAGTTCAAACTCCGCTCTTTACTACACAATCAGGGATTCTAGCACATACATTCTGACAGGTTAGCTACACACACACAAACAAGCACAAACCCATGTACATACTTTTGCTAAGTTTGTTTGAATACAGTATTACTTGTCTGAAACTTTCTGCATGTGTACATATGCGCCATATGCACCATGCTTCTGTATTATATCTTAATTATATAATTATATCTGTTCCCCATTACCATTGCACCGGACTGCATTAGCTGCTGTACTGTAAGTAAGAAAGGCATTGTCACAACAGAATGGTGTGGCTTTCATAACTCTTATGATTGTTAGTGCAGTTTGCCCTGCTTCCTTGGCAAACGGGGTATAAATTAGTTTTATTCCACTTCTTTGAGATTTAGCATAATTCATTTACTCACCCTTGACATGCTCAGACTTGTACTGAATTTATCTTCAGCCTTTAGTAGTGGGTTATAAGTGCTACAGAATCTGCTAAATCATAAATAATGCAGCTGCTCATGTGTATGCGTAAGCTATTATGAGGGTGTGCGGGTGTATGGTGTGTGTGTGCGTGTGTGTGCGCATATATATATGTGTGTGTGTGTGCGTGTGTGTGCGTGCGTGTGGGGGGGGTGAGTGGGGGGGGGGGGGGGGGGCGCACACACTTACCTGTGCTGCACCATCTCAGGTGTATCTATATAGCTTCCAGTCTATTTCCTTTGTATATAATTGTTACACCACTCGCACTTACACTCATTGTGCCACAATAGTTTGCAATTCTGCAGGACACTTTTATATAAAATTTAATGTTATTGTACTTTGTGGATATGCTCATATACTGCATATGTCTACTATTATACCACTTTGCATCATGTACTGTACTGGGACTCCATGGCTAGCTTTTGCTCTCCCATTGCACTTCCTCAAAGAAGCAGCATCTGTGCTGCAATTGGTTAGCACATTCAGCTGTTAACCTAAAGGTTGGAGGTTCGAGCCCTCCCGTGCGCAGGAAATTTTTCCCCTCATTCTTTTGTAAACCCAGCTTAAAATAGTCACCAGCTGGTGCACTCCCTGTTCCCTCCTGGGTTAATTCTCATTGCCCTGCACATCTCCACATACCTGTATGTCAATTCATAACCCCGTTGGATGCTCTGATGTATCCTCGTCTACCCCATACAGGGTTATCGCACTGTGGCAATAGGAGTATAGCCTGCCGTTGCTACATACATCACCTCGGCATCCTAATATATATATAACCCAGACAAGCTGTGGCATGCAATGGGGCAAGCAATATATAAGCACAGAATGGTAATTAACTTATAAAAATGATAATAATTACATGCTTATGTAATATGTTGGTTCATAGTATATAATAAAAGGAGCACACATGCAAGTGCTCACATGCAGCCGCTGGAGAGATGAGTGGTTGAGCCCAGGACCGATGCAGCATTGCCTCTTTGGACTACCACTGACAACAAAGGAATTGGGTGCCTGGTTGGAAGCCTTGCCAATTTCTTCCCTTGGGCTGCGTATGGAGGACCAAACTATCAGGGTGGCAGTTGGATTGCGATTGGGTGCCCCCCTGTTTAGTCCCCACACCTGCTGTCACTGTGGGTCGGAAGTCGATGCCCTGGCTACACATGGCCTTAGCTGTCGACAAAGACAGGGACGCCACCATCGACACGCAGCGATGAACAACATCATACATTGCACCCTGGTTTCCACCAACGTCCCCTCCTGCCTAGAACCATCAGGTCTAGAGTGGGCAGATGGCAAACGCCGGATGGGGTCACAGTCGTCCCATGGAGGAGGGGGAAGTACTTGGTCTGGGATGCCACCAGCCCAGACACATTAATCCATCCTACCTACAGAGTGCGACTAGCGCAGCAGGAGCAGTGGCTGCTTTGGCGGAGAACAGGAAGAATGCCAAGTACGGGTACCTGGACTCAACCTACACATTCACCCCCACTGCCATTGAATCGTCCGGAGCCTGTGGACCACTGACAATGGGGTTCCTAAGGGACCTAGGCAACCGCCTGAAGCTGGCCACGGGGGAGGAGAACTCATTCAAGTACCTCCTCCAGAGACTGTCATTAACTTTTAATAATAATTATTATAGGCCCCTTAATTATTATATAATAATTATTATGACATAAATGTGTCAACTGGCGTTAAAGGGTTGAAGTTGGTATAAATACTCCATGGACAGGTGGACCTGCGTTGTCTGCTGTGCACAGCTAGCATGTCAGATGACTCCCTTGCTCTTGAGCATATACTTCCATCCCTACATCTGGCAACATTTTAGTCAGTATGCTACACACCCTCACTTAGAGATGTGCAGCTGTATTTCTAGGGCTTGATTAGTAGAATTAAATTACCACCACAATTCCTTTCCAATGCCATCGGGTTCAGCTCCTAATGTGGCCATAATTTATATACGCAGCTATACTATAGAGGATTTCAGGTGAGTCAAGTTCTTAGATGCATATTTTCTCATGTCCATTGTAACATTGGTGCATGTTAAAATTTCTCTTATTGCAGGTTTACTGCCAGATTGCTTATTGCATATACTTGCAGCGATGTGTTAATGTTCACTGTGTATATGTATACTGTATATATCCACATGTCCACCAAGTGTAGCAAGTAGGTGTGGCCCAGCTTAGTAGTCATTCCACATGTCACTGTAGCATTGTTTGTTACACCCTGCTTCCCGCCACCGCCTTTTGTCTCACATGGCCACTTTTCCCGCCCTACCCGCGCGTGGGCATACAAATTGGCCTGCCTTGTTTTGTAACCACCACTCACTAATGAAGACCCCTGGATTGGGGTCGAAACGTCTGTTTCTGGACCTCTATCTGTCCCCCAAAAAACGATTTGCTGGAGTTGTTTCCAGAGAGAATGTGCATGTAAAAAGATCTTCAATGACAATAATGTGAATAATGAGAATTGCTGAAGCACGTCACACTTTGTTCTTGCCATCTGTAGGGACATTTTGAAAAAGTATTTAAATCTTTTTGCAACAAATTTATGAGCCAGTGTAGCCTTTTTGTACATTGCTGCTGAGCTATACCATATACTAGTACTACACTAGACGAGTGCACAGCGTTGTGGGGTGAGCTCTATTGTGACGAACCCTGCGACCCGGCGACCACTATGCCTGCGTGCAAGAGCACTTCGTACCCTATTGTTGCTTCAGGCAGCCCTGTGAGGTGTGCCCTAGCCCAGACGCAACACCATGTGTTAGTGAAACAACATGCATGCACCATTGTGATATGTTGACGAAACAATATATATGCACACCATTGCAGACAAAACTGTACGTAGTACGTAGCTATAGTCAGGCACATCAAGAATTTACCGGGTATATACATTGCTACAGGGACTTCAGCCATACACCGTACTAGGTGTGGCGACCCTGAGCGTGCCCCGCTCTGAAGAAGAAATGAAAGTTGATCTGGTGCACGTGGGCACGCAAGTGGCAGCTTTGGATTAGTGCAAATGCGGGTGATTTCATATCATTTCCCTTTACGAGCCCAATGCATTTGGTTAATATTAGAACTGCTGATTCATTCTACCAGTAAATTAGGTGCATGTAATGATATCAGTGATGTATGTATATACGTAATTGCTTGGAGAGTCTCTGATTTAGAGTCAAATTAGTAATCTACAAGCAAGAGAAGCATTGCCAGTTCCTTGACAGAGAAGATGAAACATCAAGCTAGGGTGCATGAAATGATATGCTTGGTATCTGCATGCATATTGTGCACTTGATAGGACATATGCACACTGGTTGTATTGGCTGAAGTCCAACTGACCAAGCCTAGTTCACTGTAGTTATATACAACTTATAGATATAATTATATATATGTATCGTCCTTAAAATAAAGTTGAATCAAATTTATTACTGTGTTCATATGTTAGAAGGCTGTGCAGGGACCACAGCAGGTGTTGCTGGGTATCTATGCTTGTCTCTGCTCTTTAATGTGGCCATGCACTGGTGTCACCACCTTCCTCTAAACCAGGAGGTGCTACAATAAGAGCAGTCCTCCATCTCCTAATGTGAAGAGTGTGTACAATGAAACGGTTCACTCAGATAGTGTACAGATGCAGCCCAGCCCAGCGTACGAGTCTGTGGACAAAGTACAGTGAAGCTGAGCAATTTAGGTTGTATTCTGTGTCCCTTATATCTGGATGAATGTGTACGTGTGTTTGTGTGATTGTGTGAGTGTGGGTGCGGGTGTGCACACACTGTGTGTTTTCTGAATGTGTGCAGCCACCACTCCTACAGTAATATAGTAACTACATTTAGGCATGCAATTTTTTGAAAGGTACTTATATAGAGTTGTATACATATACTTACATGTATACACATAAAGGCCTTGTGACTGTATATTGCAACTGAACCTATCATTAATACAATTTTAGTACGTTGTGGTTCATTAAACTACCTCTCAAACTTGTTATTGTATATACGTACATAGTTTTTTTTTCATGTGTGCCTAGCTTGCTAGACCAGCATTGCACATCCCTGCAGATCTGTATGTGGCTGTATGTGAATTCCCTTGTATGTGATTGTGACTGATTGTAGTGCAGTGGGCTAATGCCAATATGAATACACAGTCAAATACGTATATAGTTATATACATAATTAAGTCCGATTGACCAGTGCTGATTGAAAGGCGCTAGTAATTGTTCTATATTTACATTACTTTCTTTGCATATATTTATCTATAGCTACTATATATTAACGTAACTACATCATATATGATAGTATATATACTGTTGAACAACCCCCACTTGCATTGCACTCTGAAAAGGCTGGGGGCCCTTTGTCTTATACTTATCTCACTCTGTGTGTTGTACATGTACATTGTCTTATACTTATCCCATTCTGTGTGTTGTACATTGTCTTATACTTATCCCACTCTGTGTTGATATTCACACCAGCAAACCTGAAGTACAGTCCATATGCGTAGCCATGATTTTGTTTCCTACGATATATACTTGATACATATTTGTATCCATATACGTGCCTTCTGCTGTATTCAGACTAGCACGTGATGTAGCCTTGCACTCATGCTTGGAATGCACAAACAAGTGAAGCCATACAAGGATATATAAGAGTACCTGGCCCCACAGCAGCTGTTGTAGTGTGTGTGTGTGTGTGGCTGTGGCTGACCAAGAATATGGCTAGTAACAACAGTTCTGAACTATCAGAGTTTTCTTCCAGTTTTGAAGTATACAGCTACATAGGTTCCTACTCCTGTGTACTGATCTTCTTTGCCCTGCCTGGTCTGATATTGAATGGCCTGGTTGCAGTAGCACTGGCTGGTGAGATAGCCAAGAAGCAAGGCAGAGCTCAGTGGATTATCCTTCTCAACATCTCCATTGCTGGGCTAGTCACAACTCTCACATCGGGCTCAGTCAGTGTATCGCGTTTAGCTCTTTTTAACAACGTCCACGAAGGTGTAGAATGGCTGTGTCGTGTCAGTCAAACAGCATTGCACATCAGTATTGGTATCCGCACTGCCTCCTTGGCGCTGCTGTCTGTTGTGGTATACATTATCATCAAGCATGGTCTGTCCAAGGTGAAGCTGGCCCCTCTCATTGCGTCAGTAGTTATCCTCTGGGTGGTTGTTGTGCTTTCGAGCTTACCTTACCTCACACCAGCTTACCAGTATGAAGTGTTTCGTAGAGGTATCTTACTCTGTGATACTATGCTGACCAGGATTGCTTACGCACATATTGGTCTCTCAATTCTTTTCATCGATACTCCTGCCCGTTTGATCAGCGTCATTACCATCATTGCTGCAGCTGCTCATATCAGACGGAACACTGTGACTGATTTCAACCCAATCAAAAAGTCCTTGCTGCGATTCTCTGTAATACTTCTTTTCATCAATGTTCTCATCCTGGTTGCCAACATTGTTGCTGCACTGGCATTCGTATTGCCAATCGGTGAAGATGTTGCTGTGTTGATTTGGTTGAGCTTAATAGTTAACATTGCCATCGTTCTACCAACTGTTATTGTGCCAATTCTAATGATGGTCTTGTTCAAGCCAATATGGTCTGCTGTGAAAGGCCTCCTTGTGTGCAGGAGATGCAGGGCACATGCTCATGGTGAAGCCAGCACTACTGGCCGTACCACAGAAAGCAAAGAAACGCCTTCTACAGCCAGCACAGGAGTGAACACAAAACCATAGTCATTTTCACACAATTTCAAGATTTATTTGACACTTTTTGTTTGCCATTATTAACTTGAACAACCCGGCCAGTTGCATGTGGTGAACACTTTAGTTATACATCCGTCACATTACTGTATAATATTATAATTATGATGACTATAATTACACTTAATAAAACTATTGTAACGATTATGTAGTTGTTCATCATCATACACCAGTACTTAGAACTATATAACCTTATTATTCAGTTGTATATGCAGTTGCTATATAATTATATCCATGAATACTATAATATTATCAGACAGTATGGTAGTGCTGTCTATGCATGGATGCTGGTGGTTGTTTGTATACCATAGTGCAATGGAAAACCGACGAGAGCACATGCTCTGTGGATGAAAAAACAAGCGAAAAGAACCATCGAGGAGAAAGTGTGCCCTGTACACCAGGCAATGCTTACCCCTCTTCCACACAATAACGCTCCAGCGTATAGAAAACGTCCATGACATTTTCCGCATTTCGTCTTTTTCATCTAATATATATCATGTAACAGGCACATGCAAGCAGAAGAATATTCAGGTGACATAACAAATTATAATTATATTATTGGCCTAGGCATAATATTATACGTATGTACGTAAGTAAATCTGTGAATGCAACACTGAGAGGATGACCTCCACACTGTACTGCATTCATTGTGCTCCACAATGGAGCTCACTCCCTATAAAGCTGTAAATGACAACTATTCACAAATGTAGGATATGAATGCATGCATGTGTATCATTCATTTCTGTAAAAGCTTGCTTTTGGCAAAACATCTTCTGCTGTGCTATGCCATGTGATGATGCATAATTATATATTATTATGTACATCTATACACTGTTAGCCAATTATTTAGGAATTATAAAATATAATAATTCAATTTACGAATACAATAATAGGTACATTGTGTGTTTATTTGGAGGATACATACTATGTAGGTGTGGAATGGATTGGAAAGTTATGTATTAGTTAAATGCAAATTAATTACCATCTTTAAATGATGTGTGTACGTGTGTGTGTGTGTGTGTGTGTGTGTGTGTGTGTGTGTGTGTGTGTGTGTGTGTGTGTGTGTGTGCTTGCCAGTATACCAATTTACAGTCATGATGTATGCAAGAAACACTGAAAATGCTTCCCACTGCACACAACAAAGAGAAACCTAAACAACGTACGATAAGCTGTGACGTATACAGCAACAATGTCAGTCAAGCTCCGGTCCATGCCACACAGCTACGGTTTCCACCATAATATATCATTACAATTAATAATTATAATATAATGTATTTTTGTGTAGCTAGGCACATGGGACCATGGTTTGTGACCTGTTCCACTGATATGCAAAATGTATTATACTATGTCTATATAATTATATTATGTCTATACACTTCTAAAACACACTAAAGTATACTATAGGCATTCACAATACGTATAATGTGCAAACAGCTCTACTCTGGTCAGCTAACCACAGCAGCTGCATGTTTGCATGTACAGTGCTCTCATACACGGAACGTCTTTGTCGCGTGCAACTGTGTACACAATGTACACAGTGTGTGAAGGCATACTATTATCCTCTCACATCACTGCATGCATGCACCCATTGTTTTTTTCATGCATGGTTGTGGTGTGACATGTACGTATGATGGCGTGCCCTATGTTGGCATAGTTATCTGGTGCTCCCACTATACGTACACACAATCATGTTAGCACCATTGCCTCATGCATACATGATCAGCTCAAGCCATATACTCATACCTATATACACTTTATGTATACCTTATAGCTGACCCTTGCAGCTGGTTAGTGGTATGTGGTGCTTCCTCACTGTGTGTAAGTATGGCTTGCACTTACATTCTAGCTGCGACCGGCCATGATCTGTGTGTACAGCATAATGTGGTAAGAACGTGAAGTGAAGACAAGCCACGCAAATCACCTTTGTGTGTCTGCTCCGGTGTACAACTAGTGATCCAAGCACTGGCCTGGCATATTGGGAGGCAAACGCAGGAGGATACTCTGGTCTAAAGGATATAGCAACACACAATCAGTACTATACCATCCATGCCTGCGCCTCTGTGTAGTGCAGCCATGCCATCTACAGTCGGTAAGCATCCACATCCACTGTATGCCTGTATGTTATGCACCTATGTATAATTTATTGTGCAATTCCAAATATGTGTATGTGGCAGTGCACATGAAGTAACAAGCCTTACTATTATCATCGGCAACCTGATACTACCAAAAAGTAAGTAAGTACAACATGATAGGACCCTCCTCTCAACACATGAATACAGATCGAGTGTCCAGTATGACCCTCCAACAATGTGTCCTCAGACAGTGCTATACCTTCAGCTTTCACTTCCAAATATTTAGCCTTTCCTACACTAACGAGATCACAATGACATTCGGAAACTTCCTAACCTTCTGCCTTATGTGGTTCCATTCAAGTCATCAACACAACTTCAGCACAGCTCTTAGTGAGGAGCAGGATGCACCGACTTGAGTCAATGAATGCTATAGGTACAGCTATACACAATGTCATACGTATACATACAAAAATGGGAATCTGCCTTCTTTTGATCGGCCCACATGCATGCTGACAGCAAGGTACGACGTATGCAGCCACCGCCGTCTCAATGGTTACAGAATAACTGTGCTTGCCAGTACTATAGCATATATATAGGCAACAATGGCCCTACCTGCGCTGTCTGGAGGTATATAAAATACAATGACATCACTGATAAGAGTGTGCATGTAATGTATACATTTATTATACTGTGACAGAGGGGTTCCTTCTAAACACAGGCCAAGATGCCATGGATGAATATGGATGAATCTACCAACTGTACTCACACATGACACATGACTGTACTCACACATGTCCATGTGTATGGAAAGCTGCCTAACCCCTCATGCACCCCCTGCACACACACATGGACAGAAGGCTCATTACCCAGTCACAAACATGCAATTATGAAGATCATCGGTGATGAATCCACTCATTACTCAGAAACTTATATGTATGTATATATGTAAGTACAGTCACACACCATAATTACAACAGTACGAAGCTGTAGTACAAAGGCATGCTCTATGTATATACACACAAAGACAAGGTTCCAAACGGACTCATGTACAGAAGAAGCAGGAGGATCCCATGTGATGTTAATTGGAAGATCAAAGTCAGCAGTGTTCATTGTTCAGTGAGAGAACAAGCAGATGAGCTACAGAATACAAAATGCACAAGAGTTCCTTTGCGTAACAATACGTACGTACGTAGGTACGTACAGAAAGAATGAACACAGATGCAAAACAAGGACACACGTTGGAGGTATATGTATATGTAGTAAATAGGAGGTATATACGTATGTATAGAAAATAGGATGTACGTAGAAGATAGGAGGTAAATATGTATATAGAAGATAAGAGGTATATATGTTGAAGATAGAAGGTATAGATGTAGAAGATAGGAGGTATACGTATATGCAGAAGACAGGAGGTACGTATATAATATGTAGAAGATAGGAGGTATATATGTAGAAGATAGGAGGTAAATATATATACAGAAGATAGGAGGTACGTATGTATATTATGTACATACGTAGAAGATGTACGTATGTCTACTAGAACCCAATAGCATCTTTACAATAAATATACGTATACGCACATATGTACATGCAAGAAGTGCCATGTTAGTGTACGTATGTACGTACGTACGTAATCTACACTCAATGATTCTGTATACATCTGTCGTGCTAACGTATGCGCAAATGGTTAGAAGTACGCACGTATAAACAAAGTGGGTCTGCTTTCATAACATTAGTGTATTGTTGATAAGCAAGATGAGCGAGCAGTAGCAATGGGATACAGCTCAGCAAACTGACACTGCCGAGTACGTACCTACGTATGTGTGCACCCTAATGAGCACCAGACCAAGTCATGTACGTACGTATGTGAAGGATTGCATACAGCTACGTACTCTACGACTACATACGTATGTAGTCTAACAAAAACTGGATATACGTACGTACGTACGTATGTAGGTACGTACATACATGAACAAACTTGTATCAAATGCCACCTACCTATAAACTGGTACTTGCTTCTGCCTCCACATCAGCAATTGATTCCAACAACTCCTCAGCACCATTCTGAGGATTTGATTTAGTGGCTGGTACTTTGAGTTCAATAGACCTGCAGTAGAAGCAAAATACTGAAATTGCATATTGTACGACAGTGACAAAAGGTGTAAAAACATGTAAAAATGTGTAATATACATACAGAGTTGCAAGGAAGTAACTTTGTAAATAGTTTTAAAACACAACACAAGACTGAAAGGTAATGTTAATACCACAAGAGTACATAAGAGATAAGAATATGCAAATGCATATCCTTGCACATAATATACGTAACAGCATGTTTCAAAAAATGATGCAACAACAAGTCATATGAAGGCATTGTAATACTCTGATGCACACATTCTGACTACAGTATTTGGGCTTTCGGAGGTAAACAGCTTAAAACGTTAGGCTCCAACTGGGATCTCATGCAGAGATTAAGATTGGATGGAAAGAAGGGGGATTCTCGCCCATTGCTGGTATACAAAAAGACCTACAGCACTGGGTATTCCCAGGCGGTCACCCATCCAAAGTACTAACCCAGCCCAATGTTGCTTAACTTCGGTGATCAGACAAGAACCGGTGCATTCAGCATGGTATGGCCGTAGGCCAATGCAACATCTTCAAAGACACCTTATATACAGACAGTCTGACTACAGCATTTGGGGTTTTGGAAGAAAACAGCTTAAAACGTTAGATTCCAACTGGGATCTCATGCAGAGATTAAGATTGGATGAAAAGAAGGGGGATTCTCGCCCGTTGCTGGTATACAAAAAGACCTACAGCACTGGGTATTCCCAGGCGGTCACCCATCCAAGTACTAACCCAGCCCAATGCTGCTTAACTTCGGTGATCAGACGAGAACCGGTGCATTCAGCATGGTATGGCCGTAGGACAATGCACCATCTTCAAAGACACCTTTTATACAGACACTCGGACTGCAGCATTTGGGCTTACGTAGGAAGACATCTTAAACGTTAGGCTCCACCTGGGATCTCATGCAGAGATTGCATGGAAAAAGGGGGATTCTCGCCCATTGCTGGCATGCAAAAAGACCTACAGCACTGGGTATTCCCAGGCGGTCACCCATCCAAGTTCTAACCCAGCCCAAAGCTGCTTAACGAGAACCAGTGCATTCAGCATGGTATGGCCGTAGGACAATGCAGCATCTTCACAGACACCTTTTATACAGACACTCTGACTGCAGCATTTGGGGTTTTGGAGGAAAACAGCTTAATACCAGTTAGACTGCAATTGGGATTTCAAACTGAGATTAAGATTGGATGAAAAATGGGCATACGTATGAATGTGTGCATATACGTACATATGTTTGTACGTACGCATGTGCAGTCATGTGTTATGACGAAACTCACTCAAGTAATGTCTGATCCTCTAATCGCTCATATTGATCTCCCTTATCTGCAAAGGCAAAGTGCATACAACAGCACATGCACATGTACGTACATACGTATATACATATGTATGTACGTAGGTTTGTACAAGTGCTCCATAGTCGCTACAATATAAAATATACTATTCAGAACCCCAACTTGAAAAAACACCGGGGATTAAGATCTGTGCAGGTGCCTCTGTATGCCTTGCAGTAAAGTCAATTGATGCATGTACGTACGTACGCATGCACATGCATGAATTAAATTGCTCTGTCATGCATAAAGAGTTCCATATGAGCAAGAAAAACAAAAGTACATACTATCATTATTCCATATACGTGTATGTACAAAGAAGATGGCGAGTAAGGAGATTAATGCATGGACATACATACATACATATGTATGGCTCATGTATAAAGATATCGTAGAGGCTCACTGCTGCGTATGTTGTGATAACTAGTGAATTGATCCTGATGAGCGTACAAACATAACGTACATAGCAAAATAAATTAATAACAACTAACTGCAAGGCGACTTGTCCACATAGGTAGGTAGGCCCCTGTCAACAGTGTTGTACACTGTTTCCATAATATGCATGTAAATATGAATGTGTACACTAAATACGTACACACGTACACACATTTGCGTGTCACTATGACATGAATGCATGTCGTGTGTGTATGATATAGTTGCAGTACCAGCGTTAGCATATTTTCTCATACCTTTGCAGTTGGCTTTAATACTGCGATAACAGGCTGGAGTGATGCTAAGGATCATCGCCAGCGACAGAAATGCAATGAGAACAACTCCAAGGAATATGCTCACAGCGAGGGGAGACCCAACTGGGGAAGTACAGACGAATACAACATGAATGCATACATGTTTTACAATCTACGTATGTACGTATGCGCAGGAATGAAACACTTGCGTATACATGTACGTACATATCTAGTATGTACGTACATGCGTATCTGAGTATGTACGTATATACGATGTAGTGTGGTATTAAGCTCTAAGCAAGGAAGCTGCTAAAGATTACAAGAAGAGCTCATACGTTGTAGTAGGTTACAGTACACACACACACACACACACACACACACACACACACACACACACACACACACACACACACACACACACACACACACACACACACACACACACACACACACACACACACACACACACACACACACACACACACACACACACACACACACACACACACACACACACACACACACACACACACACACACACACACACACACACACACACACACACACACACACACACACACACACACACACACAACTCACAAGTGATAGTTCTACTACTTGACCCTCTTCCACATTTGTTTATGAGACTGACTGTCACTGCATATTCCTTTAACGGTTCCACATTGGGAATGAGATACATTGCTGATGAAATGTTCCCTGAGGTTCTGAACCCCCCAGGGTAGGACCATTCTACCACAAAGGCAGTCAATAACGGCAAGTCACACTGGCGCAAACTCCACCAAATAAATAAGGACCTGTTAGTTGGCACAAACGTACTGTGCACATCAATAGCACAGCTGGGAGGACCTACATAGAATGGAATGAGGGACAACTGTCGTGTGAGCCAGAACAAGGTTTAGGTTGTGCAACACACACAAATTGGTAACTTCTGAATGAGGTGCATATTTCTCGAAGGTGAAATACCTAGCCACCTTTTCAAGAGCATACATATTTACGTACATACGTAGCTACTACTAAATACTAACTACATACGTATGTACATACAGTGAGTTGAAGGCAGATCTGGTGGAGCAGTCACATTACACTGTCTTGCTACAATCTACTACAGCTACTACCAAAAACTAAGTACACACGTACGTACATAAATCATCATTGCCGCATTTTAGTGCAAATCTAGTCCCTGTCTGGATTCGGACACATAAGTAATTGAGCACGTACACAGTACATAGGAATATGCTGACTGCCTTCTTCACAACTTGCCTTGTAAGCAGGAACATACACGTATGTACAAACTTCAATGTACGTACATGTGTATGTACGTACATGCGTACGTAAGCGTGTACAAAGCAGTATCTACGTATATCAACACACACTTCAACACACACACACACACACACACACACACACACACACACACACACACACACACACACACACACACACACACACACACACACACACACACACACACACACACACACACACACACACACACACACACACACACACACACACACACACACACACACACACACCTCACCAACTAGTATGTAAGCTGTGTCACTCTTCTGTCCGTCTGCTTCACATTGAACAGTGCCTCCGTTATCCATGCTACTCACAGGACCAATAAGCAAAGAAGTGCTGTTACTATATTTCTGTATACCTGTGACGTTCCATCGTACCGCCATGTCTGCTTCTCCGCACTGGAGAGGAAACATTTCTCCCTCACACAACGACACATTTCCTGATGAAGACAGCTTTACTGTATGAGGGAGGGTAAAAAAGGTAGAGATACCAACAACACATACGCATTAAGAATAGTCTTGATAATAATGATTAATATTATTCGAACCAAATTGATGATAATATAGGAAGCAGCAACATCTTATACGTACGTACGCACGTTGACATCTGACGCTGCTGCTCTTCAGCAGTGACAAGATGTAAGCATGTAGGAAAATACAAAAATGTCACCAGCGTAGCACAGCTACCTACGTACATACATACGTAAAAAATCAAAATAAGACAACAGTGGCAGACCGTGGCAATGCCTGACACTGTCAATTTCACAGCAGCACACACACACTACAAAACAAACAGCACACCAAGGGGAATATGCAGGTGAGGGTTGTCACTATCAAGTCCATGTCTGCTCAATATGTATGCGTGCACATGTGCTTCCAGCACCAGCATCAAAGCCTAGGAGGCTTAACTTTGCAGAATTGTAGATCATGCTCGTTACCAGTAAGTCATACGTACGTGACTGAAAAAACTTATCAGGAAAAGATAACATACGAAGGTATGTACGTAAGTACGTAGCCATGTATGTACGTATGTACACGTAACTGAACAACTGTTTTTTGATAAAAGAATACCGTATGCTCTTTAACTTTCGCGGATCGCAGACTTTAGCAATTTCTGCAAATGAAGAGTCTTAGTCTTCGGTCATTTCCTCTGAATTTTTGTTGTATTGATGCAATCAATTGCTTGGGTGGCGGTTCTTAGCTGCAAGTGAACTTGCCCTACAGCAAATCATCGCCATTTTTGCATATTTGTCATGCAATCGTCTTACAAACACAGAAACATTGCCAGACAATCAAATCTACAACAAAGGAACGACTGTATCATATGCTTAGCCAGGTGACAAATATTGGTGGAACTAACACTTCTTTAGCTGGCAGAAAGAGGAAACAAAGTGGTATCACCGAATATAAATCAATCAATTTCACCCCAATTGACCCAGTGACCCTGGTGTCAGACATGACGTCACGAAACTTGTGTCACTTCTCTTTGAAACAATGTTGAAATCTGTCGTGTTTGTTAAATACGTAAATGGCCTCGAAGCTAACACCTCAAGATAGTTAGGAGAGATGACAGGCGCTACAATTGTATGCAAAGTTACTACACGTTAAGCTAATAAGTCCTGCCATTCACCTACGTACACACCCCACAAAACTCCTACAACTCAAACGCGCTCGATGTGACCACCCTACAGTCAGGTTAGAACTGACGTTTAGCGATTATTCATTTGCCTTACCTGAACATACGCTACAGGCCAAGAGGGACAACAAAAGAGTCAACACGGCAAGCAACGGTTGATTCTCCATCGTCCAGATAAAGATAATGGTCCAAGTCACGTACGCACGCCCAGCTCACACACCGTCCTTCATCACTTATTTCCAGTAGACTCACTTCCGGTCACATGCAAGGTACAATTTATAAAAATGGCGTCTGAAGAAGAGGACTACCGTTCGCGTGATGAAAATCCCAAGATGATCAACGAGGTGTCTCCTACGCCAGATAAAGGGGCAATGGCAAGTACATGCGAGGTTCGGTTACTGAGTACGTACGACTGCTGCTGGCTATGACCCTTTGACGTAAACAAGTTTTGACAGTCAAGTTCCCGTTATCCTTGCCATAGCGCATCTCCTTTAGACAGACCTCTTCCTATAGATTGTCAAACAAGTATGAATGGACATGGTACCTAGTGTACGCCAGGATAGTCAGTCTTCGCAAACGTAGGTGTATCGGCCGGGTAAAAGTGGTAGGCAGTGAATTCGAAAACTAGTAGGCCTAGAACGTACATCAGGCATAAAAGCCATGTCATTGTATATGCACACGTACAGGTTGGGGCTCACAGCGGCTACTTACCTGCTTCCCTGCATATAGAGCGACACGGAAAACAGTGAATTGTCGCAATTCCGACATCAGTGGCAGGAAGAGCTTCTCGCTAGGCAGCGGACTGCCACGGCGGGAGGCCTGCAGAAAGGGTCCGTAGCCGATGACAGCGACTCTGTTGCAAGGGAACTGTACTTGAAGGGAGTAGCGGCGGAGAGGAATGGCGAGTCCTACCTGGCCATGGTGTACTACAGACAAGCAACCAAGCTGGTGCCAGACATCGACTGGAGGTGCAGCCATGTGGAACCCACTGCTCAGGAACATGGTATGAAGCATGTGTTAATGCTGAGGCACTAACACACGTGCACATTCTTAAACAGTGAAATACGTAAGACCAAGCTATTGCATAAGCCTCTGTGGCAAGCAAAGTTGAAGCTATGTACATTGCTATATATGTAGAGTTTTAGGTTACCTGTTTAGGATGAGGTATATGCTATATTCTTATATAGGCAAGCAGTATAGGGCTTATACGAAACTCATACAAGAATAGCCATACACTGAATGGCCATTTTGTATGTAGCTTTCCTCACCTTGTCACATGTAATACTCCATCTTCCATTGTTTGATGTACTGCACCTTACACTGCAGGGCTGCCATGCCATGTATAGTTGATTCTTGTGATATGCAGGACTTTATAGCCCTGCCAATGACGCAGGAGATGTCTCTCAGGACGGAGCTGGCACTGAACCCAAACTGGTCTGCCTGTTTAAGGAACTCAGGCTTGAACCATCATGTCAACCAGACCTAGATACACAGGTATTGTAGGTAGATGCTGTATGTGTATAGAGTTATTTGGTCGTGTGCTTTAGGTGAAAGTGAAGAATGTTGAAGTGTGCATGCACTAATGTAGCACTTAACAGCCTTACAGGATGCAATATATTTAACAGTAAGACAGCATGCGCAACACTGCCACAGCTATGTGTAAATACGTATGTATGTACACATGGTTAAGCACACTACCAGTAATTAAAGGTTATACATGGCATAACCACAAGGAATATGCATTTTCGCAGAGAGACGTAACATGTGGACGTTGGAGTAGGTTATGGATTGATGCTAATCCTGTGATAAGCCATGCAGTACAAGTAGGATGTCTTCGGTCACATAGCTTGCACTGTGAATCAGCTACTTATGTGCGTAGTCTTGCTCTCGAACCCAGCTGCCATCTTCAGGTGTTCCCCTCCGTGCTCATGCCCACTGTCTTCCCATACAGGGTGTACATATCTCCCAGCTTCCAGCGGACATTCTGAGGCTCATTTTGACCTGGGTGGTATCTGAGGATCTGGATCTCTTGTCACTTGAGCGCTTTTCAGCAGTAAGTAATCCACTGTTCGCAGTGAACAGTTTGAAAGGTGGACAATCTACTGCTTGCCATCCTCATATGTGTACGTATTACACTCAGACGCATACCTACTAAATTTTAGGATAAGATGACATCATGCACGATATAATAATATATCAGTTGATATTCTTAATGTATCAACTGATATATGTACGCATATATAGCTATTGGAGATTGGTTGATACATATGTGCATAGGAGATGAAGCATTTTGAGATGGTCCCATATTAGTGATAATAGACTTTTGGACAAAAATGGTGTCGTTTCGAGAAGTGTTTTCAGACAAAGGTTTGTCTTGTGTGCACTCACAGTGCTATATGTTAGAGTATGATACGGAAGGTCGGTCCGCTGTGATTTATGTTTTGGTGAATATGTTGTCTGAGGTCGTATACGTATATCGACTATAGACCTCCTTACCGTACTATATGTATTACATATGACCAGAGGTTAATTTGCTCACTGAGGTCGTTAATAGAGGCTCTGCACCAACGCTCCATACCATATATGATCTGTCGTTCAATGAGTTGAAAAACCGACTGCATCCGAAGACCGAAACGTTTTGAGATGATTCCATTTTACACTCAAGGTTTGATACCATATACAGTACACCAGAACCTGCACATTATACAAAGTTTCTGTACTTACACTATCATATGTACAATATACGTATATTTCATAGAGTATGATGATTGCACAACCATATAGAAACATATAGAAACTTAAGCATTGAGAAGTAGTCCAATATATGTGATGTATACTTTTGAACAATAATGGCATATCCTTTTGGGAAGTGCATTCAGGCAGCAATTATCACATATATAGCAACTAACATAGCGTTACCAATATCAAATGATCAAATGATATTTACATATTCACATATGTAGGTATGTATATTGTAGAAAGGTTGGGTTCACGTTTCTCGAATGATATGCCCTAATCATTCGTAATCACTACTGGAAAGGAACAAGTCTGGTAGTTTAGCAGCCAAGCCTGGTTCCTCAAAGTTGTCTGCTGCACAAGACTACGAGTCTAGCTGCAAATGCAATGCCTTTATATGGTGCCTAACATATGGGATTCACACACTAAAGAATAATACATCAGTGCATTTGTGGTCTTACGTATCTTTGTTGTGAATACAGGTGTGTCGAGGATTCTACTTGCTAGCGAGAGACGAAGGACTATGGATGGCTATATGCAAGAGGTGCATCACAACTTTACATATTACATAGTATGATAGTTATATATACAGGTAATAAATTATATAGGTAATATTGTATTTTATATAGGTATAATTGTTTTATAAGTAATATGCAGGAAAATTACCCCGAACCATACTGCTGCCCTAGAACAGTGCTGAGCAGCTTGGGGACGGTCACTCTGTCCTATTGACGGGGAACCAGTGTTTGCCTCCCCTGTATGTGCACATGTACTTACAAATGTATTGCTGAATATGCACATACGTACATTTGTCACTGTTTGGATCTGCAGGCTATGGACCAGTGGGAGCAGTATCACCTGTCATGGTTCTTGGAGGCAGTTGTACTTGAGTACACCCCATCCTCACTTCCATGGTAGGGGAGCAAAGTATGTGCATGTGACAGCATCTCAATTCATAGCACGTACGTACTAACAGTGCATAACCTTACAACAGTACTCCCTCATTTGTACATGGGATAGCTAAATGGTACATAATCGACACGCATATATAGGACGGTTTGTATATTGAGCTAATACATAGATAAATCAGTCCAAAACTGATTACAGCGTATTTGAGTCTTGTGTAGCGTATGATTCCACACTATCCTACAACCAGTGGTAATTAATTGTTTCTGTTCTAGATATAATTGATTATTTATATCTCAGTATTAATTCAAGTGTATTGAGGCAAGTACGTAGCAGTGAATTTCTGACATATTTGTATTAGGGGATATATCCCTACCAAAGGGATATATAGGGTCGCAAATTCCTCTTGGCAGGGATGTATCTTAGTTATATCACATTTAAGCTATCCCAACCTGAGGTAATCTGATCCTCATCGCTCAGCATTTCAATCTGCTGTACCATGTTCTTGCCGTCGGGTATACACTGGTCGATAACTGTGTGAATTTGCTCGTTTCCAACAGGGGGATCTATGACCTGTTATCACGCGAATGCTGCAACCTGATTGGTTGGAATAGCAGATGTATTTTATAATGATTGGCATGGTCCTGAATAGGGTGCTTTTGGCATTACTTCCTTTGCGCGGTACAGGGTGCTACATCAGTAGGGCAAGCTACGTGCGTGCTGGGGAGCAGTCGCTGGATGGCCTCTACAAACCTTACCACCTCGTGGTCTACTATCGCTTCTTGAGGTTCTTTCCCGATGGTGAGTCTCTTGTGGGAGCTTCTCTTACATTGTGGTTGGCACTCACTTGTCTCTTGAAGGTGCGCACCTGCCTGGCTTCTCATGCGACAAAGAAGCACTAGTGATACTCTAACCTCCATTTTGTTTCTGTCCTGATTTTATAGAACTATGTTAGACACCTCATTCCATTCTCTGTAGTATATGTAATGGCATTGGAAGCATATTTTGTCTGTTAAGCCCAATAATTGTAATGCTGTATCGTCCCGAGCTGCACGCATATGCCTTGGTAAGCTTGTGATGTACTGCGGTCAATCTGTATTGTACTGAGCAGTGTAGATTGGCATGCAGATGCTGGAATCCATTGTGTCTGCATGGAGATCTGCTGGCCGTGATTGTTTGTGTGCGTGTCCGTTTTAAATCCTCTCAAAATCAATAAAAGGCACGAGTATGCTTTTCAGAATTAGGTTTTTGTATGGCTTCATGTTCGTATATATATATATATGCTTTTTAATGTTTGTATGTGTAGGTGTAATTTCCATATACGTACATTTACTTGGGTAGCCATTCCCTGGCAGCTCACCATATTTTTGTTAAATCTCATCTGCTCAACTCATCCTGTGCACACACACACATACACACATACACACACACACACACACACACACACACACACACACACACACACACACACACACACACACACACAGGCTCCGTGCTGTACCTAATGTCTCCGGATGACCCAGCGCAGTGTGTCCCAAAGCTAGTTCACCAGCAGAAGGTGTCCAATTCTGTCCTGAGTGGGCACTACCGAGTGAACGGCAGTCAGGTACGTAGCCGCAGCCACAAAACTCACAACTTGCTTGAAGGTCTTCGTCAGCTACAAAACAGCTTTTGTACCTGACAAAGACCTTTGTGGTCGCAACATTGTGCAGTCACAATCTACTGTGCTTCGTGAAATGCTCAACATCACTACTGCCATTTAAGCCGTAGCCATGAGCCTCTACCACATCTGGTCTTGCCATTGTATAAATTTGTTTGCCGACATGCAGTTCCTTTTTCTGTTTTGTGCAGTTAACGGTTGTGGTCACCAGGTTCCGCTTCCAATCTGCTGATGGGACTGGGAGGCCTCGGCGGAATGCGAAACTCAGTGTGTCTCATGAAGAAATGTTCCAAATGGTAAAATCTAGCTCAGGCACTACAGTTTATGGGAGGCCCACATAGACTTTGTTGTATTGTTCTTGCACCATCATGAAGCATCAGTTTTACCATCTACACAATATGTACAACTGTATCTATGTACTGTAATATGAACCTATACTATACCAATCATACTACACATTGTGTGTACATTGCACTGGCATTTCCATCTGTGTACAAATGTACAATTAATTATATTTGTGTAGGAGTTTGTGTTCAAGGGCTGCCATGGACGCAAGTTTAGTTGGGTCCAGTACTCCTGCAGGTGCTACCACAGGTCAGCTGCGGCTGGTGTATAGGCACAAACATGAACACTGATTTGTGCAGTTTGTGTTGCATATTGCATATTGAGTACGTGTGCGTGTGTGTTTAGAAGTAATTGCGTGTTCATGCTCGTGTGTATTTAATACGTGTTTGTATGTGTGTGTGTATGTGTGTGTGTGTGTGTGTGTGTGTGTGTGTGTATGTGTGTGTGCAGTTGTGCATAAATGCATGAGAGCTTGGCTGCTTGGGTGAGTACTGTCAGAGGTAAAGAGATACAAGCTATTGAGTGTGTCCCCTAATGTGTGATAATGTGTCACAGATCCAATTTTGTTAGCTGTCGATAGCTATTAGCATCACTGATTTAGTTTTTTCAAAGGTAGATATATACATAAGAGATACAGATAGTTTTGAGTTGGTTGGCCATAGCAGCAACTGCCACCAGTAATCGTAATTGTGTATTGTCACGTATATCGATGACGTCATTCTGGCCAAACAGAAGATCAGTCGGCTAAAACGCCATGTACTGCCAGAATGATGTCGTCGATGTATGTGATTTTGCACATTTCGATTATGGACAACCAACTCAAAAAGGGCTGTATCTCAACCTGCCTTATAAATATGTATGTATAATGTTATGTGTATTGTTTTGTATTGCATTGCATTGCGTTGTGTTGTGTTGTGTTGTGTTGTGTTGTGTATTGTATTGTATTGCATTGCATTGCGTTGTGTTGTGTATTGTATTGTATTGTATTGCATTGCATTGCATTGCATTGCATTGCATTGCATTGCATTGTATTGTATTGTATTGTATTGTATTGTATTGTGTCTTTTTCTCATTTGGAGTAGATCTACAGGTGATGTTGATATTACAGACTTTGACATTGACTCGAAACTGACTCCATACCACTTCTCACCGGTCAAGAGCTACCTTCGCTTTTCCTACCGACCACTGACGAGACATTGTACATAACGAACAAATATTTGTAATATGTGTGCGTTACAGTGGCAAGACTGTTTAATATTTAGGTCATATGTAATTAAATTCTTCTGCAAGCTATTGGTTACTTGTGGTTCATCGTCAAGTGCTAGCAATGAGAGCTTGAATTGGGAAATCATGTTTTTTATTTATTGAGTCCATTCATTGTTCACTATGTGCATTAAAACTAAATGGTGAAGGGAGCACATGGCTGCACATGGGCAAAAGTCGACATTGGCATAGGTCTACCTATGTCTACCTATGTCTACCTATGTCTACCTATGTCTACCTATGTCTACCTATGTCTACCTATGTTAATGGCTTATACATTCTCCATTCATGGTACACGATGCTGGCCGTCTATATGGCTATATATACAGCCAGCCTCACATACAATGTGTTATGTGTATGCACAGAGCATGCAGCCTAATTTCTAATTGGGGCCCTATAATGGCCAGTCTTGGAATCAGAGCAGGCCATGCCCCAGTCGCAGCATAGTCAGTCGTCTACCAGGGGTATCCCTAAGCCTGGGACACTGCCCTGACCTTTGACCTTTGACCTTCCTCGCTGAGGTCACAAACGACCTGGGACACAGCCCACACACCCTATCGCACCTCCCTAGTGAAGGTGAAGAGAGCCTAAAAAAAGGGAAAACATTTACGAGCCCGACCGTGGTGCTCAGTTGCCTCCAACGGGTCCTGCATGCGCGACAGTCGACGCGTGCATGCTAGAGCACCACGCATGCGCAGCTCCTGCTTCCATGACGTTCCCATGCGTGGGCATTTCGAATGCCTGCCATTGACTACGTTCAACTTTGTTACACTACATTTAATGGCTTATACATTCTCCATTCATGGTACACGATGCTGGCCGTCTATATGGCTATATATACAGCCAGCCTCACATACAATGTGTTATGTGTATGCACAGAGCATGCAGCCTAATGGCCAGTCTTGGAATCAGAGCATGCAGGCCATGCCCCAGTTGCAGCATAGTCAAGCCTGGTCGTCTACCAGGGGTATCCCTAAGCGTGGGACACTGCCCTGACCTTTGACCTTTGACCTTCCTCGCTGAGGTCACAAACGACCTGGGACACAGTCCAACATGGATGAAGGGACTGGGTGGAGTGAGAGTGCTGGTCGGAGCACTGGCACTGAGTGGAATGGCACGGGAGCTGAGTGCAGCGATGGGCCTGAGCTGAACGAGGGGACCGTGCGAGTCCCCAGGGAGTGATTTAATTATGATTAAACCTCCTACTGTACTGTTTTTGCTCCTTTCTCTGTATGCATCATTCTGAATCAGATGGGAACAGTGATACAACAGAACAACAGTCCTTGAATGCAGATACCTGAGAATGCTGTGTTCTTGTAGCAGAAAAATACGTTTAGCCAGAAGCGTGCTGTCCACCGCACGTGTGTACAACAGAGCAGGCATCCATGATGCACATCCTCCAGCAAGCCTGCTATCACCTAAGCGTGCTATGTGGACTGTGTGTTAGCTATACACTACAAAAGTACTACAAATCTCAGTAGGTGTGTAGCAAGAAGCAAGGGTGCTACGCGGAGCAAGTGTGCTACTCAGAGCAAGCATCTGAGCTGCACAGCAAGTACTAGTGCAGTCATCAATATCCAGGTACAGAGAGCAAGCGTGCCAGTGCAGTGATCAATGTCAAGGTGCATGTAGAGCAAGCGCGCTAGTGCAGTCATCAATATGGATAGAGCAGGCCTGCATGGGAGCAGGCATACAAGCTATATACACAGAGCAAGCGTGCTAGTGCAGTCATCAATACGGATAGAGCAAGCGTGCTACTCAGAGCGGCGTCCAAGCTGCACATCAAGCGTGCTAGTGCAGTCATCAATATCAAGGTACACTGAGCAAGTGTACTAGTGAAGTGATCGATATGGATAGAGCAGGCCTGCATGGGAGCAGGCATACAAGCTATATACACAGAGCAAGCGTGCTAGTGCAGTCATCAATACGGATAGAGCAGCGTGCTACTCAGAGCGGCGTCCAGGCTGCACAGCAATCGTGCTAGTGCAGTCATCAATATCAAGGTACACTGAGCAAGCATGTTAGTGCAGTGATCGATAAGGATAGAGCAGGCATGCATGGGAGCAGGTCATCGAGATGGGTAGGGCAGGACTGCTGTAGCGAGTCGGCGTGACCATGCTGCATGGAGCAAGCATGCTTTACGTACATTGCAGGGCATCCATATGGTTAGGAACAGAAAATGCTGCCAAAGTGTAGGCATCCATATGTGCTGCCCGGAGCAATGGTGCTTAACAATGCAGTCATCAATTGCAATATAGATAGAGTGGAAATGCTGCAGTGAGTGGCCGCCATGCTGCACAGAGCAAGCGTGCTAGTGCAGTCATCAATATGAATAGAGTGGGAATGCTGCAGCGAGTTGACAGTAATTCTGCAGAGAACAGCGTGATTGACAGTACATGCATCAATCAGCCATGTGGGTTTCCATGCTGCAGCTAGAGCCAACATGCTGAACAGTGCATGCAGTGATTCCGCAAAAGTGCGGGACAGTGCAGATCTCCATGCTGGCCGGTGCAAACCTGTGACGTACTGTGCAAAGTGCCAGACAGTACAGGTGTTGATTCCACAGAGGGAGCATGCTACAGCTAGGCAATGCAGCATAGGAGCATCCGTGGTGCCCGCAGCAGTTATGCCGGACAGTATATACCGGCATTCATGCTGCATATAGCAGCCCCACTGGACCGTGTGCAGGCACCCTTGCTGCATCATACCATGCACAGCATCGATCAGGCCTGCCACATGGAGTGTGTTGCCGGTGCAGGCATCCATGATACCGGGTGGGCGTGCCACACCAAGCAGGCAAATGTAATCAATAATGCACAACAGACGTGCCAAACAGTGCAGGTGTCCAAGTTGGACAGAGCAAGAATGCTGCACTAAATGTTGACCGCATCCTGGAGATACCTGGCCCGTTAGGCAAGCAACGAGCCGCGCCTACACCCTGTAGGCCAGTAGAAGAGGACTACTGGATGACTGGCTGACTGGAGGGCCACACAGGCACCACATGCAGGTGGCACAGAGCTGGTGTACCACATGAAACAGGCCTGCTGGAGAGCTAAATGACCAGTTCGTACACAATGCAGCTATTGCAAAGGATCATTAAGAAGAACCCACATTACATCCCGATTCTCGATCCCCCACTTTACTTCCTGATTCTCAACTCCTCTCTTTACCTCCTGATTCTCCACTCCCCTCTTTACCTCCTGATTCTCAACTCCTCTAATTATCTACTGATTCTCAACACCCCTCTCCATCTCCTAATTCTCTACTTCACTCCTGGGCCTTGACCTCTTCTTTCCAAATCACCCCAGCTCTGAATTCTGAGCAACCTTCTATACCTCTGCTGTTCATGCTCACTACTTGTCTCCCTGTCCTCCAACATCCCATTCAGCACCTACTATCCAATCCTCTTTGACGCCTACTACGCCTTCAGCATTGAGCCTTAGAAGTGTGCTTAATGCACCACTCAACAAAACACCAAATACTATGGAGGTCAAAGTGGCGACACACCTTGTGAAACGAATGTTCCACTCTAACAGTCAGTGTGCAGAGGGTAAAAGTCTAAACTTACCAACTGGAGGTCAGGTATACAATACACCTGTATATTCAGACAACACACACATTCTGAAGGTCATGTACTGTATTGAATATTGAATATAATTATACTTATACATTTCAGCCACTGTGCTTTCAGCGCACTACTCGGGCACGAATTGTCAGTGGTGAGGCCTCTACTCGAACCATCAGAGGGCGAAGTAGCACCATGAGTGACATCCGAAGAGTGGTATCTGGAAGTTCTGCTGCCTCAAATGCAATGCAGTTAGCTGCTGAGCTCCGGCGCACTGGTATGGCAGAAAGGGAATCAGCCTTGAGAGAAGCTGGTATTCTCATTTGCATGGAGGTGCCTGAGCAGGACTGCCTTGCAATGAAAGCAAGTTTAGCCATTCCATGGCATAAGCTGAGACACATCCGAAGGTAAAATACATGTTGTAAAATACATGTGTTACATGCAGTTATTTAACTTAACTGGGTAAAATGTATGTGCTTCCGAAACATAATATACATAATTGTATATGCAGATTATACGTATGTATCTGTGCCTTAAATTGTAGATGGCTATCAAAATGGGGACTAAAGCTTGCCAGTGAAAGCAGAACAAGAAATATTGCTCAGGAGTTGGCCCCTTACGATACTATAGGAGAATTACTGCTCTTCGTAATCACTGCAAATGATGGTGAAGAGATACGTACAGCACCATGTGTGTATACACCGCATTTGGTCAGTTGTATGGAAACTTTCTTGGAGGAACTATCCAGGTACGCATTGGCAGTGAGTGTATAGTCAAGCCATGCATGTGTATTCTCAATGAGCTACAGGAATTTCACCATGAAAAGAGAAGATATTTCATGTTGCCTATTCCAATGTGTAGAGCACAGGCTTTGACTTGGTATGATCGCTGGGAAACTCTGCACAAAGTTCAGGGCTACTTTCGTACAAAATTTGGGGCTACTTTGCACGAAGTTCGGGGCTACTTTGCACGAAGTTCGGGGCTACTTTAAATTTGTACGAAGCTTAGAAGTTTGAAGCTAAGTCGTACGAACTCCTTCGGAGTGTCATAGAAACGTCTCGTGGATTCACCTTTGCTAGAATCTTAGCAATTGTTGATACCTTATACCCGTCATGCCAAAAAGAAACAATTTCTCTAGATCTGCTATTTGTACTCACTAAACGAAGCCATAACTCGCGATAGACTCGCATAACTCGCCATTGCTTACTCAAACTGCTGGTGCTATATTTCTGATAATCTTTGGACAAACTTCGAGCGACCCAACATTACAAACTTCGTCCACGTTGTACATATATAGGTACAAACTTTGATTTACTCCGTACAAACTTTGCGCCGACTTCATACAAACTTTGCTCAGCTCACACGAACATCAGCCCAACTTTGTACGAACTTCGCACCACGTTTGTGCCTACTTCGTACGAAATTCGGGCCTACTTCATACGAAGTTTGCAGACTTTGCATGGTAATATATTTTCTGCGGCTATACTAAATGATCTAGCTTGCTCACTATCATATTCAATCTCATATTTGTAGATTGCTAACACTGAGAAGCCCAACTAAGCTAAGCCCAGCTAAGAACACATTTGTCTTTTGCTACTTCAATTCAGGAGATACTACCAGGAACCTCCACATTGCACTGGGACAATATATACCAACAGCAGGTCCAGACAATCTCAACCACAACATGCATATGGTAGTAAACAACATAATAATTATTATACACATCATGTAAAATATGTTGCCATATACAGTGTATACAGAGAGAAAGAATATGGTGATAGCACATCCATAGGAAGTTAAGGATTACATGGGAGTCCCATATAAGTGTTAAAAAAGGAGCAAAAATGGGGTTCAGGCGGATGTTTTCAGTCTTCATATTCATGTCATCCAGTGCAGTGGAAAATTGAGACAATTAAATTTTTTTTTAGAAAGAATCATAACACAACTGAACATACGTATATATAGAAACCTTCATTTCATTTATTATTTTTCTGCAGCGGCAAAGCAATCCGAGTTTTCATCTTTGGAGATTATGAGTTCCTGGCTCGTCTCTTTGGAATCTCTGGCCATAGTGGTATGAATCAGCTACTTGGACTTGGTGTACTATACTGCAAGTGGCATTTACTATATATTCTAGTTAACATTCACTTTAGGGCATCACTGTTGTTTATGGTGCCACATTGACCAACAGCAAATGGCAAGACCCCGTACAAGTCGAGGATCACACACTGTTAAAAATGTGGTGTGTCGATCACCCCTAAATTGGTGTGAAATGGCTGCCACAATAACCACACCAAATTTGGGTGTGTCGTTCACACCAAGTAGAGTAGTGCGATATTCACACTGGTGGGTAGTGTGATATTCACACTGGAATTGGTGTGAAGTTCCTCCTGATGTGTGAATTATTCATAACATTCCAGTCCTCACATTGTTATTTAGCAATGTTTCAGAAGAAAATAACAGTTTACAGCATAGGCCGAATAAGAACAGGTACAATAGGAAAATATCTATAGTTTCAAACGAGCTGTGAGCCTAGCAAGCCTAGGCTTCTTAGAAACTTTAGCTCTCAAAAAAATATATTCCAAAAACTGAAATAAAGAATAGGTTCCGTTGGTGTAGTTAATATTGAAAACAAAAAAGGCAGCAAAAAGGGCAGCCACAGCCTGTGCTGTCTTCTCAACCCGCATCAGGACTTGGTTCTCGAGGCACAAGAAAACTTCTCGCACTTCCTTGATTGTGCCAGTAGCCAGTAGACAGCACTGCTTCGTTGGCAACTCTGTTGCCTCTTGCACTATGTCTGCATTGACCTGCACGAGAAAAGAAGTACAAATAGATTGATAAACTAAATCAAAAAAATTTATAAAAATTACCAGCTGATTGAGAAAGAAGAAACAAACTTTAAATGAATGTTACAACATACTGGACACATCATAATTTACTTACTGGCACAATCTTGAGGACTCGATTGTGGTCAGCCTTTGAGTGCGGGTCAACAAGTGATAGGCCTCTGAATGGATTCCCAGTGCTAAGTACAAATGCAGTATCAAGAGGTATGCACTATACACACACCTCACATAGTTTCACTCCACCACACACACAACCACCACCACCACATACAAGAAACACACACACACAACAAGCAGGGACCATCCTTGGCAGGACCTGACTGGCTTCAATGGCACACACACACACACACACGTTTTTTTTTTTTAACTCAATCATTACACCCAACATCATGTGGTTACAAAAATTGAGGAGTCACAATACTGATGCAGTGCCTGTCTCATCTGTCGAAAATAAGGCGCACTTGGTGCAACATGTAACATCAAGAAGGAAGGTGTATAACAATGGGTGGGAGGATGGTGGGTGTTGCGTGGGGAAAAAGACTTATTAAACAAATAATTAGAACTCAGAGATTAACAAAAATAAGTGGGGAGAGAAGTTACACAGGCAAAATTGTATAGTCACACTGTTAGAAATGTGGTGTGATGATCACACTGTTGGAGTCACACCACTTCTCAGTGTGATGTTCCCACCAGTTAAATGAGGTGTGAGGTTCACACTCTATGGAAGGAGTGATGCTCACCATTATTGTGTTACACTGTACAGCTATAGCTAATTATGCATAATAATATAGAATTGTTATTTCTTCTATGAAATCCCAGTTTAAAGCCATTCAAGCTTTTGATGCATATGCAACTGCACTGCAATCTGGTCAACAAATTAATTTGCAAGAGAACTGCAGACAGCTTTGCGGCCGTTTCGCCCTATATTGGGGCTCGTCAGTGCAGTGTACTCTTATGTATAATAAGGAAAAGTGAATTTTAATTCATCAAGTGCCACTCTACTTCATACTTCACACACTAGCTATCTCATGGCAATTCCTTCCTACATTCACACCTCCCTTCTATTGCATTGAGCAGCACACACACTCCTCCTCCTCCGGTCACCTTGCCCATAAAGAGCGTAGGGCAGGACCCAGGCAGTAGCCTGGGTCCTGTTTCGTAGGCCAAAAAACTGTCAGAAGGGTGGGCTGGCCAAGCCCACGCCTGAAAACCCTGGGGTGAGCGGCAGCTGGGCGCCATGGCCGTAAAACAGGCCGTCGAGGCGCGCCTGGTCGACCAGCCACCGTAGCCACTAGAGACTGTAAGGGTGGGCCGGTCCGACTGCCAGCTCACACACACATACACGCACACACACACACAGATGCAAACATTGTTAATTAGAGTGCTCACCATTTTTAACTGACACGTTTAAGATAAACATGGTAAGGGCGCCTCCCTACATGGTATCTGTGGCATAGGAATTACACAAAGTGTCATGGACACACACGCACACACACACACACACACACACACACACACACACACACACACACACACACACAGATGCAAACATTGTTAATTAGAGTGCTCACCATTTTTAACTGACATGTTTAAGATTAATGTGGTAAGGATGCCTCCCTACATGGTATCTGTGGCATAGGAATTACACAAAGTGTCATGGACACACACACACACACACACGAGAGAGAGAGAGAGACAGACAGACAAACACTGATAATGGCAGTGCATGCTCACCTTCTTAACCATTTAGATCAACATGGTAAGGATACCTCTCCGGCATAACCCTAACACGGCACAGTGGCATAACTAACTACTAGAGAGTGACTGTGCACGCTGAAACTACAACTGTAACGCAGCCACTTCGCTACAAAGCACCTGCACCGTACCTACACGTGTTTGCGTGCATGAGCCACAGCCAAAGCTCAGAAGCTGCTAAAATTAGAGAATTGAATAATAAACTCACTTTCGTGTACTTAAAATGCGTCCAGAACCGCTTGATACTTGATAGAAAGAGCAATTCCCCGTCATGTTCACCGTATGGACGCTTGACAACCATCACAATAGGTGCCGTTATCCAAAATGGCTGACTCGTTACCTAGGATACGCGTTCTTACAACACAGTAAAAAATGGGCGTGCATGATTGCGTAACTGTAAAAATGGCAATTTAGTATGACCTTCGCAACCAGTAACCGCTGTGACCGATCGGAGTGAGTGATGATTGGTGCGATCGTCACACCGCATTTTTAACAGTGTAGACCTGGGAGTGAAACATGAAACTCCACACCTTAATGATTATTATCTCACCAGGCCTGCTGAGACCAATATATGTATTCATTTGCCTTGTCAGCTAAACATGGAGTATACTTGTTCTTTGTTTCAAGTTAAGTCCACAGTCACTGATGAAACAGACCATCTACCAACAGAGAATTGTGCAAGGTTGCTGGTGCTGCTGCTAGCAGTTTGGAGGTGAATTATATTCACGAGTCCTGGTGGGTGGTAGGCACAGACCTGTACAAACTCTAACATCAGTGTTAGCATATTTTGCATCAGGTGAGGAATGGAATGAGGGTCTTAAATATATTCATGAACAACATGACTCCTATTGTTTGCTAAAAGTTTACACATTGGCCCCTCATGGGCATAGCCAGTATATATATATAGAAGGTGAATTATATTCATGCGCCTAGGTGGGGGTAGGTGAAGACATTGTATAAACTTGAGCAGATCTGTTTACTGGCAGTGGTTCATGTGTGTGAGGTCTGGAATAACTGTTATTTATGGGGTGCCGTTTGTAAAAATATTTCATTAAAAGTGGATGTAGCTATCATAGATCACTTGATGTATCCATAAGTCACTTGATGTATGCATAGATCATGTGATGTATAACAAATTATGTACCATAGATCATGCGATGTATGCATAGATCATGCGATGTATGCATAGATCAAGCGATGTATGCATAGATTACGCGATGTATGCATAGATCACGCGATGTATGCATAGATCAAGCGATGTATGCATAGATCACGCGATGTATGCATAGATCACGCGATGTATGCATAGATCACGCGATGTATGCATAGATCACGCGATGTATGCATAGATCAGATAATGCAACAAAATACTTGTGG
Source organism: Aplysina aerophoba (assembly GCA_949841015.1). Taxonomy (NCBI): domain Eukaryota; kingdom Metazoa; phylum Porifera; class Demospongiae; order Verongiida; family Aplysinidae; genus Aplysina; species Aplysina aerophoba. The sequence goes on from OX465034.1 coordinate 8,545,169, forward strand.
ACCATGTCATCCATGGTCATATGGCCACAATGTGATGTCCATGTGACAAGCAGTATGACATAAGTGTACAGATCTAGCTAGCTAACGACCACATGGTCTGAAGGAGCAGACATCTTATACTCGTGCAGATCTTGATCTAAAGTTCTTCTATGTAGCTACCTTTCTGAAATGGCTGAAGGTGAAGATTGTTCGGAGGGGAGACAAAGAGGAAGGCCCTCTATTGAAATGGACTCTGATGAGGTTGAATTTCTCTTGTCCAAAGGGTTTTCCAAAAGCAAACTCGCTGAAATGTTGAGAGTTCAGCCATTTCAGAAAGGTAGCTATATAGGAGAACTTTAGATCAAGATCTGCACGAGTATAAGACGTCTACTTGTCTACAATTAATAAGTGTAGCACATCAAACCCTGCTGTTGCCTAGGATACACACGCGAACAGTTTGCGCAACTAAGCCAATGGCTGCACGCGGTTGCGTAATAGCGCAAATGGCGGTATTGGTGTGAGCGTCACTCTAAACAATCGGTGCGACCGATCACACCGTTGGTGTGAGCGATAATTGGTGTGACCGTCACACCCCATTTTTAACAGTGCAAGAACCCAGGACCTGGATAGCCTGCATCATGACCTGCAGAGGTTTCGATCAGCTGGTGTGCCTTTGAAAGAGGCTAAGCACTACGTTAATGTCATAGGATCTGCTCTATTTCATGTCCCACTTGACCAGGTATGTACGTAAATGGCAAATAATATGTTAAGGAAATTAGGAATTAAGCGTGTACATTACTATTAATGTATATACATACCCTGACAGTGAATGAGTAGCGGTTCTCAATATATATACTCCAATAGGTAGCAATTCCAGCTCTACACGTCAGTCTAGGTATTTTTCAGCATTTGTACGAGCTACTGGAAAATGCATGTCATGAGTTGGATATCAAGCTTGCAGGAATCAACACAACAGCAGCAGTGGAGGCAAAGGAAGCCTACTTGCACTATGCTGCACAGCTGAAGGAGATAAGAGTAATGGAGAAACGAATTGATGCTTCCCTTGGTGAAGCTGAGACTTATCAACAAATGGCAGTACAGCTTGCACTACAAAACGAGGACACACAGACAGTGCAACTAACTGAACTTCTATTATCAGAGGCACAGAAGCTTCGCAGTGAAGCTGATTCACTAGTGAGTGCAGCAATATGACACACTGCTGCATAACAAACTTCTATATCTGTGTGAAAGTGTAATATATAATATTTTTCTTTTTATAACTATGTACATCAGAGACTGAAGATTCAGTCTGCAACCCCTTCCAAATTTGCCCTAAACGTTGGTCCATTCATGCAAGGCCTATAGAGGATGCACTGCACTCCTGTGGCGTTGACAGGCAGGCATACCATGGTCGAACCTTCATCGGGAATCATGTACATGCACAAATGCCTCCGAGTAAGTCATCATCAAAGTTGCAAGTACGTATACATTAATTACTACAGTATAGATTCAATTGAAGTTTATAGGGTACCTCAATATAATATAATTATAGACCAAGAGTATACAGCAACTGACAGCTGCAGTAACAGAGACAGCAGCAAAGCTGAACATGCTAAAGGACGAAGCAGCAGCCATCCGCACTACCTTTGAACAGCTTTTAAACTTATTTGCAAGTTGTCATGACACATATAGCAAGTCAAAGCCAATCAGTGATGCAGAGATTGACCAGTTCAGTAAGTGTAAGGTTCAATTCATATTGTTCACTGCAATGCAACTATTATCTTTACTACAAAACCACTATTCTTTGCAGGTACAAATGTTGACACATTCCTGGAATTCTACCAAAAGTTCTTTCCAGATGCCACCATTACCCCAAAGCTACATATGCTTGAGGACCATATGGTCCCATGGATGAGACGTTGGCATTGGGCACTATAGGATTTCATGGGGAGCAAGGGGCGGAGTCCATACATAATGTATTTAATACTTTGGAAAGGACTTACAGTGCCATCTAAAATCCTGTTCAGTGCATGAAGAACATGTTAAGAGAACACCACCTCCAAGTGTCATGCGTATGCGTATGGCTGGTTTATACACGAGGCAGGCGTAGTCGCAATACCGCAAAGTACCCGATAATAAAAATGATCGACGATTATACGTTGTTGAGTGTCTACGTATGGTGGAGCTAGACAGTTATAGGTTCGTATATACCCACACCGCCCCGCGCTACCACCAGACGCCGCATAATTATTGGCTCTCGCTTTTTTCACGCCATATCTCTCAAACGCAGTCATTTCGAGCCTTGTTTAAACTTCCTACTTTGTCGTTCTGAATCCACTGGTATCGCTCATAAGTCGAGTCGTAGCCTGCAGTGCCAGATCAGACTCGGACACACACACACACACACACACAGACAGACCAATTACCAACGCCTCGCTGCGCTACGCGCCGCCGAGGGTTAATTATGCAATACAGTCTTCTGCACACATGCCTCTCTCTGAATGTCAGATAAACTTTGCGAATTTTTGTGAAAGTTGTATTTACATAATTATTTCACAAGATGAGACTCAAGAGTACAAACCGTACACTTCTACATGCATGTATACTATACTAACTGCATGTATACTATAGCAAAAAATAACCAAAGTCTATGAAGTGTTGCTGCATGTCCACTTTGGTTCTACTTGAGCATACCTAGGATAGACTCACTAGCTATGTTTAACTCTTTATATCAGTCATTTGCACACTTTGGGATATCGATGCTCTGCCGCTCTTTGCCTTAGACATCTTGTGGTAGAGGATGTGCACAATGAGAAAAATGATCACTACTAAGACTACAAGAAGGGGAAGTCCCAGTCCAAGCCCAAGTCCGAGCCCAATTGCAGAAATCGAAGTTGGAGGTACATCTGTGACACCCTCATCTAGAGGTTGTATGCCCGGGCTGGAGCTGTTGCTGGGGCAGGTCTCATTCGTACAGTCAATGCATGTGCTGTTAGCATCGCAGATGGGACAGCTGCCACTGGCTGTGACGCTGCTGCAATCAGGTATGTTGATATCCTGGATGTCCGCCACAATGAGCTCATCGTACGTGTATCCCCAGTTCTCTGCAACACGGTACTGGTCTCCAGCTGTAATTAGGGGGAAGAACGGCACCATGTAGTCATCACGGTTGTGCCCGGGGTGGCCTCCTGATACTGGTACATACGCCGGGAGGAACATTGGATTGGGGCTTCCATTTGCAAACCTCTGAATCCAGCTCTCAAGAATTCGGTCGACATTGCAATGGTGCATGTTAAACATTGGATCATTGACGGCTGCGGGTGGTACATCCATTTGCCCTCCCATCCAGTCATGAACATTGTTATGCATATGATCGTTCAGCATATCTTGAGGTCCTGTGCAATTCACAGCAGAGCAGATGATGTTCCATCCCTCCAGTCTGCTTCGAAAACTCTGACGGGGAGAATCTCGAAAGTATTGCCCCTGTGCATTGGCAGCATCATAAGAGGGAGCAGCAATTGCAATCTTCACTTCAATTCTGTTTGGGAGGTAAGTGGAACCACCCCCTCTTTGGAGGGGTCTTCGTGCAGCTAGGTCATTCTCTGGGTTACAAAGCCTCCAAAGCTCTGAACAGTTCAAACTTACAGGAGAGAATCTGTATCGATAAGATAGGTCGCATACTGTGTTCCAATCAACTGTATTTAGTATTTGACCACTCACGTTTACAGGTGAACCGTAGCTGTTGGAAGGAATACCATAGTACTCTGTAGCAAACAGTGAAAGCTCGTCCTCCTCCCATTGCCAATACGGGAGAGCGAATGAGGCATTCCCTGTGATTCTCTGGAACTCCTTTTCGAGGAGGAGGACGTAATGTCGGTGCCACACAGGGAAAACTGGCCCCGAATGGGCAAAATCAATTACAATACCTTTGTTCACTTGTTCAGTGCAAACATCATCATCACGCGTAACATAGTCGTGCAAGTAGATGAATAAGTCGTATGTTGAGACATTTTGCAAAGTGACCGTTCCTGACGTGTAGTTAGAGGGCTCTCCTACAATCACGCTCCAATAGCCCATCTCCTTCTTAAGGTCTCTGGTTGCATTGATCAAAGTCTGTTTCTCTGCGGTAGTGAGACGGTTGAAGCTCTTGCGAATTACAGGTGTCTTCCTCGTGCTACAGTCAGACCCTATCCAGCCGAAGTCGCATTCGCTGCAGTCGACTCCCCCGTAATTTCCACTGCATACGCAGACCCGTTCGAATACCACCGTCGGCCACAAGTAGCGAGCGTCAGCCGTGCCTTTCTGTGGCTCGGTCGGAGTGTTTTGTAGTATTTCGTTGACTTCCGAATCTGCCAGTTCCCACTGAGCAACTACTCGGGCAGTAATATTCTGGCAGTTTCCTCTCGTCGGTCCACCGCAGTTGTTGGGGCAGCAGGTTTTCGTCCGTAGACTGTCTGGCGTGTTGCAGACGGCTGGAAACTGAGCAAACAGCGAGCAAGGGAGAAGCAATAATACTGCAAATAGCAGCACCAACATCGTGAGAGATCGAAAACGTCACTAGCGCTATAGCTAGATATATAGAAGCTATTTGCTATTGTGTCTCTCAGATCATGATTCTGTTGCTTTTATACGTAACTCGCCAGCTATCGCGGTCGCGCTCCGACTACCCCATGACGTCACTGAAAGTGCATGAGGGAGGGGTAGTCTGATCTGGCTAGCTAGACCGTCCCTCCCAGCCCTAAGCGCCCCGGCGATTAGATGGGACGGTCTAGCTAGCCAGACTAGAGGGAGGGGGGGGGGGGCAAGCCCACAACAAGGTGAACTGGACAAGGCAAGAACTCATAAAAGATCTTTTGGCAGCCATTAATTTTTATGACGTAAGTAGTAAGGTTAGATGGGGTACGTGAGAACTTATTTACAGACCTTGTAATCTGCAGTTGACTAACACCTCCGGTTCGAAACTTCTTGCATCCTATTTTTGAATTATGCTACGCGTGTTGCTCTGGAACGATTTTGCTGTTCATTTGGAACGTAGCATGAGCCTCTACCAGATTAAAACTTACTTTGTCCACTAGCTGATAAGCGCCAAACGTCCAACTTCGATCAGATATACTGGCATCTATGTACAACTCGCACACCACTACTAAACTAAATTGCGCTTACATTTCCTGACATACTCGTAGAATTCTGACGATCTGTCAAAAAGAGTTAGATGGACAGATAACTGCCTGAACTTCAGAATTTGCGACTGCGTGGCCGCCCGTGTGGACTACGTCGAGAGTGCACTCTCGAGAGAGTGTCGACAGTGCAATGTGTGCACGTGGCAAACACGATGTTTCTAACTTTGGAGCAAGTTTTTGGTAGAAGTAAGAGCCCTAGTGTGTATAGATCTACATCTATGTTGACAGGAAAACATTTTGCACGAACATTTTGTACCTCACAGGAAGTTGCTTCTCTATCTTAACAAGGAAGGGGGCGCCGCGGCTCAGTGTGCTTGTGAGGTATTCAGTATAGAGTATGAGTCGTGCTTGCCTTGGATTGTATAGTAGGAACATCCCTGTCGTACTTGATCAGTCACCTTCAATCCTGGAGCAGCGAAGAGAGCCAAGGCATGCAAACATAGCTACACCATTCTCCAAATATATAATTGACTTCAAACGCACTCTCTATTTTTGGTACAAGATGGGGTAACCCATGGCCAGCTGGATGCAAGACTAGTATATCTCCTCCTCCCCACCCCTCCTCCCTTTCAGAGGGGGAGGTTCTCTGAAAGGGAGGAGGGGTGGGGAGGAGGAGAGGGGGAAGGGAGTGATGAAAGGAAAGACCAGGAGCAAGTGAAAATGACATTTTGGAATGTATGTGGCTGGACTGACACAGATGGAGGGGAGGTGACCAGGGGAGTGAGAGATGATGACATGAGAGCAAGAGTACTGGAGTACTACCAACCCGACGTAGTAGCCTTGGCGGAAACGTGGTTGAGAGGAAAGGAGGGTGTCCGAGTGAAGGGGTATCAGTGGTATGGAAGGAACAGGAGGTGTGTGAGCAGGAAAGCAGTGAGAGGGTCTGGAGGAGTAGGCTTCTAGGCGTCTGAGGCAGTATGAGGTGGAGATACTAGATGATGAGGTAGAAGATGTGTTGTGGATCAGAATGCAGGACAGAAGTGGTGTGAATGATGACTTGACTGTAGCCGTATGCTACTTACCACCGGAAGCATCCAGTCATGGGGGAGGTGTGGAGAGCATGTTGCTATCGTTGGTGGAACAAGTTGAGAAATACAGATCTACGGGGAGAATGGTGATATGCGGTGATTTCAACGGGAGATGTGGGGGCTTACTGGAGACTTCGAAGATGGAATGGAGTCGTCAGCACATGGATGAAGTGAAGAATGCCCAAGGGGAAGCGCTAATTGACTTCTTGAAAGACACGGGGTTAGTAATAGTGAATGGCAGAAAGGGAAAAGATGCATTCACCTGTGTATCCAGCAGAGGTCGATCAGTAGTGGACTATTGTGTGGTTCCCACAGACTGCATGGAGGCAATTGACAACTTCAGAGTAGTAACAATAAGGGAATGCATAGAAGAGATGAGAGTACGAGGATCAGAAGACAGAGAAGTGCCAAGGCTGAGGTATGAGATCCCAGAGAATTATTTAATGGAGGAGGTGGATAGCATCGATCTTCTGAGCAAGAGACTGCAGGGGGCACACATCAGCCAGGAGGAGATGGACTACATCTATCAGGACATTGTGGACATGATGAAAAGGAACCTGAAAGAGATAGTTCAGAGGAGAGGGGCAGAGAAGAGGCGAGGTCAGGCTTGGTTTCACAAGAGGGTTACAGAAATATTGAGGAAAGCATTCAATAAGGCGGAGAAGCACTGGCTGGAAAGTAGGAATGAGGAACAGAGGAAAGCACGCAGGGAGACGTACCTGAAGATCAGAAGGTAGTATAACAAAGCAGTGAGAAGAGCGAAGAGAGAGCATGAGGAAAAGGAGAGTGACTGCGGGACCCAAAGAAGTGGTGGCGGCTCCTGAGTAAGAAAAAGGTTACCAGCAAGAAAGTAGCACAGGTAGACATGAGCAGAGTTATTGATGGAGAGGGGAAGATAAGAGAGGGAGACGGGCAAGGAAGGTATGGAAGGCCCATTTTGAGCAGCTACTAAATGAGGGGGCAGCAGATGTTGGGGGCCAGAGGAAAACAGTAGTACGTAGATGATGACATCAGAAATGAGCAGTTGGACAATGAGATCACAGCTGAGGAAAATCGAAGTGGCAGCAGCAATGGGGAAGATAAAGAGGAAAGCAGCACCCAGGAAAGATGGCCTGACAGCAGAGATGGTGGATAGGGACATACTAAGGAATCTGTGGGGAGCCCTATTTAATGCATGTTGGAGAACAGGAGTAGTCCCAAAGGCGTGGAAGGAGAGTGTGGTAGTCCCTGTACCGAAGAAGCCTAGGACAGGTCCCTGCATCCCAGATGATTTTAGAGGGCTGGTGTCAGAGGAGCAATGTGGATTCAAGAAGGGGAGAGGATGCAGAGATCAGCTTCTGACTGTAATGCTACTGGGGAAGATGAAGATGACAGCTAAGAAGAGGGGAATGTTTGGGGCCTTCATTGACCTGAAGAAGGCATATGACACCATCGACCAAGCAAAGCTATGGGCGCATCTGCAGAGCATGGAGCTAGGAGGAAAGCTGATAACATTTATGGAAGCAGCATACAAGGACGTGAAGTGTGAGGTCAGGGTTGGAGAAGCTATATCGGAGGCATTTGAAGTAAGAGCAGGGCTGCGGCAAGGGTGTGTGTTGTCGCCTATTCTATTCTCGTTGTACATTGATGAGATTACAACAAGACTGAGGCAGAGAGGGATGGGGGTGACATGTGGGAACAGGCTGATACCAGCTCTGCTGTATGCAGACGATACGGTGCTTTTGGCAGAGGATGAGAAGGGAATGGGAGAAAGCTTGAAGGTGTTGTTGACCATCCTCCTTACTTCCTTGCTCTCAATTTGTGCACTCCTCCCCTTGCAGTCTTTGTCCGCAATCATCCTTAGCACTTCCAGCTTCGGCTTCTCACTCATCTCCTGTTCCCAAGACGCACTTCTCTCCATGCACAGCTCTTCAACATCTCCTTCAGTTGGAAGTTGCTCAGCTTCTCAACATCCTCCAGCTTAACCTCCCCCCATCCCATCTCTCGTATGCTTTGCCTTAGGTCCTTCATCCACTTCATCTCTCTCTGCTTCCAAGTTTCCACTGCCACATGCTTCACCAGTCTTTCATCCCCTAGTTTCATTACCCTATACCAGAATTCCACACACTTCAGTTTTGCTACCCACTCTAATGGTAAAATCTCCATTTCCACCAGTAGCGACACTTTGGGGTGCAGCCTTCCAACTCCCAGGAAGATTCGCATGGCCCGCAACTGCACTTGCTCTACCTCCCCAAGCTGTCTGCAGCATCCCCAGACCTCTGCTCCATACATCACCACTGACTCAACCAACATCTCCAATAGTTTCCCAAATGTTCCTCTTCTCAACTCTCCCACACACGCCCTACACCTTTGCAGCCATGCATACAGTGCCTTAATTCATCCCTGCCTTTGTCCTTGCTTCGATCATGTTCTTATACCCCAAGTACTCGTCCACCACACATCCTAGGTACTTGTACTCTTGTACCATTCTTATTGCTTCTTGCCCAACATTGAAAGATGCTTTACTCCTCTCTTCTCCTTTCCTTCTGAAGTGGATTACCCCACACTTGCTTCCATTCACCCTTAATGACCAGTCCACACACCATTCTTGCAACGAGGGACAGCACACCTGCGCATTGAAATCGGTAGATGGAAAGGGGAAGGTAGAGAAGAGAGAAAATGTATAAAGAATGCAGTGGGCAAGAAGTGGAGGATGCAAAGCACTTCCTTCTAAAGTGTGCAAGATGGCAGGATGAGAGAGAAGAACTGACAGGAAGAGTCAAGAGCACCCAGAGAGGGGGGGAATTTGAAGCAGCGGATGAGGATGGGAAGTTTGCAATGATCTTGGATGGCGCGTGAAAGGAAAGAGGAGTGGGGATGGCGATCAGAAAGATGTGGAAGAAGAGATTTGTGTGACGGTCAACAATTCTTTGTAGTGTCTCATTAAACTTTTTGTGTTTTTTTTTTCTTGAACAGTGCCTCATGGGGAACAATCCCTAGTGCTTGTCTTGTACGCTGCACGTGTGCACTCAAATATAATAATAATAATGATAATAATAATAATAATATACAGCATACATGTCCACTCAGGCCAGGTATAGGTCAACCTTCTACTGCCAACAATCAACACCGGAAGAAAGACATTTAAAGGACCCAATACGTTTGTAGCAGCAAGGATCCTTAGTACAAGTCACTCCCACTATTAGATGTGTTCATGGTAATGTTCTCTTGTGGATTTGTGCATAATTAATGAACCTTTCAGTGCTGTCATAAAGATGCCATAATGATGTTGGTTATATTACAGCGAGCATCGATCAAGGAAGCTAGATCCGCCTACTTGACACTCCCGCTATGAACCACTACCACGCTACCCACTTCCATGACACACTAGATACCCAGTATATTTTCAACTGATCTGCTGTCTGTGGCAGAGCATGAGGAGGCAAGGTCACTCGCTGCCTTCTGCAGAGACTGCACTGCAATCAGGTCAAGAGCTACCTTCGTTTTTCCTACCAACCACTGACATGATACATTGTACATAATGAACAAATATTTGTAATATGTGTGCATTGCAGTGGCAAGACTGCAATTAAATTGTAATTAAATTCTTCTGCAAGTTATTGACTACTTGCCATTCATTGTCAAGTGCTAACAATAAGAGCTTGAATTGGGAAATCATGGTTTAAATTTATTGAAACCATTCATTGTCCACCGGTACCATGTGCATTAAATGGACTGCAGGTGAAGGGAGCACGTGGCTGTACACGTGCAAAAGGCATTGGCATTGTATGGATATTGTAAACCAGATGAGGTAGCTGCATGAGTGTATATATACAAATCTGACACATAAATAATACATATAAACATTTAGCTACCCAGCAAACATACTTATATATATAGCTTACCATGTGTGTGTGTGTGTGTGTTTGTGTGTGTGTGTGTTTGCGCATTTGTGTGTGTTTGTGTAGTTGGCAGCTATGCACAATTCAAGGGGGGGGGAGCACAATGGGGCTCATACAGAACATATATATATATATACTGCATGGGTTCTGCAAACATACACCCAAGCTACTAGCCTGCCACCTGCTTACCTGCTAAGGCATGACACCAATTCATATGCAACATGCCAATCCCCTTAATAGTCCTTCAGTCATTCCTGGCTATGTGCTGTGTGGAATGCATGGTGAAAGTATCATCGTCATGAGAGAGGCTGAGTGGGCTGAGTCGTGCAAAAAGCGTAATTTCTGGGAGGCAGACTATACATTTCACTAAATATGAAACTACAACCACTGGACCACCAGATAAATTAATATTGCATACTGCCATCACCAAACAGTACCTTCTTGACGTGGTCAATGCATACTCTTGATATTACGTATATTTTAATGTGTTTAATACATCATGCATATTTGAGCTGTCCCTATATGTATGTAGCTAGTTAACTGTGCTCTTTTACGACACTGGACTTCAAGGTGAAGAATGTAGCCTTGTTAAACCAGTTAAAAGGTTGACAGGAGCTTGCACAGTATTACATACGTATTTTATATAAGTAAGTGCTGGTGTATGTTTGCATAGCCCATAAGTATGAATACATATACACATATACTATACAGTCTTCTGCACACATTCCTCTCTCTGAATACATATTAGATAAACTTTGCCATATTTTTTGTGAAAATTGTATTTACATACTTCACAAGATGAGACTCAAGAGTACAAACTGTTCACTTCTACTGCTAACTGCATGTATACTATAGCAAAGAATAACCAAAGTCTATGAAGTGTTGCTGCATGTTCTATACTTGCTGCCACTAAATCATACATTCATCATACATTAATTAAGCATGTACCTAAGATAGTCTCACTAGCTGTATTTAACTCTTTACAGTCATTTCCATACTTTGGGATGGTCTGCCGTTCTTTGGCTTAGACATCTTGTGGTAGAGGATGTACATGATGAGAAAAATGATCACTACTAAGGCTACAAGAAGGGGAAGTCCCAGTCCAAGCCCAAGCCCGAGCCCAATTGCAGAAATTGAAGTTGGAGGTACATCTGTGACACCCTCATCTAGAGGTTGTATGCCCGGGCTGGAGCTGTTGCTGGGGCAGGTCTCATTCGTACAGTCAATGCATGTGCTGTTAGCATCACAGATGGGACAGCTGCCACTGGCTGTGACGCTGCTGCAATCAGGTATGTTGATATCCTGGATGTCCGCCACAATGAGCTCATCATATGTGTATCCCCAGTTCTCTGCAACACGGTACTGGTCTCCAGCTGTAATTAGGGGGAAGAACGGCACCATGTAGTCATCACGGTTGTGCCCGGGGTGGCCTCCTGATACTGGTACATACGCCGGGAGGAACATTGGATTGGGGCTTCCATTTGCAAACCTCTGAATCCAGCTCTCAAGAATTCGGTCGACATTGCAATGGTGCATGTTAAACATTGGATCGTTGACGGCTGCGGGTGGTACATCCATTTGCCCTCCCATCCAGTCATGAACATTGTTATGCATATGATCGTTCTGCATATCTCGAGGTCCTGTGCAATTCACTGCAGAGCAGATGATGTTCCATCCCTCCAGTCTGCTTCGAAAACTCTGACGGGGAGAATCTCGAAAGTATTGTCCCTGTGCATTGGCAGCATCATAAGAGGGAGCAGCAATTGCAATCTTCACTTCAATTCTGTTTGGGAGGTAAGTGGAACCACCCCCTCTTTGGAGGGGTCTTCGTGCAGCTAGGTCATTCTCTGGGTTACAAAGCCTCCAAAGCTCTGAACAGTTCAAACTTACAGGAGAGAATTCGTATCGATAAGATAGGTCGCATACTGTGTTCCAATCAACTGTATTTAGTATTTGACCACTCACGTTTACAGGTGAACCGTAGCTGTTGGAAGGAATACCATAGTACTCTGTAGCAAACAGTGAAAGCTCGTCCTCCTCCCATTGCCAATACGGGAGAGCGAATGAGGCATTCCCTGTGATTCTCTGGAACTGCTTTTCGAGGAGGAGGAGGAGGTAATGTCGGTGCCACACAGGGAAAACTGGCCCCGAATGGGCAAAATCAATTACAATACCTTTGTTCACTTGTTTAGTGCAAACATCATCATCACGCGTAACATAGTCGTGCAAGTAGATGAAAAAGTCGTATGTTGAGACATTCTGCAAAGTGACCGTTCCTGACGTGTAGTTAGAGGGCTCTCCTACAATCACGCTCCAATAGCCCATCTCCTTCTTTAGGTCTCTGGTTGCATTGATCAAAGTCTCTTTCTCCGCGTTAGTGAGACGGTGGAAGCTCTTGCGAATTACGGGTGTCTTCCTCGTGCTACAGTCAGACCCTATCCAGCCGAAGTCGCATTCGCTGCAGTCGACTCCCCCGTAATTTCCACTGCATACGCAGACCCGTTCGAATACCACCGTCGGCCACAAGTAGCGAGCGTCAGCCGTCCCTTTCTGTTTCTCGGTCGGAGTGTTTTGTAGTATTTCGTTAACTTCCGAATCTGCCAGTTCCCACTGAGCAACTACTCGGGCAGTAATATTCTGGCAGTTTCCTCTCGTCGGCCCACCGCAATTGTTGGGGCAGCAGGTTTTCGTCCGTAGACTGTCTGGCGTGTTGCAGACGGCTGGAAACTGAGCAAACAGCGAGCAAGGGAGAAGCAATAATACTGCAAATAGCAGCACCAACATCGTGAGAGATCGAAAACGTCACTAGCGCTATATAGCTAGATAGAAGCTATTTGCTATTGTGTCTCTCAGATTCTGTTGTTGGAAACTCCTTTATGTAGCTTGCCAGCTGCGATCCGCTCCGACCACGTCCCATATGACGTCACTCTGAAAGTGCATGCGTGGAACAAGCACCATAATTATACATGAATATACAACTATACATGTACATAAAATACAATACAATAAAATATATGGCTGCCTCCAAGCAGGAGAGTGCAGAGATTTACGCGTGATTCCGACCTTGATTCAAAGGTAGCAGAGCGGAGATCCCAACGAAAAGTGGCAAGAAATGCGATTCAAGCATCGATGTTGGGAATGAGAAGTTTCTGGGTTCGAAGAGTAGTAAAGGTGGTCAAAGTGTGAAGGTTAGGATCGATAGTAAGATCGGTGAAGGATCCTGAGTTGGCGGGGGGTCGAGGGAGGGATTGGTGAGAGGATCGGCGAGGGGGTTGGCGGAAGGCTCGATGAGGAGGTTGGTGGGAGGGTCGATGGAGGGATCTGTGAAGGGATTGCTGGAAGGGTGGTGACGGGGTTGATGATAGAAATGAAGGTGAGGGGGTTGAGCGAGTGGATGCGTGCGATAGGCAAAGGGAGGGGGGAAGCGACGAAGTAATTATGTCTTTGTGCCTGCAGAGAGGAGAAAGAAGAAATTGTGCTGTGATGTTTGCGACGGATGGTCCCACCTTAGGTACTTGCATGGGAATGAAGGAAGGAGTGGGGGTGATGGTCCATATGACGGAACTACAAAGTGCATGCGTGGGACAAGCCCACAACAAGGTGAAATGAGCACAAGGCAAGAAGTCATGATGATGAATGTTTCGGTAGACCTTTTTAGCAGCCATTTTTATGATGTAAGTAATACGAGATAGGGCAGACTGACTGGCGCTCTCATGGTAGTAATAAGCAAGATTGTCTGAAGATCATGCAGTTGATGTACGAAATCGAGAGCGTCAACTTTTGTCAACTTGAAGTTGAGTCAAAAACTAAAACTGAAATAGCTTACTAACTGCAAAGTAACAAAACTAGCTAGCTAACCTAAAAGTAATAGGTAGCTACATCACAAACTAACTTCAACTAACAATACACGTATTCACCAAAACAGCACTAATTTGACACACCCAAGGAACACCAATTTGGCACCATTAATAGTTAGTTACCTGCAGGTTAGCGACACTATAGTCATGATGCTAATGGAGCTAGCTACCTGTTGGCAAGTGTGCCTACCAACAAAGGCCTGGTAGACATCTCTAGTCTACTAGAAGCATCATGCATGAAAACGTGGTAGCTAACAACTGAAGGTGCACCTAATTGGGAAAATCATCATGTGACTTACATTGGTTGGAAAATGGCATCTTTTTGAAGACCCTTTTCAGAGTCCACACTCTATACAACTTGTCATTGTGGTTTAGTGCTTATCATGTGATGAATACTTGACATAATGCTGCTTGAAACGATCATGTGATGAATTGATTGTTTGCAAGTGTGTGCATTAATTCCCTACTATTGTACTATAGCTAGCTAGCTAGTTACAGCTTTTGCCGCAAGAGTGAGCAGTCAGGTTACATGAAACTGTAGTACTTGCCAATGCATTTATTCTTATTTTTGTATTAGAAGCATGTAAGTGTGCAACAACGGGCCGCTGCCTATTATATAGATATTTTGTCGTTGTAGATGTAGCAAGCAACAGCGGTTTGCATTTTCGAGGCCAGGAGATTATTGCGCAATTGTGTGCGATTGTTACATCTGACGGTGAGGCTGAATCGATCTGGAATAAAATGGCTCTTTCATTCCCCACAGTGTGTGTGTAGAATACGCATCTTTCGACAATATTTCAACTTATTCAAGGAGGTATTTTGAGCTACGTTCACTAAGATAAGGTTGTCGATAATGGAGCTTCCGCCACTGCTGAGTCCTGCCTTCCTCGTCCTCTGTTTGGTGGTCTTGTGCGCAGTGTACATCTGGTACAGGTGAGTGGAGTGGAGGGTGGCTAACTAATATATTGCTGATATGTAGCCGTATGCGTGTCTAGGAGGGGCTGTCCGGTACGTATTTCAGTTTGTCTGGTCACCCGGACCGACATACTTTCAGGCTCCATTTTATGACGACGCATATACATTACACAATATAAGATAGCTGGAAGGGGATCTGGGCTTCTTCAGACGGGATTGCAGTAAGCCACTGGAGTGGCAGTTACAATGCTAGTCACTGGTTATCACGCCTGTCAGTCGCAACAGAAACAATGTCTTGGTATTTTGATTGATATACGTATTTGAATATGGACGTAAGTACATATGCATAATCATTCTCTTTGTATTTTGCATTTGCATATCGACATCCTTCTTCTATGTCTTACTATTGATCCGTGCCGAGCCATGCAGTGAGCAGTTGTCAGTACCACCTTTATTCACCGCAATCTTGTTGATTTTGCTGAGATTGGTACTACTGCAGCACACAAACACACACACACACACACATATAACGGAAAGTTTCTTCTTTATATGTTTTGTTACACTGCATCATTAGTGTCTGGTGTTGCAAGCTTACGTATGCATGTCTCTGCATGTACAGCTGTGCGTACAAGCCATACCAGTTCTTCAAGAGCAGGAACATCCCTTCACCAAAACCAGCTCCGTTCATTGGAACTCTGTATTACCTGAACAAGCACAAGGTGTGTACCGATTTGTTGGTCATATATTTAATGTACTGCATAGCGGCAGTTAGTAATGTATAGAGTTGATTTTCATTCTACCTTAGGGACTTGAATCCAGTAAACATCTAATAAAGGAGTTTGGAACAGTTTGTGGGTACGTAAGTGGGGCAGACTCAACGTTACTCTACGGTACTCTATATGTTTCTCTTATTTATATTCTAAGTTCTATATGTCTCTCTTATAACTGAAGGCTTACATTATGCTTCCTTTCCTATTGTGTCAACATCACCGTGAATATATTATCTGCTCGTTACATAGGTATACTATTTATGTGTATTTAGTTATTATATAGTACTAGCAGCGAAGCGGGCTTCACTGCTACGGCGCTCCTTCGACAGCGGCCCTTCAATGGCGCTCTGACGACTGCGATTCAACGACGGAGCCTTGATGGTACCACTGTTGTTAGCTAACTTCTCAGTTCTTCTTGCATTTGGTAGCTAGCTTTATGGCTCTTGGCCATATACAAATAATATCATCCCGGGAATATGTAGCCGAAGCAAGCAGCTGTCTGGCACTTTGGCTTGGGCAAACCACAGAACATGCCATGTTTCTGTAGCTTATTTGTGCACAATGGTCCGTCTACGTGCCTTTGCGTGCCAGAGAGTGCGAGCATCTCCTCTTGGGCAGTAAACCACCTTTCACAGCATGTGCTAATCATGAAAACAACATTGGCAACATGTGACGACATCATGACAACCTATTAACATTTTCACCGCTTGTGCTAATCATGATTCATATAGCTACAGATTCATGTTTGTTGAGCCTAGTCAGCTGCAGACTGCATGCATATGGTCGCAATTATGCTATTGGGCACATCATCAAACATCATCAATGTAACTTTTGTTATCACATGCATAAATATTTCATGTTAGTTCCCACGATGGCATTTCTAGATGGCGCTTCCACACTAACAATGTGCGAACCGTGCACGGAAGTCCGTATACTTTCTCCGTAAAACCAAAATGGCGGACGGTCGTTTTCTGGTTTTTCGCCATGCGCTCCTCGGCTGTAGCGTATTTGCGCACGTCGCCCCCTCGAGGGCACTCTACGGTAGGGGTTTCAAAGCGCTGTGAAGGTTTCGTGGCGATTTGGTTGCGCGCACGCGAGGATATCGCGCACAACCGTTTTCAACTCCTCTTTATATATATAGATTATAGATATATACATGTAGTTATATGTATAGTATATATGTAGTAGGTATTAATTTTTAGCTAACTTCATTTTGTCTCACTACCGTCACATGCACTTCTTCCCTGTAGCCTGTATGTTGGCACAATGCCGGCATACCACATTGCTGATCTGGACCTCTTGAAGGAGATTTTTGTGAAGCATTTTGACAAATTCACCAACAGAATGGTCCGTGTGTTGCATATTTTCCATTGTACAACCTGCACATGTGTTTGTCATATCATTATTCTTTGTTTGCTGCAACACGCTCCTCTACGGAGTGACACTTGCATCAGAAATGCACCAATCTTAATGTACGTAGTGGAAAACCTCACACCGTATAGTTATAGTAGGTGTTTGCATACCTTTACATGTGAGGGACGAGCATGTGCTCACAATGTGTGTTACGCACGTGTGCTGTGTGTATTTGCCTATGTGAGTGTGTTCATATTGTGCACATGTGTGTGTGTGTGCATCGATGTGCATGTTCAAATTTATGCGTCTGCACGCGTGTGTGCGTGCGCATGTGTGTGTGTGCGTGTGCGTGCATGCGTGCGTGTGATAAGACTGGTTCATGTGTAGTTGGCAATTACGTAGTCAAGCATGTCCTATGGTGTATGTAGTCTCTGTTCTGTGGGACGAGGGAGTGAGGAGTAATGCAGTGATGAGAATGAATGCTTCTTGTTACAGCGTCAAAATGGGCTCCTTGTCACTCGTGTGGAGGGGGAGGAGCACACTGGAGTCTTTGGCTCCCGCGATGAGGACTGGCACACAAGACGCCGCCTGCTGACCCCAGCCTTTAGTGCGCACAAGATGAAGTTGGTGAGCGTGACGGTTGAAGAGTTGGGTGTATTGCTGGTGTACGTACCATTGCCATCATGCATGCTGGATTGTGTGACCATTTGGATTTCTTTGCTGGGTATATTTATTATACTGAATTCGCAACTTTTGCGCTCCTTGGGTATTTGCATCTTATTTGGCACATAAGGGTGATGGGAGGTGAAGGATCGTGACCAAGATTGATAGCTCTGGTAGCTGAAAGTTCAAAATAGAGCGTAGTTCTCGAGTTCGAGTTTAGTCGTTGCTCGTTTTCGCCTTTCCATGAGATGTGATGCCGTGCAACGCATTTCACACATTGACACGTGACAAGATGGCATCAAATGACGTTTTGTGTGGAATACATGGTCAAAGTATCAGCTTCATGAGAGAGGCTGAGTGGGCTTGTGCAAAAAGCATAATTGCCGGAGGCAGACTACATTTCACTAAATATGCCAAAGTTGGTTTACAGATGGATAATGTGCAGATTTTCACAATAGCATTCATTTTGTTTGTGGCTATTGCTGTGGGTTTAATTTTGATTCAGGTGTAATTAAATTTGTTTCTGGCCTTAAGCTCACTCTGAGAGCCACAAACTCACTTAACTCACAACTGCTGTGTTACGTATCACACAGTTAGCTTAGTTGTGCATTCACTCGCTGTAAGGTGATGCCTAGGACTTTTGTGCAGCTATACTGAAAGTGAAAACAACATGACAACACATGGTCAGGAATGACTGAAGGAATTGAGGGGAGTAGCTCTGTTGCATATAGTATGAATTGGTGTTATGTCTTAGCAGGTAAGCAGGTGGTAGGCAAACATAGCAGTGCTATCTATAGCAGCACCAGCATCGTGAGAGATCGAAACGTCACTATCGCTATAGCTAGATAGAAGCTATTTGCTATTCTGTCTCTCAGATTCTGCATGTTGCTGGAACCTCCTTTATATAGCCATAGAGAGTATCTATGATATAGCTCGCCAGCTATGCGACCGGTGCTCTGACTACCTATATGACATCACTGAAAGTGCATACGTGGGACAAGCCTGCAACAAGGTGAAATGAGCACAAGGCAAGAACTCAAATGATACTTATATAGACCATTGGCAGCCATTTATATAACGTAAATAGGCGTTAAGGTGAATAATTACTTTTTTGTCATTGGGTAATTCCAACAGTTGAGAAACGACAAACGTTCATCTTATCGATCGATTCGTTGCACTAGCCAGAACACTGAAACAGTAATTCAGACGTTTCGGCAACCTACGGCTGCCTTCATCAGTGATGAAGGCAGCCGTAGGTTGCCGAAACGTCTGAATTACTGTTTCAGTGTTCTGGCTAGTGCAACGAATCGATCGATATGAGTCTTCCTAGCCACTCAGGTCTAAAACGTTCATCTTAAATAATAATAATATAGATAGGGTAAAGTGGGGTAAAACGAAACACTTGCATTCAACGGACGATTACGCAAAGACTAAATCGAACAACTTTATATCGTAGGACACTGAGGTACAACTTTCAGCGAGTACATGCATGCAAAAAGGTTGGGGTAACCGCGTACCATCACAGAAACACAGCACATTAATCATTATTGATTAATTTGTATTGCATGCCAAAAGTTTGCCGTAGCTGAAGCCTTCCATTATACCTTTTCATAGATGACTCACTAATGAAATGTTATTCACCGATCCGCGGTGTCAGAAAGCTTTGCAGTCCCAGAAGACACTGCTTATAGTTAGGCAGCTATATACTTTAACCATGACCACTTTCTTATTTAGATGCAGAGTCAGAGGATGCATATGACGATGTATGCACTGCATGCCACAACCTTCATGTTACCCCATTCATGAGTTCCCCCACTTGACCTTGCATCCGTTTTCAGATGCCATATTATATCGATTGCGGGATCTCAATGGAGCAGTAACCTAATGTCTTGATTTTGATGCATTTGTGGACCACAAGAGTCCACATGGTACGCTATAGTCTAGATTTGAATGAGTCTGTTCACTCATGAGCAATTCTGCACAATATCAAGTGAGCAAAGAAATACTTAGGATGGAAGACATCTATCCTCGGACAGTCCGTTATACTCTGCGAATCTTTCAGGTAATTTTTTTTGAATACATCGTATCCACTTAGGCACATTCATGTCCTGCCCAATTCTCTTCTCGGCGATGGAGTAAATGGCGGTCGCCTATCATCATAGAAGAAAGCAAGTGGATGAGTTGAGGGAGCAGTTGGCTATTTGTGGTGGCCATCCCCTTTGCCTATGCTTTTGCAAAAACTTCCATTAATTTTAAAATTTCGCCAGACTACAGCAGCCAAACCTCAAGACATATAGCCCTGCATGTCGTACTTGATCAGTCACACACACATGCACCAACTAAAGGAAACGCGTCGTTCCTAGAGCTGCAAAGAGAGCCAAGGCATGCAAACATACACCAAATATGTAATCAACTTCAAACGCACTCTTTATTCTTGGCACAAGATGCAATGGGGTGACCCATGGCCAGCTGGATGCAAGACTAGTATACAGCATACATGTCAAGTAATGGTAATATTATATGTAGCGACAAATTGAAAGTATGTGTCACGTCACATGAGCAGTACACAACTATAATATTATACATGCATAGAAATGCATATATAGCATGCAGATGGAAAGGCTTAAATGGGTGCATATATAGCTCCTGGGGTTCAAAGACTCCCGTACACTCAATGGCCACTGGTACGAAGTGGTGTGTAGCAGCCAGCTCGATGTACTTTGCCATTTTTCTCCGTTCCGCCTGGTCTGCCACAGCACCTGCTTCTCTGGTGGCCTGCTGTAGGTGTGAAGGGGCAAATGTGTCAGGGCAGGTAGCGTCCCAGACAAGGACTCATCCACCTTTCCACGGCATCACCTTTGCCCCATCTGGCCTCTTCCCATCTTCCCGAAAGATCTCTGCTGGTTCCAGGTGGGCCACAATCTTGGCTGTTGCCAGACATCTCTTGATGAGGTCATTGATTGCCATGTGGCGGGGATGATGGCCAAGGCTCCTCTGGCAATGGTGACCGTGAGTTCCCTGGTGATCTACGCCTGCTCCACAAAGGTGGCATTTATGTGGATGGCATAGAGACACACCCAAGTGCAGTCCCATTAGCCACGCGCATGACCTCGTCGTCCATGTGCAGCCCCAATGCTGACACCGGCAGGGCGTGAAGCCATGCCCCTGACTCCTTCCTGCAGGCCGCAAGGAGACAGGCTCGCGCAGAGGCATCTGGGGCTGCTGCTTGGATTGCTTTGAGAGTGGCTTCAACCTGGGGGGTGTCCCAAGCCTTTTGGCGAGGGTGGTCAGTAGCCAATGGGGGTGGTTCTTCATGTCCCACACACCAGGATCTCAAGGCAGCCTCACGAGCTTGATAGGTGGCGTCCCTTAGCCTGGGTGGAAGCGGTAGACGGATGACATCGGTGCAACCAACAGCAGAGGCCAAAAAGGCGGAAGGTGTCCCACTCCTGAGATTATATCCTGAGATCCCACTCCTAAGATTTGTATGTGCTTATGTATGTTTATGTGTTGCAGACATAGCCCTGTCGTACTTGATCAGTCACACACACATGCACCAACTGAATGAGAGCCGTGGATACTGGAGCAGCGAAGAGGGCCGAGGCATACAAACATACACCATTCTCCAAATATATAATTGACTTTAAACACACTCTCTATTTTTGGCACAAGATGCAATGGGGTGACCTATGGCCAACTGGATGCAAGATTAGTATACAGCATACACGTCTACTCCCAAAGTAATGATATACATAGCAACAAATTAAAAGTACGTATGTGTCACGTCACATGAGCAGTACGCAACTATATACATGCATAGAAATGCATATTATAGCATGCAGATGGAAAGGTTTAAATGGGTGCATATATAGCTTTCTCTTGCAAGTTGGCATGCATGCATGTTGAATGAGGCACAAGTATGTGCCACTAAAGTATACAGAGAGTCTGTGCTGTGAATTATAACTACATGTCATGTTTCGCATATAATAATATATATACTTGTATTTGTATTTGTATATCATTTAAAGTGCACCGTGTGCTGAAGCACACTAGGGCAACACTGCCCCATGCAGCACTATGATCAAGTAGCTAGCTAACAAGATCAACAATCCAAATTAGTCAATGTCTTAATTCAGGTGCCGATCCAGCTGATGCAATCCCTCCAGAGCCCTTCCACCGTTTCCTTCTGCCTGCCCTTGTCAACACGTGGTGCCTGGCCGGAAGTTTTGGGTTGCAACCCTCACTGCCAGCCCAGCCCGGATGGAAACAGGCCGCCAGGTTCGTTGCAACCCTTGCTGCCAGCCTGCATGAAAACAGGCCGACAAGTCCAGGTTGCATATATCAATGTACAGTGTGGAGCTTGTGTGAAGTGTTGTAACATATTCACACAGTGCCCACATGTAAAGCAGGAAGAGGCTGGAATGGATTACATATTAAAAAGGAGTGTCTTCAATTAAGGACATGCAGCATGCAAAGAATCCCAATCTTGTGCCTGTGTCTGATACGCCTGGGATTCTATTGATCTCTTGTTGCCTTTCATTGTACGTAGCTATTAGGCACTCTTATACTGATTAATATCAGGATTATAGTTCAGTGTATATGTTGGGTTCATGTACAGGCGAAGTACGTATTGCGGGATAAACATTTATAGGCGGCCATTTTCTAGGGTTCGTGAATCGTGAAGGGGAGACGGCACGGAAAGGACTTCGAACGTCGCCCAGGTCGCCGTTGGTTGTGTTCTTGCCTACGGCATTGTGTTCCACGGCGTAAAAGCTCAATGTTACGTGAAATACAGCCTTAGGCGAAGGACAAGAGCGACGCTGAACTCGGTGAGCGCACGATATTGTTTTCATGGTCTTCGCTGTGCTTGTAGACTAGTGGTCTTCACCGCGCTGCCGAGAATGATTGACAGGATCAACGACAAGCTTTGCGAAGACCGTGAACCGTCTACGCTAAGGTTATCCGACTGTCTCTAGCGAAGGAATACGTGGCACACACTGGAATCGTCTTCAGCACTGGCGCGCTGCCTTGCACTCGAACGAAT
Source organism: Aplysina aerophoba (assembly GCA_949841015.1). NCBI lineage: Eukaryota > Metazoa > Porifera > Demospongiae > Verongiida > Aplysinidae > Aplysina > Aplysina aerophoba. The sequence goes on from OX465034.1 coordinate 8,567,839, forward strand.
GCCTTCTGCCAGGATAAAAACACGGTACGGCGCATTTATGCTTCTGTGACCCGTGTTTTTTTCTCGTGTGTCGTTGCACTTTCTGTTGGTGAAGCTATTAAACTTTGTTAACTTTGAAACAAACATGTTTTAATTGTACACAGTGTGCCATTCCTGTGCAAACTTGCATGTGTGCCTGCTGGTACTGTGTGCTTGTATACATTTTTGATTGCATGCACTAATAAACTTTCATGATGTGGCCCTGGTGCACAACTATTCTAACCAGCAATTGAGAGCTAGAGCAAGTAGTTTGAGTTGGGGCGGCAGCCCCGCAAGTTTTTTTTAACTCGAAATACTTGTTATACCCCTTACACATGCCAATCTATGTGCTTCGGTAAATATCTTTGGATTAGTCTATTCTCGGCCTTTTATGTCAATGTAAGCTAGAATTGACTACATGACATCTATGTGATAGTTGACATAGGCAGCCAGCTCATATCCACAAGCATATGGCTGCAATTGGAGCACTTCTATTCACACCTAGGAAACTCCCCATTGTGTAAGTCCTGGTACATCAGATCATATTTTACTACACTATAGGGCACATGTTCTCCGGTCCTGGCACTTTATCTTCTTATAGCTGTGCTATGGCAGATTGAACTTCCTCCATGCTTATTCAGTACCTCCTCCTTATTACACTAACAACACTTCCTCATTCAATACTGTTTTAGGAAATTACCTATTAGGTGCTTTGTCATTGCTAATACCTATTATTTTTATTATAGTTATGTCTTCTAGAATTGTTTTAGGATTAGTTGCCTTAGTCAGTTGGTCTGTCTATGATTAATCTAGACCTTTTCACTTTACGTGCGTGTCAATTAAAGTTCTTTTGTTCTTCTTCATAGTTTAGTTTTATCCTCCTTATTTGCCTCTGTTCTCCATCCTTTTTGTGCTCTTCTTAGTTGTGTTCTGTGTGAGGTCATCTCCTAGTTCCTAGATCTACAGTGATGCGATGTAGGTCTGTAGTATTCTTTTTCTATATATCAGGGAGTATCATTATAAAATGCATTATAATTTTTTGCAAAGTCTGTTCTCTTTAAGCTTAGTGTCGCTGGTCAACATAATTGAATCCAGATCACTAATTATATAGGTCTTCTAGTGACTGCAAGTTTTTTCCAAATTTGAATACTGGCTTGTTGGGTGTTCGCATGCAATCTAATTTGATGATCAACATTGGGATTAAGTACAGTCCCTCCCCCCACCCCCAAAGTTTCTAAGCTTCTCTGCATATGATAATATAATATATACTATAAAGTAGAATGAGTGTGCAACAGGCAAAGCTTTACCTAAAATGCTTGCGGAAATGATGCCATTTTTGCCCAAAAGTCAATACCATAGAAAAGGATCACCTCTAATGCTTAATTAAGTCTTATTATTGTGCAATCACCATACTATAACCGGTTGGCCGCGATATCCTCGCGTGCGCGCAACCAAATCGCCACGAAACCTTCACAGCGCTTTGAAATCACTACCTTAGAGTGTCCTCGAGGGGGCGACGTGCGCAAATACGCTTCGGCCGAGGAGCGCGTGGCGAAAAACCAGATAACGACTGCCCGCCATTTTGGTTTTACGGAGAAAGTATACGGACTTCCGTTTTCACCATTACCTCACAACACAACACCTCCATGCACGGTTTGGCACGACAACGGCGCAATGCCGAAGCGGCGGACGGTGCTGTCGTGTACGACTTATGCAAATGAATGATGCCCACCTGCTGTGGCAGTACAAGCAATGAAATATGACAGACCAGCAATAGCAATGGAACTATAGGCTTCTATTGGTTCGCATAGTTTGGCTTTATCCAGAGGAGCATTGACATGGAGTGGCCGACCACATGATCCATGGCTTGGCTTGAGCACCATCATTTAGCTACAGGGTCGATCGGCTATTGGATCGGCCATTGGATAAAATATACTAATGGATAATGCATTTGAGGTCTATGATTTGAGGAAGCACCGTCACCGAGCCACCGTCGCCGAAGCGCTGTTACCCCAGCGCCAGAGCATAGAAGCCCGCCGAAGGCGGGCTTCTATGCTAGTTACATATAATTCTACTTTGTAGGGTCTCCATTACAAATGGTGATTATACAGTGTTGTTTACCCTGAGCTTCAAACAAATTCCAACCAAGGTGATAGTGTGATTGTGCCTGAACATGCATGGTAAGCAAAGGTGATAGAGCAAATCAGGAAACTGTAGCTGCACTATAGCTTGACTGCCTATATTGTAGTTGGTTATGTACAGATGGTATAACATATAGACATGGTCAAATTCGCCAGTCTTTTGTTGCGCTCAGTTGACACTGTAATAAAGTCCTATAATATTATTATAATATTTATAGTAGTATGGTATATACTATATATATGTGTGTGTATATAGTATTAATGAAGTCCAATATATACCTAAATAGTAGCAACTTACAGGGTACTATATATATATATAATAATATATATATACACAGTTACAATATTAATGCATGACTTACCTAATGCACGTTGCAAGTTGCAATATACACAATTAATGTAATATAAATAATGTAGTATATGACAGCAACACTACACACTCACACAAACACATGCATGTATATAGTACATACTACCACTGCCATCACCATGCATGCAACCATCACCACACAATGCTGTTGCAATGTGCACACAATCATGTGTTTGTGCACATCAGTAAATGGGCTAGTTAGCAATGAAAAACACCACCAATGCCAGTTGCAGGTGTTGACCACCATGAGTGCAAGTGAAGTATTTATGCTAGTTGCAGAGGGTCAAACCATCTTGGGCACTAGTACAAGCAGGATGAATCAACCAATTGCAGCTTGCACAAGAAAACCCTAACAGAACTTGCCCTTGTGCTACCATTCAGATGCCAGAATAGCAGTCCTTTGACATCACAAAGTTTAGGCAACGCCTTAATGACTGCATGCATTGAAAATGAACATTGCAGCCATTAAGCTGCCATCTATAAGAAGATCCCTAGGCCTGATGACGAAAAACACAAGCTAAGCTTTGACAGAAGAAAAGATGGTAACATGCGATGGCTACTACAATGACTGTGAAAGTGATACCTAATGATGTGCGTATGAACAGAACCCGACTATAAGTGGCTCTGGGGCTGTCTAATTAAATTAGTTCATGTTTAGTTTTCTTGTCTTGTACGTTTGTAGGCATGTTTTGAATCACATTACTTCTTAGGCACAGATATATACGTAGCTATTTGTGGCAAGCCATACACCAGAAGTAGTCTAGGATATTTTGCATTACATTAATGATCTCTACGATCTTTAATTGGCATGTGGTCCCAAACTGTATGTACGTGTACCAAATGCAAATAGCCTACCTAGGATGTTCGGCATGCATGGGGAACCAAATGGCCTCTACCTGCTATATATTCATATAATATTTGCATGTGCATCGAGGGGTGTGTGTATGCATATATACTGAAGAGCCTATAGGATGCTTCCTCCTAAGGTATGTCTTTTGCGTGACATTTGAGAAGGTCCCACTAGCTCTTCTGCCATTGATGCCATATGTATTGCTTAGGGGGTACCAGGTATATATCATGGTGTACCAACTGGCATGTAACACCATGGTTGCATTGCACTTCGCACCCCTCAGGTGATTACATTGATCGCTACCTCTTTCCTCATTCCACATAAAGTCTTACCTGGAAGAATGTAATGACACTAATGATCTTATGTAATCGTATGTAATCACACTGCTGACTTCATCTGCAACACATTAAAATTCACTGGTGACTGGCTCCCCTGGGTGTGCAGAACTAGCCCACACAATGAGGAAACTGAGGGTGTTAGGACAAACTGCGTGGCAGACTTGGTTGTGGTCTTCAGAAAGCAAAATTGTAGAGTTGCAAATTACATCTTGTGAGGTGCTCCCACCCTCTGCAGAAGTTTAAATGAGACCTTACTCTCTGAAACTTCCTCCCTCACCCTTTAAGGCACCCCATGTGGGACTAATCTCTCTCACACAAACACACACACAGACCATCACACACACGCATGCACACAGGCACACACGCATGCACACCCGCACGCACGCATTCTCACACTCACACACGTGCACATCTCCTATGCCTATGCATTCACACACACATGCATACGCAACACACACACACACACACACACACACACACACACACACACACACACACACACACACACACACACACACACACACACACACACACACACACACACACACACACACACACACACACACACACACACATGTACACACACACACACACACACACACACACACACACACACACACACACACACACACACACACACACACACACACACACACACGCTTACACTCCTCCATTCACCTGTGACCCAGTCACACCCATTACAAACATACTCCTTTACCCAAAGCAGCATGTATACCACACAAAGAGGAGCAAACCAGAATAACAGGGAACACTGGACAGAGGAGAGAGGGAGAAAAATGGAGTGTACACTTTTAACCCTCACTTGGTTACAGCAGACAATGAGCTATAGTCCTGTTCCCTGCCGTTAGCTAGTTAGCTACGTATGTAGCTAGGTCTGTGACTGATGTGAAGAAGGCAGTAGTAAACACTGGACGGCAGTAGTCTCATGCAACCCTGTGCTACATATTGCTTGAGCTAAGGAGGTCGAGGCGATCTATAGATCAGGTGATCATAATTATGCAACAGTATTTGGGAAAAGTGCACATTTTGGGGCAAATCAAATAGCGATCTTTACTTATGCATAATTATTGTCAAAATCACATGCATGATACCCATAGGTGTGATCAGCGAGGGCTGGGTAATCTAGCCTCACAAACCACTTTTGTAAAAGTGGTCTGTGGAATGGACGGTACATGTATTATATAATTATACGTAGTTACTATATTATATTGTACCCGTACATGTATCATGCAGACAGCACGGTAGTAGGTGCTGTCTATGTAGGGATGGTGTTATATAATTATATTATTATGTAGTTACTGTTGATGCAGAATTCGAAGTTGGAGGTGCATTTGTGATACCCTCATTTATAGAGGTTGTAGACTCGGGTTGGGGCAGGTCTCATTCGTACAGTCAATGCATGTGCTGTTAGCATCGCAGATGGGACAGTTGCCACTGGCTGTGACGCTGCTGCAATCAGGTATGTTGATATCCTGGATGTCCGCCACAATGAGTTCATCATACGTGTATCCCCAGTTCTCTGCCACATGGTACGGTTCTCCAGCTGTAATGACGGGGAAGAACGGCACCATGTAGTCATCACGGTTGTGCCCGGGGTGGCCTCCTGATGCTGGTACATACGCCGGGAGGAGCATTGGATTGGGGCTTCCATTTGCAAACCTCTGAATCCAGCTCTCAAGAATTCGGTCGACATTGCAATGGTGCATGTTAAACATTGGATCGTTGACGGCTGTGGCTGGTACATCCATTTGCCCTCCAATCCAGTCATGAACATTGTTATGCATATGATGCGCGCGTCAGCATATATTGAGGTCCTGTGCAATTCACAGCAGAGCAAATGATGTTCCATCCCTCTAGTCTGTTTCGAAAACTCTGACGAGGTGAATCTAGGAAGTAATGCCCCTGTGTATTGGCAGCATCGTAAGAGGGAGCAGCAAGTGCAATCTTCACTTCAATTCTGTTTGGGAGGTAAGTGGAACCACCCCCTCTTTGGAGGGGTCTTCGTGCAGCTAGGTCATTCTCTGGGTTACAAAGCCTCCAAAGCTCCGAACAGTTCAAACTTACAGGAGAGAATTTGTATCGATAAGATAGGTCGCATACAGTGTTCCAATCAACTGTGTTTAGTATTTGACCACTCACGTTTACAGGTGAACCGTAGCTGTTGGAAGGAATACCATAGTACTCTATAGCAAACAGTGAAAGCTCGTCCTCCTCCCATTGCCAATACGGGAGAGCGAATGAGGCATTCCCTGTGATTCTCTGGAACTGCTTTTCGAGGAGGAGGAGGTAATGTCGGTGCCACACAGGGAAAACTGGCCCCAAATGGGCAAAATCAATTACAATACCTTTGTTCACTTGTATGCAAGCATCATCATCATCATCACGCGTAACATAGTGGTGCAAGTAGATGAATAAGTCGTATGTTGAGACATTCTGCAAAGTGACCGTTCCTGACGTGTAGTTAGAGGGCTCTTCTGCAATCACGCTCCAATAGCCCATCTCCTTCTTTAGGTCTCTGGTTGCATTGATCAAAGTCTGTTTCTCTGCTGTAGTGAGACGGTTGAAGCTCTTGCGAATTACGGGTGTCTTCCTCGTGCTACAGTCAGACCCTGTCCAGCCGAAGTTGCATTCCCTGCAGTCGACTCCCCCGTAATTTCCACTGCAAACACAGACATGTTCGAATACCACCGTCGGCCACAAGTAGCGAGCGTCAGCCGTCCCTTTCTGTGGCTCATTCGGAGTATTTTGTAGTATTTCGTTAACTTCCGAATCTGCCAGTTCCCACTGAGCAGCTACTCGGGCAGTAATATTCTGGCAGTTTCCTCTCGTCGGTCCACCGCAATTGTTGGGGCAGCAGGTTTTCGTCCGTAGACTGTCTGGCGTGTTGCAGATGGCTGGAAATTGAGCGAACAGGGAGCAAGGGAGAAGCAATAATACTGCAAATAGTAGCACCAGCATCGTGAGAGATATCGAAACGTCACTAGCGCTATTGCTAGATAGAAGCTATTTGCTATTCCGTCTCTTAGATTCTGTTGTTGGAACCTCCTTTATATAGCTCGCCAGCTGCGATCCGCTCCGACCACGTCCTATATGACGCCACTGCAAGGTGCATGCGTGGGACAAGCCCGCAACAAGGGTGCATGAGCACAGGGCAAGAACTCATATGTACAGGAATATACAACTATACATGTACATAAATACAATACAATGAAATAATCATACGCTACATCAAGCAAGAGAACGCAGAGAGTTTACGCAATACGCGTGATTCCGACCTTGATTCAAAGGTAGCAGAGCGGAGATCCCAACGAAAAGTGGCAAGAAATGCGATTTCAAGCATCGATGTTGGGAATGAGAAGTTTCTGGGTTCCAAGAGTAGAAAAGATGGTCAAAGTGTGAAGGTGAGGACCTGTTCGAATACCACCGTCGGCCACAAGTAGCGAGCGTCAGCCGTGCCTTTCTGTGGCTCATTCGGAATGTTTTGTAGTATTTCGTTGACTTCCGAATCTGCCAGTTCCCACTGAGCAACTACTCGGGCAGTAATATTCTGGCAGTTTCCTCTCGTCGGTCCACCGCAATTGTTGGGGCAGCAGGTTTTCGTCCGTAGACTGTCTGGCGTGTTGCAGACGGCTGGAAACTGAGCAAACAGGGAACAAGGGAGAAGCAATAATACCGCAAATAGCAGCACCAGCATCGTGAGAGATCGAAACGTCACTAGCGCTATACTTAGATAGAGAAGCTATTTGCTATTGCGTCTCTCAGATAATGATTCTGTTGCTTTATATAGCTCCGCTCCGACTACCCATATGATGTCACTGAAAGTGCATGAGTGGGGCAAGCCCACAACAAGGTGAACTCGACAAGGCAAGAACTCATAAGAGATCTTTTGGCAGCCATTTTATGACGTAAGTAGTAAGGTTAGATGGGGTACGTGAGAACTTAACTTACAGACCTTGTAATCTGCAGATGGTTCGAAACTTCTTGCATCATATTTTGAATTATGCTACACGTGTTGCTCTGGAACGATTTTGCTCACCGGAGGAAAGACATTTAAAGGACCCAATACGTTTGTAGCAGCAAGGATCCTTGATACAAGTCACTCCCACTATTAGATGTGTTCATGGTAATGTTCCCTTGTAGATTTGTGCATAATGAACCTTTCAGTGCTGTCATAAAGATGCCATAATGATGTTGGTTATATTACAGCGAGCATCGATCAAGGAAGCTAGATCCGCCTACTTGACACTCCCGCTATGAACGTGGCTGTACACGTGCAAAAGGCATTGGCATTGTATGGATATTGTAAACCAGATGAGGTAGCTGCATGAGTGTATATATACAAATCTGACACATAAATAATACATATAAACATTTAGCTACCCGGCAAACATACTTATATATATAGCTTACCATGTGTGTGTGTGTTTGTGTAGTTGGCAGCTATGAACAATTCAAGGGGGGGGGGGGGGGGGGTTGGGGGGGGGGGAGCACAATGGGGCTCATACAGAACATATATATATATATACTGCATGGGTTCTGCAAACATACACCCAAGCTACTAGCCTGCCACCTGCTTACCTGCTAAGGCATGACACCAATTCATATGCAACATGCCAATCCCCTTAATAATCCTTCAGTCATTCCTGGCTATGTGCTGTGTGGAATGCATGGTGAAAGTATCATCTTTATGAGAGAGAGGCTGAGTGGGCTGAGTCATGCAAAAAGCGTAATTTCTGGGAGGCAGACTATACATTTCACTAAATATGAAACTACAACCACTGGACCACCAGATAAATTAATATTGCATACTGCCATCACCAAACAGTACCTTCTTGACGTGGTCAATGCATACTCTTGATATTACGTATATTTTAATGTGTTTAATGCATCATGCATATTTGAGCTGTCCCTATATGTATGTAGCTAGTTAACTGTGCTCTTTTACGACACTGGACTTCAAGGTGAAGAATGTAGCCTTGTTAAACCAGTTAAAAGGTTGACAGGAGCTTACACAGTATTACATACGTATTTTATACAAGTAAGTGCTGGTGTATGTTTGCATAGCCCATACGTATGAATACATATACACATAATTATACTATACAGTCTTCTGCACACATTCCTCTCTCTGAATACATATTAGATAAACTTTGCCATATTTTTTGTGAAAATTGTATTTACATACTTCACAAGATGAGACTCAAGTGTACAAACTGTTCACTTCTACTGCTAACTGCATGAATACTATAGCAAAGAATAACCAAAGTCTATGAAGTGTTGCTGCATGTTCTATACTTGCTGCCACTAAATCATACATTAAGCATACATTAAGCATGTACCTAAGATAGTCTCACTAGCTGTATTTAACTCTTTACAGTCATTTCCATACTTTGGGATGGTCTGCCGCTCTTTGGCTTAGACATCTTGTGGTAGAGGATGTACATGATGAGAAAAATGATCACTACTAAGGCTACAAGAAGGGGAAGTCCCAGTCCAAGCCCAAGCCCGAGCCCAATTGCAGAAATCGAAGTTGGAGGTACATCTGTGACACCCTCATCTAGAGGTTGTATGATTGGGCTGGGGCAGGTCTCATTCGTACAGTCAATGCATGTGCTGTTAGCATCGCAGATGGGACAGCTGCCACTGGCTGTGACGCTGCTGCAATCAGGTATGTTGATATCCTGGATGTCCGCCACAACGAGCTCATCATACGTGTATCCCCAGTTCTCTGCAACACGGTACTGGTCTCCAGCTGTAATTAGGGGGAAGAACGGCACCATGTAGTCATCACGGTTGTGCCCGGGATGGCCTCCTGATGCTGGTACATACGCCGGGAGGAACATTGGATTGGGGCTTCCATTTGCAAACCTCTGAATCCAGCTCTCAAGAATTCGGTCGACATTGCAATGGTGCATGTTAAACATTGGATCGTTGACGGCTGCGGGTGGTACATCCATTTGCCCTCCCATCCAGTCATGAACATTGTTATGCATATGATCGTTCTGCATATCTTGAGGTCCTGTGCAATTCACTGCAGAGCAGATGATGTTCCATCCCTCCAGTCTGCTTCGAAAACTCTGACGGGGAGAATCTCGAAAGTATTGTCCCTGTGCATTGGCAGCATCGTAAGAGGGAGCAGCAATTGCAATCTTCACTTCAATTCTGTTTGGTAGGTAAGTGGAACCACCCCCTCTTTGGAGGGGTCTTTGTGCAGCTAGGTCATTCTAGATCTCTGGGTTACAAAGCCTCCAAAGCTCCGAACAGTTCAAACTTACAGGAGAGAATTTGTATCGATAAGATAGGTCGCATACAGTGTTCCAATCAACTGTATTTAGTATTTGACCACTCACGTTTACAGGTGAACCGTAGCTGTTGGAAGGAATACCATAGTACTCTGTAGCAAACAGTGAAAGCTCGTCCTCCTCCCATTGCCAATACGGGAGAGCGAATGAGGCATTCCCTGTGATTCTCTGGAACTGCTTTTCGAGGAGGAGGAGGTACTGTCGGTGCCACAGGGAAAACTGGCCCCGAATGGACAAAATCAATTACAATACCTTTGTTCACTTGTTCAGTGCAAACATCATCATCACGCGTAACATAGTCGTGCAAGTAGATAAGTCGTATGTTGGGACATTCTGCAAAGTGACCGTTCCTGACGTGTAGTTAGAGGGCTCTCCTACAATCACGCTCCAATAGCCCATCTCCTTCTTTAGGTCTCTGGTTGCATTGATCAAAGTCTGCTTCTCTGCGGTAGTGAGACGGTGGAAGCTCTTGCGAATTACGGGTGTCTTCCTCGTGCTACAGTCAGACCCTGTCCAGCCGAAGTCACATTCGCTGCAGTCGACTCCCCCGTAATTCCCACTGCAAACACAGACATGTTCAAATACCACCGTCGGCCACAAGTAGCGAGCGTCAGCCGTGCCTTTCTGTGGCTCGGTCGGAGTGTTTTGTAGTATTTCGTTGACTTCCGAATTTGCCAGTTCCCACTGAGCAACCACTCGGGCAGTAATATTCTGGCAGTTTCCTCTCGTCGGTCCACCGCAATTGTTGGGGCAGCACACTGTTAGAAATGTGGTGTGATGATCACACTGTTAATTGGTGTGAATGGTCTGCCACAGGAGTCACACCACTTCTCGGTGTGATGTTCCCACCAGTTAAATGAGGTGTGAGGTTCACACTCTTTGGAAGGAGTGATGCTCACCATTATTGTGTTATACTGTACAGCTATAGCTAATTATGCATAATAATATAGAATTGTTATTTCTTCTATGAAATCCCAGTTTAAAGCCATTCAAGCTTTTGATGCATATGCAACTGCACTGCAATCTGGTCAACAAATTAATTTGCAAGAGAACTGCAGACAGCTTTGTGGCCGTTTCGCCCTATATTGGGGCTCGTCAGTGCAGTGTACTCTTATGTATAATAAGGAAAAGTGAATTTTAATTCATCAAGTGCCACTCTACTTCATACTTCACACACTAGCTATCTCATGGCAGTTCCTTCCTACATTCACACCTCCCTTCTATTGCATTGAGCAGCACGCACACACACACACACACACATACACGCACACACACACACACACAGATGCAAACATTGTTAATTAGAGTGCTCACCATTTTTAACTGACACGTTTAAGATAAACATGGTAAGGGCGCCTCCCTACATGGTATCTGTGGCATAGGAATTACACAAAGTGTCATGGACACACACGCACACACACACACACACACACACACACACACACACACACACACAGATGCAAACATTGTTAATTAGAGTGCTCACCATTTTTAACTGACATGTTTAAGATTAATGTGGTAAGGATGCCTCCCTACATGGTATCTGTGGCATAGGAATTACACAAAGTGTCATGGACACACACACACACACACACGAGAGAGAGAGAGAGAGACAGACAGACAAACACTGATAATGGCAGTGCATGCTCACCTTCTTAACCATTTAGATCAACATGGTAAGGATACCTCTCCGGCATAACCCTAACACGGCACAGTGGCATAACTAACTACTAGAGAGTGACTGTGCACGCTGAAACTACAACTGTAACGCAGCCACTTCGCTACAAAGCACCTGCACCGTACCTACACGTGTTTGCGTGCATGAGCCACAGCCAAAGCTCAGAAGCTGCTAAAATTAGAGAATTGAATAATAAACTCACTTTCGTGTACTTAAAATGCGTCCAGAACCGCTTGATACTTGATAGAAAGAGCAATTCCCCGTCATGTTCACCGTATGGACGCTTGACAACCATCTCAATAGGTGCCGTTATCCAAAATGGCTGACTCGTTACCTAGGATACGCGTTCTTACAACACAGTAAAAATGGGCGCGCATGATTGCGTAACTGTAAAAATGGCAATTTAGTGTGACCTTCGCAACCAGTAACCGCTGTGACCGATCGGAGTGAGTGATGATTGGTGCGATCGTCACACCGCATTTTTAACAGTGTAGACCTGGGAGTGAAACATGAAACTCCACACCATAATGATTATTATCTCACCAGGCCTGCTGAGACCAATATATGTATTCATTTGCCTTGTCAGCTAAACATGGAGTATACTTGTTCTTTGTTTCAAGTTAAGTCCACAGTCAATGATGAAACAGACCATCTACCAACAGAGAATTGTGCAAGGTTGCTGGTGCTGCTGCTAGCAGTTTGGAGGTGAATTGTATTCATGAGTCCTGGTGGGTGGTAGGCACAGACCTGTACAAACTCTAACATCAGTGTTAGCATATTTTGCATCAGGTGAGGAATGGAATGAGGGTCTTAAATATATTCATGAACAACATGACCCCTATTGTTTGCTAAACGTTTACACATTGGCCCCTCATGGGCATAGCCAGTATATATATATAGAAGGTGAATTGTATTCATGCGCCTAGGTGGGGGTAGGTGAAGACATTGTATAAACTTGAGCAGATCTGTTTACTGGCAGTGGTTCATGTGTGTGAGGTCTGGAATAACTGTTATTTATGGGGTGCCCTTTGTAAAAATATTTCATTAAAAGTGGATGTATCATAGATCACTTGATGTATCCATAAGTCACTTGATGTATGCATAGCTAGATCATGTGATGTATAACAAATTATGTACCATAGATCATGCGATGTATGCATAGATCATGCGATGTATGCATAGATCACGCGATGTATGCATAGATCAAGCGGTGTATGCATAGATTACGCGATGTATGCATAGATCACGCGATGTATGCATAGATCAAGCGATGTATGCATAGATCACGCGATGTATGCATAGATCACGCGATGTATGCATAGATCACGCGATGTATGCATAGATCAGATAATGCAACAAAATACTTGTGGACCATGTCATCCATGGTCATATGGCCACAATGTGATGTCCATGTGACAAGCAGTATGACATAAGTGTACAGATCTAACGACCACATGGTCTGTAGGAGCAGACGTCTTATACTCGTGCAGATCTTGATCTAAAGTTCTTCTATGTAGCTACCTTTCTGAAATGGCTGAAGGTGAAGATTGTTCGGAGGGGAGACAAAGAGGAAGGCCCTTTATTGAAATGGACTCTGATGAGGTTGAATTTCTCTTGTCCAAAGGGTTTTCCAAAAGCAAACTCGCTGAAATGTTGAGAGTTCAGCCATTTCAGAAAGGTAGCTATATAGGAGAACTTTAGATCAAGATCTGCACGAGTATAAGACGTCTGCTTGTCTACAATTAAGTGTAGCACATCAAACCCTGCTGTTGCCTAGGATACACACGCGAACAGTTTGCGCAACTATGCCAATGGCTGCACGCGGTTGCGTAATAGCGCAAATGGCGGTATTGGTGTGAGCGTCACTCTAAACAATCGGTGCGACCGATCACACCGTTGGTGTGAGCGATAATTGGTGTGACCGTCACACCCCATTTTTAACAGTGCAAGAACCCAGGACACTGGATAGCCTGCATCATGACCTGCAGAGGTTTCGATCAGCTGGTGTGCCTTTGAAAGAGGCTAAGCACTACAATAATGTCATAGGATCTGCTCTATTTCATGTCCCACTTGACCAGGTATGTACGTAAATGGCAAATAATATGTTAAGGAAATTAGGAATTAAGCGTGTACATTACTATTAATGTATATACATACCCTGACAGTGAATGAGTAGCGGTTCTCAATATACTCCAATAGGTAGCAATTCCAGCTCTACACGTCAGTCTAGGTATTTTTCAGCATTTGTACGAGCTACTGGAAAATGCATGTCATGAGTTGGATATCAAGCTTGCAGGAATCAACACAACAGCAGCAGTGGAGGCAAAGGAAGCCTACTTGCACTATGCTGCACAGCTGAAGGAGATAAGAGTAATGGAGAAACGAATTGATGCTTCCCTTGGTGAAGCTGAGACTTATCAACAAATGGCAGTACAGCTTGCACTACAAAACGAGGACACACAGACAGTGCAACTAACTGAACTTCTATTATCAGAGGCACAGAAGCTTCGCAGTGAAGCTGATTCACTAGTGAGTGCAGCAATATGACACACTGCTGCATAACAAACTTCTATATCTGTGTGAAAGTGTAATATATAATATTTTTCTTTTTATAACTATGTACATCAGAGACTGAAGATTCAGTCTGCAACCCCTTCCAAATTTGCCCAAACGTTGGTCCATTCATGCAAGGCCTATAGAGGATGCACTGCACTCCTGTGGCGTTGACAGGCAGGCATATACCATGGTCGAACCTTCATCGGGAATCATGTACACAAATGCCTCCGAGTAAGTCATCATCAAAGTTGTAAGTACGTATACAGTAATTACTACACTCAATTGAAGTTTATAGGGTACCTCAATATAATATAATTATAGACCAAGAGTATACAGCAACTGACAGCTGCATTAACAGAGACAGCAGCAAAGCTGAACATGCTAAAGGACGAAGCAGCAGCCATCCGCACTACCTTTGAACAGCTTTTAAACTTATTTGCAAGTTGTCATGACACATATAGCAAGTCAAAGCCAATCAGTGATGCAGAGATTGACCAGTTCAGTTCAGTAAGTGTAAGGTTCAATTCATATTGTTCACTGCAATGCAACTATTATCTTTACTACAAAACCACTATTCTTTGCAGGTACAAATGTTGACACATTCCTGGAATTCTACCAAAAGTTCTTTCCAGATGCCACCATTACCCCAAAGCTACATATGCTTGAGGACCATATGGTCCCATGGATGAGACGTTGGCATTGGGCACTATAGGATTTCATGGGGAGCAAGGGGCGGAGTCCATACATAATGTATTTAATACTTTGGAAAGGACTTACAGTGCCATCCAAAATCCTGTTCAGCGCATGAAGAACATGTTAAGAGAACACCACCCACAAGTGTCATGCGTATGCGTATGGCTGGTTTATACACGAGGCAGGCGTAGTCGCAATACCGCAAAGTACCCGATAATAAAAATGATCGACGATTATACGTTGTTGTGTCTACGTATGGTGGAGCTAGACAGTTATAGGTTCGTATATACCCACACCGCCCCGCGCTACCACCAGACGCCGCATATTGGCTCTCGCTTTTTTCGCGCCATATCTCTCAAATGCAGTCATTTCGAGCCTTGTTTAAACTTCCTACTTTGTCGTTAGGGTTAGGGAATCCACTGGTATCGCTCATAAGTCGCCTCGTAGCCTGCAGTGCCAGATCAGACTCGGACACACACACACACACACAGACAAACCAATTACCAACGCCTCGCTGCGCTACGCGCCGCCGAGGGTTAATTATGCAATACAGTCTTCTGCACACATGCCTCTCTCTGAATGTCAGATAAACTTTGCGAATTTTTGTGA
This sequence comes from Aplysina aerophoba, assembly GCA_949841015.1. Taxonomy (NCBI): domain Eukaryota; kingdom Metazoa; phylum Porifera; class Demospongiae; order Verongiida; family Aplysinidae; genus Aplysina; species Aplysina aerophoba. Next base: position 8,583,415 of record OX465034.1, read on the forward strand.
AAGTTGTATTTACATAATTATTTCACAAGATGAGACTCAAGAGTACAAACCGTACACTTCTACATGCATGTATACTATACTAACTGCATGTATACTATAGCAAAAAATAACCAAAGTCTATGAAGTGTTGCTGCATGTCCACTTTGGTTCTACTTGAGCATACCTAGGATAGACTCACTAGCTATGTTTAACTCTTTATATCAGTCATTTGCACACTTTGGGATATCGATGCTCTGCCGCTCTTTGCCTTAGACATCTTGTGGTAGAGGATGTGCACAATGAGAAAAATGATCACTACTAAGGCTACAAGAAGGGGAAGTCCAAGTCCAAGCCCAAGCCCGAGCCCAATTGCAAAATCTGAAGTTGGAGGTGCATCCGTGACACCCTCATCTAGAGCTTGTATGCCCGGGCTGGAGCTGTTGCTGGGGCAGGTCTCATTCGTACAGTCAATGCATGTGCTGTTAGCATCGCAGATGGGACAGCTGCCACTGGCTGTGACGCTGCTGCAATCAGGTATGTTGATATCCTGGATGTCCGCCACAACGAGCTCATCATACGTGTATCCCCAGTTCTCTGCAACACGGTACTGGTCTCCAGCTGTAATTAGGGGGAAAAACGGCACCATGTAGTCATCACGGTTGTGCCCGGGGTGGCCTCCTGATGCTGGTACATACGCCGGGAGGAACATTGGATTGGGGCTTCCATTTGCAAACCTCTGAATCCAGCTCTCAAGAATTCGGTCGACATTGCAATGGTGCATGTTAAACATTGGATCGTTGACGGCTGCGGGTGGTACATCCATTTGCCCTCCCATCCAGTCATGAACATTGTTATGCATATGATCGTTCTGCATATCTTGAGGTCCTGTGCAATTCACTGCAGAGCAGATGATGTTCCATCCCTCCAGTCTGCTTCGAAAACTCTGACGGGGAGAATCTCGAAAGTATTGTCCCTGTGCATTGGCAGCATCGTAAGAGGGAGCAGCAATTGCAATCTTCACTTCAATTCTGTTTGGTAGGTAAGTGGAACCACCCCCTCTTTGCAGGGGTCTTTGTGCAGCTAGGTCATTCTAGATCTCTGGGTTACAAAGCCTCCAAAGCTCCGAACAGTTCAAACTTACAGGAGAGAATTTGTATCGATAAGATAGGTCGCATACAGTGTTCCAATCAACTGTATTTAGTATTTGACCACTCACGTTTACAGGTGAACCGTAGCTGTTGGAAGGAATACCATAGTACTCTGTAGCAAACAGTGAAAGCTCGTCCTCCTCCCATTGCCAATACGGGAGAGCGAATGAGGCATTCCCTGTGATTCTCTGGAACTGCTTTTCGAGGAGGAGGAGGTACTGTCGGTGCCACAGGGAAAACTGGCCCCGAATGGACAAAATCAATTACAATACCTTTGTTCACTTGTTCAGTGCAAACATCATCATCACGCGTAACATAGTCGTGCAAGTAGATGAATAAGTCGTATGTTGGGACATTCTGCAAAGTGACCGTTCCTGACGTGTAGTTAGAGGGCTCTCCTACAATCACGCTCCAATAGCCCATCTCCTTCTTAAGGTCTCTGGTTGCATTGATCAAAGTCTGCTTCTCTGCGGTAGTGAGACGGTGGAAGCTCTTGCGAATTACGGGTGTCTTCCTCGTGCTACAGTCAGACCCTATCCAGCCGAAGTCGCATTCGCTGCAGTCGACTCCCCCGTAATTTCCACTGCATACGCAGACCCGTTCGAATACCACCGTCGGCCACAAGTAGCGAGCGTCAGCCGTGCCTTTCTGTGGCTCGGTCGGAGTGTTTTGTAGTATTTCGTTGACTTCCGAATCTGCCAGTTCCCACTGAGCAACTACTCGGGCAGTAATATTCTGGCAGTTTCCTCTCGTCGGTCCACCGCAATTGTTGGGGCAGCAGGTTTTCGTCCGTAGACTGTCTGGCGTGTTGCAGACGGCTGGAAACTGAGCAAACAGGGAGCAAGGGAGAAGCAATAATACCGCAAATAGCAGCACCAGCATCGTGAGAGATCGAAAACGTCACTAGCGCTATAGCTAAATATATAGAAGCTATTTGCTATTGTGTCTCTCAGATAATGATTCTGTTGCTTTTATACGTAACTCGCCAGCTATCGCGGTCCGCCCTCCGACTACCCTATGACGTCACTGAAAGTGCATGAGGGAGGGGGGGCAAGCCCACAACAAGGTGAACTGGACAAGGCAAGAACTCATAAAAGATCTTTTGGCAGCCATTAATTTTTATGACGTAAGTAGTAAGGTTAGATGGGGTACGTGAGAACTTACTTACAGACCTTGTAATCTGCAGTTGACTAACACCTCCGGTTCGAAACTTCTTGCATCCTATTTTTGAATTATGCTACGCGTGTTGCTCTGGAACGATTTTGCTGTTCATTTGGAACGTAGCATGAGCCTCTACCAGATTAAAACTTACTTTGTACACTAGCTGATAAGCGCCAAACGTCCAACTTCGATCAGATACTGGCATCTATGTACATCTATGTAGAAGATGTGTTGTGGATCAGAATGCAGGACAGAAGTGGTGTGAATGATGACTTGACTGTAGCCGTATGCTACTTACCACCAGAAGCATCCAGTCATGGGGGAGGTGTGGAGAGCATGTTGCTATCGTTGGCGGAACAAGTTGAGAAGTACAGATCTACGGGGAGAATGGTGATATGCGGTGATTTCAACAGGAGATGTGGGGGCTTACTGGAGACTTCGAAGATGGAATGGAGTCGTCAGCACATGGATGAAGTAAAGAATGCCCAAAGGGAAGCGCTAATTGACTTCTTGAAAAACACGGGGTTAGTAATAGTGAATGGCAGAAAGGGAAAAGATGCATTCACCTGTGTATCCAGCAGAGGTCAATCAGTAGTGGACTACTGTGTGGTTCCCACAGACTGCATGGAGGTAATTAACAACTTCAGAGTAGTAACAATGAGGGAATGCATAAAAGAGATGAGAGTACGAGGAGAGCCAAGACGGATACCTGACCACTCATGCCTAATGTGGGAAATCAAGACTGTTGTGAATGAGAATTTACAAAGTGAGAAGAACGGATCAGAAGACAGAGAAGTGCCAAGGCTGAGGTATGAGATCCCAGAGAATTATTTAATGGAGGAGGTGGATAGCATCGATCTTCTGAGCAAGAGACTGCAGGGGGCACACATCAGCCAGGAGGAGATGGACTACATCTATCAGGACATTGTGGACATGATGAAAAGGAACCTGAAAGAGGTATACAGTTCAGAGGAGAGGGGCAGAGAAGAGGCGGGGTCAGGTTTGGTTTCACAGAGGGTTACAGAAATTGAGGAAAGCATTCAATAAGGCAGAGAAGCAGTGGCTGGAAAGTAGGAATGAGGAACAGAGGAAAGCACGCAGGGAGATGTACCTGAAGATCAGAAGGTCGTATAACAAAGCAGTGAGAAGAGCGAAGAGAGAGCATGAGGAAAAGGAGAGTGACAGACTGGAGGCAACCCTGTGAGACCCAAAGAAGTGGTGGCGGCTCCTGAGTAAGAAAAAGGTTACCAGCAAGAAAGTAGCACAGGTATATAGACATGAGCAGAGTTATTGATGGAGAGGGGAAGATAAGAGAGGGAGACGGGGCAAGGAAGGTATGGAAGGCCCATTTTGAGCAGCTAGTAAATGAGGGGGCAGCAGATGTTGGGGGCCAGAGGAAACAATAGTAGATGATGACATCAGAAATGAGCAGTTGGACAATGAGATCACAGGTGAGGAAGTGGCAGCAGCAATGGGGAAGATACAGAGGAAAGCAGCGCCCGGGAAAGATGGCCTGACAGCAGAGATGGTGGATAGGGACATACTAAGGAATCTGTGGGAAGCCCTATTTAATGCATGTTGGAGAACAGGAGTAGTCCCAAAGGCGTGGAAGGAGAGTGTGGTAGTCCCTGTACCGAAGAAGCCTAGGACAGGTCCCTGCATCCCAGATGATTTTAGAGGGATCGCTCTTACTTCTGTGGTCTACAAAGCTATGTGTACTGTCATAAAGGAGCGAGTGGTGGAAGTGGGAGAGGAAAAGGGGCTGGTGTCAGAGGAGCAATGTGGATTCAGGAAGGGGAGAGGATGCAGAGATCAGCTTCTGACTCTAATGCTACTGGGGAAGATGAAGATGACAGCTAAGAAGAGGGGAATGTTTGGGGCCTTCATTGACCTGAAGAAGGCATATGACACCATCGACCAAGCAAAGCTATGGGCGCATCTGCAGAGCATGGGGCTAGGAGGAAGGCTGATAACATTTATGGAAGCAGCATACAAGGATGTGAAGTGTGAGGTCAGGGTTGGAGAAGCTATGTCGGAGGCATTTGAAGTAAGAGCAGGGCTGCGGCAAGGGTGTGTGTTGTCGCCTATTCTACTCTCGTTGTACATTGATGAGATTACAACAAGACTGAGGCAGAGAGGGATGGGGGTGACATGTGGGAACAGGCTGATACCAGCTCTGCTGTATGCAGACGATACGGTGCTTTTGGCAGAGGATGAGAAGGGGATGGGAGAAAGCTTGAAGGTGTTGCAAGAATGGTGTGTGGACTGGTCATTAAGGGTGAATGGAAGCAAGTGTGGGGTAATCCACTTTAGAAGGAAAGGAGAAGAGAGGAGTAAAGCATCGTTCAATGTTGGGCAAGAAGCAATAAGAATGGTACAAGAGTACAAGTATCTAGGATGTGTGGTGGACGAGTACTTGGGGTATAAGAACATGATCGAAGCAAGGGCAAAGGCAGGGATGAATTAAGGCACTGTATGCATGGCTGCAAAGGTGTAGGGCGTGTGTGGGAGAGTTGAGAAGAGGAACATTTGGGAAACTATTGGAGATGTTGGTTGAGTCAGTGGTGATGTATGGAGCAGAGGTCTGGGGATGTTGCAGACAGCTTGGGGAAGTAGAGCAAGTGCAGTTGCGGGCCATGTGAATCTTCCTGGGAGTTGGAAGGCTGCACCCCAAAGTGTCGCTACCGGTGGAAATGGAGATGTTACCATTAGAGTGGGTAGCAAAACTGAAGTGTGTGGAATTCTGGTATAGGGTAATGAAACTAGGGGATGAAAGACTGGTGAAGCATGTGGCAGTGGAAGCTTGGAAGCAGAGAGAGATGAAGTGGATGAAGGACCTAAGGCAAAGCATACGAGAGATGGGATGGGGGGGAGGTTAAGATGGAGGATGTTGAGAAGCTGAGCAACTTCTAACTGAAGGAGATGTTGAAGAGCTGTACATGGAGAGAAGTGAGGGCGTCTTGGGAGCAGGAGATGAGTGAGAAGCCGAAGCTGGAAGTGCTAAGGATGATTGCGGACAAGGACTGCAAGGGGAGGAGTGCACAAATTGAGAGCAAAGAAGTAAGGAGGATGGTCACTAAGCTAAGAGGAGGGACAGCACACCTGCGCATTGAAACCGGTAGATGGAAAGGGGAAGGTAGAGAGAGAGAAAATGTAAAGAATGCAGTGGGCAAGAAGTGGAGGATGCAAAGCACTTCCTTCTAAAGTGTGCAAGATGGCAGGATGAGAGAGAAGAACTGACAGGAAGAGTCAAGAGCACCCAGATAGGGGGGGGAATTTGAAGCAGCGGATGAGGATGGGAAGTTGGCAATGATCTTGGATGGCGCGTGCAAGGAAAGAGGAGTGGGGATGGCGATCAGAAAGATGTGGAAGAAGAGATTTGTGTGACGGTCAACAATTCTTTGTAGTGTCTCAGTAAACTTTTTGTGTTTATTTTTTTCTTGAACAGTGCCTCATGGGGAGCAATCCCTAGTGCTTGTCTTGTACGCTGCACGTGTGCACTCAAATATAATAATAATAATAATAATAATAATAATATACAGCATACATGTCTACTCAGGCCAGGTATAGGTCAACCTTCTACTGCCAACAATCAACACTGGAGGAAAGACATTTAAAGGACCCAATGCATTTGTAGCAGCAAGGAGCCTTAGTACAAGTCACTCCCACTATTAGATGTGTTCATGGTAATGTTCTCATGTGGATTTGTGCATAATTAATGAACCTTTCAGTGCTGTCATAAAGATGCCATAATGATGTTGGTTATATTACAGCGAGCATCGATCAAGGAAGCTAGATCCCCCTACTTGACACTCCCGCTATGAACCACTACCACGCTACCCACCTCCATGACACACTAGATACCCAGTATATTTTCAACTGATCTGCTGTCTGTGGCAGAGCATGAGGAGGCAAGGTCACTCGCCGCCTTCTGCAGAGACTGCACTGCAATCAGGTCAAGAGCTACCTTCGTTTTTCCTACCAACCACTGACATGATACATTGTACATAATGAACAAATATTTGTAATATGTGTGCATTGCAGTGGCAAGACTGCAATTAAATTGTAATTAAATTCTTCTGCAAGTTATTGACTACTTGCCATTCATTGTCAAGTGCTAACAATAAGAGCTTGAATTGGGAAATCATGGTTTAAATTTATTGAAACCATTCATTGTCCACCATGTGTATTAAATGGACTGCAGGTGAAGGGAGCACGTGGCTGTACACGTGCAAAAGGCATTGGCATTGTATGGATATTGTAAACCAGATGAGGTAGCTGCATGAGTGTATATATACAAATCTGACACATAAATAATACATATAAACATTTAGCTACCCGGCAAACATACTTATAGCTTACCATGTGTGTGTGTGTGTGTTTGCGCATTTGTGTGTGTTTGTGTAGTTGGCAGCTATGCACAATTCAAGGGGGGGGGGGAGCACAATGGGGCTCATACAGAACATATATATATACTGCATGGGTTCTGCAAACATACACCCAAGCTACTAGCCTGCCACCTGCTTACCTGCTAATGCATGACACCAATTCATATGCAACATGCCAATCCCCTTAATAGTCCTTCAGTCATTCCTGACTATGTGCTGTGTGGAATGCATGGTGAAGGTATCATCTTCATGAGAGAGGCTGAGTGGGCTGAGTCGTGCAAAAAGCGTAATTTCTGGGAGGCAGACTATACATTTCACTAAATATGCCAAAGTTGGTTTACCGATGGGTAATGTGCAGATTTTACCAATAGTATTCATTTTGTTTGTGGCTATTGCTATTGGTTTAATTTTGATTCAGGTGAAATTAAATTTGTTTCTGGCCTTAAATATAAGCTCACTCTGAGAGCCACAAGCTCACTCAACTCACAACTGCTGTGGTACGTATCACACAGTTAGCTTAGTTGTGCATTCGCTCGCTGTAAGGTAATGCCTAGGACTCTGTGCAGCTATACTGAAAGTGAAAGCAACGTGACAGCACATGGTCAGGAATGTCTGAAGGAATTGAAGGCATTTGGCCTCTTGCATAGTATGAATTGGTGTCATGTCTTAGCAGGTAAGCAGGTGGCAAGCAAGCAGTGTGGGTGTATGTTTGCAGAACCCATGCAGTATAATTATTATGTATGTGCCTAGTTCAGGTTTCCATGCATGGCCTCTCCCTACTAACCACTGAGATAAATGAGGCAACTCGCTACCACCAACCACAGGCTACTGGGCTGTCTCCACTAGGTAGGTCACTGGGATGACTGATGGCATCTGTATTGTGCTCCCCCCCTTGAATGCAACAGTGAATGAGTGAATAATCAAGTTCATTTACATGTATAGCTACCACAACTACAACCACTGGACCACCAGATAAATTAATATTGCATACTGCCTTCACCAAACATTACCTTCTTGACGTGGTCAATGCATACTCTTGATATTACGTATATTTTAATGTATTTAATACATCATGCATATTTGAGCTGTCCCTATATGTATGTAGCTAGTTAACTGTTCTTATCCCCAAAACAGCTAAATGTGCTCTTTTACGACACTGGACTTCAAGGTGAAGCCTTGTTAAACCAGTTAAAAGGTTGACAGGAGCTTGCACAGTATTACATACATATTTTATACAAGTAAGTGCTGGTGTATGTTTGCATAGCCCATACGTATGAATACATATACACATATACTATACAGTCTTCTGCACACATTCCTCTCTCTGAATACATGCATATTAGATAAACTTTGCCATATTTTTTGTGAAAATTGTATTTACATACTTCACAAGATGAGACTCAAGAGTACAATTGCAAACTGTTCACTTCTACTGCTAACTGCATGAATACTATAGCAAAGAATAACCAAAGTCTATGAAGTGTTGCTGCATGTTCTATACTTGCTGCCACTAAATCATACATTCATCATACATTAAGCATGTACCTAAGATAGTCTCACTAGCTGTATTTAACTCTTTACAGTCATTTCCATACTTTGGGATGGTCTGCCGCTCTTTGGCTTAGACATCTTGTGGTAGAGGATGTACATGATGAGAAAAATGATCACTACTAAGGCTACAAGAAGGGGAAGTCCCAGTCCAAGCCCAAGCCCGAGCCCAATTGCAGAAATCGAAGTTGGAGGTACATCTGTGACACCCTCATCTAGAGGTTGTATGATTGGGCTGGGGCAGGTCTCATTCGTACAGTCAATGCATGTGCTGTTAGCATCGCAGATGGGACAGCTGCCACTGGCTGTGACGCTGCTGCAATCAGGTATGTTGATATCCTGGATGTCCGCCACAACGAGCTCATCATACGTGTATCCCCAGTTCTCTGCAACACGGTACTGGTCTCCAGCTGTAATTAGGGGGAAGAACTGCACCATGTAGTCATCACGGTTGTGCCCGGGATGGCCTCCTGATGCTGGTACATACGCCGGGAGGAACATTGGATTGGGGCTTCCATTTGCAAACCTCTGAATCCAGCTCTCAAGAATTCGGTCGACATTGCAATGGTGCATGTTAAACATTGGATCGTTGACGGCTGCGGGTGGTACATCCATTTGCCCTCCCATCCAGTCATGAACATTGTTATGCATATGATCGTTCTGCATATCTTGAGGTCCTGTGCAATTCATTGCAGAGCAGATGATGTTCCATCCCTCCAGTCTGCTTCGAAAACTCTGACGGGGAGAATCTCGAAAGTATTGTCCCTGTGCATTGGCAGCATCGTAAGAGGGAGCAGCAATTGCAATCTTCACTTCAATTCTGTTTGGTAGGTAAGTGGAACCACCCCCTCTTTGCAGGGGTCTTTGTGCAGCTAGGTCATTCTAGATCTCTGGGTTACAAAGCCTCCAAAGCTCCGAACAGTTCAAACTTACAGGAGAGAATTTGTATCGATAAGATAGGTCGCATACAGTGTTCCAATCAACTGTATTTAGTATTTGACCACTCACGTTTACAGGTGAACCGTAGCTGTTGGAAGGAATACCATAGTACTCTGTAGCAAACAGTGAAAGCTCGTCCTCCTCCCATTGCCAATACGGGAGAGCGAATGAGGCATTCCCTGTGATTCTCTGGAACTGCTTTTCGAGGAGGAGGAGGTACTGTCGGTGCCACACAGGGAAAACTGGCCCCGAATGGACAAAATCAATTACAATACCTTTGTTCACTTGTTCAGTGCAAACATCATCATCACGCGTAACATAGTCGTGCAAGTAGATGAATAAGTCGTATGTTGGGACATTCTGCAAAGTGACCGTTCCTGACGTGTAGTTAGAGGGCTCTCCTACAATCACGCTCCAATAGCCCATCTCCTTCTTTAGGTCTCTGGTTGCATTGATCAAAGTCTGCTTCTCTGCGGTAGTGAGACGGTGGAAGCTCTTGCGAATTACGGGTGTCTTCCTCGTGCTACAGTCAGACCCTGTCCAGCCGAAGTCACATTCGCTGCAGTCGACTCCCCCGTAATTCCCACTGCAAACACAGACATGTTCAAATACCACCGTCGGCCACAAGTAGCGAGCGTCAGCCGTGCCTTTCTGTGGCTCGGTCGGAGTGTTTGTAGTATTTCGTTAACTTCCGAATTTGCCAGTTCCCACTGAGCAACCACTCGGGCAGTAATATTCTGGCAGTTTCCTCTCGTCGGTCCACCGCAACTGTTGGGGCAGCAGGTTTTCGTCCGTAGACTGTCTGGCGTGTTGCAGACGGCTGGAAACTGAGCAAACAGGGAACAAGGGAGAAGCAATAATACTGCAAATAGTAGTACCAGCATCGTGAGAGATCGAAACGACACTAGTGCTATAGCTAGATAAAAGCTATTTGCTATTCCGTCTCTCAGATTCTGTTGGAAACTCCTTTATGTAGCTTGCCAGCTGCGATCCGCTCCGACCACCCATATGGCGTCACTCTGTAGTTCATGCGTGGGACAAGCACCATAATTATACATGAATATACAACTATACAAGTACATAAAATACAATACAATAAAATATATGGCTGCCTCCAAGCAGGAGAGCGCAGAGATTTTACGCGTGATTCCGACCTTGATTCAAAGGTAGCTGAGCGGAGATCCCAACGAAAAGTGGAAAGAAATGCGATTCAAGCATCGATGTTGGGAATGAGAAGTTACTGGGTTCGAAGAGTAGTAAAGGTGGTCAAAGTGTGAAGGTTAGGATCGATCGAAAGATCGGTGAAGGATCCTGAGTTGCCGGAGGGGTCGAGGGAGGGATTGGTGAGAGGATCGTCGAGGGGGTTGGCGGAAGGCTCGATGAGGAGGTTGGTGGGAGGGTCGATGTAGGGATCGGTGAAGGGATTGCTGGAAGGGTGGTGACGGGTTTGATGATTGAAATGAAGGTGAGGGGGTTGAGCGAGTGGATGCGGACGATAGGCAAAGGGAGTGGGGCAGTAATTATATGCCTTTGTGCCTGCAGAGAGGAGAAAGAAGAAATTGTGCTGTGATGTTTGCGAGGGATTGTCCCACCTTAACTACTTGCATGGGAATGAAGGAAGGAGTGGGGGTGATGGTCCATATGACGGAACTACAAAGTGCATGCGTGGGACAAGCCCACAACAAGGTGAAATGAGCACAAGGCAAGAAGTCATGATGATGAATGCTTCGGTAGACCTTTTTAGCAGCCATTTTTATGAAGTAATACAAGATAGGGCAGACTGACTGGCGCTCTCATGGTAGTAATAAGCAAGACTGTCTGAAGATCATGCAGTTGATGTACGAAATCGAGAGCGTCAACTTTTGTCAACTTGAAGTTGAGTCAAAAACTAAAACTGAAATAGCTTACTAACTGCAAAGTACGTAACAAAACTAGCTAGCTAGCTAATCTAAAAGTAATAGGTAGCTACATCACAAACTAACTTCAACTAACAATACACGTATTCACCAAAACAGCACTAATTTGACACACCCAAGGAACACCAATTTGGCACCATTAATAGTTAGTTATGTGCAGGTTAGCGACACTATAGTCATGATGCTAATGTAGCTAGCTACCTGTTGGCAAGTGTGCCTACCAACAAAGGCCTGGTAGACATCTCTAGTCTACTAGAAGCATCATGCATGAAAACGTGGTAGCTAACAACTGAAGGTGCACCTAATTGGGAAAATCATCATGTGACTTACATTGGTTGGAAAATGGCATCTTTTTGAAGACCCTTTTCAGAGTCCACACTCTATACAACTCGTCATTGTGGTTTAGTGCTTATCATGTGATGAATACTTGACATAATGCCGCTTGAAACGATCATGTGATGAATTGATTGTTTGCAAGTGTGTGCATTAATTCCCTACTATTGTCAGTAGCTAGCTATAGTTACAGCTTTTGCCGCAAGAGTGAGCAGTCAGGTTACATGAAACTGTACATGTAGTACTTGCCAATGCATTTATTCTTATTTTTGTATTAGAAGCATGTAAGTGTGCAACAACGGGCCGCTGCCTATATATAGCTATTTTGTCGCTGTAGATGTAGCAAGCAACAGCGGTGTGCATTTTCGAGGCCAGGAGATTATTGCGCAATTTTGTGCGATTATTACATCTGAGGGCTGAATCGATCTGGAATAAAATGGCTCTTTCGTTCCCCACAGTGTGTGTGTAGAATACGCATCTTTCGACAATATTTCAACTTATTCAAGGAGGTATTTTGAGCTACGTTCACTAAGATAAGCTTGTCGACAATGGAGCTTCCGCCACTGCTGAGTCCTACCTTCCTCGTCCTCTGTTTGGTGGTCTTGTGCGCAGTCTACATCTGGTACAGGTGAGTGGAGTGGAGGATGGCTAACTAATATATTGCTGATATGTAGCCGTATGCGTGTCTAGGAGGGGCTGTCCGAGTGCAGTCAGCGCAGAATTTCGTGCCGTCACGGTAACAAAAGCGAGAGCCTTTTAGTTACATCTCCCAAATCGATCATGAACTAGCTCGAGGTCTGTAGCTACTGCCAGTTACGAGGCTTCAGTTCGAATTATCTCAGCAGACCATGACGCAAGGCACCTTTACTGTAATTACTTATACTCTCCATACTAGTGTAGCTAGAGTACCTTTGCTGTAGTCAAGCACTCCCCTAGGACCATGACAAGATTAATCGTCGAGAGGGGTCTGACGTGTTTGTGATGAGGATATTGTGTGCCCCTTCACAAAGAGGTGGCAGAATAAGGGCTCAGAGGGGTACGTATTTCAGTTTGTCTGACATAGTCAGACCGACATACTTTTAGCCTCCATTTTATGACGACGCATATACATTGCACAATATAAGATGGCTGGAAGGGGATCTGGGCTTCTTCAGACGGGATTGCAGTAAGCCACTGGAGTGGCAGATACAATGCTAGTCAGTGGTTATCACTCCTGTCAGTCACACCAGAAACAATGTCTTGGTATTTTGATTTATGTACGTATTTGAATATGGACGTAAGTACATTTGCATAATCATTCTCTTTGTACTTGGCATTTGCATATCGACATCCTTCTTCTATGTCTTACTATTGATCCGTGCCGAGACGTGCAGTGAGCAGTTGTCAGTACCACCTTTATTCGATCACCGCAATCTTGTTGATTTTGCTGAGAATGGTACTACTGCAGCACACAAACACACACACACACACACATATAACGGAAACTTTCTTCTTTATATGTTTTGTTACACTGCATCATTAGTGTCTGGTGTTGCAAGCTTACGTATGCATGTCTCTGCATGTACAGCTGTGCGTACAAGCCATACCAGTTCTTCAAGAGCAGGAACATCCCTTCACCAAAACCAGCTCCGTTCATTGGAACTCTGCATTACCTGAACAAGCACAAGGTGTGTACCGATTTGTTGGTCATATATTTAATGTACTGCATAGCGGCAGTTAGTAATGTATAGAGTTGATTTTCATTCTACCTTAGGGACTTGAATCCAGTAAACATCTAATAAAAGAGTTTGGAACAGTTTGTGGGTACGTAAGTGGGGCAGACTCAACGTTACTCTACGGTACTCTATTCTTATTTATATTCTAAGTTCTATATGTCTCTCTTATAACTGAAGGCTTACATTATGCTTCCTTTCCTAGTGTGTCAACATCACCGTGAATATATTATCTGCTCGTTACATAGGTATACTATTTATGTGTATTTAGTTATTATATAGTACTAGCAGCGAAGCCCGCCTTCGGCGGGCTTCACTGCTACGGCGCTCCTTCGACAGCAACCCTTCAATGGCGCTCTGACGACTGCGATTCAACGACGGAGCCTTGATGGTACCACTGTTGTTAGCTAACTTCTCAGTTCTTCTTGCATTTGGTAGCTAGCTTTATGGCTCTTGGCCATATACAAATAATATCATCCCGGGAATATGTAGCCGAAGCAAGCAGCTGTCTGGCACTTTGGCTTGGGCAAACCACAGAACATGCCATGTTTCTGTAGCTTATTTGTGCACAATGGTCCGTCTACGTGCCTTTGTGTGCCAGAGAGTGCGAGCATCTCCTCTTGGGCAGTAAACCACCTTTCACAGCATGTGCTAATCATGAAAACAACATTGGCAACATGTGACGACATCATGACAACCTATTAACATTTTCACCGCTTGTGCTAATCATGATTCATATAGCTACAGATTCATGTTTGTTGAGCCTAGTCAGCTGCAGACTGCATGCATATGGTCGCAATTATGCTATTGGGTACATCATCAAACATCATCAATATAACTTTTGTTATCACATGCATAAATATTTCATGTTAGTTCCCACGATGGCATTTCTAGATGGCGCTTCCACACTAACAATGTGCGAACCGTGCACGGAAGTCCGTATACTTTCTCCGTAAAACCAAAATGGCGGACGGTCGTTTTCTGGTTTTTCGCCACGCGCTCCTCGGCTGTAGCGTATTTGCGCACGTCGCCCCCTCGAGGACACTCTACGGTAGGGGTTTCAAAGCGCTGTGAAGGTTTCGTGGCGATTTCGTTGCGCGCACGCGAGGATATCGCGCACAACCGTTTTCAACTCCTCTTTATATATATAGATTATAGATATTATAGTTATATGTATAGTATATATGTAGTAGGTATTAATTTTTAGCTAACTTCATTTTGTCTCACTACCGTCACATGCACTTCTTCCCTGTAGCCTGTATGTTGGCACAATGCCGGCATACCACATTGCTGATCTTGACCTCTTGAAGGAGATTTTTGTGAAGCATTTTGACAAATTCACCAACAGAATGGTCCGTGTGTTGCATATCTTCCATTGTACAACCTGCACATGTGTTTGTCATATCATTATTCTTTGTTTGCTGCAACATGCTCCTCTATGGAGTGACGCACCAGAAATGCGCCAATCTTAATGTACGTAGTGGAAAACCTCACACCATATAGTTATAGTAGGTGTTTGCATACCTTTACATGTGAGGGACGAGCATGTGCTCACAATGTGTGTTACGCACATGTGCTGTGTGTATTTGCCTATGTGAGTGTGTTCATATTGTGCACATGTGTGTGTGTGTGCATCGATGTGCATGTTCAAATTTATGCGTCTGCACGCGTGTGTGCGTGCGCATGTGTGTGTGTGCGTGTGCGTGTGCGTGCATGCGTGCGTGTGATAAGACTGGTTCATGTGTAGTTGGCAATTAGTCAAGAATGTCCTATGGTGTGCGTAGTCTCTATTCTGTGGGACGATGAATGAGGAGTAGTGCAGTGATGAGAGTGAATGCTTCTTGTTACAGCGTCAAAATGGGCTCCTTGTCACTCGTGTGGAGGGGGAGGAGCACACTGGAGTCTTTGGCTCCCGCGATGAGGACTGGCACACAAGACGTCGCCTGCTGACCCCAGCCTTTAGTGCGCACAAGATGAAGTTGGTGAGTGTGATGGTTGAAGAATTGGGTGTATTGCTGGTGTACGTACCATGATCATCATGCATGCAGGATTTTGTGACCAATTGGATTTCTTTGCATAAGGGTGATGGGAGATGAAGGATCGTGACCAAGATTGATGGCTCTGGTAGCTGAAAGTTCAAAATATAGCATATATCCCAAGTTCGAGTTTAGTCATTGCTCGTTTTCGCCTTTCCATGAGATGTGATGCCGTGCAACGCATTTCACACATTGACACGTGACAAAATGACATCAAATGACGTTTTGTGTGGAATACATGGTCAAAGTATCAGCTTTATGAGAGGCTGAGTGGGCTGAGTCGTGCAAAGAGCATAATTGCTGGGAGGCAGACTACATTTCACTAATTTGCCAAAGTTGGTTTGCAGATGGATAATGTGCAGATTTTCACCAATAGCATTCATTTTGTTTGTGGCTATTGCTGTTCTTTTAATTTTGATTCAGGCGAAACTGAATTCATTTCTGACCTTAAACTCACTCTGAGAGCCACAACAGTGTTACGTATCACACAGTTAACTTAGTTGTGTATTCACTTGGTGTAAGGTGATGCCTAGGACTTTGTGCAGCTATACTGAAAGTGAAAACAACATGACAGCACATGGTCAAGAATGACTGAAGGAATTGACTTCATGCTTAGTATGAATTGGTGTCATGTCTTAGCAGATAAGCAGGTGGCAGGCAAGCTGTGTGGGCGTATGGAAGTGAAAATGGTCTTTCAACAGCACATGGTCAGGAATGACTAAAGGAAGCTCTGTTGCATATTATGAATTGGTGTCATGTCTTAGCAGGTAGGCGAACATTAATAGCAGTGCTATCTATAGCTGCAAGGATTCCTCACCATGTATACCATGAAGTGGCTGGTGTGTGGGTATACTGTTAGCTTACCTAACCACATTGACTGGTCACTTTATATATACCTTTACAGTGACTCCTAATCATCAGAATTTAACAGTATTGCAAGCAGACCTATACTGGTATATATATATAATATATATTTATATATGTAATATACATTGTATGGTAGGGAGGTCTGTAGCTAATATACCAGACCTGAGGCTACATATTTACCAAGGCACAAAGCGCCAAGATAAACATACCACTGAGGTCAGATTATAGAGGCTACCAGAGTCAACCTATACCGTATTGTATAGTATGGTAAGTGTGCAACAGACGAACGCTTCCTGTCATCATCAGGTATGCAATAATTTTACCTTGCTGTAAGAAAGGATGCTCCACGTAACAGCCCTTGCTCATTAGCTATTCCATTTTGCTGGCTGTTTAGCATGTTGTGATGCTAATGACATTCATGTATGCATGAATCGTTGGAGTGCATTTTAGGCTGTTATCAGACCTTGGGAAAATATAGAGTAAGATGAGAGAGATGTACCAAACGTCTACAGGTTGCCACTGATCGATTGCTTTGGATCGTTTCTCCAGGAAAGCAATGATTTCGTTATGCATTGCCAGCCTAGCCTAAATGCCGCCATTTTGCTAGCCTGTGAAATCTTGTGCAACAACTTAGCTTCCATTGTGAAACACCCGTGGAATGTAACACCTTTCATGCAATGAGGAAGGCGCTGCCCTTCAGCATTTTGTAGTTTTCTGCACAGTGCTCTATTTGTGTAGCTATGGTGTTATATATTATTGGTTTGCACAAAGAGCTGGAATCAGTTGAAAGTCCATTTTTATCCTATCCCTGAACTCACTCTCAGAGCAACACCTGGTGTGATAGTATGCAGTTGCATGGTGTTGCACACATTATGTGCTGGGTGTCTACCTCAAACGTTGCATAACTATGCTAACTACCAAAGTAACATGACAAGTCTGATGACGTTGTATTTCGTAGACACAGTACAGGATGGCAAAAGATGGATGTGGAAAGTTCCAGCTGGCGTATACTGTATATAGCTCAGGCGAGCTTGGTGGCATTTTATGTGTGTAAACTTGGAGTCTAGTTAATCAGTAAACAAGTGGCATGTAATGGCAGTTCTATATCAATAATTATAGTGCACGTAAGTTTTCTAACCTGGTTCATCATATCCAGTGACTGACAAGTAAGAATCGTGTAGCTGGGCTGTAACACTGTAGCCTTATGATGACATTTTCCTTTATCTTGAATAGCAGTTGGTTCCTGCACTATCTTCCAGCCAACGGGTAGGCTGATTATTGCAGATGCACAGAATCATTTTAACCACAAGCTTGACCAGAGCTGCCATCACCAAGTTTGGCGAACAGTCTTGCCAGTTTTGGTATGGGGTCAGTTTTTAGGGGCTGCCGCGCTCGTTGTATGGCTTCATGTTACGGAAATATAGATGTAATAGTTATAACATGGACGCGTGGGCGCTGGCTTATTTATTGCACGAGGGCGCGAAGCGCCCGAGGGCTATAAATGAGCTAAGCGCCTGAGCGTCCATGTTATAACTGGCTTGTTGCAATTTTAACGATTTGTAGCAGAGATGATTCTCTCGCTATCGAACGAAATAGACTAACGTTTCCAGCGATACTAGTTAGGACCCTATTCTGTCCGAAAGGTACCGATATGGCTATGCACGTAGCGAATACAATGGAGGCCGTCCCCCGGTTTAAAGCCGTTGAAAGCGCGCGGTCTAATTATTCATCCCTCTGATGAATTAGACTGCGCGCTTGACGACGACTTTGAGCAGATGTCGAAACGCTACACGCCGAAGAACACAGAAGGAGAGCACAAAAGACGTATTGGGAGTGGATGAAGGTGAAAGAGCGCTGCCTGGCTTTCTGCAAAGACTGAAGAGCCATGTTTGAAGCAGTAAAATCATTTAGATACTTTCCTAATCGTATACATCAATTGTTTTCAGCTGACATTAGTGTTTATGCAAGGTGCTGATTTTATTCTTCGTGATGAGTTTGTAGGTACTTCCAGCTGCAGCTTATGAGAAAGTAAACAAAGAATCTGAAGTAGACAAAACTGTTTGTACACATCTGGAAGATGATTGGTCTAATCCATATTGTTATTGGTTCATTTCATGTTTGATATGTCTACAGGGGGGCTCTTAGAAGGCTAATGCACATCGAAGTGTGCATTGGACTTGATATTGCACACTTCCCGTCTTTGATGTATGGCTTCATCATGCAACAAATATATATATAATGTTGATGCGGTGGTAGTATAACTGTACTGACATTTATATTGTAAAGTACAGGCAAAGTATTGCGTTCCGAAACATTTATATTGTCGGCCATTTTTGTGGATCGCTAGGGAAGAAAGCTACAGAAAGACCTCAGAAAGCGGCACAGGTCGCCGTTAGTCGTCGCTTTGAACGTCCCGCTCTGTTCATTGGATGCCAACATCAGCGTTGTTGCACCATTGCCTCGGACAAAGGACAGGAGCGGCGCTAAGCTCAGAAAACGAACCGTATCGTTTGCTGCGTGTTCAATTTGTGGCTTGCCGACTTTCTATCTTCACAACCTGCCGAGAACAATTGGCAGGAGTAACGCCAAGCTTGGTGAGGGCGTGAATCTCTCTTCTTAGGCCTGCTAGCTGTGTTTCGCGTAGAAAATCTCAGTACGCAGTGAAAGCCTCTAGCTACAATTGTCTCCAGTGGCGCGCTGTTGGTACTCGAACGAATCCTTTTCTGCCTCGGCCAAACACCTGCTACCGTGTCCCTCTGGGCTGTGTGTGTGTGTGTTTGTGTGTGTGCATGTGTGCATGTGTGTGTCAATACCTTCTGATTGTGTTTCTGTCTTCAAGCAAGAAACACACAATGTGGCTAGGTATGAATAGCAGGATTGTTTGGTGCAGCTTCGAATGAGCAAAGGATAGAAAGAATAATTGCACAGTCTGTTCGTGCCTGTGTGCCCTTGCATGAGTGAAGCTATGTGCATGCCAATGCTTTCTGTATGGGCAAGTTTGAACAAATTGTCATGTACCTGACTTGTGACTGAGTCAGCAAGTAGTTCGAGTTGGGGCGGCAGCCCCACGAGTTTTTTAACTCGAAATACTTGTTTTTATATATCATATCTACAGTATAATATGTAAACTGACCCTTCTGCAATGTTGAAAGTCACAATGGAAAGTATTCATACTGTAGATGACAGTACTAAAAATAACTCCTTCCCATATATGAACACACCAGTAGGCTGGTTTGCATGTGTAGCAGTATAAATAAACTAGTTGTTCTGTACTGGCAGAACTGCAAACAGACCTTTAGACTGCTTTAAGGTGCCACCAGGTGAACGAGGATGGATAATGCCACCGTGCCGCCAGAGAATGTTGGTTCACTTAACAGCCCAGGCTTCATGGCCTTCTCCATTCTGCTGGCTTTAATAACACTTGTGGCTGGACTGATGATGGGATTCACCATCATACCACTCCTGAAGGCCACTTCCGTTCCTGAAACACTTCGTCTCTTCCTCGTCAACCTTCTACTGGCAGGTCTTCTATTGGCATTGGTTTTGTTCCTTGCAGTATGCACCGCCGTTGGCCTCATAAATGTGAGTGCACACAGTCCCAGGCCACTTTACCTATGCAGAGTGTACTTGTTAGCATTTGTTACTTCAACAGTGACACGGCTTTGGAGCTTGGCAGCATCCTCTTTTGCAATCCTAGCTGCTGCGAGGTTCGGCAAGAAGACCATCAGCGCGTGGTTGGCTGCAGTTATCATCATTGCCCTGTGGTTGGTACCCATAGTAGTATGCCTCTTTGTTTTACTTCCCTACGTTTTTGAAGCACAGTTTTTGCATGGTGTCGCCTGTATACTGGACATTAACAGAGCCATCATACCTATGGGCCATTACACTTTTATTGCATCATGGACCATCTTCGGAGGCCTCACACCCCTGATTATCAGCATCATTGTGCCCATTGTCTGCTTCTATTACTACTGAATGAAGATCGTCACTGAAGAGGTGCCGTACAAAAAAGAAAATGACCTGGTTTGCCCTCTTTCTTGTGGTGGAAGGTGGCATCAACTTTTTAGGTCAAATTATTCCAGCGATACTCGGCTTTGACGCAGCTGGTGTGTATGTAAACTATAGCTGACATCGTATTTACTTTAAACTTTTTGAGCATTTTCACAGCCTGCAGCTTCTCCTTATACAGTACACGCATTAAAAAAGTTAACGTTCTACGGACGTACTACACCTATGGCTACGGGCGTACTACGCTCACGGCTACGGGCGTAGTACGCTTACGGCTACGGGCGTACTACGCTCACGGCTACGGTCGTACTACGCTCACGGCTACGGGTGTACTACGCTTACGGCTACGGGCGTACAACGCTTACGGCTACGGGCGTACTACGGCTACGGGTGTGCTACGCTTACGGCTACGGGCGTACTAGGTCTAAGGCTATGGGTGTACTACGCTTACGGCTACGGGCGTATCGCGGCTACAACTACGGGCGTGCTACAGGCGTACTATGGGCTTGCAGCCGGGTGTAAGCTAACCTCTGGTCACTACAATTGTGAAAGGTAAATCTGACGATTGACAGAGGTATGGAGACCAATATGGAGACCAATTAATCCAGGTCTAGCTAATTATAGACCTAATGACTCTTTCGCCATTTCAGAGGTCTTCGGACGTAATGGCATGATCCAAGGTCTATAATTAGACCTGGATTAATTGGTCTCCAGACCAAAATAATTGGAGTCCCAACCATCGGACTCCCAGCTGTGATTCCGATCAGATTCTCAATGATCACAACCATACGCAGCTAATATCATCATCTAATCATTTAATGATTATATTGGCTTAATCTTTATCCTCATATAGTTTTAGCAAAATTGTATGTTCTGCTCATCCTGATCTCCGAATGTGATTGGTGGCAGGGATCTTCCAAGCTTTACTGCTAGTTTTGCCAACTATCTGCGGAACTCAAGGACACCAATGTATATAGTCTGCAAGTGGCGCATACCGCCATTCAATTCAAAGGCATTCCGAGCATGGAACACTGCCCTGTTGCTAAGGAGCACAATATCTCCAGGCTCTGAAGCCACTTCGAGGGCTCGGGGAGAAGACTCAACAAACTTTGCAAACTTGTTGTAAGCTTCATAATATGGCTGGACTAACTCTGGGTTAACAGCCATAGGACCGTGTAAGTCTGGTGCCCAGCTCACTCCTGTGATGTGACCTAAAGAGTTGAGTGTAATATGTGGGCGTGAGTAGCTGTAAGGGACAGGGCCAGGTAGGTTCTCATCGACAACGTTGAGATGGAAGGCGGCAGGAACTTTCGATAGCACATCAAATTCTGCAGGGTACTCCTTCCGGAATAGTTCTGCCTCGTAAAATGCATTCAAAAAGACTGACTCCCCTCCCTGCACTTGCTTGTCAAAGGTGAGGCAGTGAAAGGAAAGATACCCAGGTGGAGATTCCCTCCACTGATGATCCATGTGCAAGGGTAGCTCCATGGTTAAATTTCCAACATTGTGAGCTATTTCAGGAGGGTCTGGTTTAACCTCTTCAACTGGCCCATAGTGGTACCGAAAGATGTGTTCGCTCATCTTAAGTCCAATCTCCTCAGACTTCCCAGACACTGGTGGGACGTTCTTGAGCAGTGCCAGCTGGCCAGAGGCAGCCGTTTTCATGAACTCAAACACAACTTCATCGCTTGAGATAAAGTCTTTGTACTCCACTGGTACAGGATGCTTCAATGCCTCCCATTTATACTCCTTGGGAATGACAGTTCTTCCTTCTCCCCAGTAGGCGTGCTTCTCCAGGAACCATAAAGGCAGTTTGCTGGAGTGGCTTCTGCCCTGTTCCTTCTCCTTCCATTTCAGATGAAGATAGCCGTCTTTCTCCAATGCTTCATCAATGGTGTAGTTAGGAAGCAGCTGACATGGATTATAGAATGTGGCTTCATCTGCAATCGTTCGGCAGTCTGGACACCAGCACTGATACCGCAACCACACAGCGTGGTAAGATGTTGGGGGGCGGTGCGACCAATGGATTGTCATTGACTTCTTGTCTCCTGCCACGGATATGCTCTTTGGTGGGTAGTTCATTGTCCCTCCTTCCTTTGCCTCTAGCGATGGTGCTAGGTTTGTTGTTAGTCTACGAACAGACAAGAGTCTGTTACTCCTAAAATAGGAGAAGAACGACTTTCTAACAGCCTTCATAGTATTCATTTGCACTGGTAACTGTTTGCTCGTATATTACAGTTATACGTATATATGTTTGCAGTTAACAAAAAGTTATGTTATGTTGTTAAAAGACAATTATATCGAAGGATGACACAACATGGCACAATTAGTACTGACACGACTGAGGTGTTGCGCCAACACCATAATTGGGTATCAGTCCATTGGGTTCCAGGCCAATTTCAACCTTGATCCCTAATGTGCACAGAATGTTTGGCACTCCAAAATAACACTTTATGGAAGATCTAGAACATATAATATACATATTATAGTCAAACATAAGGTAAGCAAAAGTGGAGTGTGAATACATGTCTTGTGCACCTTGTCTTTGTGTGGCATTCTCCTACATACAACGCATACCAAACACCATCTGGTTTGCATCTGTGTGCAGAGAATAGGGCTGAATATGAGAATATGAAATTAACTCCATTCACTTTCGATATTGCTTTGAGTTTAGTACGTTAACTTAATCTTAAATGAAATAATCCACTGCCTAAAATCTATCTAGGCTATATCTAGGTTACACATGAAGATACACTTGAAGTGTTACACGAATATAGTATTACATATGTTGGACTGTTGTTAGAGCCGCTTTGATGGATGTTGGAAGTGGGGAATATTCCGTCTGAATGAAGGGAAAATGTTATTGTTCCAATACCAAAGGAGAGGAGCAGAGGCATGTGCAGAACAGAAGATTTCCATGCGATATCTCTAACATCTGTGGCATATAAGGCAATGTACAGTATTGTCCACAGCAGGTTGGTACATATGGTGGAAGTGAAGCAGTTAGTGGCTGAGAAACAAGAAGGTTTTAAGAAGGGAAGAGGCTGCAGCGTCCAGTCGCAATGGTGTTGTTGGGACAGGTCAAGACAGTGACAAGGAGCGGTATGAGGGACAGTTAAATTGATTTTAGGAAGGCAGGATAGAGTTGATTGAGGAAAGCTGTGGATGTGCCTAAAGAGAAAGGAATAAGGTGACAGGTCTCTGCTTTTTGGGGCGCCAAAGGCGCCCCTATATTGTTTTCAGATTTAGGTTTTTGTATGGCTTCATGTTCGTATATATATATATATATATGTGACCGTCCACGGGAAAAGGGGGCTTGCGCAATTTATCACACTTTGAGAAAACGGCGTTTGAAATTCGCGCATTTTCGAACTCGTATTTCTTCGTCGTGGAACGTCATACACGAGCGCTGTAAACGTCACCGGAAAGCCCATTCACTGAGCTTTAAATGGATGCCACGAACAAGACAGTGCGCCGCTGAATAGTGACGCTAGGTTCTGTTTTGCTGAGCCATTTAAAAGCGCAACGATGGTTATGCCACTAATTCGTAGCGGTGATGGCTTTAGGGACCAGGATTTACTTGGCACAAGGATTCTCAGCTTGATTTGCTGTCGTGCGAGAACTCTTCCTTACTCTAGCCATCAAAGTGAGGCCCGGCTCACTCCCTGACTTGAATCTGAGTTAGATACAATTTTAGGGGTGGTTTTGTACTGATAGCTGATTAGCCACCTGCAGAATGGAGGGCTTGCTATTTTTAAGAGTCTCATAGACTTTTGAAATCCTTACGGATGTGGTTACCATGTTGTTTTAGTTGAATAAGGAGAATTACATTTGTTTATTCTATACGTCATTAATGCCCTTGGTTCCAATTAGTCAGAATCGTCGCACTGAGTGATTCTCAGCACCTCAAACCTAATTTGTCAAAGAACAACAGGTGTTTATCACCACGTTCATGCACCTACAAGTCCTTCCAAGCTGTGCTGCATAGCTAGATTTTACGGAATTTGACGCTCCCCGCGTTGTCATGCTGTACGCACATAGTCCAATTCAAGTACATTGCTAGAGCACTGCATCATGTTACTTTCAGCTTCTGGATGCTTCTTTCCAGTGTTACAAGTAATGCACATATGCATTATCAGTGAAAACATGCCACTTCCGGTTTTTTGTTAATTCTCACAATTACAGGAAGTGACTTTAACATTGAATATTTAATTACTAATATTGCTATGACAACCCAAATGCAAAAAATCTGAAGAATGAAGGTATAATGATTGCCAAATAGCAGAAATCTTATTTTGCTAAATTTTAACCAAACCCCCTTTTCCCATGGATGGTCACATATATATATATCTGTCACAAAATGGCGGCACTCGGGTTTCCTTGCATTTACCTAGCTTTTACTCGCTTTGTCTTCATTTGCGCAGCCATTTGATCAAATTAGAAGTATTCAAGAACACTACTTTATAATACTAAGCCATCGCCAAGCCTGTACATGACGCTTTCGAGAAGAAACAGCCGGAAAAAGAAGAGGCCTGGTAACAAAATGGCCACCCCGGAGGCTTCTGTTCACCCGGTTAGAAATCGTCTTTGTTATATATGTATCATTTCATCCTTTACCAAACGAAGTGCATGGAACTGTGTAACTGCAGGGCTCTATCCTCTGCGAGCATCCAAAGACTTAGCTAATTAATGCACTTCCCCTGCAATTGCCAACTTTTCAATGAGTGTGCATGTTTAAACAGCTGTCTTGGTTTGTATCTAAAACCCTGATGCAATCATGCAAACCTCTGTGTGGTGCATCCTGGAATCATTCTAGGATTTGAGTGACTATATATATGGCATGACAAATGTGGGCACTATTACTAGCAAGTAGTTCGAGTTTGGGGCGCCCCACGAGTTTTTTAACTCGAAATACTTGTTTGAAGGCAGCTTATACCAACCTGAGCTGCGAGTTGAAGGTGGGAGCGGGACGTAGTGAACTGTTTGGAGTGTCATGTGGGTTGAGGCAAGGGGGCATATTATCTCCTCTGCTATTTTTATTGTATATCAACTCAATGGTGGCTAAGTTGAAGGAGCTGGAGCCGGGGTGAGATGTGGAAGCATGCTTATCTCCACGTACACTGTTGTATGCAGATGATGCTGTCATATTTGCGAAAGATGAGAAGTCAATTAGGTATAGATATTTATTAGAGGCTAAAGAAACAGCACAGTTCAGAAGAAAGGCGACATGGGAAATAGGACCATCAAACAAGCCCTGAACTCGTGACCTATGCTCAGTCACGGAGTTTCAGCCACACGAGCTACAGAATCGGCCACACTCCTTTGTCCTACATCCCCCCTTATGTGCTAGTCACCGATGTGCCAAACTGGTCTTAAGCAGTCACAGATGCAGCACACCTGTGACTAACACATAAGGGGCATGTGGAACAAAGGGCATGGCTGATTCCATAGCTTGCATGCCTGCAACTCTGCGATAGAGTGTAGGTCACAGGTTCGGGGCTCGATTGATGGACCTTTTTTCCATGGTGCCTTTCTCCTGACCTGCGTTGTTTCTTCAGCCTTTAGTACAGGGCCGGAGGAAGCATTTTAGGAATGGTCAGGCCATGAAAATTTTTTTCTCGCTCCGCTCGCAAATTTTTTTTAGCACCTCTACATTAACCAGACCACTTTCGTGAGTGCTGGGTGCAGGCGAGCAGGTAAGTAAAGTACTGCAAAGATGCATGGCCCATGCACATTTACAGAACAATAATATAAACCAAATGACAAGTCACGTCACCCTCACCTCGTAAAGCAAGGCCTTGTCTAGATAGAAAGTGAATGTTTGACAGTATCCGAATTAGGCACTGACGATTCTCGCTTTCCTCTTGGGCATGTTCCCTAGAAAGCATCTCACCCACATCTGAGCATGTAGCTGGTATCACCATGACCACTCGCAAGGCTTCTTTATGGCTTGCAGATGCTTCATGGTTTTTGAAGCTGATGGTGGCATCCTTCCAATTTTTAAAGCCATTACTTGTAAAAGCAAGATCGCCTCTGCTTCGTTCCATCCTTTTGGACTTCAGTGCAGACACACACACATGGCAAAATACAACGTCATCTGGGTTGTGTGTCTGGTAATGCAACCAGGGCCACGTGGAAAACCAGGACGCCTGGCACGACCTCTTCACTATCTGCTTTTTTCCAAACTCACGTTTGGGGAAGACGAACTTTGAAGGAGGATGCGATGGTTGAGGAGGGAGATCCGGCAAGCTCGAGCTCGTAGCCAACGACTTTGAAAGTGCCATTGTCTCAATCCAAAAGATCAACAGGAAGAGTACTAATGGTTCTAGTTACAAGACTACCCTTCCTGTTGAACAGGAAGGGTAGTCTTGTAACCAGAACCATGCGCTTCTACGTGGCGCGTGTACAGCGTGCAAGACTAAACTCCTGCTCGGATCTCCGTTCCACCATTTTACAGGTTACGTAATAACCAGAGTACCTTAGCGATTTTATCAGCATTAAGTAACCGTCAAAATGGCGTTTTACCGCCTCTGCGCGCAAAGAACGATAACGATAGAGGTCAACGTTTCTGTAAGTGTTCTTTTTAGTTTTTTTGAAAAAATATTGTTGGAGCTTAAAATATTGGTCCGACCAAAACCGGAGCAGCCGGACTGGTTCCTCCGGCCCTGTAGTAGTTAGCACCAGCTCACAAAATGCTTACACATCCACTTACATTTAAACAGCAAGTTAATTCACATCACAATTACTTGGTTTACTTAACAGCTGAGCAATAGAAGCAAATATAAAAGCAATATGAAATATTTAATGATTACATTGGCTTAATCTTTATCCTCATATAGTTTTAGCAAAATTGCGTGTTCTGCTCATCCTGATCTCCGAATGTGATTGGGGGCAGCGATCTTCCAAGCTTTACTGCTAGTTTTGCCAACTGTCTGCGGAACTCAAGGACACCAATGAACATACTCTGCAAGTGACGCATACCGCCATTCAGTTCAAAGGCATTTCGAGCATGGAACACTGCCCTGTTGCTGAGGAGCAGAAAATCACCAGGCTCTGAAGCCACTTCGAGGGCTCGGGGAGAAGACTCAACAAACTTCGCAAACTTGTTGTAAGCTTCATAATATGGCTGGACTAACTCTGGGTTAACAGCCACAGGACCGTGTAAGTCTGGTGCCCAGCTCACTCCTGTGATGTGACCTAAAGAGTTGAGTGTAATATGTGGGCGTGAGTAGCTGTAAGGGACAGGGCCAGGTAGGTTCTCATCGACAACGTTGAGATGGAAGGCGGCAGGAACTTTCGATAGCACATCAAATTCTGCAGGGTACTCCTTCCGGAATAGTTCTGCCTCGTAAAATGCATTCAAAAAGACTGACTCCCCTCCCTGCACTTGCTTGTCAAAGGTGAGGCAGTGAAAGGAAAGATACCCAGGTGGAGATTCCCTCCACTGATGATCCATGTGCAAGGGTAGCTCCATGGTTAAATTTCCAACATTGTGAGCTATTTCAGGAGGGTCTGATTTAACCTCTTCAACTGGCCCATAGTGGTACCGAAAGATGTGCTCACTCATCTTAAGTCCAATCTCCTCAGACTTCCCAGACACTGGTGGGACGTTCTTGAGCAGTGCCAGCTGGCCAGAGGCAGCCGTTTTCATGAACTCAAACACAACTTCATCGCTTGAGATAAAGTCTTTGTACTCCACTGGTACAGGATGCTTCAATGCCTCCCATTTATACTCCTTGGGAATGACAGTTCTTCCTTCTCCCCAGTAGGCGTGCTTCTCCAGGAACCATAAAGGCAGTTTGCTGGAGTGGCTTCTGCCCTGTTCCTTCTCCTTCCATTTCAGATGAAGATAGCCGTCTTTCTCCAATGCTTCATCAATGGTGTAGTTAGGAAGCAGCTGACATGGATTATAGAATGTGGCTTCATCTGCAATCGTTCGGCAGTCTGGACACCAGCACTGATACCGCAACCACACAGCGTGGTAAGATGTTGGGGGGCGGTGCGACCAATGGATTGTCATTGACTTCTTGTCTCCTGCCACGGAAATGCTCTTTGGTGGGTAGTTTATTGTCCCTCCTTCCTTTGCCTCTAGCGATGGTGCTAGGTTTGTTGTTAGTCTACGAATAGACAAGAGTCTGTTACTTCTAAAATAGGAGAAGAACGACTTTCTAAAAGCCTTCATAGTATTCCTTTGACCTGGAAACTGTTTGCTAGTATATTGCAGTTATACGTATATATATTTGCAGTTACATAACGTTATTTTATGTTGTCACAAAACAATTATATCGGATGATGGCACAATATGGCACAGTTAGTGCTGACAGGCACAACATGGCACAGTTACTACTGACACAACTGAGCCAACGCCATAATAGAGTATCAGTCGATTGGGTTCCAGGCACCAATATCCTAAAGTCCAATTTCAATCTTGACACCCCATATGTGCACAGAATGTTTGGCACTCCAAAAATAACACTTTATGGAAGATCTAGAACATATAATATACATATTATAGTTAAACATAAGGTAAGCAAAAGTGGAGTGTGAATACATGTCTTGTGCACCTTGTTTTTGTGTGGCATTCTCCTACATACAACGCATACCAAACACCATCTGGTTTGCATCTGTGTGCAAAGAATAGGGCTGAATATGAGAATATGAAATTAACTCCATTCACTTTCGATATTGCTTTGAGTTTAGTACATTAACTTAATCTTAAATTAAATAATCCATTGCGTGAAATCTAACTAGGCTATATCTAGGTTACACATGAAGATACACTTGAAGTGTTACATGAATATAGTATTATGTTGGACATTTGTTACAGCCTCTTTATTGAATGTTGGAAATTGGGGAAGATCCCGTCTGGATAATATTGTTCCAAAACCAAAGAAGACGATCAGAAGTGTGTGCAGAACAGATGGTTTCTGTGGGATTTCTCTTACATCTGTGACATATAAGGCAATGTACAGTATTGTCCACAGCAGGTTGGTACATATGGTGGAAGTGAAGCAGTTGGTGGCTGAGAAACAAGGAGGGTTTAAGAATGGAAGAGGCTGCAGCGTCCAGTCACAATGGTGTTGTTGGGACAGGTCAAGACAGTGACAAGAAGTGGTATGAGGGACAGCGATTGAGCTAAATCACTGCCCCTCATTAACCCCTATGCAGCAATGAGCCTGTATCAAATCAAGAAGTGTGGTATGTTTGCCATGTATACTGATTTTCGGAAGGCAGGATAGAGTTGACTGAGGAAAGCTGTGGATGTGCCTGAAGAGAATGGGGATGGGGTGATGGGTCTCTGCAGCTTATACCAACCTGAGCTGCGAGTTGAAGGTGGGAGCGGGACGTAGCAAATCGTTTGGAATGTCATGTGGGTTGAGGCAAGGGGGCATATTATCTCCTCTGCTGTTTTTTATTGTATATCAACTCAACGGTGGCTAAGTTGAAGGGGCTGGAGCCGGGGTGAGATGTGGAAGTATCCTAAACTCCACACTGTTGTATGCAGATGATGCTTTCATATTTGTGGAAGATGAGAAGTCGATTAGGTATGAAGTAGACATGTTGGAAGTGGCCAGTAGAAGTGAATGTTCAGAAATGTCGGGTCATGCATACAAGGAGGAAGGGGGTTAAGAGGACTGAAGACTAGTTCTATGTCCATGTCCATGGGTGAGGAAGAGATTGCTGTATATAGCAAAGGAGTAAAAGTACCTTGGGTCTTGGGTGTGCAGTGGATGAGCACTGAGTGAGTGACTGGCTAAGGATATGCTGAGCTTTGATTGGGGAGATTAGTGGGGTAGCGTTTAAGAGGTTGGTTGAAGTGTTATATAGTGGTGCTATTGTAGGGAGTAGAGGTGTGGGGGTGTACGAGGCAGCTCGGGCCAGTGGAGAATGTCCAGAAGAGAGCAGCAAGGATTTTCATGGGAGTAGGGAGGCAGCACCCATTGGTCTCCCTGCAATTTGAGATGAGCACACTGCCAGTGAAATGAGAACAATGTTGTGGTAATTACAGCATACATGTAATTAATTACGAGTACAATTTTTTTGGCTATTTTACAAACCAATTACCATTACTCTAATAATAGTAGTTACGTAGTTCCCATTACTTGAAATCCATTACAATTCGAATTTCAATTATATTAAGGTTACTGGGAGTTACTGGTAACTGGTAGTTCACATGTGTGAACAGGATATACCAAATGTAGAATTTCAGATTAATAAACAGTAACATATATAAGGCAAGCATGGACTGTATGAACAGAATATGAGCCTTCCTCTGAACACTAAAGTCCTTTCAACACAATGAGTTGTATTGACAGCTTTTGGTAGACAAAGAGGAGGAATGAAATTGTATATAATTGTTTAATTATATATCAATTACGTACATGAATGTAATCAACTACCATTACAATTATTACAGCAAGAAAATTCTCAATTCCAATTATATTACAGTTGCTGGGAAAATTGAAATTAACTACATCCAATTACAGTTATCAATTACCATTACCGCAACACTGAATGGGAGGCAATGAGGAGAAGCTTAGAGTTTTGAGTAGGGGCTGAGTGATAGTGCATTTTCTACTATCACAATAGTTGCTAAGGCAATAGTCACATTATTCGATAGTCTGACGATAGTTTGTTTACCACTAAATGATCTGTTAATTCGATCTGTGAACACAAAACACTATGACAAATAATAACTAATTGCTCACGAAATGGATTATTGATGTATAATTCCAACACAAAGGAGCTGTGTGTAATCATAAAAATATTTTACACCATTAACAGCAGCTTTTGCACGTTTAGCAGCTCGCACAACTTCTGGTAGTAACATCATAGAAAATGGCAGAAACGGCATAGTACGGTACATGACACGGAAAACTTACGCGGATCTGTAGAATTCCGCATTTTTCCGTTGCGGGCATCCGCAAACAGCTGCGCAGTCAGCCACGGATTTTCTATCGTATCGTAGAGTTGTACGCACCACTGAATTTGATCACCAGTCTATTCTATTCTTCTGGTTACGTCTGCGAGCGAATTCTTGAATCTAAGTCTTGAACTCGACTTCTCGTGCCAAAAATCTCTTGTTGGCTAGACGAGCCGCAAGGTTCCTTCGTGATCTGCACGCGGCAAGGCACTGGTTGACGTCTTCTTGGGCTATCGCGTGTTCATAGCTGGCGACAGACCCACCAAGTCCAGTAGGGCGCGATGTTGATTCAGCAGTCGACGCCTGCGTTCTTCCGAGGTGCGGATAGTCCGCGCGGGCGTCCGCATATTGCCGCACGGCTATCCGCGGAAAACCAACGCGGAACGTCCACGGAAAAATGTAAATTTTCCGTGTCACGTACCGTACTTTGTTGCAATTGTTCTTGTAAAGCGATTGAGTTGAACAGTCTTAGAAAGTAATTGATTGGTTGTAAAAGACAGAGGAGGATGTTAGTGAAGTTGAGAGGTGGGACAGCAGAGTTAAGAATTGAGACTGGCAGCTGGTATGGGTTAAGTAGGAATGAACAGGTCTGCAAGAATTGTGATGCAGAAGAGGTGGAGGATGTCGAGCACTTCTTGCTGTGCTGCGTTTGCATGGTTGAGGAGAGGAGGTTAATGGAGGAAACTGTGGCTGGATGGCATAAGATGGAGGTTAAGGAGAAGGTGGTGGTCCGGTGATGGACTAGGCGCGTGAGAATGCTGGAATACAATGGGCAGTGGAGAACCCGTGCAGGAAGCAATTTATTGGAAGCTAGACCCTATGAAGACCTATAGAGATTGGACTACTAGTGTTTGTATAGTGTGTTATGTGTATGAACACAATTTGCACTTAAATGATCTATGAATTATGAATTATTGTAGCAATCACTATCATTAATATTCATACAGTACTTGTTGAATGTTCACTGGACAAGCTTCCTTTGTCCTTCCCATGTCCTTATTCATATTTCTCCCATCCCTACCCCACCCTTCCCCCCACTTTCTTCACCCCTCCCTATCCCACCCAGCAACTCTCCATCAGTCCACACAATCACTCCCAATCCACACTAAACCTTCCAGTCCACACTAAACCTCCCAGTCCACACTAAACCTCCCAGTCCACACTAAACCTCCCAGTCCACACTAAACCTCCCAGTCCACACTAAACCTTCCAGTCCACACTAAACCTCCCAGTCCACACTAAACCTCCCAGTCCACACTAAACCTTCCAGTCCACACTAAACCTCCCAGTCCACACTAAACCTCCCAGTCCACACAATCACTCCCACTCCACCAAACACCTCTCAGTCCAGCCGCAACCACTCCCTATTCCACTCACCCTTTTTGCACCATCCCCTTTTATTACAGATGGAGCCCCTCATTAAAGAGAGCACTAGTAGACTTGTTGAGAAGGTGAAGGTGCTTGCAGACAAAGGAGAGGCTGTTGATGTACAAAGGTGACCAAATGTTTCAATGCATGGTTTGGGGTTCTGTTCATTTTGCAACATTAGAGCCAGCAGTAGCAGTGTTTGTGACTCGATGCATACGTACTTACGTATGTAGTCCCAGACACTGCTTTTGCTCCAAAGTGCATCTTGTTATGTGTGATTTAATTGTGTGGTACTACTTTTCTAAGCAGAGTATGCTTTCATCTTTAAGTGATAGTAATGTTTTATAATGCAATGGATACCCGAAAGCTGATTACGGATTTCACATTTGAGACCTGCCAGTATCAGCGCTTGCTCGATTTAGTTGATTTTGGAGCTGAATTGAGACTGTTTCTTTTAACTCAGATCATGAGGATTGCACAGTTGCATGCATACCACAGTATGTATAAACTTTAGAATGTTCACAAATGACCACAGGACTCTACAACATCCTATATATTGTTTCTAAAGCAACAAGTAGACTTGGTTTGGGGCTGTGCCATATATGTTTACAGACTGTACAGCAGCTCTACATCCACCAGACAACGTGATGTGTTTGTGAACAATTTAAGAGTAATATGCACATGTGTTGCATTTGTCACGTGTACGTACATGTACAGTTTGTACAGCAAAATGACAATGGAGGTTATTCTTGCTACTGCTTTTGGGCGTTCAGTGGATGTCCAAGGAGGGGCTGGCGGGAGGATCGTGGAGGCTGCTTATGAGGTGTTTGCCTCACTCATGCCTGGAGCTGACGATAAGCCTCAACCCTTCATCCTGTTCTTGCATCTAATGTCAAGTTAGTGTGCCCTTAACATGTACATGTACCTTGGTTGGTTTGATGTTGGTAGCAACTAGCTTCATTATATAGCAGTGCACATAAAACGGAAGGGCAGACTACAAGCAAATGTCGTAACTCGTGATTATGTGTGGCCATGGAAGTATTCACTCTCACAGGGATTTTGCATTTTATTTAAAACGTTGCTTCTACTGTCAAAGTCCACACTGTGACTACATTTCAGGGATGCTTTCTAATGCATGTTGGCATGTGCTTATTCTAGCCACTTTCAGCCTAGGCACATAAGCTGACTGACTAGTGTAATGTTGTCGGTCCCACATGTAAATGAGAATAATCCTGGCAGCATTTGCATATGCTCATTCAATTTTGTGTTGGGCCAATGAAATGAAATGTGTATGTAGGTTTACTTACACAATCTTGCCTTCTTTCTCTGATTTTTTCTCTGAGTTTGTATAATATAACTAGCTAGCTATAGCTTCTTGCACCAAGGGTTTTGCAGTTTAGTGCCAATTTTTATTAAAGATGTTGGTTCTACTTTCAAAGTCCACACTGACTACATTGCAGGGATGCTTTCTAAAGCGTTTTGGCATGTGGTTATTCTTGCCACTCTCAGCCTCTGCGCACAAACTGACCGATTAGTGTATTGTCATGGGTCTTGCATGTAAATGAGTATAATCCAGTCAGCATTTGTATATGCTCATTCAATTTTTCAAGTTCTTGGTGTGCTGTGTTGGGTCAGACCATCATGAATTTTGTGAATATTTCTTCTACTCTTACAAAGCCAGCCTTCCATAAGTAGTTGCAATGAAATGTGTATGTTGGTTTACTTACACAATCTTGCTTCTTTCTCTGATTTTTTCTGAGTTTATTGATTTTTAATGTAATACATTTGAATTCAGTATATGTATTTACTTGCACTTCAATCAATGTTTATATACTTGCAGTGACTTTTCCAAGCTTGGAAGGTGTTGCTCAGCGTATTCTACGAAGGTACACCAAAGCTGGGCCTGCAATGGAATCCCTCAGTGATGCCGCTGTTACCATTATCAAAGCCAGACAACAAGAAGGCAGTGGCATCACAGTAAGACTCCATTAATGTTGTCACAAAATGTGTTCTTGTATTTACTGCATTCGATCGCTTATTTGCACAATTAAATGTCTGGCACGTGAGAGTAGGGTTGCAGCTTTGTGCTGCCTATGTACGTAGGGATGGTAGCAGTGTTTGTATACGGTGCGTAATTATCATTTATTCAGCAAAAGGACCTCCTCCAGTTGATGATGGATGCTTATGACGAGGACACAAATGAGGGACTTACAACTGGTCAGATTGTAGCCAACTCTGTTGAATTTCTGCTAGCTGGCTACGAGACAACTAGTTCAGCCCTCACGTTCACCTCTTACCTGCTGGCTACCAATAGTGAAGTACAAGAGAGGCTGGCTAACGAGATTCATGAGTACCTTGAAGAGAACCCCGTGAGTTCTGATAACAAGCTTTGTGTGTTCATTTAGACGAACATCGAAAATTCTTTATCACTTATGGTTAGATGTTGGACACTTTGCCCAATCCTTGATCAGTGACCGTTAATGCATTACTTAGTTATTCATATAAAGATAATGTATAAGCATATATAGTACATTGCTCTGATCAACAGTGATAATGAGCATTCACATAGCAAAAGGTGCAATAATTGCAGTGGTACAACATTTCGACCACGAAGGTCTTCGTCAGGTACATTGCTCTGGCCTAGTCTCACGCGCCAGCCCCTACCTTTGCGTTGCTACTATTGCGCAATCACAAAGGGGGATAGACTCGACAGGTTTCTGTGACTTATGCTGGAATGTCGGCAGGTCAATCAGCTTGCAGGATGGTGTTCATGGTTAATGGACCCCTGTGATCGTGGACAAAGGTTGAAAACCTGCCACTGTTTGTCTTGCTACTCGTTACTAACTCCTCAAACCTCTTGGAAACATGGCCTAGAGGCATAGAAACTGCCAAATGTGAAGACTGTGCCACTCGCGACAGAAAGCATTCGACAAACGTCTACTGGTTCAGCAGCAACGTCAGTGGAGAGGATTGTGGTGACATTGTAATTGTTTGTCGTCCTGAAAATCGGCCCAGAACGCGATCTACACCAGAAAATGCCGCTGGCAACAGTTTGCAGCGAAGCGACATATGTTAGTGCTGGATTTGCCGGACTCCCGGGGTTTTGCATTTGGATTGTGGTGGATGAAATTGCATTCCACACATACTACGCGCACATGAAAAACTGTCAAGTCTGACCAGACCCTATTCTTGATTGTGCAATAGTAACAACGCGGAGGTAGGGGCTGACGCGCGAGACTAACTCTGGCCCGATTGCATGCTATATTCTCCGAGTGATGACTAAAAGAAGCAACATTCCCCAATGGATCAAGAATGCTGACTAGAACATGCTTTGACATTCACACTGGTCTGTGTCTTACCTGGCAGTGTCGATTGTCATGGGGCCGTGTGGGTACAGATGCAACAGGAGAGGCTACCTTCCTATTAGTATTCCTGGATCATGCAATGAAGACTGAAACAATATTACGTATGTGCAGTGTTTGCTTTCAGGCATGAAATAGATACTTGGCGAATGGCAGTCTATTTATTTCTGTTGGCTACCATTGTCAATCTTGTGAACCTAGTGTGCCATGCATTATGTACAGTACCTGAGCATATATGTATTGCATAGTGGTTATGGTTTTACGGTCATTTTGGGTATCTTTTCTCACTTGCACATACATAATGCGCTGTAATCAAGTGCGGGATTCAGCTACCGAGCTTCACTTGAATTTCGCTGGCAAATGGCACGTGACACCTGTCCTTCCTATTATAACTATGCATAATCCCACGAGTGATTGCAGGGTGCAACTTGCTATCTGGACTGAAAACCTTCGCTTTGTGTTCTTCCACTCTCTAGTGAATATGAGATAAGTGGTATATTAATACTCACTTATGTCCCAAATGTGCTCCTGTATCAACTAACGTTACTGTAGTAGAAATAGTTAGACAGCTAAATGTATGTTCATGATTTTCCATGAGTATATGCAGTACTCTCTAAAGTGTTTTGTGTCTAATTCAATTTGTGCATTTGTAATATACAGATATATCTCACAATGTTATGTATCTTAAAATTGTTCATGGTAGCTTATGTAGGTGTATATGTGTGTATATGTACTGTGAATTATTATTCAGCCTATAGGATCATGTTCTACTCAGAATAATGGCAGAGTTTCCAAATGCTCACCAAGAGTGCGTGTTTCAAAGTAAATCAAGTGTATATGGAGCTCTGTTGGGGTGAAATATCAAATATTATCAAGAGTACATTAGAGACAAGAGTGTGCAACCGTGTATCCACGTGTGTATAACTACGTTTTCTAAAATGACGGAGTAAAACGTCACGCGTGGGCATGGTAACCACATTAAATTCTTACGTAACCAATGAATACTGTTATTCTGATTGGTCCCCCTGATAGACATAAGGGGCCTTTGTGTCTTTGCAAGAGCAGTGAGTGTAGCCAACGTAGTACTTGAGCGCTTCAGTTTTTTTGCCTTGCAACGATGGCTTGGACACCCGCATGGCACCCTGTCCACTACGAGGGTAAGGGCCAGAATGGCAAGTGTAGATTTGGGCCAGTCTGGAGCATCGCTACCGTCGACAACTCTCTTCTCGGAGCTTCACCATGGCTACGCAACACGTATTTATTGACTTTGATTTCTCCAGCGAAAAGACCGGCACCGTTAACGTACGTCGTCGTCAGCCAGTGTGAGTAATTGCATTCATGCATTACATAAGAATAATATCGTTACCATGCCCACGCATGATGTTTACTACGTCATTTCTGCAAAATGTCGTTAACGGTCAATATACACGGTTGCATACTCTTGTCTGTTATGTACTCTCCATATTATATATCCGGATAGACGTTTATATCCGGATATTTAGCCCTATGTCAAGATATAAAGCTAAATATCCAGCTGATTAATCGGTATTGCCCAACAACATGTGATTGCATGTGATCATACCATTTGATCGATGGAATGCCATATAAGGATGTTACTATTCATAGTGACCACATGTTGCTCTGAAATGGCAGCAGAATTACCAGCTGATGTAGAATCTGAGCGAAAGCAAAGATTATAGTCTATATGGCCAGAGCCTGTCTCTGATGGACTATGAGTTGCATTGGAGAATGTTGCAAGAAGTGATGGAAATCAAACAATAGTCTTAGTATGAAATGCTATCTGTGATCACTGAACTGAGCAATGGAAAAGTGTATATAAATTGTTGGCTTAGCTATAGTCACAGACGCTGAAAGCCTGGGCTGTTCTTGATTCCAAAGGCCGTGTTACGACGGAACTCTTCATACTGCAGACAGTGTGAACGTGTGGAAGCAATGGGATACGAACTTTGTTGTGGTGCTGAAACTGATCGTCGGAATGGGTGCAAAGCCTGTAGGGGGGACTTCAGTTGAGCCTGTTCTGACAAAGTTCAAAAGATATTGTGATACAGAGTGATCAAATAGACCGGTGCCTGTGTATTGTCATCTTGAACAGATAAGCTACCATCTTCACCAAATTTGAATAGGAAGCTGACCCAGAACAGTGCTGATTCTTCTTCTGCTGTTTCTTCTCCCACATCGCGCATGTTGGACCCCTCATGGGCCAAATCCAAAGTGAACAAGTCTTGGGGTGTTCCTGGTGTGAGAGGCTTTGGTGGATTCAGTAAAGGGGCGGAAATGGCTTTGGGTGACTCCTTATCATAGGTCCGATGTTCACTGAGTTGAGGCCCCGAACAATTTCATCCAATGCAGCCTTGCACGAGTAAATGCACTGAGCTTTAATAATGGAGTTTCTAATTCGGGGAAGGTCATCTTTTTTGCAGTGGTTATGTGAACTCCACTCTCATCCAGGAACGAGTAGGCATCTGAGAAGAGTAGCTCCTGCAGTCATTGTCTTGTGTGGTGCTCATCATCTACACAGTGGACAAACCAGGGTATAGATAATGTATAGACACACAGGTACATATATATCTTTTCGAATAAATTTCAAATCAATTATTACACGATGTGTGCATGGTGTTACAAAGTCACACCTGGGCATATACATACCTTCTCTACGTTTGCACCTATTTCCTTGTCAGGTATGTCCTATACTGACAAGCCATCAGAAGCATCTGCACCTAGGATGTAATTGACAACCACTGGGGCCAACCACCTGACAAATGGCCCATCGTGCAGTAGTGAGAGGACAAAGATATGACCAATATAAAAGAATATTTGGTTGTGGAGGGCTAGTACATTAGAAGATGGGATACGCCTTCCAACTGGCCCTCAAAAGTGCATGTTGCTTCATCCAATTGACTCCAGCAAGAGATGGAAGAAGTCCAGTCTAGGGCCCCCATCGTCCACTCCAGGCTCATCAATGAAAGCAACTTTGATGTACTTTGTAGTCTTCCAGGGTATTCGCTTCAAGGTGTCCAGAGTGTCTTGCAAAATATGCTTATGTCGAACAGCTACCCTTCGCACGTCTTCAATGTCATCACTGAGGGTACTGGCACATTGGTGCAATAGTAATGCACTTACATCCTGATTTTCTCTGCAGAGTGATGGACATGCAGTAACATAACCTTTAAACTCCATAATTAATTTGCTAAACTAACTGCATGCACAATCGATAAACTCACTTTGCAGCATCATTCTGCATGGTTGTGTCATCTGCGAAGTCCTTGCTTGGACCTGGCAATGTTGCCAAGTCCAAGATAAACAGGTCAGGAACAGTTTCAACTTCTTCTTCGCTGACCAGATCTTCCACATCAAAGAGGTTAGCATATGCATCATACATTGGCTCACTGACTTCAGTAGGTGCATCGTTCACTTCTTGATTCTTCGGAAGATTGATGAACACTTCATATTCCGTACTTTTCTTCTGTGATGTAGCTTCCTGTGTTGACTGCTGCTGGATTGGGAAAGCTTCTGATTCAATGGTGTGTATTTCCTCCACTTCGTCTGAATTGGCATATGCATCCCTATTATAAAATGACACAGCATACACATATCCAATGCTACCATAAAGTTGTAGCAATTTTATAGCAGCTAGCTATAGCTAGCTACTCACCTCCATGGATCTGAATGGTCCTCTCCATTTTCAGAATCAGTAACCTGGCAGGACGGTAAACACAAAACAGCTGGATCTTAACTATTTGCAATAACGACCACCTACAAAGCAAACTGCATGACAGTGCACTATGAATTATCACACACAGCACAGACTTGACATCCTGTTGTTAAATGCTGCCCTGCTACACTAGTGGCTTCAATGTATAACCCCTTTCCTTGATTGCTACTGTGCATCAACGGATCTACAGTGCTCATCAACTGCGTCAGTTGCTGACATGGCTGAAATGAACAGTGTGGTACAGGAACAGAATCATGCGATGCAATAGTAGCATCACTATCAGAGTCTGTGTTTGAGTCAGATTCATCACTGCTTGAGTTTTTGATCACATCTATCTGCCTAGTATAGAATAGCTGCAGAGGGGTTCGCATTCCTTCAGTCGATATTGCGTGATTAAACAGAGATATGTACAGAGCTTTTACCCCAGCAGTGCCCCGTAAGTGTATGGACTACTCAAGCTATATAACAAGATTATCCAAGCCCTGTGTCTGTTTATCAACATAAATGCATGGCATGGGGTTCTGTTGTACTGCACAATCGTATGTGCTTTTCCTTCTGTTTAGGAGGTGAGTTTGTACGAAGCAAGCCGTGAGCTGGAGTATCTGGACATGGTAGTGCAGGAGGCACTGAGGATGTACCCACCTCTTCCAAGGTTAGTTATGTAGCTACGCACTTTCTTTTAAATTTTCCCTGGCAGAGCAAATGGACAAAGGGTAAACAGATGCAAGGTGCATCTGTGTGTTGCACATTGTAGAATGTTCATAAGCACTAGTTCATCATGGTTGCATTTCATCCATTGCTTCATTTGATTTCATCCTTGTTTCAGCACATTCCGAACTTGCAACGAAGACTGCCTTTTGAATGGTGTGCACTTCAAGAAGGATTTAACTGTTGTGATCCCTGTGTATGCTATTCACCACAACCCAGACAATTGGGAGGATCCTGAGAAGTTTGATCCTGACAGGTATGTGCTGTATACAATACACTGCATGCAGTTGTGCACATAGCTGTGCATGTTAAGGTATTGGGTAGCTTTTAATGTATAAGTGTTCGCAAACTGACCCTGCAATATATTTAGCGGGGAGATTATTTAGTTGCACATCAGGGAGCTCTGTGCACACCTCATGTATGCTAGTAGGTTTGAAAGCTGTCTAGGGATGAATTGTTCAAGAGATGAATGTATGCCTTATACAAAGATTGAAGTACGAAGCTGTAAATAGCTAGCCAGCTAAGATGTTGTGGTTACAATGAATAACTATGACAAGAGGCTGAAGTCCTATTTGCAACCACCTATAACTTTTCAGGACGATTAATCTGAAGTGAGGGCGTCTCAGCTGGCTCAGGCATGAGAAGGGGTAGTTCTCTAATACCAGCTTCAAAACTGGCCTTCTTCAGGGCGAAGATAAGCTAGCGTGAGCACTTATCATATTTTTAGCCTAGCATCTCATCATGCACTGTCACCATCCCTGGTGGGTTGAAGCTGCCTGGATGTTGGGTGGCCGCCTTGAAAGTCACAGCAGCCAGGGTCGACCGGAGGCAACCCGCAACTTCCGGCACTGCATATTCCATAAAAATATGCACTGCAACAGAATAACATCACATTGTACCATAAACGTCCTTGTTATTCCTTAGATTCACTCCAGAACAGAGGGCGAAGCATCATCCTTGTGCTCATCTGTCATTTGGGTATGGTCCAAGAAACTGCATCGGAATGAGGTTTGCCCTGTTGCAAGTCAAGATGACACTGATTCATCTGCTGAACCTGTACAAGATGGAACTATCACCAGAAACCAAGGTATTATTTCAATTACATACAACATAGCTTACTAAGTGCTGTAGATCTTTTACTACTAGCAGTAGTTAAGATTCACCACTATTCCACCTAGTTTCAGTCTCTGTGTGAGTTCTCAGTCACAGTCTATAATTGGAACATCTTTTCCCTCTGAATGGTCTAATGCTGCCAAGAGTGTAATTGTATATAAGCTTATATAGGCTGTGGAGAGTTTATCTGTATAAAAGGTGTCTGTGAGTGCATGTAAGTGTCCTACGGCCATACCATGCTGAATGCACCGGTTCTCATCTGTACACCGAAATTAAGCAGCATTGGGCTGGGATGGGTGATCGTCTGCGAATACCAGTGCTGTAGGTCTTTTTTCCCTGCCAGCAATTTGACAAGATACCCCTTTTTCCGCCTAGTTTTAATCTCTTGTGTGAGATCTCAGTGGCAGGCTGTCATTAAAAGCTCTTTTCCCTCCGAATGACCTAATGCTGTGGAGAGTGTATCTGTATAAAAGGTGTCTGTGAGTGCCTTCAAGTGTCCTACGGCCATACCATGCTGAATGCACCGGTTCTCGTCTGATCACCGAAGTTAAGCAGCATTGGGCTGGGTTAGTACTTGGATGGGTGACCGCCTGGGAATACCCAGTGCTGTAGGTCTTTTTTGCCTGCCAGCAATTTGACTAGATACCCCTTTTTTTCACCTAGTTTTTTAGTCTCTGTGTGAGATCTCAGTGGCAGTCTGTCATTAAAAGCTCTTTCTCCTCTGAATGGTTTGATGGCCATACCATGCTGAATGCACCGGTTCTCATCTGTACGCCGAAATTAAGCAGCATTGGGCTGGGATGGGTGATCGTCTGCGAATACCAGTGCTGTAGGTCTTTTTTCCCTGCCAGCAATTTGACAAGATACCCCTTTTTCCGCCTAGTTTTAATCTCTTGTGTGAGATCTCAGTGGCAGGCTGTCATTAAAAGCTCTTTTCCCTCCGAATGGCCTAATGCTGTGGAGAGTGTATCTGTATAAAAGGTGTCTGTGAGTGCCTTCAAGTGTCCTACGGCCATACCATGCTGAATGCACCGGTTCTCGTCTGATCACCGAAGTTAAGCAGCATTGGGCTGGGTTAGTACTTGGATGGGTGACCGCCTGGGAATACCCAGTGCTGTAGGTCTTTTTTGCCTGCCAGCAATTTGACTAGATACCCCTTTTTTTCACCTAGTTTTTTAGTCTCTGTGTGAGATCTCAGTGGCAGTCTGTCATTAAAAGCTCTTTCTCCTCTGAATGGTTTGATGGCCATACCATGCTGAATGCACCAGTTCTCGTCTGATCACCGAAGTTAAGCAGCATTGGGCTGGGTTAGAGTACTTGGATGGGTGACCACCTGGGAATACAAGGAAGTCTTTGTCAGCTCACCATAATTAATCGATAGAGCTTTAGGAGGAAAAATACCTTTCTGTAATAGACTGCAGCTAGATATCACACAGGGACAAAGTAAGACTTGGTGGAAAGGAGGGACTTCCTTGCTGGCAGGAAAAAGACCTACAGAACTGGATGGTCAATGTGTCTTCTCTCAAAGACATTGATGCTACTTGTAAGCTCAACGTCACTGAATTTGATGTATCCTGTAGGGTGAGCCCCTGCGACATCAGCCTAAAGGCTGTCATTAGTGTTTGGTGACCACTAAAGTCCAACCTCTCTTGATATTTTTGTATGAATGTCTCTGTACTTTGATTACACATTTGCTGCTTAAATGTGTGGCCTAGCTTAGTATTTTTATGCAATTTTCCTACATTTACATTGTTAATTAAAGCACTAGACGATGCACTCCTAGTGGGTGCATACACGAGTCATGCATGTGTGCATCTATGAAAGTGATCCTGCTTAGCCCTTCAGTAGCAGGGAGGAATTGCAAGCAGTCTCTGTCATTTTGCAGGTTCCATTGGAGCTGTTGGCAGGCTTGAGTTTAAAGGCTAAAGATGGAGTTTGT
The DNA here is from genome assembly GCA_949841015.1 of Aplysina aerophoba. Lineage (NCBI taxonomy): Eukaryota > Metazoa > Porifera > Demospongiae > Verongiida > Aplysinidae > Aplysina > Aplysina aerophoba. The sequence goes on from OX465034.1 coordinate 8,626,597, forward strand.
GTGCGTTTCAAGCCAAGACGTTGTTAGGCCATGTCGTTGTCGAGTGTATGTAGTCAAACTTGCTTTTTCATTCTTCCCTTGATTCTAGTTAGGTGTACAGGGCCTGTACCCAAATGCACATATACGTATTATGTACTTATAATTGCGTATGTGTTGACTGTTAAATCACATTTATAATACAACACATAATGGTATATTATATTTTTATTGCATGCATGGTCATTGCCCAAACTGATCATTCAAGTTCTGATTATATATAATTATATGCAAATAATACTGTCAATTTTATATTCAGACATGTGACATACTTACTGTATAATATAATTTTATAGCTCTGTTTAATTAATGGCATACAGAAATTGCAATGCATATGGTGTTGAACAGTTATGGTATACAGCGGAATCACTCATACTTTTATATTACTATTATATAGTGCTGCATGCGGCTATAAAATCATTTATAATTATTATAATTATATAATATGACATATCATATAATCATATAAGTTAGCATTTGTATGTGCATATGTCGTGTAGCTAGGCCACTGACTCCAACCTCTGACCTGACCCTTGACCTCCCTGAAGGAGTTGATGTCACCGACAAAACCGGGATATAATATATATATAGCCCACAACCCATTCATGCCTCCCATAGGGAAGCGGAGATTGAAAAAAAGAACTCCTGCATGTCTATATAGCTGGCAGTGTCCACAATGCTTGTGTCCTGGCAGATATATAGCACAAGGTAAGCACTGCGCATTGTGGCAATACAGTCCTTGCACATACATACATGCGCAGAACCTGACCAATCATAGAGGCCGGCGATGATACACGCAGGCATTTCAAACACGGGCCATAAACTACGTTCAACTACATAATTATTATTTAGAGGTTGTATAATAATTAATCCACCCCTAAACACATTAGTATAAAATACTCGCAATATTTAGCATATAATTATACGTACGTACATACCACACACACCAGCAAGTTAATTAAGGTTATTATACAATTAATATTATATACGCACCTTAATGACCACAGAGTTACCAGATGATGATGAGCAGCAATAATAATAGACATATTATTACTACTATAGCCAGCAATTACACAGCAATCAGCTTTTTGCATACAAAAATGCTGGAGGAGGTACAAATGCGAACATTCATGCAAGATACAATTATATAGCTTAACTAATTTGCACTGTGAAAGAGACTGTTCCTTAATTAAGCAGCGTTGACTTCAGTGTGGTTTATGTGCGGGGCTTGAAAGTCACAAAAACACCATCCTTAGCTTTCATGGTCACCCCTTGTACAAGTTCCAAGGGTACTTTGGTTTCTGAACACTGTTCCATCTTGTAACGAGTGAGCAGCTCAATGAGGGCCATCTTTACCTGCAGCAGAGCAAACCTCATTCCAATGCAGTTTCTTGGACCGTACCCAAAGGGCAGAAGAGCACAGGGATGGTGCTTGACCTTCTCTTCTGGAGTGAATCTACAAAACAAAAACCAGTAGACTGATTCATGAGCAATTTTGCTGCTGTGGAACTAACGTAATTCTCCTGAGTTTGAATTGCAAGCAGAGATGAAGGTAGAGATGGACAAGAATGGTACATCACATTACAGCCAACTTACCTTTCCCATTTCACACATGCATGGACACTAGTACTGTAGCTACAACACACACACACACACACACACACACACACACACACACACACACACACACACACACACACACACACACACACACACACACACACACACACACACACACACACACACACACACACACCACACACACACACACCACACACATACCTCCTCCTCCTCTAGTCGCCTTGCCCTAAATAAGGGCGTAGGGCAGGACCCAGGCAGTGCTTGGGTCCTGTTTTGAAGGCCAAGAAACTGTCAAAAGGGTGGGCTGGCCAGGCCCATGCCTAAAAACCCTGGGGTGAGTGGCAGCTGGGCGCCATGGCCGTAAAACAGGCCGTCAAGGCGCGCCAGGTGGACCGGCCACCGTAGTCACTAGAGGCTGTAAGGGTAGACCGATCCGATCCCACTGCCAGCTCGAAAGTCCCCAGGGGGTGTGGTGGTAGGGTGGTACGGACGAGCGGAGGTCCAACGAAGCGAAAGACTTGCTGGTCTTCTCCAGCGACCTTGTGGCCTCCGCCATCTTGATGACGTCACCCCCCCCCCACACACACACACAATACAACACACACACACACACACACACATACACACACACACACACACACACACACACACACACACACACACCAGATAGAAGCCTCTACTATATCCTGTGCATTACAAAATAATTATTATCTATTTGGCACACACAGTCAGGCAAAATTCGGGTATTACGGTTGTTTTGTATGCTGTGCGGTGGCTGTGTTACACGTATCACCTGTTAGGGTTGAATGAATCCGGTTCCTCCCAGTACTCTGGATTGCGGTGGATGGCATAAATAGGGATGGCAATGGTTATATCTTTTGTGAAGTGCACACCATTCAAAATGCAGTCTTCATTGCAAGTTCGGAAGGTGCTGAAGCAAAGACAGGGTACATTAAGCCATATTATTTCGGCTGCAACTAAGCACCGCATACGTAGCATACAGAATTAATGAACAGAGCATAGTGTACACATGGCTGATAAAGAGAATTAAGAATATTTCACAGACAAATTAAGGAGACGGCAGGAATAGCAGATTCTCAGGACTAAGGATGTACATGTATCGCAATACTGCTCAGACGTACAACATGGGGTACGGCAATCATTGTATATAAGAAACATTTGCACTATGAAAATACATTTCCTAACGCACTGCAGTGCATTAACATAATGCAAATGGTACAGTCCAGTGTCATACCAGGAACCCGACCGCTTTGAATGATGCAAAAATTGAATATTCATGAGCTATGTCACGTCTTGTGGCACCATGCATTGCCACCATATTATTATGTGTGCGGAAGTGATACACTCGAAGTTAAGCCACAATCAGCAATCCAGCTATTTCGCTATACGTGACTGCCAAACAAAGTACTGGAAATACTGACTTCATCTATATAGAGTGAACAGCTATTTATAAAACATAGCACCAGATCACTGTTAAATGTGGCAGTTGGAATAAGTTTTAATCCAATTAACTAATAAAGATTTCAATGCATATACGTCGAATGTGTGGACTACATACGTACATACATAGTATGGGACTCTGACATACTTACGTACTTCGGAAGAGGTGGGTACATCCTCAGTGCCTCCTGCACTACCATGTCAAGATACTCCAGGTCACGGCTTGCTTCGTACAAACTCACCTCCTAGGCAGAAGTGAGAAGAAATAGAGAGGCTAAAATCCAGGGTACATTGTGCAGTCACGCATGTAGTCGGCGGCAACAGAGAAGAAAAGCACCTAAGACATTTCTCTGTGCTTATATACGGCAGTGCTGAATACATGAAGTGCACAACCTTTATTGTTATAGAAGGGTTACAAACTTGAAATGGTCACGTGTCACTGTGTGGTTTACAGAACTTACAATTACATGCATATATAACTCACAGGGTTCTGTGAAGTATACTCATGAATCTCATTAGCCAGTCTCTCCTGCACTTCAGGGTTAGCAGCCAGCAGGTAAGTGGTGAATGTTAAAGCTGCACTAGTTGTCTCATAGCCAGCAAGCAGGAATTCAACAGAGTTGGCAACAATCTGGCCAGTTGAGAGCTTTCCCTTCATATCCACATCAGTAGCCTCCATCATCAACTGGAGGAGGTCTTTGTGCTGCAATGACAAGTAGGATGATTCTTAGCTCTATGCCTGATGGAACCCATGAGGGGCGAAACATTGCATTGAAGTGAGAATTTGAAGTGACACGCTATCCGTTGGCGTGCTTGATTGTCCAAAAAGAATCATTCTACTATCAACTCCGGGATGCCTAACCCTTTAACCCGAACTTAAATTTCCTGCGAAAACGTTCAGTTCCCAAGTATATTCAAAATGGTGGTGTAACAAAATCACCATACCTAACAGCAGCAACTTACTGCACTTTCTTCAAGTCAGAATGCAGATGATGAGCGCCTCGATCATTTGTGCTGAGGGACTTTGATGAACATTTTGACGCAGAACGAGGCCTTTGAACTCGCTCTTGGCGGAAGAAGGCAAACATGCTATACGTTCGTTAAAACGCATGCAGAGAGCGGGTATACCACTGAACACTGTTGGCAGTGATGTGAAACAATCCTAGGAGTTGTAATAGCTCCACAGCTAGCCTCTAACCAACTTGCTGCCTCTTCTGCAGTTATTTGTTCGCGGAGCTAAAAGCTATGCAGCCTTGCGCATCTTCTGGTGAAGTTCGGCGCTTGATTGTGCATCGTGTGTGCGCTCAAAAGAGACGAAATGCGAGCCAAAGATAGCCCGAGGACTACTGAATTTGCTATAAACTACTCAAAGCTGTTGTCTGTTAATAGTAGCCAAAAATGCCATGAACATGCGCGCCTCCGACCTTGACGATTATACGCATCATTGGCACTTACACGTATGCAATTATTTGATGCATATGTGTCCTTGGTAATTAAAGGGTTAATAAACTTTCATGACATAACGACAAGACCCAGTTGGTGACTGAGACCCTAATGAGTAGTTGTTGCCATGGCAATGAATAGATTAATGAGTTAATGCACTTTGTCAAACCTCTACACAACTACTCTTGAAGCCCTGGTCAAACTTCAAGCATGTATTGTATTTTGTCTACAGAACTGATATACATTTACTGCACATATAATATACTACATATAGTTGTATAGCAATGAACATACGTACGTACCACTGTGTTGCCACTTTCTTGTTGTCTGGCCTTGATCATTTCCACAGCAGTGTCAGCTAGAGTTTTCATAGCCGAGCCAATCTTGGTGTAGTTCCTCAGAAAGTAATGAGCTATACCTTCCATTCTTGGCAAGGTCACTGAAGTATATAAAGGATTGGAGTATTGCATGAAGGCAGTACGTACATTTGCACACATGCAAATGCATAGAACTATACAAACTTGTCTCCCATTACATACATACATACATACGTGAATTAAGTACATTCGAACTGACGTGAAAGGATCTGCAAGGCCAGAATGAAGGGTCGAGGCTTGTCGCCGGCTCCAGGCATGAGAGTAGAAAATATTTCATAAGCAGCCTCCACGATCCTCCCGCCACCCCCTCCTTGGACGTCCACTGAACGCCCAAAAGCAGTAGCAAGAATAACCTCCATCGTCATCTTGCTGTACAACCTGCATACATGCGTGTGACAAATGCATGAACACACGCATGTATGCACAATTCCCTGTTGCTTTACGAGCACACTAATTGCATGGTAGTTTATCATACATTTTGTCAAACATGTCCAGCAATGATCTCATGTACATACGTATGTGCACACTGTGTGTAGACATCTTCCACAAAGATTACGCTATACATACAAATGTTGCATTCATGCAGTTAAATGCCTCCTCCTGCATGTACTTTTCACCTAGGCTACATGGTTTATTCAAGTGACCCAGACATATGCTCATTGTCCTGCAGCTGGGGAAATGCATGTTGTGGCCTTCACCTTTGGATATCCACGGCCTCTCCCTTGTCTGCAAATGCCTTCACTTTCTCCACTAGTCTATTAGTGCTCACTTTAATGAGGGGCTCCATCTGTCACATGTCGTAGAGATGAATTGCATAAGATAAGAGTTAAAATTGCGATGAAATAACTAATGTCAAACAAGTTTGACCATTTCTTTTACTTTTTAAATCAAACCTGCCAAATTGTGCAGCTTTGATGTGTAATTGATGGCTTCGATGATAGTATGTTGACATGACATGCTGCACCATGGAATAAAGTGCAAACCCACAATACTGTATAGTTGTAAAAGTTGGTAAGGAATTAATTCTGGCAAACTGGAATTTTACACACGAATCGGCAAATTATGATCCGACAATAACATTATTGCATTGTGTGTACAGTAACAATACTATAATTCACATTGCGATGCAACGCATGGATACTATATTCACACAATGAATATCGCTACCCTAATACACTCACTCATGATGACAGAAGGGTACAAATGTGTACAAATGTGTTAAATAAGGATATTATATTCATTATATTCATAGCATATGAGTATAATTATATGCTACATATGTAGGCCGAGTAGATGCCAGATTTAAACCACGAATATAATTTAATCAGTCCAAAATCACCCAAAGATTCATCCCACCAAGATGTCTGGACATATGGACAAGCATACCAGAATAGAGATTAAATTGTACACCCCAAGTTGTTTGGAGTATGGCATACAATATCATACACATACATAATCAGATACTTGAATCAATAATACATAAATATCCCCAGGTCACATCAGATATTCATTCTCATTCCCTCTCACCAGCTTCATCTTGTGTGCACTAAAGGCTGGGCTCAGTATGCGCCGTCTTGTGTGCCAGTCCTCTCCATGTGATCCAAACACTCCAGTGTGGTCCTCCCCCTCCACACGAATAACAGGAGTGCCACCTCGGCGCTGTACATATGTACAAGCAACACTTATAGTACACTTCTTCTAGTGCATGTATATAGCTATGAGGCTCTTGCCACCTAATCACTTCTTCAGGAAGCTTTAGAGTGTTATAGTCAAGCAGGCAAAGGAGTGTGTCAGTGTTTGCATGACTGATCGACAACACAAAACTCAGTGGGAGCAAGGTAAGGTACCCATGCATCTTCACAATAAATAATTGCATACTGAAGCTGCATACACACTGCTTTACGTGTTCAATGTGCTTATAACGATGCATGCAAACTATATAAATTATGCATACATATGGATAACTTGCTATGTATGTATGTATGTATTTATAGTGAATGCACATACGCACCACTCTGTTGGTGAATTTGTCAAAGTGCTTCACTAGGATCTCCTTCAAGAGGTCTGGGTCTGCGATGTGGTACATCGGCACAGTTCCAAGGTAAAGTCTACATACACACACAGGACGGGCTGTCTGAAGACATACGGTAAGGCATCCACGCACACACTTGCATACACAATGAAGGTAATGGGAGAGCAGAAGTATACACTTAATTGCATACGTCAAACATTAGTGCCACTTTGACAAACGTCTGCAAGATATTCACCACACATGCAGTGCTCCTAATAAGTACAACACTGTGTGGGCTGGAATGACAGGAGATGTGCATACTCACCCACAAACTGGCCCATACTCCTTTACTAGATGTTCACTGGCCGCTACACCCTTTGGAGGAATGTGGCGTACACGAGTACATCAACTGCACAGAAGTGCGCCCACAGTACATCACATTGTGTTTGCAGAATTAATACATATTATTGTGCGACCTTACATTAGGGAATGTGTGACATTACATTGTGTACATGTTGCTCATCCTAACATTTGCGTACATGACAATACGTACCTTGTGTTTCTGCAAGTGGTGGATAGTCCCAATAAAGGGCATAGGCTTTGGTCCTGGGACATTCAGGCGTTTGAAGAACTGGAATGGCTTATATGCACAACTGAAAAGGAAGAGAAATATACATGTATATGCGTATGTGTGGCATCTTGCCTTGGGGCACTCCGAACAGAGTGGTCACATTAGGGAGTGAATGAAGACAACGGCAATGACTATTCATGGTGTGCATACAAGGAGGCAAACATAAGTGAGCTAGACTAGGGGAGGAATTTTGAGCGTAATCCATGTGGCACACGTTTCTTTGCTTTCACAGCAATATGTCCAGTTTATGTACCCAATAGGGCCTTCTTCAGTTGTTACAAAACTGATCAGGCGATCATCGTGATCAGTTCACTCATCATGATGATCAGTTTTGCAACAAGCAAAAAGAAGGCCCTATTGGCCCCCCACCATGAGAAAGCAATGTCCCTTGTACTACATGAATTACACTTAAAATTCTTCCCCTTCCTCCCCTATTGGGGCTTGAAATTCCACCCCTAGTCCATTTCAGATATGGTATGCAATAATATCTATTCCATGATTAGATAAGCTATCCTATCTCGCTGCATTCATCCTTTCATAATATTTTGACAATGACACTAGCTACCTATACTTCCACATTCTACAGTTTATCCATGATTGATAACAAACCCAGTGTACAGTCCAAGATCTCTCCTCTGCAAGCCCTACACACAATCAAAGATATGCACTTGTGAAACTTGAATCTCTCTTTGGTTAAGGCTAGGCTCAGTGAAGCTGCGTCACCAGACATAGGATCGGCTGTAGTATGGTTAGGCCCGGGAAGTCATGGAGTTTGTTGCCAAGCATAAACCATTACACCGGCACAATGTTGGCTGTCAGAAGTCAGAGAAGAAGTCATTGCTGAGCAGAAGCAAAGGTGTAGGTGCACGTATGATGGGTGAACCTGTGTCAGTGCGCCTGCTGCGTGTGCACAGTGAAAGGCAGAGTCTTCATTGTTATTGTAATGCTTGTACTACTAAAATCAACTTGAACACAGTGTTGGTTGTGTTAATGCACTTATTATGCATAATTATACATAATTATACGTACATGTCTGTGTGCATGTTGTCATGTCAGTGTATTATGTATTATGTTCATGTGGTATTCACTACATTTACACATAGCTACTTTTACCACTTGTGCGTGTTATAGCATATTGATTCGTGTGCGAGCCATTTGCATGCATGTATATATGTACGTATTCATGCAATCCCACAATGCCTTGAATTAGACTAGTAGAGTAAAGTTTCGTTATACTATATACAGCTGTAGAGTATGTATACAGCTGATTACGTCAGCGTTGCACAATACCTCTTGATTCTTGCGCAATGCAAAATATAGAGGCAGGGAGTGGGCCTTACGTGTACAGTACTGTACATGATGAACAGTCACACACGTTCAGTCTACAACATATACCGTATAGAGAACTAGCTAGCATTAGCGTCATGCACCCCCCTCCCCCCTCCACAATCAGTACTCACCTGTACCAGATGTAGAATGCGCACAAGATCACCAAGCAGAGAACGAGATAGGCAGGATTCAACAGCGACAGAAAGTCCATTGGGTCTTTAACCTTGTACACCTGCCACAGGTTAACTCTTGATGGACTTCGACGATTAAACCTAAGAGTCAGCTTCGATCAGATTACATTGCACCATAGATCCTCCAACAACGGGATTGGCAACTCCCAGTATTGCGTATAAATTTGTATTGTTTATACGCCATATATAATGTAATAATTGTCGATGAAGTCATACTTCCGGTTTCTAGGTGTGTTTACGCTCTGCTCCCGAATGAAGACATCACTGTAGCCACACGAAATGCTATCTGTAGTGCTTGGAAACGGTTTAGAAAGGAAAGCTATAGCTAGATGTCATCTGCTAAGGCTGTGTAATAGCGTAGTATAATTTGCTAAGCACATTTCAGAAAGAAACATTGCAGTATTTGAAGAAATCGAGGATTTCTATGCATTTAATCCATTTTGAAGCAGTTTACGCTGAGGCGGTAGCATGCTTCACTGTCAGACATTGGCCGTTAGAAAGTAAGCTCCGTGCCCTGTGGAAAGATGCACATTTCGCCTTGTACAAGCCTTCCTGAAGGTTGCAATACGGCCAGATGTCTACTTTTACCTAGGCTAACCTTGAAACAGCCTTAAGATTGCGTGTTGCGTGAAGCATATCGTGTTTGGTATCATTCGAATCAGCTAAAAGCGCTACGTAGCAAGAGACGCCATTGTTTCCGGTTATTTGCTTCCGTAAGGAGAAGTGAACGTCAGAAGTTAGCCAATTGGCACTCCGGGTGACAACGATGTCGCAATAGAGCTGCTCAATGACATTCATAAAGCAACTACAATGATAGTCATAATTATTGCACGTCATGAATCAAATTATAAACTGAATAAGTAGCACTATAATCTACATTGACACCCGCTCTCGCATTCTTGTGGCTTAAATTGCTAAGTGTTAAGCAAACAACGGAAGTCTTCCGTTATTGCAACACCGTAACACACCTAGTTCCCAATTTTTTTCGAGTTTCCAATCCCGTTGTTGGAGGATCTATGATTGCACAGGCCACACAGCATCTTGCGCAACACTATAATCGGCCTTTGGTACGGGACTATATATAATATATTACCATAATAATACGCATACTAAACCATAGGAGGTATGAGGAGGATCTATGACCAAACCCCACGGCACTGTAAGCTTCGAATTCATTGGTGAATCAATGTTCGCGTCGCCTGCCTATATAAGGATCGTGAAAATGTACCCAACATGTCTTGAAGTTGGTGAATGCAACCTGTCTTCTACGTGTGAATATATATAGCTAGTCATTTTCACACATCATTGTGAGTGTGATCAACATGCAGTTGGACTGGTGCTAGCTAGCTGGAGGAAGGTGAAATGTAGCTAGCTATTCGACGTTTTAAGCCAGTGAATGTTGACCTTCAGTGTTGTTCCTAATGCGTTAAACAACACAAACGTTTGATACCAAGCAACTACAGAGAGCTAGCTACGTATATATGTCAATTGCAATGTAAATATGCAGCTAACCAAATATTGTTGCGCGAGAGTGTGTAGCTACATAGAATAGCTTTATTACATTTTAGGTTGTGTATATGTAACTGCAGTATAGCTTAGTGAGCCAACCCTGCATACGTATGTATACTCATGATGATCAAAATAATATGCTAAAATGATTACGTCCTGGTATATATCATGTTTGTAGAGGAGTATACACGTGGCTCCAGCTGAGTGTGGGAACATGTGCAATGCATGCAAATGCACCTGGCTAATAATGAAAATAGCAAGATATCTATGTGTATGCATTCATAAATAGTGTTGTACTTCCTTGAATGAACGGTAAGCCTTTAATTTCCAGATGGATATCCCTGCATGCACATGTGCGCATGACTGCAACAGATCCAAATAGGCTTTTTTATTTCCACCATATTATGCTCTCTTTGTATATAGCTGGTTAGAAAGAATTATTCAGTATGTGTGCGACATAAATAGCAAATATAATAATATAGGGTATTTAATTAACGATACAGTGATACTATAATAGTTATTATATATTTATACGTATTTGTCACGCAACATGCACAAAGCCATGGATACAAGCTCAAGCTGCCTCACTTGTGGTCAGGTTGTGATGTCATTGGGCTGAATGCGCTAGGCTAAATTGTGGCCATTATATGCACATATACATGTATAAATTATATATATTCATTGAAACCTTGTCCAACCAGCATACTCACACAATGTATAGTATTGTTTATTGAGACCCCCTTTCCATGAAGCTCCTTTCACAGGATGTTTTCTTCTAATCGCAATAACTGAGCTTTTTAAGGGCTGCTGCAGGCAGCCCCTATATTGTTTTCATTTTGCGCTCGTTGTATGGCTTCATGTTACGGAAATATATATATATCCATATATATATAATGTTGACGCGGTGATAGTATAACTGTACTGACATTTATATTGTAAAGTACAGGCAAAGTATTGCGTTCGGGAACATTTATATTGTCGGCCATTTTTTGTGGCTCGCTAGGGGAGAAAGCTACAGAAAGACCAGAAAGCGGCACAGGTCGCCGTTAGTCGTCGCTTTGAACGTCCCGCTCTGTTCATTCGATGCCAACATCAGCGTTGGTGCACCATTGCCTCAGACAAAGGGCAGGAGCGGCGCTAAGCTCAGAAGACAAACCGTATCGTTTGCTGCGTGTTCAATTTGTGGCTTGCCGACTTTCTATCTTCACAACGCTGCCGAGAACAATTGGCAGGAGTAACGCCAAGCTTGGTGAGGGCGTGAATTCTCTCTTCTTAGGCTTGCTAGCTGTGTTTCGCGTAGAAAATCTCAGCACGCAGTGAAAGCCTCTAGCTACAATTGTCTCCAGTGACGCGCTGTTGGTACTCGAACGAATCCTAATTTCTGCCGCGGCCAAACACCTGCTACCGTGTCCCTCTGGGCTGTGTGTGTGTGTGGTGTGTGTGTGTGTGTGTGTGTGTGTGTGTGTGTGTGTGTGTGTGTGTGTGTGTGTTTGTGTGTGTGCATGTGTGCATGTGTGTGTGTCAATACCTTCTGATTGTGTTTCTGTCTTCAAGCAAGAAACACACTATGTGGCTAGGTATGAATAGCAGGATTGTTTGGTGCAGCTCCAAATGAGCAAAGGAAAGTAAGAAATAATTGCACAGTCTGTTTGAGTCTGTGTGCCCTTGCATGGGTGAAGCTATGTGCATGCCAATGCTTTCTGCATGGGCAAGTTTGAACAAATTGTCATGTACCTAACTTGTGACTGAGTCAGCAAGTAGTTTGAGTTGGGGAGGCAGCCCCACGAGTTTTTTTAACTCGAAATACTTGTTGAAGTAGTGGTTAAAAATTACAGGAGAGGATGAGGAAAGTGCCAAATGGATAATGTCAGGGGCTATTGTGTTACTGCATGCATGACTTCTCTGTTGGTGCAATGTGTGGTACATGAAGACAGAGCCATACAAGTGCTACTGTATCACCCAATGATGTCAATGTGTAAGTATGCACAGGTGTGCTGTGTCCTGGGAAGGTAGTGCACAGTGTATACCCCTCATGACCCTGGGAAGGAAGTCCACAGGGTGAAACTTAAAAATACCCCTCATGACATTGGCTTGGCTGGAAGTCCACTTCATTAACTGTACAAGGTTGTCCACATGATGAATTGCAAGGAAATTAGCAAGCAAAAAGGTATGAGGCAATAACAACAGGTGGTGTGTGTGCCAACTCCCTACTCACATGTGTACAATATTACACAGTCAATTTGCACATAATTACCAAGCTTAGCTAATTTTTACTCTACTGCATTTAGTTTCGGTCATTTCCAATTTACATTGAAACAACAATTTGAAAATGATTTTTAAAGGAGTTCCAGTTTTCATTTCAAATGTTACAAATCACAAGTGCACATAATTATGCATCCTTTGTCAGTGTCCTTTCTCAGCAGCTTGCAAGCTCACATGCAAGCTTTGCGTCACATCATGTCATCAGTGTGGCAATTAAGGCAGCATATATGTACATATAATTATAACAAGTATTTCGAATTAAAAACTCGTGGGGCACCGATGGGGCGCCCCAAACTCGATCTACTTGCTGGTAATGGTGTCCACATTTGACATGCCTTTTAGCATCACTGTAAATGCTAGATTGACCCCAGGATGCACCACACAGAAGTATGAATGCATCAGGGTTTTAAATACAAACCAAGAAGCCGTGCCTAAACATCTACACTCATTGGAAAGTTAGCAATTGCATGGGAATGTGCATTAAGTGTTTGGATGCTTTTCACAGGATAGAGCCCTGCAGTTACACAGCTTCATGCACTTTGATACCCAACTTTTCTAACCCAGCTAGCTATCTAGCTATTCAGTTGCCTTGCCCTCAATAATACCATCTACACAAACTGATAGCTGCTGTCCAAAATCTAAAATATCACATGAGAGGATAGCACCGAAGCTAACTGCTGAAGCAGTAGTCTTCGTCAAGTGCACCACCCAGTGCAAAACCATGCGAGAACGTTAATAAAATGGCCGTTCAGCCTTGGTAACATTCGGTAACGTTCAGCCTTCTAAAGATCCCCTGGACGTTTGCAATGATGCATTTTGTATACTTGTGCTAAGCACAATTTTATAGTAGACATTACATCTGTCTATACACAAAATGCATTCTCAGAACGATATGCAAGGTAATTCCAGTCCTTAACTATTAATCTATTAATCAGCACCAATGTTAGAATTACATGGATGCAGCCACAATGGAAGTGGCACACATTTGTGCTCAACTGCGCTATGCAAATTCTTCCCTTGATTTGGTTGTAAAAGTAAAAAGCTTTTAATACAAGGAAGACACAATGTCCATGATGATATATATACTATTTGCAGGCTTCACAGCCAGGGGTAATTATATAAAGCCCCTTCAATTGCTTCACTGGAACATACACAAGAAGTATACCTTAGGTTAACATACACACATCATGATCTCTCAAATGACATCATTATTACTCAAGCTCACACAGGTTACATTGTAAAACACAAAAGGTTTACAAAAAGAAATACAATTTTGTACACATGTATGAGTACATTTAATTAATTAATAGCGTTATGTATGCAGTTTCACCACTGTGTACAAGCAGTTCCGAATGTTAAAGTGTGCGACAGCTATCGAGCTACATAAGTAGCCATAACCGTATTGGTAGTTGTACATAATTATTCAAACCTTCTCCATGGACACACTACCAATAGCATCACAAGACGTGCCTGTACCACTCTTTAGCTCCTTTGCTCGTGTGGACAGTTGGCCGCAAGTGAGTATCTTCTTGGCCTCTTCTCGCACTGGTTTCAGGAAAACCATGATGATGATGGGAGTGGGAAGAAGAGAGATAACAGCACAACCATAACTGAGATACACACCGGGTGCAGCTGCGTTCAAAGCCACTAGGCCTGGAATGACTTGACCAGCAAAATTGATACCACCCCCAACTACCAAGAAGAGAGAAAATTTGGCCATTCCCTTTCTGTACTGTGCCCCTTCAGTTACTATGTTTCTTGCGACATAACAAAGGCAGACAATGGGCACGATGATGCTAACTGTAAGTGGTGTGAGGCCTCCAAAGATGGTCCATGTAGCCAAGAAAGTGTAACGAGCCTGAACAATGATGGTGCGGTTATTATCGGGAAAACAAGCTACCCCATGGACAAACTGTGCTTCATAAATGTAAGGAAGTATGGTGTACAGTGTTATAACCATGGGTGCAAGCCACAGGACAAGAATGACGACTGCAGCACACCACATGCTGATGGTCTTCTTGCCAAACCTCACAATAGCCAGGATTGACAGTGAGAATGCTGCCAGGTTCCACAATCGCGCCACTACTCCTGAACCAAATGCCCACAAGTACACTCTGCATAGATACCGTGGTCTGGGATCATTTGAGCTCGAATTTATGAGGACAGTAGCAGAGCCTACCATGAACATCATAGCTACTGCCACTACAAGCCCTGCAAAGAGAAGGTTGATGAGAAAGATGCGAACTGGTCTGGGAATAGAAGTGGCCATCAAGAGTGCTAGGATGGTAAATCCAATCACAAGGCTAGCCACAATTGTTACCACTGCCAGCAGCAAGGAGTAGGCCATGAAGCCTGGGCTGTTGAGGGGCCCCTCATTCTCCAGTAGCACTGTGGAGTTGTCCATCCTGGTTCACCTGGGAAGTCCTCTTTAGCTGCTGAGAGCACTCCGTCGGTTCACAATACCACTCATAAAGTGACTATTTCGTTTTTATACAGTTCTCTTTGTAGCTTCCTGCTAGTTAGTCCAAATATGGAAGGGAAACCTTACAGCTACCTGTACCTATATATAGCACTGCCAAATATGAATTGATTAGGGGCATGACAGTTTACATACACGTTGTACTCGACCAGCAACCTCTTCACCATGTGTACAGAACCAGGACAGACAGGTCAGCAAAACGGTGACAGTGGCGCCATCCCAACGGCGGAGGAGGTTCAGGCGCGTGACTACTAGCTAGCTAGCTACACTATGACTACAAGCACCAGCTTACCTAGCGGTCTTGAAATTCCCAGAAACTCTTACCGCACCTGAACTGCCGGAGTTCAGGCCAGCTGCTTCGCAATCAAGGCGAAAGGAACCGTCAACATAAGGCTGTGGACGATAGACCGTGATCACCGTGATCCATCCCGTCCGTCCGCGATTTATTCTTGACGTAATACCGGTATTCCGTCTCGTAAGGCCAACGTCAACTGACGCCGGAAGGTCTGGGAGGAGGCTGGGGGAGTGGACAACATGACATGCTACGTCATAGACACACGATCTATGGCTACATCATGTAACAATTTTGGGGGCACTGTTTAGTCGTTCTGACGGCGACTCGTTGGACCCTTGCCTTGAGTGACATGAATCTGTCAGAGCATGACTTGTGCACTCAGGCCCTACTGAAGCATGTACTGGTATTAGTCTCGTTCCCAGACCCTACTGCATTCCCAGACCCTTCCCGAGCGAGCAAAGCGAGCGAGGTATGGGTCTGGGAACGAGACTATACTGGTATATAGCTAGCTATAATTATGATTATGTAGCAAGCTACATGTTTTTGAAGCTGGTAGCTAGCAACAAACAGTGATACTCTGTAACTCATAGACTACTGTCAGTGATTGTATTTATAGCATTGATAAAACAGTCACATTAATTTCCCCAATTACGGTGTTGTTTTAGTGGACTGTGCACTGATTTAATGCTTTAATATAGTATTCTGCATAGGTGTCACACATTGATAGGTACATGTTAAAGTGACAGCTGAACAGTGATAACATAGATGTAAGTGCGTACTTGTGGCTCATGTGTGCACTCTTGGCTTCCTGATCTAGATTCAACATAGTGATACTGATGCCTCTGTCTTTATAATGTCCATTCGAATGGGATATATACATAATTTGATGGGTTGCTTGGGACGCATATGAGTGTGCATGCTCACATTTGCACACTACCTTTATTTATTTATTATAATAAAGTTGTTGCACAATGTAATGTGCTTGGGAAATGCTCCTATAATTGTACATCTTTAATTACTGATTATGCATATTATATACCATGAATCATGTTCCGGGTTCCTTTGCCGACACAACATGTGCAACTGCTACCATTATAACAAGCGTGATAGTTGTGTGTGTGTGTGTGTGTGTCTGTGTCTGTGTGTGTGTGTGTGTGTGTGTGTCTGTGTCTCTGTGTGTGTGTGTATGCACTTGAATATAAACATGTCTTTGATTTGCACACTTGTACATTGTAAAGGTTCAAGCCATGTAAGGTCTTAGGTCAAAGGTCCCAACTATATGTAGCAAGCTACATAGTTTTAATACTGGTAGCTAGTAATCAACAGTGATGCTCTCAACTGAGCAAACGTAGCTCATAGACTACTGTCAATGGTACCATGCAAAACCATAATACTTGTACAATGTACATTGTTGCATTTAATTCATACCCCACTTCCTACATCACTGTATGTACTGTGTGGGTATTATCCCATTACTTTTATGGATGATCTATCAGTTCACTTACACTTTCAGCCCATGCATGCTTGCAACCTGAATGCTTTCTATTCACCGCATTCCATGCCCAGTCAATGCTTTCATACTCCCGTCCTTAGCTCAGAGCTTTCAACTCATTAATTTTCCTTCCTCACCTATAGTGTTTTTAATAGCACTTTCTCCCTACACTCCCCCATGGGTATATACAAGTGCTCCTAGGAAATAACTAAACTGCATGTGCACAAGCCCTTTATCATGCATGTAATGCAATTGCGTCCTTCCTGCCAACTTACAATTATCAGTTTATATACAGAAATTGATGGCATAGTTCTATTAAACCTTTCTCATTATCCTGCACTGCACCCTTTATATAATAATTATATTGAATGTATATATACTCATGATACAAGTGTATGCGCCAACGGATGATAGTAATAGGGAAGTGAAAGTGAAATTCTTTGCAAGGCTACAGGAGACAGTTGGGAGTGTGGCTACGGGAGATGTGTTGGTTGTGATGGGGGATTTGAATGCCAGACTAAGAAATGTCACTGAAGTCTGGGGAGAGATTCTGGGGAAACATGGAGAGTTGGCATGCAATGACAATGGAGGATGGTTGCTTCAGTTCTGTAGTGAGAACAACCTGGTAGTATCCAACTCATGGTTCTAACACAAGCAAATACACCTGTTTACATGGGAGTGTATAGAGGTAGAGGACAGAAGTCAGTCATTGACTACTTCCTAGTAAGAAAGGAGTGCATGAGGAGAGTGAAGGATGTGAAGGTGCATGGTGAGGGGTGCAGCAGTAGGGAGTGACCATTATCTTGTTTAATGAGGATTTTAATGAAGGTCCAGTTGAGAATTAAGTTACTAACTGAGAGTTAGTAACTTAATTCTCAACTGGACCTTCATTAAAACCTTATTAAAACTAAGAATTAAAACTGAGAGTTGTTCACATGCATTAGTTTGCTGACTTAAAATTGTGGATAGACAATTTTAAGTCAGCAAACTAATGCATGTGATCAACTCTAAGTTAGTAATTTAATTATTCCTAAGCCGCGAACCCTTTTTTATAGTTCCTTCATGCATGAACTTACATATCCCTTTTTTTGGCAACCCCTGCAGAGGGGATAATGCCTTGAATGATTGATTGATTGACTGACAATTGAGAATGGTAGGGAGGCAAGAGTGCATTAGGAGTGTAAGGAAAGAGCGCATCAAATTGGAGAAGCTCAGGGATGCCCAGGTCAGGAGAGTGTACCAGACCAACATGGCCAGCAGGTGTAGGGAGGTGAAACACGCTCTTCAGGAAGCGTCGGTGTAAGAGGTGTGGAAGGTAGTGAAGGAAGTCATTGTGAGTTCGGCAGCTAGGGCATGTGGCATTGATAAGAGTAGGAATGGGGTGAAAAAGAGAACGAGACGGTGGAATGATGAGGTACAGTTTGCGATTAGAAGGATGAAGAGATTGTACAAGGAAATGTTAAATGCGGACACAGAGGAAGCTAGGCAGAGGTATAGTGAGGCAAATTCAGAAGCTTGGAGAGTTGTGAGGAAGGCAAAAAAATGAGGAATGGGTGCAGTTTGGAAGGGTAATTGAGAAGGAGGCAATTGGTAACCAATGAAAGTTTTGGATGAGGGTGAAGGAGGACAGAAGGTCCACGAGGGGTGGCACACACATAAATGACAAGGATGGACAGCTGCTGACTGACCAAACGGAAATCATGGACCGGTGGAAGGAGGACTTCGAAAGCTTATTTCAGGAGATCAAAGATGTATCAGAGCAAGTGGATCTGGAGATGGGTCAGGAGAGCGACAAGGAGATAAGTGAGGAGGAGGTCCGGAGAGCAGTGAGCAGACTGAAAGGTGGAAAAGCACCAGGTACGTGTGGCATCATGCCAGAAATGTTGAAGGCGGGAGGAGAAGTACTAGTGGCTATTGAATGGTTAGTGAAGCTGTTTAATGAGGTGTGGGGAAGAGGTGTTGCACCCCGAGACTGGAAGTCTGCAATCGCTGTACCTATTCATAAGAAGGGTATAGTAGGCTGGATGTACCAACTATAGAGGAATCAGCCTTTTGATTGTTGTTGGGAAGGTGCTGAATGATACACTGGGAAAAAAAACGGAATTTTCTGACAGGGTGTGTTTCAGGAAATGTCCAGGAAATGTTTTGCAGAGATTTCCTGGACATTTCCTAGACATTTTGTGAAGCAGTACATGTGCTGGTGTCAGGTACATTTCCTGTTGCCCCAGGAAATTCCATCTATAGTGCACATTTCCTGCACCTTTCAGGAAGCCGAAACTATATTTATATATAACGTAACAATAATTATAATATATTGCATTGCCTAATTAATATATAATATTATATAAAATATTATAATTGTATATACAGCACATATCTAGCTATAGCCCATCATCTATGCGTACCATGGCCATGCATAACATGATCAGCCAAACGTTGACAGCAATTGACTCAGGCTTTCTCTTCCTAGATAGGATGCATGTATGTGTACATACACGGATGTGTGTGCGAGTAAGATGCACATGCATATGGATCCGGTCCACGCATGTACAAATGAATGGAGCATGACACTGTGCATGTACGTACATATGCATGTATCTGGCCAGCCAGTGGCAGCTGACCATTATACTGAATTTTCAAGTGCATGCATTCACGAATAAAAATTCCAAAAATGTACATGCATGAATCAAAACAGTTTTAATATAGTAACTGCAAACGTAGCAAATCCATGGTTTACATCAATAATATGGAAAAATTGCAAGTACAATTATTGCGAGCAACAACAGATGATGACATGCTAACAAAAAGGGCCAAACAATTATTCAAGAGCACAGAACAAAGGAAAAAATTAATATGAACAAGAGAAATCTCTAAGGAGTATAATGTTAATAAGGACCAAACAACTAAAAATGACCACACAAGTATAGCAAATATACAAAAAGTGACAATGCAGTGATTACCATGCATACATACTACTCTACCATCACAGACTCATCCGAATCTCCCAATTTTCTGACAATATGTGCACAACGTGTTTGCAAGAAGCGAACCGGCAAAAATGAACTGACGCCTCCAGTCTCAAACCGATTGCTGAACCAAACTTGTGCTGGCTTACCAATGATATGTTTTGATGGATGCGGTAGAAACCTGGCAACTACAGCTAGTAACATACATTCACACCCCATTTGTTCTTGACTGAATGATACTTTAATGTAATGCTTAATTTTGACAGGTCGAAATTTTGAGTCTGGATGCATTGGATCGGGAAGAGGTGTTGGTTGGGCCCCATAAAGGTCAGGGTCCCATTCAGCCATGGCAACACACTGATGGTGGCCTTTACTCACACTATATCTATATCCTCTGTACATTATGTCAGAGTGTTGAACATAAACTGATGAACTGGCAAGGTATTGAGCTTATAGCACAGCATTAACTTCAATGGGGTACAGAACGTTTCGGTCCGTGGACCTTCTTCAGCTGTAATACAAAAACTGGTAAAGTGCGACTCATTAAATAAGGGTGGGTGTGTCAATGAGTGTCATAAAATGGCGGGAAATTACGTAATGAGGGTGATGTAATTGGGCATCTACTTATAGTTGGGTGAATGAATAATAAGTTGAATAATTGCAAAGAATGAAGTGGAGTGTTCTGGTTAGGGGGAGGGTCAGGGGGGGGGGTCACTTTGGGGAGGGAGGTTTGCTCAGCAGGGGGAGCCACGTAGCGTTAATGTTTAGTCCACAGTCCAGATTCGAGGTCTGATGTTGTTGGTGGATGTGGAGGGCCTCTAGGACCCTTCTTCTCCAGTAGATCCTCTCCTCTTGTTTGACTGAGGCAGCTTCCCAGTTTACTTGGTGCTGGTTTGCCCAGGCATGAACTGCGATGCCGTTCTTGGGGTCGTTCTTCTTTACTGCTGCCTTGTGTTCGCTTAGGCGTTTCTCCAAGGTTCTCCCTGTCTCTCCAATGTACACACGAGGGCAGTCTTTGCATGGTATCTCGTAGATCACACCCTTCTTCTTGGTGCTTGGGATGGCCTGCTTTACCTTCACTAGTCGGCTTCTGAGAGTGTCCGCAGTCTTCATCACTGTTTTCACTCCCAGTGGACGGCACATCTTCTCAATTCGTTCACTCACTCCTTTAACATAGGGAAGGTGAAGGAGCTTGGGGGGTGTCTCACTCTCTATGGTGGTGTTGGATGGTGTCAGTCTGCCTCTCAGGTTGTTCTTCACTACAGGTTCGGGATAGCCGTTGGCTCTGAACACTTGTCTGAGGTGCTGGATCTCCTTCCATCGCTTTCTTTCTTCACACACCTTCACAGCTCTGACCCTCAAACACTGCACAACTCCTCGGAGCACCTTGGCAGGGTGGTGGGAGTTGAAGTCTAGGTATCTGTCTGTGTGTGTCCTCTTGCGGAAGACAGAAGTCAGTGACACCTCTCCTCGAACATGAAGCCACTTCCACCGAATCAGAAGAGATCATGTCTGACATTGTTGTTTCATGTAGTGAACCCACCATTGACTCCTCCACTGAGCATACACCCCTGAAATCGTCGCGAAATTCTTCAGGAAATTCTAAAGAGTAAATGAAATTATCCCTCGGAAACTGATTCATGAGTTGAGATTCAATGTCTCTGTGATTGTTAGACTGATTGCCAAGAATGCCGTTGTATCTCTCGAAAGAAAATAGCCAAAATCCAAAAACAGGCTCATAGTCTTCGACAACACTCTTAAGATGGCCATGCATATGCATATTGGGTGTAATAAAGTGATCACCGTAACGGGCTTGTGCACGTTGGCAAAACCGAATCAAAAGGACATCAAAAAGATCAATATCGCTCAGACTTAACCAATGTTTACAAAGGATGTGGCAAGCCAAGACAAAATGCAAGATTTCATAAAGAGTGGGCATGGAGAATAAAATAATCCAATTCTTAAACTGGTCAGCAGTAAAGCTGGAAGATCCAGACACAATTTTAAAGGGGGTTCTACCAACATCTGCTGGAACAACCATTTGGTCAACGTAAGTCTGAATAGATGAATATTGACTTCTGTTGATAATCTCTTTATCCAACCAGAATTGCAACAAATGCTTTCCTGTACCCAAAAATAAATTGTGCATTGGATCTATAGTCAACATGCAAGGAGCATCAAAATATGGCAGTCGCAGCAGAATGGAATAACGACAGCCAAGTTGAGACTCCATCGTATTTCGTTCCGACTTTGTCACACATTGGCCAAACATGCGAATATGAGTCCTGTGCACAGAATCAGTTCGCAAAGGCCAGCATGCCCTATCAAAACCACTGTAGTTCACAGAGCCCACGACTCCTGGAAACTGTTTAAGGCACTTCGAGTAACCAAGTTTGGCGGAGTGACACAAGAAGCCACACAATTTGCATCGTGCTGGTAGGTCACAAGCTACGCATAATAAAGCACAACGAACTATAATTGGTGAGAGGATCACACGCGAGTTCCTAACACCTTTCCACAAGTCTTCCAATTCTTCAACAAGAGGCTCCATGTATGAGTTAATGTCTCTCCTAGGCTCAGACGGTCCAGGTAAAATGCCCACAAGAATAACATTTTTTCTTTTGAAGCGAACAGCTCTAGGTAGGTTCATAATTGTTAGGCATACTGCTCCAACCGAATAAGTGGTGTGTTTAATTAAAGGGCTGAAACTAATCTACATTAAGCATGAGGCCAATACCTAGCTAGAGTATCCTCACTTGACAAGAAAGGCTTCCCATCTACAATTTTGAAGTCATTCCAAATTTGTCCATAAATATCGCATTTTGAGCCAGCCATGGACGACCTCGATCGCCAATGCTGACACAAATCGACAAAATCTGGACGTAGTATATAGAAGTTGCTGAAGAGATGAAAGCAAGCTTTTGTAAGGATATACCTTTAGTGGATACATTATTCTTTGACCCTATGTCAGAATCACTGCTTTCAAGAGGACACACCCGCAGGCAGCTCGCTGTTTTTCATGTGGGTGGTTTGGGAAAAGAACAAAGTTGCATTTTTTACTAGTCAGCTGACCCTAAAAAATGGCACTGCAATCTTTAAAGTGGTACAACCTGTGGCACTTCTGACATACCACGTATTTCGTAAACCGAGAGCAATCCTTGTAGTTTTCTGTAGCATATAATTATACTGAAGAAGGAAGTGCAATTGCCAATTTTGCAGCAAATTGGGAAAAATGTCCCAAAACTTTGAAAAAGACACATAAAAACTTTAGAAGAGCATCAATGATGGCATCTGACGTGAGATATCTGGCTTGTAAAAGCAAAATAAATCCAGTCAACCATAAAACGAGCGATCGAATGGGAGGATCATTAGATTGTAGGGGATCATTTAGTGGGCTGAGAGGTATGCTTGATGCTTACAAATGCTCATGAACTATTTCCGAGTCATCTTCACTTATATCTTCCCATATCTCCTCAAACGTTTCCCCATCAAAATCTGAATCAGCAGAATACAGAAGAAAGCTGTAACAGGGTGAATGTATATGCATACTTGTACACAAAGGTTACATACAATAATATATATTTTGGTTACAAGGTTACAATATATATATATATATATATATTGTATATATAAAGCTTAAGGCTGCAAATATGAACCAAAAGTAATGCTGCAGTGCAACCCTGATCTTATACGATGCTTGTCACAAGTTACCAGCAGAAATCTGACGACGTCAGCGGAGGTCCGTAAACGGCTGTGCAGCTTACCGTGAATCGTCTGTCTCTATCTCCGCAAACATCTGCACACTTCTGTGCTCTGCCTGTCAACATCTGCCCTGTCTCCAAAATATCTGTCCTGTCTCCAAAATATCTGTCCTGTCTCCACAACATCTGTGTCCTGTACACACAACGAATTCAAGACGCCTCTGACTCGTGTGAAGATGGGGACAGGCATCGTCGAAAAACTTAGATACGTATGTATTCACCAAAAGAGTTGAGAATGGTAGCGTCGTGTAGAATAATCTAATTATCTTAAAAACGTTTGATGCTAAGCTTGGGCAAAACGTTTAAAAGGTACCCTCCAAATGTTGTGCAATGATCCCAGCCTGAACTGCTGCGATTCTGCAGAAGGCTTGCCAACATCCACAATTTGCCACTCTGAGCTTCGTGTAAAGCTGCACGGTAGCTCCACAATAGGCTGATAATAATCTGTGACATGTACCATAAATGTGTGACCTCCAAACCATTACAGTCAAAATGTCACGAATGTTTACAGCTGAAATTTAAGTACTAGACTTGAAATGCTGGTCTCAACTGAGAGAATATAAGATGACATTGCAAATTTTGCAACCATTATATTATGTCGACAGAAAATGTTATAATTACCTTTTTCAAGTCGTCATCAGACTCAAAGTCCAGGTCTTGAGCATGAGTATCACATTCAGAGCCTACAGAAGAGAAACAAAAATGTTCATAACATAAGCAACAGTTGACAGTTCCAGGGATTATCTGATGACGGCACCTATTATACATGAGTAGAAAGGTGCATTCCGAAGAGAAAGTGAACAATTAACTATTTTTCTTCGAGATAGCTGACCTGGCTCGCTGCTCAATGGCATGTTCAGATCCCTTTCTTCAGTCAGGTTTAAGTTAATGGCAGGTTGACCCATTTCAACAGGGAATTGTGGCAGAACAGGACCTACAAAATGAACATGATGTATGCTTCATAAATAAGTGTACAGACACAATCAAGGCAAGACACACCCAGTATCCAGTCAGTTTAGTATGGTATAACCAGTACAAGGGTCTGTTCTGCGGAATCTTTCCTGTCATCTGAGGAAGTGGGAGGACTATATTATTATGGAAGTGAATTGTTGTTTGGAATCTGTTGCAGAACATGTGTTTCCACTGTCTATTGGCAGAAAAGCAATGAATCCTAAGAGGTCTCCCATGTGCAAGCGGCAACAAAAATCTGACCAGTGAAAAGGGCTGAAGTCAACTGAACCATGAGGAGAAACATAATTTCCCCCACTTTATCATACCAAGCAGCATAAGAAACAGACACTTCCAAGGATAAACATATAGGTCTTCCCTATCAAGGTATAGCTTCAATTCTGCATTTGTCTAATAAGACCAACTGATATACAATCGGTATAGCTATAGCTACAATCCAAGGATGAAACACTGAGGTGGCCACAAGGCACATTCAACGCCACTCACATTATGACAACATACCAGGATCAGCGTTCCCTTGCATCATTATCTGATCATCGTCTGCCCCTCGGGCGTCCCGCTCGCGACAAGCAAAGTGCAGATTGCAGTGATTTCTGTACGTTTTCTCCGATACATCCCGAAGACAGTGTTCACAATTCACTGGCAGGATTTACGATGAAGCGAAGAGCTTAGATTGGTCGCTTGGTGTGTTCCAGCCCTGATGTCTCCATCGCCATAGGCATCATCGAGAAGGAGAAGTGATGAACTACTTTCCGATGTGGACGATGGTGCTACAGATCCTATCCCTTTAATGTACGCGCAGTACCGCGCATTGGAGCAGAAGGGAGCAAAGCCACCCAGCGATGGGTATGTTCAGCGGACTAGCAGCGGCGAGTCAGAGCCCGAGGATGAAGAGGCAGAGGCCGATCTCACCCACAAACGTCAAGTAGCTCTGAATCTGAGCAATCGCGCTAAGAGTAAAGCTCGAACAACGAAAACTAAAAGGAGAGGCAAGGGAAAGAAGAAGCCTACTGCAGCTCCAAGTAAGATGTCTATATGATGTAGCTAATTGATGTGTGTGCCACTATACCATGTCTGAAGGAAAGTGAAATGTGGTAGGGCTAGGGCTATGTACCTGTTCCTCCTGACCTGTGGCTATACAGTAAATCTAGCCTTTTTATATACTTTTACCCCTTTCAACCAGACCATTCTGAGTCTTGGCCAGTCGACGCCACTGTTTCAATTTCAATGTTTCATTAGGCAATAAGTCTGGTCGAACATTCAGTGGCTATGCAGAGGTTAGAAGATGCCTGACTAGTCCGCTAGATCGCCTGCTAGAAGACAGGACGACAACTCAGCATCCACCGTCCTTTCATGAAGGTACGTATGATTTGCTCATTGAAGTGAATCCATAGAGCACTTATTCAGCTATCAGTGTCAATGTAGTGTTTTGAAGGTCACCTGTGATTTTGCTTCTTCACAAAGGAAGTTTTTTCTGTAGACACACCATCCACACGAACTTTCCGTGGCAACACGGAGTCTAGACGACGTCTGACTAGTTCGGTAGTAGAACACCTGCTGGAAGACAGGACGACAATTCAGCCTCCACCGTCCTTTTAATGAAGGTACGTAGTATGATTTGTTCATGAAGTGAATCCATAGAGCACTTTTTCAGCTATCAGTGTCAGTGTATTGTTTTGAAGGTCACCTGAAATTTTGCTTGTTTATAACGGAAGTTTCTTCTCTAGGAGCACTGTCTACGCATACTTCAAGTACTGATTTGGAGAGCAATACCAGTCTATTGAATTCTGAAGTCAATGGCACTACTGGTCTTGCTGAAAGTGAGTATCATTAATTTCACTTTCTGAATTTCTTATGATCTAAAACACAGGTGAGACATGTTCTTGCTTTTTCCTGACCACTTCTCAGGTAGGGACCAAGGTGTTTTCACTGCTATTCAGAAAACAAACCTTCTTTTGGGTAAACTTGTAAAGTGTGTGGCCTTGCTGGAGAAGAAAAAAAGGAGCTAAAACCAGTACCAGTGATAGAAGCTCATTTGCGAAAAATAATGCAGATGTCCCTTTGGCAGTGAGGGTAAGTGCATTTTCTCTCTATTGTTCATTGGCAAATTTATGTATCTACATGAAACAATCTTTACTTAAAGAGAAACCAGGAGAATTTATAAAATGTTGTTGAATGAAGACAGCAATTTTGAGGGCTGGTCATTTGGTTCTGGGTAAGTTATTCTTATATTGCTTTCAACAAGTGCATGTAGTCGATCATTTTATTTCCTTCCTGACAGGATTACTTTCAGAAGTGAACCAAACCAGGCCTCTTTAAGCCATCTAGTCAGAGAGGTGAAGGCTCTCAATCCTCAGTTCCTGGGAGAGCACATCATTGGTATGCCTGATTAGACTTAGCTATGTTCCAATCTCATGTACAGCGCGCACTTGCTGGCTTTTGGTATGCAGTGCACTGTCATGCGTGCTCTGATAGCATATAATTTGCCTATATCCATAATACGTAGGAGCAGCATACAGGTTCTTCCTGAGCTGTGATCGTGCTGTTTACAGAAAACGAAGAGAGAGATTGTTGCGGGTACATGTGCTTGTGTCTAAATTTTACTACCTGTGATTGATTACAGTTTACGTACATATACCTTTGTTTTATGTAGTACAGTTAAAGACAAATTAAACTTGACAAATTGTACAGGGGCATGCGTGATCACTTTGCGAGAACTCACCAACTCTCACGTCAATGAAAACAATACCTAGGGTAGAGCGGGGTAATTTGGGATACGGGGTAATTTGGGATTTTTTTTTGCACAGTCTGAATTCAACGAAGAATAGCTGAATTCACCTGACAGTCTAGCACACCCAAGCCTAGTATGTGGTGCTTCGCTACACACACAAACTTCGGTGAAGTACGCAAGCGCTGTGTGGATAACATTTGCGAAGACATGTAGTTTGTTTCGAACACCAAAATTTCACCTTGTTGATAGTTGCAGTTCCGATGATGTCCTTGAATAGCCCACTCAATCTGGAAAACTTGGCGCGAAGGAGATCAACTACGACATTGGCACTGTCGAGCTTCATTGACTTAGCTAAAGCGCATTGATAGCCGCCATTACACACAAGAAGCAGCCAATTAATTAATATTTAGCACAATATTATAACTTTCGAAAGAGTGCTAAAATTCGAATTAAGCGTGAACCAGCACAATGCTAGAACGTATGTAGGGAAAACCAACCACGGTGCATGGTCTAGTGAGTCCCTGGCTAATGCCATTGAAGCTGTGAAAAAAGGAATGACGCAGAGCATGGCTGCAAAGAGATTTGGGATCCCCTTTAACACCCTCAATCGCCATTACCGAGGTAATCCCAAAGCACCCATTACATGAACTAAAAACATCAGTCAATTGTGCATTGTTCAATGTGTAGGGGTCAGCAAGAGCATAACTGCTGATCATCCAACAGTTCTGATGCATGATGAAGAGAAGGAGATTGTTGCTACTTGTCAAGCTATGCAAGATCTCGGTTTTGGCTTGACACGAGAGATGGTGGCTCATGTAGTCTCAGACTACTTACGATCAATAAGAAGGCCTAATCCATTCCGCAAAGGTGTGCCTGGGCCTGATTGGTGGGCCCTTTTTCTCAAAAGGTGGCCGCAGCTAAGTGACAGAAAGCCAGAACATCTCTCCAAAAAGAGGGCTGAGGGAGTAACTCGAGCTATGGTAGATGGGTGGCTTGACACAGTCAAAAAGGCATTCACGAAGCACAATTTGTTACAGTATGGCAGTGACGAGCTGGCGAAAAGGCTGTGGAATGCGGATGAAACTGGTCTGTGCCTGGACGCCACATCCAAAACTGTGTTAGCATGAAGTTGCACAAAGTCAGTATATGAAGTTGGAGAAGGCTGTGGAAGGGAGTACATCACTGTTCAGGGATGTGGTTCAGCAGATGGAGTAAAGCTACCGCCACTTGTTGTTTACAAAGCCAACAATATGTGGGTAAAGTGGACCAAAGGCGGCCCTGCAGGAGCCACTTACACCGTTTCTGACAGTGGCTGGATGGAGAAGGCCAACTTTTGCCAGTGGTTTAAACATTCATTCCTACCATCCGTCTCCCACCTCCTCACAACCGGTCCTGTGGTGCTCTTTCTGGATGGGCATGGCTCCCACATCGACTTTGAGCTCGTACACACTGCTCTAAAACACGGTGTTATCCTCATGTGTTTGCCTGTACATGCAAGTCATGTTCTGCAGCCATTGGATGTGACTTGCTATGGGCCTTTGAAGCAGGAGTGGAGACAAACACTGAAGGATTTCAAGGTCAAGAGTGGAGCCATGCATGTCACCAAAGTCGAATTTCCGGCACTGCTGAAAGAAGTGTGGGAGAATAGCCTTCTTGTGGGTCACCTTCAGAATGGTTTCAAATGCTGTGGTCTTCACCCCTTTTCCAAACGAGCTGTGTCGGACAGCAAGCTGTCCCCGGCACTCAGCTGCCAGGCAGATCTTCAGCCATCTACTCTTAGGCCTCGCCCACGGTTGAGCATTGAAGTCATGTGTGAATGCAGCCAAGGCAAACCGCATCTGACCCCAGTTCGACTTCACCTCAGGGACCACTTTGCCATTCTCTTGGCTGAGAAGCACCCCAGGTTGAAGAGTGATGACAAGCGGAAGGTAAAGCCAACTGTCTATGGGCAAGTTATGACATCAGACGAGGTGATTGAGCTGCTGATGGGAGAAAGAGACACGAGAAGCCAAAGAAAGAAGAAAAAATCGGGTGAGTGAGTCTGCTATATCCAGTATGGCATAGTCATAATGCATAACAGTATGACTAAATGAGTAATTCTTTCAATTTGCATAGACACCACTGTTAAAGGGAAAGGGAAAGCCAGCAGAACATCTAAGAAGCCTATGGCAGCATCCAAAAGGAAGCCGGTCGATACAGTAGAAGGTACACTACATATATAAAGCCCATTCTTGTAATATATACTGGATAAACTCACTCTGCATTCCTTCTATTTGCAGTTTCTGAGTCTGAAGATGATGGGGTGTGCTCCGAATGCAAGAACTCGGTTGACGATGAACACTGGGTGGCATGTGACCAGTGCAACTTGTGGTACCATCTCAGCTGTACTGATCTGCACGAAAGCCCTGGACCTGATGATGCCTGGATTTGCTCAGTGTGCTCTGACATCTAAATCATTACGCATACATCTCAACTGCTGCTTTGCTGTTATTTATTGCTGATCAATAGTGCATTAATACGTAGTTCCCAAATTACCCCGTCAGCCATTTTTGGCTGGAAATCATGCGAAATTGTTCAGCAACGCCGCGTTCTCTGTATCATAGGCAAGTGGAGCTAATTCTTTCATTATCTTAAAGAGCACTGTCTCCTCTTAGTTCCTAGTGAAAACGGCGCACCTTAGTCTTCTAGGGTTTGAGCGGTGTGACGTCAAAGGTAACACGGTGAAATTATATCCCAAATTCCCCCGTTCTACCCTATAGTGCAAGATCTAGAGAAATGCGTGATCAAACAAAAATCGCACAATGGATACTCACCAATTCACAGAACTCCTTGCACAGGCATAGTTTTTCTTCACATTGCCACTCACTGCTTAGTCTCGTACCCATCCCCACTTCCGGCCGCCATTTTATAAGGCTCGGAAGGTGGGTCTGGGGACTATGTGCAGTTGGCGGAGTCCGGCGATCCGCGGCCTCCAATCAGATTGCAGATACGTGAATAATAATGAGCAAATCACATGTCGGTCACATGCGCGTGCGTTGGGTGCGAACGACGGAGATGGAGCTCCTTTGGGTCAAGCTAACGGTCGAGCCATTGCGCATACAGAGAGTCATCGCTAGGGACTTGGGATACGAATCGAATGGTTGGGTAAAAATTGTCGTTGTCCTAACCGCCAAAGCTCAGAGCTCGAAAATGATCCTTCCAGCTTAGAAATGGATTGACTTAGCGCTTCAAGCCGCTTTGAGCCGGTGTCCAGATCTTGAAAGCACCGTTGGCAAGCGTACGCAGTTTGCGTACTCACTGTCAACTGGTGCCACAATGCAGGCCAAACCGTCCTCACGAAGCTTCCAACTATGCTACCACCGCGCAGAAGGGAAGATAGATTGTGTCTTCTTGTCTCCGTATCGCTAGGAGGCTGTGCACAGAAGGAGCATCGCGATAGTCTTTGGCTGCCATATAAACGCGATATGGAAACATGTGCCCATCATGTGATATTGCGCAATCACCGCCAAGGATTATGTACATAGTCCCCAGACCCAACCTTCCGCGGCGTCAGCCATGTTTGCGGAAGTAGGGGCTGGGTACGAGACTACTCACTGCTGCCCTAGACCCTAAACAAGGATTGGGAGCTCCCAACGCTTTGCTAGGATTGTTGGGGTGATGCAAGACAGGAAGTGTCACTGTTATGAGTCAGATTATTCATGAGGACTTTGAATGAATATAGTTATCTCTGGTGTGTTAGGTGACTTCACAGGCTGCATGTTCATACAAGGAAGTGGAAGTTTTATAGTAAGCTGAAAAATGGAATACCAGTATACGAAGTGCTAATCACTGAATGAATGATATGTGCCAAACATTGCATGCAGTGGACAAACTGTATGTAAGTACATATATATACCAATATGATAGGTACATATGCAGTTTGCATGACAATAAATTGTGCACAGATCCACTATTCCTGAAGGAACTAATGGGAGAGTTCTTAACCAACTATGACTTATTGAAAATTTATGTGAGGGTGTGTTTACTTATTTGCAGAAGCTGGCCCACAGGAGATCAGCATTAGCTGGTCTGTCCTTCGCTGATGAATCATCCAAATCAGCATGGGAAGGTGTTCTTGCTGTGGACATGATGTCCAGTGAGGAAAGTGCTGAAGAAGGAGACGAAGAGGTATATCTCCATAAGCCTCTTCCATGGAGATCAGCATGGTTAACGGAAATGCTTAAACGCCTTGACATCAGAGTTGCCATCAATCAATCGGCACTTTCTCATCGTCAGAGAATGAGGAGGATACCAGCGATGAACCCTCCACTTGGCCCAAGCCTTCCACAGCTAGATATCCTCCGTGGGCATTTAGGTAGTATGCATGCAGTACAATTTGTGTGTTATACTGGTATTGTTATTATTTTCTTATGTAATTTGTGTTCTTTTTGCATTCATTAGTTTGTTTCTAGATCTGAGGCATGCATATGTACATGTAGAACTTTGCCATCCTAATTAAGCTTTTTGCTCCTGAACTTCTACTGCAGCTGTGTATGCATATTATTATTCCATAATGCTTTGTATTCCTTATTGCGGTCATGATCTTTTCTTCAGTGTGAAGTAGCCTTTTTTGTTATATTGATTCATCTGAACAGTATCTGTGAATAGTCCAAGATTTGCATGCCTGCATAATAATATTGTAATGAATATTGAAATGCCATGCATATATATATGCATGCGCAAACATGCAATGCATCATTAATTTGAAGTTTAAGGTCCAGGTAAGGATTGGAGATGAGCAGCTGGAGCAGGTAGATACTATGAAGTACCTAGGAGTTACGATCAGTGGTGATGGCAGTATGTAGCGAGAAGTAGAAGCAAGGGTGAAGTGTGCATCACGGAAGGTTGAACCAGGCCATTCTGGGGAGGAGAGAGCTGAGTAAGCAAACTAAATTGAAGGTGGTAAATGAAACAGTGATGCCGGTTTTGATGTATGGATGTGAAGCATGGGCAGTATGGAAAGAGCAAAAGTCGAAGATTAAAGCCACACAAATAATTGTAATGAAGAGTAGAGGGAGTGTGATGGAAGGACCGAATCACAAAATGATGAGATTCTGCAGAGGCTGGGCCAAGTAGGGGTGCTGGAGAAGGTGAAGAAGAGACAGGAGGAGTGTAAAGAAAGACTAGAAGGACAATGATAGGCGTACTAAGAGAGTGTTGGAAGGTGTCATGGATGGAAAAAGGCCTATAGGAAGACCCCGATTTTGATGGTTGGACAATTTTAGATGAAGTAATATATATGGACTCTTTCTGTGAAATGCTTATGCTGAACGCTATAGCTGTATGATGTAAGGACGCCCTCCTGTCTAGGAGATGTGTTCCGAATGTGTGATTGATTGATTGATTATATACTCACTAATATTGTCTTACTAGGTGTATGACCAGAGTGCAAATGTAGAGTAATTGTATAATAGGATCATAAAATGCATATGCAGGCATGCGCTGTTACTGTTGGTGTTCATTTGATGCCAAATGTTTGCTGCCGTGTGTAGCACAATTGCAACTTCCTTTTCCAATGATTGTTTTCTGCTGAAGTTGAAGTCGGTCCTTAAACCAATTTTTCATCCATTCCACAAGTAACACCCTACATGCTATATAGCATACATATAGCAATGTGAGCCTTATTTATAGCTAATTTACCCCACTGCACATTGTATAACTATATACACATAGAAGAGATTGTAAGGTATTGTGTAATGAAGGATATATTTCATGCATAATGCCCTTATTGTCCGTTCTATAGCAGAGGTTTTTACGTACACTAACTCATGAACACACACAGCTACGTATATGGATTGGAACTTATATGTTTCTATTATGGTGAGCAACCTACATATTATATCTAAGATTTGCACTACATCATTAAATACCAACTGTGGTATAATCCACCTTGTGCAAGCACATATGGGCATAATATATTCTATAGTATAATATTCTTATATAATTAATATAATTATATACGTATAATTATACATAATTATAGGCATGCGCTGCAAGTTGTATATGATATTAAGTATAGTGTATATATATAAATGTGGGTAGTGAACGTGATATGGCACATGTTTTAGCATAAAATTCATGATAAATTGCAACATTATTCCATTAAATTAATGCTATAAACTGCATAAACAATCTGAAAGCGCAATGGGACTGATGACTGATGACTGACTGAAAATTAGACCTGGGATTGCTCATCTGCAGACTGTCGATCAATCTATGTAGCTATTAGGACTATAATTATACAGTGAGAGCTGGGATAGGACTATACAGAAGCACATGTACCCGCCTATCCTAGGGCAAACTGGACAGAACAGTTGTCATTAAATTATACAAAACACATTGAAAGTAATTGCCTTTATACCAATTTTAACAATGCGAGTGTTATTGTATACATTCAATGCAGGACTATAGGGAACAGATGTACAACCCTATACCCTAGTCCAAACTGGACGGAACAGTTGTCATTTACAAATCACATTGAAAGTATTGCCTTTATTAATGTTAACAATGCGAGCGTCAATGTATACATTCAATGGCAGAATTAAGTAGCATACTAGAGTAATTTATGATGTGTATACTACAGTCAATTTCTTCACCTGTCTGATAAGCAGATTACCTAGTGAGGAGCATGTACGTATATATACAGCATCACACGGTGAGGCAATGTACATGTGACAGTAATTTTAATCACTGGCAATGCTTTTAAATGCATCCTTCAAGCCAGACTGTACTGCAATCAATATCCCTATCATTATCATAATATGCCATAGACCGATGAGCCATTGCAATGGTGATAAGGCTGTATATGGTCCAAGGCTCTTCCATTTTTGGTTGAGACAATAAGATGTGATGAGTGGTGAGCAGTGTAAACACTCCTAGCTGCTCTATTAGTTTTATTAGTTTAATTAAGGTAATATATTGTCTGTGCTTAGCCTATTGATATAATCAAAACAATTATTATATATACACAGTCTCACTTTTGCATGTATTGTGCACAAATGGCAACACCTATATATGTCAACACTTAGTCTTGTGTTCACCTTTTAGTTCCATTTGCTATCTCCGACTACATTTGTCTGCATCTGTGCTAATGGTGTCACCCAAATGGACAAAAACATAACAAAAAGTAATGCTCTAGGGAATAACCTTTTCAAGTTACATACTTTGACATGGCTGTCACATAAGCAGTGAGCACAGTTATAGACATGTGCATGCAGATATGCTGTTGAAAATTTATTATATTTAGTGGGTTAGAAAATGGCTTTTAAAGGAGTTTCAGTTTTCATTTCAAATGTTATAGATCGCGTGTGCACATCCTTTGTCAGTGTCCTTTCTCAGCAGCATGCAAACTCACAGGCTTTGCGTCACATCATATCATCAGTGTGGTAATTAAGGCAGCACATATACATATGTAAAAAGTACATTACTACACATGGACAATCAGTGCTAGGTATGCATACGTACTTGCTGATCATTAATTAAAGGCCAGTAATAATATATTGCATGCTCCAACAACACTCCCCCAACTTTCAGTAAAGTAAGGCCAGTGTCAAGGTCAAAGGCACATACATGGCCTTTAAAAGATCCCCTGGACGTTTGCAATGATGCATTTTGCATATACTCGTGCTATGTACAGTTTTAGTAGAAATTACATCTGTCTATGCACAAAATGCATTCTGCATCACAGACCAATGCAAGGTAATTCCAGTCCTTGACTATTAAATGAGCACCAATGTTAGAATTACATGGATGCAGCCACAATGGAAGTGGCACACATTTGTGCTCAACTGCGCTATGCAAATTCTTCCCTTGATTTGGTTGTAAAAGTAAAAAGCTTATATTAATACAAGTGTATTATTTGCAAGCTTCACAGCCAGGGGTAAAGCCCCTTCAATTGCTCAACTGGAACATACACAAGAAGTATACCTTAGGTTAACATACACACATCATGATCTCTCAAAATGACATCACTATTACTCAAGCACACACAGGTTACAATGCAAAACACAAAGGTTTACGCATAGTAAACCCACTAAATGAGTACAAAAAGGAATACAATTTTGTACACATGTATGAGTACAGTTACTTAATAGCGTTATGTATTCAGTATCTGCACTGTATACATGTAGTTGCGAATGTTAAGGTGTGTGACAGCTATAAGCTACATAGGTAGCTAGAACCGCATTGGTAGTTTTACATAATTATTCAAACCTTCTCCAGGGACACACTACCAGTAGCATCACAAGATGTGCCTGTACCACTCTTTAGCTCCTTTGCTCGTGTGGACAGTTGGCCGCAAGTGAGTATCTTCTTGACCTCTTCTCGCACTGGTTTCAGGAAAACCATGATGATGATGGGAGTGGGAAGAAGAGAGATAACAGCACAACCATAGCTGAGATATACGCCGGGTGCAGCTGCGTTCAAAGCCACTAGGCCTGGAATTATTTGACCAGCAAAATTGATACTACCCCCAACTACCAGGAAGAGAGCGAATTTGGCCATTCCCTTTCTGTACTGTGTCCCTTCAGTTACTATGTTTCTTGCGACATAACAAAGGCAGACAATGGGCACGATGATGCTAACTGTCAGTGGTGTGAGGCCTCCAAAGATGGCCCATGTAGCCAAGAAAGTGTACCGAGCCTGAACAATGATAGTGCGGTTATTGTCGGGAAAACAAGCTACCCCATGGACAAACTGTGCTTCATAAATGTAAGGAAGTAGGGTATGCAGTGTTATAACCATTGGTGCAAGCCACAGGACAAGAATGACAACTGCAGCACACCACATGCTGATGGTCTTCTTGCCAAACCTCACAATAGCCAGGATTGACAGTGAGAATGCTGCCAGGTTCCACAATCGCGCCACTACTCCTGAACCAAATGCCCACAAGTACACTCTGCATAGATACCGTGGTCTGGGATCATTTGAGCTCGAATTTACGAGGACAGTAGCAGAGACTATCACGAACATCAAGGCTACTGCCACTACAAGCCCTGCAAAGAGAAGGTTGATGAGAAAGATGCGCACTGGTCTGGGAATAGAAGTGGCCATGAAGAGTGCTAGGATGGTAAATCCAATCACAACGCTAGCCACAATTGTTACCACTGCCAGCAGTAAGGAGTAGGCCATGAAGCCTGGGCTATTGAGGGGCCCCTCATTCTCTAGTTGCACTGTGGAGTTGTCCATCCTGGTTCACCTGGGAAGTCCTCTTGTGCTGCTGAGAGCACTCTGTCGGTTCACAATACAACTCATAAAGCGACTAGTTCATTTATATACAGTTCTCTTTATAGCTTCCTGCTAGTTATATAGTCCAAATATGGAAAGGAACCTTACAGCTACCTGTACCTATATATAGCACTGCCAAATATGAACTATTCAGTATGTGTGCAACATACATAGCAAATATAATAATACAGGCTATTTAACGATACAGTGATACTATAATAGTTATAATATAATTATACGTATTTGTCACGCAACATGCACAAAGCCATGGACACAAGCTCAAGCTGCCTCACTTGTGGTCACGTTGCGATGTCATTGGGCTGAATGTGCCAGGCTAAATTGTGGCCAATATGTGGACAAATACATGTATATACAAATTCATAGAAATCTTGTCCAACCAGCATGTTCACACAATGTATGGTATTGTTTTTTTAAAACCCCTTTCAATGAAGCTCCTTTCACAGGATGTTCTCTTCTATACGCAATAAGTTGGCTTTATGAAATATTGGTTAAAAACGCTTGGGCAATGGGCCCATCAGTTGTCTCCTGCTCTGTGAGTGTGGGGCTTGGCCATTGTCAAGATTGGCCAAACCACTCTACTGTTCCATCCAACCCTTAATTATGTAGTACTCTTGATGGACTTCGACGTTTAAACTTTCTAAGATTTAAGGTTCAGCTTCGATCAGGTTCCATTGCACGAACCACACAGCATCTTGTGCAACCTTATAATCCTTTGGTACAGGAATATAATTATGTATACGCATACCAACCATAGGAGGATCTATGACCAAAAACCCACCCCATGCACCTTCATTGGTGAATCAATGGCCGCGTCGCCTGCCTATATATATAGGGATCTTGAAAATGTACCCAACATGTCTTGAAGTCGGTGAATGCAACCTTTCTTCTACGTGAATATATACAGCTAGTCATGTCACACATATTTGTGGGTGTGATCAACATGCGGATGGAATGGTGCTATATAGCTAGCTGGGGGAAGGTGAAATGCATGTAGCTAGCTATTCGACGTTTTAAGCCAGTGAATGTTGACCTGCAGTGTCGTTCCTAATGCATTAAACAACACAAACGTTTGATACCAAGCAACTACAGAGAGCTAGCTACCTATATATGTCAATTGCAATGTAAATATGTAGCTAACCAAATATTGCTGTGCGAGAGTGTGTAGCTACGTATAATATATATAGCTTTATTACATTTTAGGTTGTGTATAACTGCAGTATAGCTTAGTGAGCCAACCCTGCATATGTATACTCATGATGATCAAAATATATAATATTATGCTAAAATGATTACGTCCTGGTATATATCATGTTTGTAGAGGAGTGTACACGTGGCTCCAGCTGAGTGTGGGAACATGTGCAATGCATGCAAATGCACCTGGCTAATAATGAAAATAGCAAGATATCTATATGACATATATATGCATCCATAAATAGTGTTGTACTTCCTTGAATGAACGGTAAGCCATTAATTTACAGATGGATATCCCTGCATGTGTGCGCATGACTGCAACAGATCCAAATAGGCTTTTTCATTTTCCACCATATAATGCTCCCTTTGTATAAAGCTGGTTAGAAAGAATTATTCAGTATGTGTGCAACATACATAGCGAATATAATAATATAGGCTATTTAACGATACAGTGATACTATAATAGTTATATATATTTATACGTATTTGTCACGCAACATGCACAAAGCCATGGACACAAGCTCAAGCTGCCTCATTTGTGGTCACGTTGCGATGTCATTGGGCTGAATGTGCCAGGCTACATTGTGGCCATTATATGTACAAATATATAATATAAATTGATTGAAACCTTGTCCAACCAGCATACTCACACAATGTATGGTATTGTTTATTGAGACCCCCTTTCCATGAAGCTCCTTTTACAGGATGTTTTCTTCTAGCTATTCGCAATAAGTGAAGCTCTTTGAAGTAGTGGTTAAAAATGCTTTATAGCTTTACAGGAGAGGATGAGGAAAGTGCCAAATGGATAATGTCAGGGGCTATTGTGTTACTGCATGCATGACTTCCACTGTTGGTGCAATGTGTGGTACACCAAGACAGAGCCATACAAGTGCTACTGTATCACCCAATGATGTCAATGTGTAAGTGTGCACAGGTGTGCAGTGTTCCTGGGAAGGTAGTGCACAGGGTATACCCCTCATGACCCTGGGAAGGAAGTCCACAGGGTGAAACTTAAAAATACCGCTTATGACATTGGCTTGGCTGGAAGTACACTTCATTAACTGTAAAAGGCTGTCCACATGATGAATTGCAAGGAAATTAGCAAGCAAACAGTATGAGGCAATAACAACAGG
This sequence comes from Aplysina aerophoba, assembly GCA_949841015.1. NCBI lineage: Eukaryota > Metazoa > Porifera > Demospongiae > Verongiida > Aplysinidae > Aplysina > Aplysina aerophoba. The sequence continues at coordinate 8,665,730 of OX465034.1, forward strand.
TGGTGTGTGTGCCAACTCCCTACTCACATGTGTATAATATTACACAGTCAATTTGCACATAATTACCAAGCTTAGCTACCATTTACTCTACTGCATTTAGTTTCGGTCATTTCCAATTTACATTGAAACAACAATTTGAAAATGATTTTTAAAGGAGTTCCAGTTTTCATTTCAAATGTTACAAATCACAAGTGCACATCCTTTGTCAGTGTCCTTTCTCAGCAACTTGCAAGCTCACATGCAAGCTTTGCGTCACATCATATCATCAGTGTGATAATTAAGGCAGCATTTAATTATGTACATATATAACAAGTATTTCGAGTTAAAAACTCGTGGGGCACCGATGGGGCGCCCCTAACTCGATCTACTTGCTAGTAATGGTGTCCACATTTGTCATGCCTTTTAGCATCACTGCAGCTAGCTATCCAGCTATTCAGTTGCCTTGCCCTCAATAATACCATCTACACAAACTGATAGCTGCTGTCCAAAATCTAAAATATCACATGAGAGGATAGCACCGAAGCTAACCAGTAGCAGTCGTCTTCGTCAAGTGCACCACCCAGTGCAAAACCATGCGAGAACGTTAATAAAATGGCCGTTCAGCCTTGGTAACATTCGGTAACGTTCAGCCTTCTAAAGATCCCCTGATGATGCATTTTGTATACTTGTGCTGTGCACAATTTTATAGTAGACATTACATCTGTCTATACACAAAATGCATTCTCAGAACGATATGCAAGGTAATTCCAGTCCTTGACTATTAATCAGCACCAATGTTAGAATTACATGGATACAGCCACAATGGAAGTGGCACACATTTGTGCTCAACTGCATGCGCTATGCAAATACTTCCCTTGATTTGGTTGTAAAAGTAAAAAGCTTAATTAATACAAGGAAGACACAATGTCCGTGATGATATATGTACTATTTGCAAGCTTCACAGCCAGGGGTAAAGCCCCTTCAATTGCTTCACTGGAATATACACAAGAAGTATACCTTAGGTTAACATACACACATCATGATCTCAAAATGACATCATTATAATATTACTCAAGCACACACAGGTTACATTGTAAAACACAGAAGGTTTACGCACGGTAAACCTACAAAATGAGTAAAAAAGAAATACAATTCTGTACACATGTATGAGAACATTTAAGTAATAGCGTTATGTATGCAGTTTCTGCACTGCGTACGTACATGCAGTTGCGTATGTTAAAGTGTGTGACAGCTGTTAAGCTACATAAGTAGTCATAACCGCATTGGTAGTTGTACATAATTATTCAAACCTTCTCCATGGACACACTACCAATAGCATCACAAGACGTGCCTGTACCATTCTTTAGCTCCTTTGCTCGTGTGGACAGTTGGCTGCAAGTAAGTGTCTTCTTGGCCTCTTCTCGTACTGGTTTCAGGAAAACCATGATGATGATGGGAGTGGGAAGAAGAGAGATAACAGCACAACCATAGCTGAGATACACGCCGGGTGCAGCTGTGTTCAAAGCCACTAGGCCTGGAATGACTTGACCAGCAAAATTGATACTACCCCCAACTACCAAGAAGAGAGAAAATTTGGCCAATCCTTTTCTGTACTGTGGCCCTTCAGTTGCTATGTTTCTTGCGACATAACAAAGGCAGACAATGGGCACGATGATGCTAACTGTAAGTGGTGTGAGGCCTCCAAAGATGGTCCATGTAGCCAAGAAAGTGTAACGAGCCTGAACAATGATAGTGCGGTTATTATCGGGAAAACAAGCTACCCCATGGACAAACTGTGCTTCATAAATGTAAGGAAGTAGGATGTACAGTGTTATAAATATGGGTGCAAGCCACAGGACAAGAATAGTGACGGCAGCACACCACATGCTGATGGTCTTCTTGCCAAACCTCACAATAGCCAGGATGTGCAGTGAGAATGCTGCCAGGTTCCACAATCGTGCCACCACTCCTGAACCAAATGCCCACAAGTACACTCTGCATAGATACCGTGGTCTGGGATCATTTGAGCTCGAATTTATGAGTACAGTAGCAGAGCCTAACATGAACATCATGGCAACTGCCACTACAAATCCTGCAAAGAGAAGGTTGATGAGAAAGATGCGAACTGGTCTGGGAATAGAAGTGGCCATCAAGAGTGCTAGGATGGTAAATCCAATTACAACGCTAGCCACAATTGTTACCACTGCCAACAGTAAGGAGTACGCCATGAAGCCTGGGCTGTTGAGGGGCCCCTCATTCTCCAGTAGCACTGTGGAATTGTCCATCCTGGTTCACCTGGGAAGTCCTTTTAAGCTGCTGAGAGCACTCTGTCGGTTCACAATACAACTCATAAAGCGACTAGTTCATTTATACAGTTCTCTTTGTAGCTTCCTGCTAGTTAGTCCAAATATGGTAAGGAAACCTTACAGCTACCTGTACCTATATATAGCACTGCCAAATATGAATTGATTAGGGGCATGACAGTTTACACATGTTGTACTCGACCAGCAACCTCTTCGCCATGTACAGAACCAGGACAGACAGGTCAGCAAAACAACGACAGTGGCGCCATCCCAACGGCGGAGGAGGTTCAGGCGCGTGACTACTAGCTAGCAAGCTACACCGACTACAAGCACCAGCTTACCTAGTGGTCTTGAAATTCCCAGAAACTCGTACCTCACCTGAACTGCTGGAGGTCAGGCCAGCTGCTTATTTTGTTCTTCACGTAATACCGGTATTCCATCTTGTAAGGCCAACGTCAACTGACGCCGGAAGGTCTGGGAGGAGGCTGGGGGAGGGGACAACATGACAAGGTACATACATCATGTAAGAATTGATGTAGGGGCGCTGTTCAGTTGTCCAGACGGCGACTCGTTGCACTTACCCTGGCCTCGAGTGACTCTGAACTGAGGAAATGTAACTCATAGACTACTGTCTATGATTGCATTGATAGCATTCTTATAACAGTCGCATTAATTAATTTCCCCAATTACGGTATTGTTTTAGTGGACTGTGCACTTATTAAATACCTTGACGTAAACAGTATTCTGTATAGGTGTCACACATTGATAGCTACATATTAAAGGAACAGCTTAACGGTGATGGAAACATACAGATATAAGTACGTACTTGTGGCTCAGGCCCATAATGTGCTCTCCTGGATTCCTAATCTAGATTTAACATAGTGATATTAATGCCTCTTTATAATGTCAATTCAAATGGGATATATGCATCATTTGATGGCTTGCTGCTCTGCTGCGCATATGAGTGTGCATGCTCACATGCTTATAATGCATATAATTTAATCAGTCCAAAATCACTCAAAGATTCGTCCCACCAAAATGTCTGGACATACAGTACAAGCATACCAGAGATTAAATTGTACCCCAAAGTTGTTTGGAGTATGGCATACAATATTATACATAGATAGATATTCACTCTCATTCCCTCTCACCAACTTCATCTTGTGTGCACTAAAGCCTGGGCTCAGTATGCGCCGTCTTGTGTGCCAGTCCTCTCCATGTGATCCAAACACCCTAGTGTGGTCCTCCCCCTCCACACGAATAACAGGAGTGCCACCTCGGCACTGTACACATATGCAAGCAACACTTATAGTACACTTCTTCTAGTGCATGTATATAGCTATGAGGCTCTTGCCGCCTAATCACTTCTTCAGTATATAGCTATGAGGATCTTGCTTCCTTTTCACTTCTTCAGGAAGCTTTAGAGTGTTTTAAAGTCAAGCAGGCAAAGGAGTGCATCAGTTGCTCAGTGGCAGTGAAGTAAGTCTGTACTGCACCCTCAGGCAGGTTTCGAACCCATGCATCTTCACAAAAAATAATCGCATACTCAAGCTGCATACACACTGCTTTACGTGTTCAATGTGCTTATAACGATGCATGCAAACTATATAAATTATGCATACATATGGATAACAGGCATACTAGCTATGTATGTATGTATGTATGTATAAATTATAGCGAATGCACATACGCAGCACTCTGTTGGTGAATTTGTCAAAGTGCTTCACTAGGATCTCCTTCAAGAGGTCTGGTTCTGCGATGTGGTACATCGGTACAGTTCCAAGGTAAAGTCCACATACGTACAGAGGACAGGCTGTCTGAAGACACACTGTAAAGGCATCCATGGACGTACACAATTGAATTGAATGAAAATGAAGCTAATGGGAGAGCAGAAGTATATACATAATTCCTACGTCAAACAATATTAGTGCCACTTTGACAAACATCCACAAGATATTCACCACACATGCAGGGCTCCTAATAAGTACAACACTGTGTGGGCTGGAATGACAGGAGATGTGCATACTCACCCACAAACTGGCCCGTACTCCTTTACTAGATGTTCACTGGACGCTACACCCTTTGGAGGAATGTGGTACACACGAGTACATCAACAGCACAGAACTACGTCCACAGTACATCACACTGTGTTTGCAGAATTAATACATATTATTAATGTGTGACATTACATTGTGTACATGTTGCTTATCCTAACATTTGGGTATATGACAATACGTACCTTGTGTTTCTGCAAGTGGTGGATAGTCCCAATAAAGGGCATAGGCTTTGGTCCTGGGACATTCAGGCGTTTGAAGAACTGGAATGGCTTATATGCACAACTGAAAAGGAAGAGAAATATACATGTATATGCGTATGTGTGACATCTTGCCTTGGGGCACTCCGAACAGAGTGTTCACATTATGGAGTGAATGAAGACAACGGCAATGACTATTCATGGTGTGCATACAAGGAGGTAAACATAAGTGAGCTAGACTAGGGGAGGAATTTTGAGCGTAATCCATGTGGTACAAGGCTCTTTGCTTTGACAGCAAGATGTTTCGAACCCAATAGGGCCTTCATCAGTTGTTACAAAACTGATCATGATCATCGTGATCAGTTCACCCATCATGATGATCAGTTTTGCAACAAGCAAAAAGAAGGCCTGGATGGATTACGCTTAAAATTCCTCCCCTTCCTCCCCTATTGGGGCTTGAAATTCCTCCCCTATTCCATTTCAGATATGATATACAATAATATCTATTCCATGATTAGATAAGCTATCTTATCTCGCTGTATTCATCCTTTCATTATATTTTGACAATTACACTACCTATACTTCCACATTCTACAGTTTATCCATGATTGATAACAAACCCAGTGCACAGTCCAAGATATCTCCTCTGCATGCCCCACACACTCTCAATGATATGCACTTGTGAAACTTGAATCTCTCTTTGGTTAAGGCTAGGCTCAGTGAAGCTGCGTCACCAGACGTAGGATCGGCTGTAGTATGGTTAGGCCCGGGAAGTCATGGATTTTGTTGCCAAGCATAAACCATTACAACGGCACAATGTTGGCTGTCAGAAGTCAGAGAAGACATTGCTGAGCAGAAGCAAAGGTGTAGGTGCACGTATTACGGGTGAACCTGTGTCAGTGCGTCTGCTGCGTGCAAACAGTGAAAGGCAGAGTCTTCATTGTTATTGTAATGCTGGTAATACTAAAATCAACTTGAACACAGTGTTGGTTGTGTTAATGCACTTATTATACATAATTACACGTACATGTCTGTGTGCATGTTGTCATGTCAGTGTATTATGTATTATGTTCATGTGGTATTCACTACATTTACACATAGCTACTTTTACCACTTGTGCGTGTTATAGCATATTGATTCGTGTGCGAGCCATTTGCATGTATGTATGCGCCTAGCACATATTCATGCAATCCCACAATGCCTTGCATTAGACTCGTAGAGTAAATTTTCGTTATGCTATATACAACTGACTACGTCAACGCTGCACAATACCTCTTGATTCTTGCGCATTGCAAAATATAGAAGCAGGGAGTGGGCCCTACATTTACAGTACTGTCCATGATGAACAGTCACACACGTTCAGTCTACAACATATATCGTATAGAGAACTAGCTGGGAGTAGCGTCATGCACCCCCCCCCTCCCCCCTCCCCCCTCCACAATCAGTACTCACCTGTACCAGATGTAGAATGCGCACAAGATCACCAAGCAGAGAATGAGATAGGCAGGATTCAACAGCGACAGAAAATCCATTGCGTCTTTAACCTTGTACACCCGCCAGAAGTTAACTCTTGATGGACTTCGACGTTTAAAACCTAAGAATTAAGGTTCAGCTTTGATCAGGTTCCATTGTACGAACCACACAGCATCTTGCGCAACACCATAATCCCTATATAGGTACGGGACTATGCATACCAAACCACATAGTTAGGAACCATAGGAGGATCTATGACCAAAAACCCACCCCATGCACCAGATTACATTACAGGCCACAGCATCTTGCGCAACACTATAATCGGCCTTTAAATTTGGTATAATTATACGGGACTATATATAATACATACGCATACTAAACCATAGAGGAGGTATGAGGAGGATCTATGACCAAACCCACGCCACCGTAAGCTTCATTGGTGAATCAATGTTCGCGTCGCCTGCCTATATAGGGATCGTGAAAGTGTACCCAACATGTCTTGAAGTCGGTGAATGCAACCTTTCTTCTACGTGAATATACGTATACAGCTAGTGGTTTTCACACATCATTGTGGGTGTGATCAACATGCGGATGGAATGGTGCTAGCTAGCTGGGGGAAGGTGAAATGTAGCTAGCTATTTGACGTTTTAAGCCAGTGAATGATGATACGTGGCAGGCTGTTTGTAGAATGGCAGCTCAACTTTCAACTTCTGTGATTAACCAATTCAGTGTTGATTCAGTTTAGTCTTTTTTGTTTCCTTTTCAGTTCTGTTGTTATAGCTACAGCAGCATGTCTACCATAGAAGGTGCATTGTCGTTTGCCTCGGCAGCCGTAATCCTTCCACTCTCACTATGTCTCTGCACTCTGTTTATTTGCATTGGTATACGGTATGGCATAAAGAAATGGAAAAGGGAAAACCCTGCAATTAGTGTCTAGTCTGTACGTAGTGTCAATCGATTGCACAATAGTGACGCTCACAGAGGATAGGGGCCGGATTCAAGACTAGGGGTTTAGACTGCACCCCCCTATTTCAAAATTCTGGCGAGAACACTGCACCAATGTTAGAATACATGGATGCAGCCACAATGGAAGTGGCACACATTTGTGCTCAACTGCGCTATGCAAATTCTTCCCTTGATTTGGTTGTAAAAGTAAAAAGCTTAATTAATACAAGGAAGTCACAATGTCCATGATGATATATATACTATTTGCAGGCTTCACAGCCAGGGGTAATTATATAAAGCCCCTTCAATTGCTTCACTGGAACATACACAAGAAGTATACCTTAGGTTAACATACACACATCATGATCTCTCAAATGACATCATTATTACTCAAGCTCACACAGGTTACATTGTAAAACACAAAAGGTTTACAAAAAGAAATACAATTTTGTACACATGTATGAGTACATTTAATTAATAGCGTTATGTGTGCAGTTTCACCACTGTGTACATGCAGTTCCGAATGTTAAAGTGTGCGACAGCTATCGAGCTACATAAGTAGCCATAACCGTATTGGTAGTTGTACATAATTATTCAAACCTTCTCCAGGGACACACTACCAATAGCATCACAAGACGTGCCTGTACCACTCTTTAGCTCCTTTGCTCGTGTGGACAGTCGGCCGCAAGTGAGTACCTTCTTGGCCTCTTCTCGCACTGGTTTCAGGAAAACCATGATGATGATGGGAGTGGGAAGAAGAGAGATAACAGCACAACCATAGCTGAGATACACGCCGGGTGCAGCTGCGTTCAAAGCCACTAGGCCTGGAATGACTTGACCAGCAAAATTGATACTACCCCCAACTACCAAGAAGAGAGAAAATTTGGCCAATCCTTTTCTGTACTGTGGCCCTTTAGTTACTATGTTTCTTGCGACATAACAAAGGCAGACAATGGGCACGATGATGCTAACTGTAAGTGGCGTGAGGCCTCCAAAGATGGTCCATGTAGCCAAGAAAGTGTAACGAGCCTGAACAATGATGGTGCGGTTATTGTCGGGTAAACAAGCTACCCCATGGACAAACTGTGCTTCATAAATGTAAGGAAGTAGGATGTACAGTGCTATAACCATGGGTGCAAGCCACAGGACAAGAATGACGACTGCAGCACACCACATGCTGATGGTCTTCTTGCCAAACCTCACAATAGCCAGGATTGACAGTGAGAATGCTGCCAGGTTCCACAATCGCGCCACTACTCCTGAACCAAATGCCCACAAGTACACTCTGCATAGATACCGTGGTCTGGGATCATTTGAGCTGGAATTTATGAGGACAGTAGCAGAGCCTACCATGAACATCATAGCTACTGCCACTACAAGCCCTGCAAAGAGAAGGTTGATGAGAAAGATGCGAACTGGTCTGGGAATTGAAGTGGCCATCAAGAGTGCTAGGATGGTAAATCCAATCACAATGCTAGCCACAATTGTTACCACTGCCAGCAGCAAGGAGTAGGCCATGAAGCCTGGGCTGTTGAGGGGCCCCTCATTCTCCAGTAGCACTGTGGAGTTGTCCATCCTGGTTCACCTGGGAAGTCCTCTTTAGCTGCTGAGAGCACTCCATCGGTTCACAATACCACTCATAAAGCGAGTAGTTCATTTATACAGTTCTCTTTGTAGCTTCCTGCTAGTTAGTCCAAATATGGAAAGGAACCTTACAGCTACCTGTACCTATATATAGCACTGCCAAATATGAATTGATTAGGGGCATGACAGTTTACATACACGTTGTGCTCGACCAGCAACCTCTTCACCGTGTACAGAACCAGGACAGACAGGTCAGCAAAACAGCGACAGTGGCGCCATCCCAATTGCAACGGCGGAGGAGGTTCAGGCGCGTGACTACTAGCTAGCTAGCTACACCATGACTACAAGCACCAGCTTACCTAGCGGTCTTGAAATTCCCAGAAACTCTTACCGCACCTGAACTGCCGGAGTTCAGGCCACTGCTTCGCAATCAAGGCGAAAGGAACCGTCAACATAAGGCTGTGGACGATAGACCGTGATCACCGTGATCCATCCCGTCCGTCCGCGATTTATTCTTGACGTAATACCGGTATTCCGTCTCGTAAGGCCAACGTCAACTGACGCCGGAAGGTCTGGGAGGAGGCTGGGGGAGTGGACAACATGACATGCTACATCATGTAACAATTTTTGTGGGGGCACTGTTTAGTCGTTCTGACGGCGACTCGTTGGACCCTTGCCTTGAGTGACATGAACCTGTCAGAGCATGACTTGTGCACTCAGGCCATCCTGAAGCATGTACTGGTATTAGTCTCGTTCCCAGACCCTACTGCATTCCCAGACCCTTCCCGAGCGAGCAAAGCGAGCGAGGTATGGGTCTGGCAACGAGACTATACTGGTATATAGCTAGCTATATGACTATGTAGCAAGCTACATGTTTTTGAAGCTGGTAGCTAGCAACAAACAGTGATACTCTGTAACTCATAGACTACTGTCAGTGATTGTATTTATAGCATTGATAAAACAGTCGCATTAATTTCCCCAATTACGGTGTTGTTTTAGTGGACTGTGCACTGATTTAATGCTTTCTGCATAGGTGTCACACACTGATAGGTACATTTTAAAGTGACAGCTGAACGGTGATAACATAGATGTATGTACGTACTTGTGGCTCATGCCATTCACATTGTATGCACTCTTGGCTTCCTGATCTAGATTCAACATAGTGATACTGATGCCTCTGTCTTTATAATGTCTATTTCGAGTGGGATATATACATAATTTGATGGGTTGCTTGGGACGCATATGAGTGTGCATGCTCACATTCGCACACTACCTTTATTTATCTATTATTTATTATAATAAAGTTGTTGCACAATGTAATGTGCTTGGGAAATGCTCCTATAATTGTACATCTTTAATTACTGATTATGCATATTATATACAATGAATCATGTTCCGGGTTCCTTTGCCGACACAATATGTGCAACTGCTACCATTATAACAAGCGTGATAGTTGTGTGTGTGTGTGTGTGTGTGTGTGTGTCTGTGTCTGTGTGTGTGTGTGTGTGTGTGTGTCTGTGTCTCTGTGTGTGTGTGTATGCACTTGAATATAAACATGTCTTTGATTTGCACACTTGTACATTGTAAAGGTTCAAGCCATGTAAGGTCTTAGGTCAAAGGTCCCAACTATATGTAGCAAGCTACATAGTTTTGATACTGATAGCTAGTAATCAACAGTGATGCTCTCAACTGAGCAAATGTAGCTCATAGACTACTGTCAATGGTACCATGCAAAACCATAATACTTGTACATTGTACATTGTTGCATATAATTCATACCCCACTTCCTACATCACTGTATGTACTGTGTGGGTATTATCCCATTACTTTTATGGATGATCTATCAGTTCACTTACACTTTCAGCCCATGCATGCTTGCAACCTGAATGCTTTCTATTCACCGCATTCCATGCCCAGTCAATGCTTTCATACTCCCCTCCTTAGCTCAGAGCTTTCAACTCATTAATTTTCCTTCCTCACCTATAGTGTTTTCAATAGCACTTTCTCCCTACACTCCCTTATGGGTATATACAAATGCTCCTAGGAAATAACTGAACTGCATGTGCACAAGCCCTTTATCATGCATGTAATGCAATTGCGTCCTTCCTGCCAACTTACAATTATCAGTTTATATACAGAAATTGATGGCATAGTTCTATTAAACCTTTCTCATTATCCTGCACTGCACCCTTTATATAATATATTGAATGTATATATACTCATGATACAAGTGTATGCGCCAACGGATGATAGTAATAGGGAAGTGAAAGTGAAGTTCTTTGCAAGGCTACAGGAGACAGTTGGGAGTGTGGCTACGAGAGATGTGTTGGTTGTGATGGGGGATTTGAATGCCAGACTAAGAAATGTCACTGAAGTCTGGGGAGAGATTCTGGGGAAACATGGAGAGTTGGCATGCAATGACAATGGAGGATGGTTGCTTCAGTTCTGTAGTGAGAACAACCTGGTAGTATCCAACTCATGGTTCTAACACAAGCAAATACACCTGTTTACATGGGAGTGTATAGAGGTAGAGGACAGAAGTCAGTCATTGACTACTTCCTAGTAAGAAAGGAGTGCATGAGGAGAGTGAAGGATGTGAAGGTGCATGGTGAGGGGTGCAGCAGTAGGGAGTGACCACTATCTTGTTTAAATGAAGGTTTTAATGAAGGTCCAGTTGAGAATTAAGTTACTAACTGAGAGTTAGTAACTTAATTCTCAACTGGACCTTCATTAAAACCTTATTAAAACTAAGAATTAAAACTGAGAGTTGTTCACATGCATTAGTTTGCTGACTTAAAATTGTGGATAGACAATTTTAAGTCAGCAAACTAATGCATGTGATCAACTCTAAGTTAGTAATTTAATTATTCCTAAGCCGCGAACCCTTTTTTATAGTTCCTTCATGCATGAACTTACATATCCCTTTTTTTGGCAACCCCTGCAGAGGGGATAATGCCTTGAATGATTGATTGATTGATTGACAATTGAGAATGGTAGGGAGGCAAGAGTGCATTAGGAGTGTAAGGAAAGAGCGCATCAAATTGGAGAAGCTCAGGGATGCCCAGGTCAGGAGAGTGTACCAGACCAACATGGCCAGCAGGTGTAGGGAGGTGAAACACGCTCATCAGGAAGCGTCGGTGGAAGAGGTGTGGAAGGTAGTGAAGGAAGTCATTGTGAGTTCGGCAGCTAGGGCATGTGGCATTGATAAGAGGAGGAATGGGGTGAAAAAGAGAACGAGACGGTGGAATGATGAGGTACAGTTTGCGATTAGAAGGGTGAAGAGATTGTACAAGGAAATGTTAAATGCGGACACAGAGGAAGCTAGGCAGAGGTATAGTGAGGCAAATTCAAAAGCTTGGAGAGTTGTGAGGAAGGCAAAAAAAATGAGGAATGGGTGCAGTTTGGAAGGGTAATTGAGAAGGAGGCAATTGGTAACCAATGAAAGTTTTGGATGAGGGTGAAGGAGGACAGAAGGTCCACGAGGGGTGGCACACACATAAATGACAAGGATGGACAGCTGCTGACTGACCAAACGGAAATCATGGACCGGTGGAAGGAGGACTTCGACATTTTAACAATGCGAGTGTTATTGTATACATTCAATGCAGGACTATAGGGAACAGATGTACAACCCTATACCCTAGTCCAAACTGGACGGAACAGTTGTCATTTACAAATCACATTGAAAGTATTGCCTTTATTAATGTTAACAATGCGAGCGTCAATGTATACATTCAATGGCAGAATTAAGTAGCATACTAGAGTAATTTATGATGTGTATACTACAGTCAATTTCTTCACCTGTCTGAGAAGCAGATTACCTAGTGAGGAGCATGTACGTATATATACAGCATCACACGGTGAGGCAATGTATATGTGACAGTAATTTTAATCACTGGCAATGCTTTTAAATGCATTCTCCAAGCCAGACTGTACTGCAATCAATATCCCTATCATTATCATAATATGCCATAGACCGATGAGCCATTGCAATGGTGATAAGGCTGTATATGGTCCAAGGCTCTTCCATTTTTGGTTGAGACAATAAGATGTGATGAGTGGTGAGCAGTGTAAACACTCCTAGCTGCTCTATTAGTTTTATTAGTTTAATTAAGGTAATATATTGTCTGTGCTTAGCCTATTGATATAATCAAAACAATTATTATATATACACAGTCTCACTTTTGCATGTATTGTGCACAAATGGCAACACCTATATATGTCAACACTTAGTCTTGTGTTCACCTTTTAGTTCCATTTGCTATCTCCAACTACATTTGTCTGCATCTGTGCTAATGGTGTCACCCAAATGGACAAAAACATAACAAAAGTAATGCTCTAGGGAATAACCTTTTCAAGTTACATACTTTGACATGGCTGTCACATAAGCAGTGAGCACAGTTATAGACATGTGCATGCAGATATGCTGTTGAAAATTTATTATATTTAGTGGGTTAGAAAATGGCTTTTAAAGGAGTTTCAGTTTTCATTTCAAATGTTACAGATCGCGTGTGCACATCCTTTGTCAGTGTCCTTTCTCAGCAGCATGCAAGCTCACAGGCTTCGCGTCACATCATATCATCAGTGTGGTAATTAAGGCAGCACATATACATATGTAAAAGTACATACTACACATGGACAATCAGTGCTAGGTATGCATACGTACTTGATGATCATTTATTAAAGGCCAGTAATAATATATTGCATGCTCCAACAACACTCCCCCAACTTTCAGTAAAGTAAGGCCAGTGTCAAGGTCAAAGGCACATACATGGCCTTTAAAAGATCCCCTGGACGTTTGCAATGATGCATTTTGCATATACTCGTGCTATGTACAGTCTTAGTAGAAATTACATCTGTCCATGCACAAAGTGCATTCTGCATCACAGACCAATGCAAGGTAATTCCAGTCCTTGACTATTAAATGAGCACCAATGTTAGAATTACATGGATGCAGCCACAATGGAAGTGGCACACATTTGTGCTCAACTGCGCTATGCAAATTCTTCCCTTGATTTGGTTGTAAAAGTAAAAAGCTTTTAATACAAGGAAGACTCAATGTCCGTGATGATATATATACTATTTGCAGGCTTCACAGCCAGGGGTAATTATATAAAGCCCCTTCAATTGCTTCACTGGAACATACACAAGAAGTATATATATATACCTTAGGTTAACATACACACATCATGATCTCTCAAATGACATCATTATTACTCAAGCTCACACAGGTTACATTGTAAAACACAAAAGGTTTACAAAAAGAAATACAATTTTGTACACATGTATGAGTACATTTAATTAATTAATAGCGTTATGTCTGCAGTTTCACCACTGTGTACATGCAGTTCCGAATGTTAAAGTGTGCGACAGCTATCGAGCTACATAAGTAGCCATAACCGTATTGGTAGTTGTACATAATTATTCAAACCTTCTCCAGGGACACACTACCAATAGCATCACAAGACGTGCCTGTACCACATTTGGTTGTAAAAGTAAAAAGCTTATATTAATACAAGTGTATTATTTGCAAGCTTCACAGCCAGGGGTAAAGCCCCTTCAATTGCTTCACTGGAACATACACAAGAAGTATACCTTAGGTTAACATACACACATCATGATCTCTCAAAATTAATGACATCACTATTACTCAAGCACACACAGGTTACAATGCAAAATTAAACACAAAGGTTTACGCATAGTAAACCGACTAAATGAGTACAAAAAGAAATACAATTTTGTACACATGTATGAGTACAGTTACTTAATAGCGTTATGTATTCAGTATCTGCACTGTATACATGTAGTTGCGAATGTTAAAGTGTGTGACAGCTATAAGCTACATAGGTAGCTAGAACCGTATTGGTAGTTTTACATAATTATTCAAACCTTCTCCAGGGACACACTACCAGTAGCATCACAAGATGTGCCTGTACCACTCTTTAGCTCTGTTGCTCGTGTGGACAGTTGGCTGCAAGTGAGTATCTTCTTGACCTCTTCTCGCACTGGTTTCAGGAAAACCATGATGATGATGGGAGTGGGAAGAAGAGAGATAACAGCACAACCATAGCTGAGATACACGCCGGGTGCAGCTGCGTTCAAAGCCACTAGGCCTGGAATGATTTGACCAGCAAAATTGATACTACCCCCAACTACCAGGAAGAGAGCGAATTTGGCCATTCCCTTTCTGTACTGTGCCCCTTCAGTTACTATGTTTCTTGCGACATAACAAAGGCAGACAATGGGCACAATGATGCTAACTGTCAGTGGTGTGAGGCCTCCAAAGATAGCCCATGTAGCCAAGAAAGTGTACCGAGCCTGAACAATGATAGTGCGGTTATTGTCGGGAAAACAAGCTACCCCATGGACAAACTGTGCTTCATAAATGTAAGGAAGTATGTATGGTGTACAGTGTTATAACCATGGGTGCAAGCCACAGGACAAGAATGACGACTGCAGCACACCACATGCTGATGGTCTTCTTGCCAAACCTCACAATAGCCAGGATTGACAGTGAGAATGCTGCCAGGTTCCACAATCGTGCCACCACTCCTGAACCAAATGCCCACAAGTACACTCTGCATAGATACCTTGGTCTGGGATCATTTGAGCTCAAATTTATGAGGACACTAGCAGAGCCTAACATGAACATCAAGGCTACTGCCACTACAAACCCTGCAAAGAGAAGGTTGATGAGAAAGATGCGAACTGGTCTGGGAATAGAAGTGGCCATGAAGAGTGCTAGGATGGTAAATCCAATCACAACGCTAGCCACAATTGTTACCACTGCCAGCAGTAAGGAGTAGGCCATGAAGCCTGGGCTATTGAGGGCCCCCTCATTCTCTAGTTGCACTGTGGAGTTATCCATCCTGGTTCACCTGGGAAGTCCTCTTGTGCTGCTGAGAGCACTCTGTCGGTTCACAATACAACTCATAAACTGACTAGTTCGTTTTATACAGTTACTCTTTGTAGCATGCTGCTAGTTAGTCCAAATATGGAAAGGAACCTTACAGCTACCTGTACCAATATATAGCACTGCCAAATATGAATTATTCAGTATGTGTGCAACATACATAGCAAATATAATAATATAGGCTATTTAACGATACAGTGATACTATAATAGTTCTTATATAATTATACGTATTTGTCACGCAACATGCACATAGCCATGGACACAAGCTCAAGCTGCCTTACTTGTGGTCGGGCTGTGATGTCATTGGGCTGAACGTGCCAGGCTAAATTGTGGCCATTATATGCACAAATACATGTATATATAAATTGATTGAAACCTTGTCCAACCAGCATACTCACACAATGTATGGTATTGTTTATTGAGACCCCCTTTCCATGAAGCTCCTTTCACAGGATGTTTCGCTATAAGTGAAGCTCTTTGAAGTAGTGGTTAAAAATGCTTTATAGCTTTACAGGAGAGGATGAGGAAAGTGTCAAAGGGATAATGTCAGGGGCTATTGTGTTACTGCATGCATGACTTCCACTGTTGGTGCAATGTGTGGTACACCAAGACAGAGCCATACAAGTGCTACTGTATCACCCAATGATGTCAATGTATAAGTATGCACAGGGGTGCAGTGTTCCTCGGAAGGTAGTGCACAGGGTATACCCCTCATGACCCTGGGAAGGAAGTCCACAGGGTGAAACTTAAAAATACCGCTCATGACATTGGCTTGGCTGGAAGTACACTTCATTAACTGTAAAAGGTTGTCCACATGATGAATTGCAAGGAAATTAGCAAGCAAACAGTATGAGGCAATAACAACAGGTGGTGTGTGTGCCAACTCCCTACTCACATGTGCATTATATTGCACAGTCAATTTGCACATAATTACCAAGCTTAGCTACTATTTACTCTACTGCATTTAGTTTCGGTCATTTCCAATTTACATCGAAACAACAATTAGAAAATGATTTTTAAAGGAGTTCCAGTTTACATTTCAAATGTTACAAATCACAAGTGCACATCCTTTGTCAGTGTCCTTTCTCAGCAACTTGCAAGCTCACATGCAAGCTTTGCGTCACATCATATCAGTGTGGCAATTAAAGCAGCATTTAATTATGTACATATATAACAAGTATTTCGAGTTAAAAACTCGTGGGGCACCGATGGGGCGCCCCAAACTCAATCTACTTGCTAGTAATGGTGTCCACATTTGTCATGCCTTTAGCATCACTCTAAATGCTAGAGTGACCCCAGGATGCACCACGCAGAAGTATGAATGCATCAGGGTTTTAAATACAAACCAAGAAGCCGTGCCTAAACATCCACACTCATTTGAAAGTTGGCAGTTGCATGGGAAAGTGCATTAAGTGTTTGGATGCTTTTCACAGGATAGAGCCCTGCAGTTACACAGCTTCATGCACTTTGATACTCAACTGTTTCAACCCATTCAGCTAGCTATCTAGCTATTCAGTTGCCTTGCCCTCAATAATACCATCTACACAAACTGATAGCTGCTGTCCAAAATCTAAATAATCACATGAGAGGATAGCATCGAAGCTAACCACTGAAGCAGTAGTCTTCGTCAAGTGCACCACCCAGTGCAAAACCATGCGAGAACGTTAATAAAATGGCCGTTCAGCCTTGGTAACATTCGGTAACGTTCAGCCTTCTAAAGATCCCCTGGATGTTTGCAATGATGCATTTTGTATACTTGTGCTATGCACAATTTTATAGTAGAAATTACATCTGTCTATACACAAAATGCATTCTCAGAACGATATGCAAGGTAATTCCAGTCCTTGACTATTAAATGAGCACCAATGTTAGAATTACATGGATACAGCCACAATGGAAGTGGACACATTTTTGCTCAACTGCGCTATGCAAATACTTCCCTTGATTTGGTTGTAAAAGTAAAAAGCTTAATTAATACAAGGAAGTCACAATGTCTTGTCTGTGATGATATATGTATACTATTTGCAAGCTTCACAGCCAGGGGTAAAGCCCCTTCAATTGTTTCACTGGAACACACACAAGAAGTATACCTTAGGTTAATTAACATACACACATCATGATCTCAAAATGACATCATTATAATATTACTCAAGCACACACAGGTTACAATGCAAAACACAAAGGTTTACGCACGGTAAACCTACAAAATGAGTAAAAAAGAAATACAATTCTGTACACATGTATGAGAACATTTAAGTAATAGCGTTATGTATGCAGTTTCTGCACTGCGTACGTACATGCAGTTGCGTATGTTTAAGTGTGTGACAGCTGTTTTAAGCTACATAAGTAGCCATAACCGTATTGGTAGTTGTACATAATTATTCAAACCTTCTCCATGGACACACTACCAATAGCATCACAAGACGTGCCTGTACCATTCTTTAGCTCCTTTGCTCGTGTGGACAGTTGGCTGCAAGTAAGTGTCTTCTTGGCCTCTTCTCGTACTGGTTTCAGGAAAACCATGATGATGATGGGAGTGGGAAGAAGAGAGATAACAGCACAACCATAGCTGAGATACACGCCGGGTGCAGCTGTGTTCAAAGCCACTAGGCCTGGAATGACTTGACCAGCAAAATTGATACTACCCCCAACTACCAAGAAGAGAGAAAATTTGGCCAATCCTTTTCTGTACTGTGGCCCTTCAGTTACTATGTTTCTTGCGACATAACAAAGGCAGACAATGGGCACGATGATGCTAACTGTCAGTGGTGTGAGGCCTCCAAAGATGGTCCATGTAGCCAAGAAAGTGTAACGAGCCTGAACAATGATGGTGCGGTTATTATCGGGAAAACAAGCTACCCCATGGACAAACTGTGCTTCATAAATGTAAGGAAGTAGGATGTATAGTGTTATAACCATGGGTGCAAGCCACAGGACAAGAATAGTGACGGCAGCACACCACATGCTGATGGTCTTCTTGCCAAACCTCACAATAGCCAGGATGTGCAGTGAGAATGCTGCCAGGTTCCACAATCGTGCCACCACTCCTGAACCAAATGCCCACAAGTACACTCTGCATAGATACCGTGGTCTGGGATCATTTGAGCTGGAATTTATGAGTACAGTAGCAGAGCCTAACATGAACATCATGGCAACTGCCACTACAAATCCTGCAAAGAGAAGGTTGATGAGAAAGAGGCGAACTGGTCTGGGAATAGAAGTGGCCATCAAGAGTGCTAGGATGTTAAATCCAATTACAACGCTAGCCACAATTGTTACCACTGCCAACAGTAAGGAGTACGCCATGAAGCCTGGGCTGTTGAGGGGCCCCTCATTCTCCAGTAACACTGTGGAATTGTCCATCCTGGTTCACCTGGGAAGTCCTTTTAAGCTGCTGAGAGCACTCTGTCGGTTCACAATACAAGTCATAAAGCGACTAGTTCATTTATACAGTTCTCTTTGTAGCTTCCTGCTAGTTAGCCCAAATATGGTAAGGAAACCTTACAGCTACCTGTACCTATATATAGCACTGCCAAATATGAATTGATTAGGGTCATGACAGTTTACACATGTTGTACTTGACCAGCAACCTCTTCACCATGTACAGAACCAGGACAGACAGGTCAGCAAAACGGCAACAGTGGCGCCATCCCAATGGCGGAGGAGGTTCAGGCGCGTGACTACTAGCTAGCAAGCTACACCGACTACAAGCACCAGCTTACCTAGTGGTCTTGAAATTCCCAGAAGCTCGTACCTCACCTGAACTGCTGGAGGTCAGGCCAGCTGCTTATTTTGTTCTTCACGTAATACCGGTATTCCATCTTGTAAGGCCAACGTCAACTGACGCCGGAAGGTCTGGGAGGAGGCTGGGGGAGGGGACAACATGACAAGGTACATCATGTAAGAATTTATGTAGGGGCGCTGTTCAGTTGTCCAGACGGCGACTCGTTGCACTTACCCTGGCCTCGAGTGACTCTGAACTGAGGAAATGTACTCATAGACTACTGTCTATGATTGCATTGATAGCATTCTTATAACAGTCGCATTAATTAATTTCCCCAATTATGGTATTGTTTTAGTGGACTGTGCACTGATTAAATACCTTGACGTAAACAGTATTCTGTATAGGTGTCACACATTGATAGCTACATATTAAAGGAACAGCTTAACGGTGATGGAAACATACAGATATAAGTACGTACTTGTGGCTCAGGCCCATAATGTGCTCTCCTGGATTCCTAATCTAGATTTAACCCTTTCTTTTCCGGATGACGTGTTTAGACGTCATGAAATAGCTTGTGCGTAATTCCGGATGACGTGTTTAGCCGTCATGGCCGAAGACTCGCATTAAACGTTGTGTTTCTCTCGCTACTAGTCTTGCACAGAAATGCTGCTTTAAACGAATATGCGGCAGTGACTGAGCTATCACCAGGAAGGTTATTTCATCTTCTAGTTCTTCCCACGGGTCGCAGTCGAGCGTCGATATTTGCAGCTAGTACGAAGACATCATTCGGTCGCCAATATCAGCGACTATAGCAGTCAGTGAGAGTTAAGTACAATCACGAAGAGTCAAAAGCGGCAAACCTTCTTACTGGGTGACAGCGATAGACTGAGAAGTCCTTACCTTCAGCGTTGTGCCGCACACTCAAGCGTCAACTTCATTTCCGTCTTCTCCGCCGAACAGGCCGTCTTTATCCTGTGCAAGGTAAGCGGCGAAGGACAAGAACGACCTTCAGTTCTTCTGGGGCACAGCTGCACACGATAAAATCCTTACTGCTACCGTTTCGTTCGAAAGAAAGCACTAGAAGTTACGCTACGAGCCCACTTTGTATATTTCCGGGCGCCGCCATTTTATCTCGCATTTAGGGGTTCGGCGGGAATTATAAACTCCGGAACAGAAGGGTTAACATAGTGATATTGATGCCTCTTTATAATGTCAATTCAAATGGGATATATGCATCATTTGATGGCTTGCTGCTCTGCTGCGCATATGAGTGTGCATGCTCACATGCTTATAATGCACATAATTTAATCAGTCCAAAATCACTCAAAGATTCGTCCCACCAAAATGTCTGGACATACAGTACAAGCATACCAGAGATTAAATTGTACATCCAAAGTTGTTTGGAGTATGGCATACAATATTATACATAGATAGATATTCACTCTCATTCCCTCTCACCAACTTCATCTTGTGTGCACTAAAGCCTGGGCTCAGTATGCGCCGTCTTGTGTGCCAGTCCTCTCCATGTGATCCAAACACCCTAGTGTGGTCCTCCCCCTCCACACGAATAACAGGAGTGCCACCTCGGCGCTGTACACATATGCAAGCAACACTTATAGTACACTTCTTCTAGTGCATGTATATAGCTATGAGGCTCTTGCCGCCTAATCACTTCTTCAGTATATAGCTATGAGGATCTTGCTTCCTTTTCACTTCTTCAGGAAGCTTTAGAGTGTTTTAAAGTCAAGCAGGCAAAGGAGTGCATCAGTTGCTCAGTGGCAGTGAAGTAAGTCTGTACTGCACCCTCAGGCAGGTTTCGTACCCATGCATCTTCACAAAAAATAATTGCATACTGAAGCTGCTTTACGTGTTCAATGTGCTTATAACGATGCAAGCAAACTATATAAATTATGCATACATATGGATAACGAAAGAATCTGAGCTTCATCACAGCATAGGGAGCCCGATAGACGGGGCTCACCCAGGTCCGAAGACCGATAGAGATTATCTGGGCCGTTACTGTCCGTAGACCTTTGAAACGGCAAAGGGAAAGAAAGAAAAGTGGTGGCGCCGGGGATCGAACCCAGGGCCTCTGGCTTAAGCCGCCAGTGCTCTGCCACTAAGCTACGACACCCACCGACAACCACCTCTCTTTCTCTCCCTTACACACGCGTACATCAACTGCACAGAACTACGCCCACAGTACATCACACTGTGCTTGCAGAATTAATACATATTATTAATGTATGACATTACATTGTGTACATGTTGCTCATCTAACATTTGCGTATATGACAATACGTACCTTGTGTTTCTGCAAGTGGTGGATAGTCCCAATAAAGGGCATAGGCTTTGGTCCTGGGACATTCAGGCGTTTGAAGAACTGGAATGGCTTATATGCACAGCTGAAAAGGAAGAGAAATATGCATGCATATGCGTATGTGTTGCATCTTGCCTTGGGGCAATCCGAACACAGTGGTCACATTATGGAGTGAATGAAGACAACGGCAATGACTATTCATGGTGTGCATACAAGGAGGCAAACATAAGTGAGCTAGACTAGGGGAGGAATTTTGAGCGTGATCCATGTGGCACACGTTTCTTTGCTTTCACAGCAATATGTCCAGTTTATGTACCCAATAGGGCCTTCTTCAGTTGTTACAAAACTGATCAAGCGATCATCGTGATCAGTTCACTCATCATGATGATCAGTTTTGCAACAAGCAAAAAGAAGGCCCTATTGGCCCCCCATCATGAGAAAGCAATGTCCCTTGTACTACATGGATTACACTTAAAATTCTTCCCCTTCCTCCCCTATTGGGGCTTGAAATTCCACCCCTAGTCCATTTCAGATATGGTATACAACAATATCTATTCCATAATTAGATAAGCTATCCTATCTCACTGCATTCATCCTTTCATTATATTTTGACAATGACACTACCTATACTTCCACATTCTACAGTTTAGCCATGATTGATAACAAACCCAGTGCACAGTCCAAGATCTCTTCTCTGCATGCCCTACACACACTCATAGATATGCACTTGTGGAATTTGAATCTCTCTTTGGTTAAGGCTATGCTCAGTGAAGCTGCGTCACCAGACGTAGGATCGGCTGTAGTATGGTTAGGCCCGGGAAGTCATGGAGTTTGTTGCCAAGCATAAACCATTACACTGGCACCATGTTGGCTGTCAGAAGTCAGAGAAGTTATTGAAAGGTGTAGGCACGCCCATGACAGGTGAAACTGTGTCAGAGCACCTGCTGCATACACACAGTGAAAGGCAGAGTCTTCATGGTTATTGTAATGCTTGTACTACACTAAAATCAACTTGAACACAGCGTTGCTTGTGGTAATGCACTTATTATACATAATTATACATACATGTCTGTGCATATGTTGTCATGTCAGTGTATTATGTACAATGTTCATGTGACTCACTACATTTACACATAGCTACTTTTACCACTTGTGCGTGTTATAGCATATTGATTCGTGTGCGAGCCATTTGCATGCATGTATATATGTACGTATTCATGCAATCCCACAATGCCTTGAATTAGACTAGTAGAGTAAATATTCGTTATACTATGTACAGCTGTAGAGTATGTATACAGCTGATTACGTCAACGCTGCACAATACCTCTTGATTCTTGCGCAATGCAAAATATAGAGGCAGGGAGTGGTGTACGTTGGCAATGGACATCAGATCAAGCTGCAGCATTTGAGGAGTCCAAGAAACTATTACAGAAATCCAGCTTGTTGGTTCATTTTGATCCCACCCCAAAAATCATCTTGGCCTGTGACGCCTCTGCATATGGCATTGGAGCCGTCCTTTCCCACCGAATGCCTGATGGCTCTGAGAAGCCAGTTGGTTTTGCCTCTCGCACTCTCACTAAGGCAGAGCAGAATTACTCGCAAATAGACAAGGAAGCGCTGGCATGTGTGTTCGGGGTGCAAAAGTTTTGGTCCTATTTATATGGCCATCACTTCACCTTACAGACCGATCACAAACCCTTGCTGACCCTGTTCAATGAAAACAAGGCAATTCCACCACAAGCATCAGGCCGGATCCAACGCTGGGCCCTGACACTGGCATCGTTTGAGTATTCTATCGTTTGTCGAAGCACCAGCCAACATGCTAATGCAGATGCCTTGAGTCGTTTGCCATTGCCAGACACTCCAGTGGAAACACCACTCTCTGGAGAACTGGTACTGATGGTGGAAAGACTGCAGACTGCACCTATCTCAGCCACACAGATTGCCCAATGGACTCGCCGGGACCCATGTCTGTCACGAGTGCTGCAGCACATACGCACTGGTTGGCCGGCAAGGCCAGACCATGATCTGCGACCCTTTTGGGTTAGGCGATTGGAGCTCTCTGTACACAATGGTTGTGTACTGCTGGGTGACCGAGTGGTGGTTCCCCCACCAGGCCGAGAATTGGTTTTGGTAGACCTGCATGGTGGACACCCAGGGGTCTCAAGAATGAAGGCTCTGGCACAAAGCCTGGTATGGTGGCCAGGCATGGACCTCGAAATTGAACAGATGGTCAGACTGTGTCATGAGTGCCAGCAGGAACGTCCCTCTCCACCAACTGCCCCATTACACCCTTGGTCCTGGCCCACCCGGCCTTGGATGCGGTTACACGTTGACTTTGCTGGCCCCTTAGAGGGAAGGATGTTTCTAGTGGTCATGGATGCCCACTCCAAGTGGTTGGAGGTAGTGCCAATGAAGATAGCCACAGCCTTTAACACAATCCAGCATCTACGGCAGTTGTTCGCACAATTCGGCATTCCTGAGTCCGTAGTTTCAGACAATGGCCCACAGTTCGTGGCTGAAGAATTTCGCAAGTTTTGTGAGATGAATGGCATTCGCCACATCCGGGTTGCAGCCTACCATCCATCCTCAAATGGACTGGCCGAGAGAGGAGTGCAGATTTTCAAGCAGGGATTTCGCAAAACCACAAGTGGCACGGTGCATGACCGACTTGCCCGATTTCTTTTCCACTACAGACTTACACTACATTCAACGACAGGAGTTTCACCAGCAGAGTTGCTCTTAGGTCGTAGACTTCGTTCAAGGCTGGATTGTCTTCAACCGAGTATCCAGCAACGAGTTCTTGAGAAACAACTTAGACAGAAGGAGGATCATGATCGGCATTGTAGAGCTCGCAGTTTTGACGTGGGAGAGGAAGTATTCCTCCGGAATTTTGGACAGGGAGAGAGGTGGTTGCCTGGGCACATTAGGGCACAGACGGGTCCGCTGTCTTTTGAAATTCAGCTGCAAGATGGCCGTACCTGCAATCGACACATGGACCATATCAGGAAACGTGGTGCCAGGAGTGATCAATCAGCAGAACTGGCTGATGATGAGGACATCCCTCGGCCCCTAAAGGAGGTTACCAAGGATGTTACCACGACTTCTCCGGATACTTTCGACACACCTGTTACTGTCAGGGAATCAGATGCGCAGATGGTTGATTCCCCGACTCAGGAGTTGACATCGGAATTGACCCACGGAGTTGAAGAACCAGGGCGACATTACCCATCTCGCGCTAGAAGACCCCCAGACCGCTTGACATTTTAAGTCTCCTTTATGGGGGGAGGAGTGTAGTGAACTGTGCTAGACTATACAATATAATGTATGCATGATTACTTAGGGACAGCTTGCCTTACCTTGTTGTACGCATGCGCAGCGTAGTGCTTGGGCCTCGTGTTGATTCATGGAGTTAATGGTCTGCCTGGTGCCGGTTCTGTGATTAGTGGGCTGCATTAGAACAGTCAGGTATCAGAGTGCATGGAACTGTGTAACTGCAGGGCTCTATCCTCTGCGAGTATCCAAACACTTAGCTAATTAATGCACCTTCCCCTGCAATTGCCAACGTTTCAATGAGTGTGCATGTTAAGCACAGCTGTCTTGGTTTGTATCTAAAACCCCGATGTATTCATGCAAACCTCTGTGTGGTGCATCCTGGGGTCATTCTAGGATTTAGAGTGATGCTATTATGGCATGACAAATGTGGGCACTATTACTAGCAAGTAGTTCGATGGGGCGCCCCACGAGTTTTTTAACTCGAAATACTTGTTATGGGAAGCATCTCATGCCAAGTGCAGGAATTTTGGGCAGTTACCAGCAAGCCCAAGCCTGCTCTGCCACATCTCACATTGGTAATTGTTTATACAACCACACCGACTCACCTATATACAGGGCTAGCATTGTGGTGCTACAATGCGTATTGCAAACAAGCAGTTTGTGCAATAGATTCACAGCCATATTATTCACTCATATGAGTGGTCAACATATTATATAATGTATAGTCAAGAGTACATGCTCTTGATATAGTTATATATGCAACATTGTGTTGAAAAAAATGTAATTTTACAAGCACATGGAAAATTGCATGAGCAGCAGCATACATTAGTCCAACTATGGTGACCATGATAGTAAACTTTGGAAAGATTGGAAGATAGAGATTATGAGTTGACAGGATGCATTTAGAAGGGAGGCAGTCCTCATCCTGTACAGTAGCCACATATCCAATCCACAGTCAACGATTGCAGTGTCACAATATATAAATTATAATTTGTGAGTCAACTCTTTTAGATGTTCCTATTATTAATGACCCCTTTTGGTGGAATGACCTATCAATAGATAGTAGCAGCTGAACTTCTTTTATTACTTTTAGCATGGTTTACTCACCCATATGCATTTATATGCCAACCAGATAATCATCAGCCATATGCATATAATTATACTAGCAGTGAAGCCCGCCTTCGGTGGGCTTCACTGCTACGGTGCTCCTTCGACAGCAGCCCTTCAACGGCGCTCCGGCGAGTGTAACTCCACGACAGACCCTTGATGGTATACCACTGTTGTTAGCTAAATTCTCAGTTCTTCTTGCATTTGGTAGCTAGCTATATAGCTCTTGGCCGTATACAAATAACACCATCCCAGGAATATGTAGCCGTAGCAAGCTGTCTGGCAGTTTGACTTGGGCAAACCACAGAACATGCCATGTTTCTGTAGCTTATTTGTGCACAATGGTCCCCCTACATGCATTTGTGTGCCAGAGAGCGCGAGCATCTCCTCTTGGGCATTGAATCACCTTTCACAGCTTGTGCTAATCATGACAACATTGACAACATGTGACAACATCATGACAACCTATCAACATTTTCACAGCTTGTGCTAATCATGATTCATATAGCTACAGAAGTTCATGTTTGTTGAGCCTATTCAGCTGCAGACTGCATGGTTGCAATTATGCTACTGGGTACATAATCAAACATCATGAATGTAACTTTTGTTATCACATGCATAAATATTTCATGTTAGTTCCCACGATGGCATTTCTATGATGGCGCTTCCACAATAACAATGTGCGAACCGTGCGCGGAAGTCCGTATACTTTCACCGTAAAACCAAAAATGGCGGACGGTCGTTTTCTGGTTTTTCGCCGCGCGCTCCTCGGCTGAAGAGTATTTTCGATCGTCGTCCCCTCGAGGACACTCTACGGTAGGGGCTCCAATGCGCTGTGAAGGTTTGGTGGCGATTTGTTTGCGCGCACGCGAGGATATCGCGCACAACCGTTTTCAACTCCTCTTTATTAATATAGATAATGTTTTTATTTTGTTTTGAGTACTTCACGTATGGTTCAAGTTACCATACCAGAAATCTGTTTTTTAGCTTACTCTATCACTGCATGTACTATTGCATTGTGTATGTCAGCATTTATTTCTAGTTATATATATAGGTATCGTATAGGCCAGCCTTCTGCGCATCCAACTCAATTGTATATTGAGATATATAAATAAATGATGCTTGAATATATAGTTGTATCATGAGAGCTGGTTCATTTGCACCGTCACACTGCTGAGACATGGCAGTGCCTACACTGTATATGATATTAAATGTAGATGATATGATATTTGCTGCGTATGGTTGCGATCATTGAAATTCTGAGCGGAATCACAGCTGGGAGTCCGATGGTTGGGACTCCAATTATTTTTGGTCCGGAGACCAATTAATCCAGGTCTAATTATAGACCTTTGGATCATGCCATTATGTCCGAAGACCTCTGAAATGGCGAAAGAGCAGGAAAGATCATCATATCATCTAATCAATAATACGCTAGAGCAAGCTACATAAGGGCAGGAATGAGGGGTGGTTGCTGGTGGGAGCTGTAGCTTAGTGGCAGAGCAATGGCACGGTATGCCAGAGGCCCTGGGTTCAATTCCCGGCGACTCCACCTTTCTTTCCCGCTCTTTCGCCATTTCAGAGGTCTTCGGACATAATGTCATGATCCAAAGGTCTATAATTAGACCTGGATTAATTGGTCTCCGGACCAAAAATAATTGGAGTCCCAACCATCGGACTCCCAGCTGTGATTCCGCTCAGGATATTAAATGTAGTGTATAATTATATAAATGTGTGTAGTGAAAGTGATATGGCACATGTTTTAGCATAACTGATAAATTGCAACATTCTTCCAATAATTAATTAATGCTATAAAGTGAATAAAGAATCTGAAAGCAATATGAGACTGATTCTGAAAATTAGACCTCGGATTGCTTATCTGCAGACTGTCAATCAATCTACATAGCTAGTAGTAGTAGGCTGTGACGTATACCTCAGAGAGAAACATTAAAGAACATGAACAACACACTTGTGAGCGTCCAGGTTATTATACTATATTTAATTTATAATGTATTCTACAGTCAATTTCTTCACCTGAGAAGCAGATTACCTAGACTAAGTGAGGAGCATGTATATATCACATGGTGAGGCAATGTACATGTGACAGTAATCGCTGGTGATGCTTTTAAATGCATTCCCCAAGACAGACTGTACTGCAATCAATATCGCCATCAATATTATAATATGCCATACATTGATGAGCTGTTGCAATGGTGATAAGGCTGTATATGGTCCAAGGATCTCCCATTTTTTTGTTTGAGACAAAAAGAGGTGATGAGTGGTGAGCAGTGTAAACACCCTTCGCTGCTATATTAGATGTTATAGTTTATAGGTAATATTATATTGTCTGTGCTTATATAGCATATTGATATAATCAAAATAATTATTATATAAGCATACAGTCGCACTTTGCATGAATTGTGCACAAATGGCAACAACTATTGTCAACACTTATTCTTGTGTCCATCACCTTTTAGTTCCATTTGCTATCTCCATTTGTCTGCATCTGTGCTAATGATACCTATCACCAATATGAACAAAACATGGAACAAAACCATGGTAATGCCCTAGGGAACAACCTCTTCAAGGTATATGCTTTGACATGACTGTCACATAAGCACAGTGAACACAATTAATGAACTGATAGACATGTGCATGCAGGTATGCTGTTGAAAATTTTATTAAAATAAATGGGTTGAAATAGCATTATAAACTTTAAGCGTAATTTAAGTGTACTGCTGTGACTCAAGCATATATCTGATGCTGTAGGTAGCTATCATACAATACATACTAGATAAACATACGTTCATATGCGTAGTACTGTTACATTCAAAAGATGGGTTTGTGGCACTCTTCAGGTCTATGCGTCGTTTAGATAGTTGGCCACAAGGGAGAAACCTCAGGGTCTGTTCTCGCACTGGTTTCAGGAAGGACACAATGATAATGGGAGTTGGCAGTAGGGAAATCACTGCAGATCCGTAGCTGAGATACACTCCTGGCACAACAGAGTACAAGGCCAATAGGCTGGGAAGACTTGACCAAAAAAATTGATGCTTCCCCCCATCACGAGGAACAGGAAGAACTTGGCCATTCCTTTTCTGTACTCCGTACCCTCAGTTACAATGTTTCTTCTAATGTAGCAGAGGCATACAATGGGGACAATGATGCTAACTGTCAGCAGTTTGAGGCCTCCAAAGACGGTCCATATAACTGAGAAAGTGGTGCGGAGCAGAACAACGTTTTGTTTTATTCGATTAACAGAACACACCATGGATAAACTGTGCTTCAAATACGTATGGAAGCAGGATGCAGAGACTTAGAATCATGAGCACCAACCACAGGATAAGGACAATGACTGCCGCAATCCACTTGTTGATGGCCTTCTTGCTGAAGATAACAATGGCCAAGGTGGAAAGGGAGAATGC
This sequence comes from Aplysina aerophoba, assembly GCA_949841015.1. Taxonomy (NCBI): domain Eukaryota; kingdom Metazoa; phylum Porifera; class Demospongiae; order Verongiida; family Aplysinidae; genus Aplysina; species Aplysina aerophoba. The sequence goes on from OX465034.1 coordinate 8,695,032, forward strand.
TGCTAGGCTCCAAAGTCGTGTCACGGTTGATGTACCAAATACCCACAAGTATTCTGCATAGGTACCATGGTCTGGGATCATTCAAGCTCACAATCACATGGATAGCACAGGTGATTGTACTGAATATTGTAGCCAATACCACTATAAGCCCAGCAAAGAGAAGGTTGATGAGGTGGAGGCGAACTGGCATATGAACAGTATTAGCTTTAAAGTGTGCTGCAATGGTGAATCCAATCATCAGGCCAACCACAAGTGTTGTTACAGCCAGTAGAATGGAGACTGCTATGATGAAGCCTGGGCTGTTAATCAGCTCTCATTCTCTTGCAGCAAGGTAGAATTGTTCATCCCGACTCACATGAAAATTGTAATACAATCAACTTAAAGTACTATAGCTCTGCTTGCAAAGCTTCTGTCATAGTTGCCAGCACTTTTATACAGTTGGGTGTGTGATCCAGCATGCAGACCGTAAATGGAAAGACCTTTACAAACTTGTACACAGCCCTGCCACTAAAGTAAAATTTGGGCTTATATTTATATTGCAGTTCTAACAATATAATAATAAGAAAGGGTAGTTCTCGAATACCAGCTTCAAAACACGGTTGAAAACCTTGCCGACGTTTCGACCAGATGCTCTGGCCTTCTTCAGGGCGAAGATGAACATCAAACCTGTTTTAAAGCTGGTATTCGAGAACTACCCTTTCTCATGCCTGAGCCAGCTGAGAAGCCCTCACTTCAATATAATAATATTATATAATTGTAGCTATATGTGCATACTATATCCCCCTACTTTCCACCACAACCCCACGCTCCTCTAATGTACATGCTGATCATCCTAACATTTGCGTACATGACTATATCTTGTGTTTCTGCAAGTGGTGGATAGTCCCAATAAAAGACATAGGCTTTGGTCCAGGGACATTCAGGCGTTTGAAGAACTGGAATGGCTTATAAGGAAGAGAAATATACATGTATATGAGTATGTGTGGCATCTTGCCTTGGGGCATTTCGAACACAGTGTTCGCATTATGGGGTGAATGAAGACAACGGCAATGATTATTCATGGTGTGTATACAAGGAGGCAAACATAAGTGAGCTGGACTAGGGGAGGAATTTTAAGCGTAATCCATGTACGTGGTACAAGGTTCTTTTGCAAGATGTTTCGGATCCAATAGGGCCTTCTTCAGTTGTTACAAAACTGATCAGGTGATCGTCTTGATCAGTTCACTCATCATGATGATCAGTTTTGCAACAAGTAAAAAGAAGGCCCTATTGTGTCTGAAACGTCTTCATGAGAAAGCAATGTCCCTTGTACCACATGGATTACACTTAAAATTCTTCCCCTTCCTCCCCTATTGGGGCTTGAAATTCCACCCCCATTCCATTTCAGATATGGTATACAATAATATCTATTCCATGATTAGATAAGCTATCTTATCTTACTGCATTCATCCTTTCATTATAATATTTTGACAATGACACTACCTATACTTCCACATTCTACAGTTTATCCATGATTGATAACAAACCCAGTGCACAGTCCAAGATCTCTTCTCTGCATACCCTACACACTCTCAAAGATATGCACTTGTGAAACTTGGATCTCTCTTTGGTTAAGGCTGTGCTCGGTGAAGCTGCGTCGCCAGACGTAGGATCGGCTGTAGTATGGTTAGGCCCGGGAAGTCATGGAGTTTGTTGCCAAGCATAAACCATTACACCGGCACAATGTTGGCTGTCAGAAGTCAGAGAAGTCATCGCTGAGCAGAAACAAAGGTGTAGGTATGCCTATGACAGGTGAACCTGTGTCAGTGCACCTGCTGGGTGCAAACAGTGAAAGGCAGAGTCTTCATTATTATTGTAATGCTGGTACTACTAAAATCAACTTGAACACAGTGTTGGTTGTGTTAATGCACTTATTATACATAATTATACATACATGTCTGTGTGCATGTTGTCATGTCAGTGTATTATGTACAATGTTCATGTGACTCACTACATTTACACATAGCTACTTTTACCACTTGTGCGTGTTATAGCATATTGATTCGTGTGCGAGCCATTTGCATGCATGTATGCGCCTAGTACATATTCATGCAATCCCACAATGCCTTGCATTAGACTCGTAGAGTAAATTTTCGTTATACTATATATAGCTGATTACGTCGACGCTGCACAATACCTCTTGATTCTTGCGCAATGCAAAATATAGAAGCAGGGAGTGGGCCCTATACATTTACAGTACTGTACATGATGAACAGTCACACACGTTCAGTCTACAACATATATCGTTTAGAGAACTAGCTAGGAGTAGCGTCATGCACCCCCCGCCTCTGCCCTCCACAATCAGTACTCACCTGTACCAGATGTAGAATGCGCACAAGATCACCAAGCAGAGAATGAGATAGGCTGGATTCAACAGCGACAGAAGGTCCATTGCGTCTTTAACCTTGTACACCCGCCAGAAGTTAACTCCTGATGGACTTCGACGTGTAAAACCTAAGAATTAAGGTTCAGCTTCGATCAGGTTCCATTGCACGAACCACAACAGCATCTTGCGCAACACCATAATCCCCCTTAGGTACAGAACTATAATTATGCGTACGCATGCCAAACCATAGGTAGTCTGGCTAGCTAGACCGTCCCATCTAATCGCCGGGGCGCTTAGGGCTGGGAAGGGACGGTCTAGCTAGCCAGACTAAACCATAGGAGGATCTATGACCAAAAACCCACGTCATGCACCTTCATTAATCAATGTTCGCGTCGCCTGCCTATATAGGGATCTTGAAAATGTACCCAACATGCCTTGAAGTTGGTGAATGCAACCTTTCTTCTACGTGAATATATACAGCTAGTGGTTTTCACACATCATTGTGGGTGTGATCAACATGCGGATGGAATGGTGCTAGCTAGCTGGGGGAAGGTGAAATGTAGCTAGCTATTCGACATTTTAAGCCAGTGAATGTTGACCTGCAGTGTCGTTCCTAATACATTAAACAACACAAACGTTTGATACCAAGCAACTACAGAGAGTTAGCTACCTATATATGTCAATTGCAATGTAAATATGCAGCTAACCAAATATTGCTGCATGTGCGAGAGTGTGTAGCTACGTATATATATATATAGCTTTATTACATTTTAGGTTGTGTATAACTGCAGTATAGCTTAGTGAGCCAATCCTGCATATGTATATATATACTCATGATGATCAAAATAATGATATGCTAAAATGATTACGTCCTGGCATATATCATGTTTGTAGAGGAGTGTACACGTAGCTCCAGCTGAGTGTGGGAACATGTGCAATGCATGCAAATGCACCTGGCTAATAATGAAAATAGCAAGATATCTATGTATATGCATCCATCAATAGTGTTGTACTTCATGCATGAACGGTAAGCCTTTAATTTCCAGACTGATATCCTTGCATGTATATACATGTGCGCATGCAACAGATCCAAATAGGCTTTACTTCCACCATGTTATGTTCCCTTTGTATATAGCTGGTTAAAAAGAGATATTCAGTATGTGTGTAACATAGTAAATATATTATATAGGGTATTTTAACTATACTATAATAGTGATACTATAATAGTTATAATATATATTCGTATTTGTCACGCAACATGCACAAAGCCATGGACACAAGCTCAAGCTGCCTCACTTGTGGTCAGGTTGTGATGTCATTGGGCTGAATGCCCCAGGCTAAATTGTGGCCATCATATACACAAATACATGTATACACAAATTCATTGAAATCTTGTCCAACCAGCATGCTCACACAATGTATGGTATTGTGTATTGAGACCCCTTTCCATGAAGCTCCTTTCACAGCTAGGATGTTTTCTTCTATTCGCAATAAGTGAAGCTTTTTGAAGTAGTGGTTAAAAGTGCTTTATAGCTTTAAAGGAGAGGATGAGGAAAGCGCCAAAGGGATAATGTCAGGGGCTATTGTGTTAATGCATGCATGACTTCTCTGTTGGTGCAATGTGTGGTACAGGAAGACCGAGCCATACAAGTGCTACTGTATCACCCAATGTGATGTCACTGTGTAAGTATGCACATGTGTGCAGTGTCCTGGGAAGGAAGTCCACAAGGTGAATCTTAAAATACCCCTCATATGACATAGTGCTTGGCTGGAAGTACACTTCATTAGCTGTACATAGCTGTCCGGCCACATGGTGAATTGCAAGGTAATTAGCAAGCAATCAGTATGAGGCAATAACAACAGGTGGTGTGTGTGCCAACTCCCGGCTGTTCACATGTGTATAATATTACACAAACAATTTGCACATAATTACAATACTTAGCTACTATTTACTCTACTGCATTCATTTTCAGTCAAGCATTTCCAATTTACATTGAAACAGCAATTTGAAAATGGTTTGAAAGAGTTCCAGTTTTAACCCATTAGCGGCGATTTACAGCTGTCTATACACAAAATGCCTTCTGCATCACAGAACCATGCAAAGTAATTCCAGTCCTTGACTATTATATCAGCACCAATGTTTAGAATTACATGGATGCAGCCACAATGGAAGTACTAGTGCCACACATTTGTGCTCAACTGTGCTATGCAAATTCACTGCATACACTGCCCTTGTGGGTCCCATCCTTGAGTACTCAGTTCCTGTCTGGGCACCTCACGAGCACCAGCACATCAATGCCCTGGAGAAGGTGCAGGAGCGAGCAGCTAGATGGGCGATTGGGGCTAAATGGAATAGACAGCTTAACTGTTGGTCTAGCCCATACTCGGAGTCTTACCACGACCTCCTGTGGCTCACCCTCCAACAGCGTCACCTCCTACTCTGTCAGTGCCAGACTTTCAAGATCGTGCATGGTATTGACTACATGTATCAATTTTTCTGATTTCATTGCTTTCAAACAATGACCGTTTAGATCCCACCCTTATTCCCTCTCAATTCCCAAAAAGCAATACAAGGAAGTCCATGATGATATATGTAATATTTGCAGGCTTCACAGCCAGGGGTAAAGCCCCTTCAATTGCTTCACTGGAATATACACAAGAAGTATACCTTAGGTTAACATACACACTTTATGATCTCTCAAAATGACATCGTTATTACTCAAGCGCACAAAGGTTACATTGTAAAACATAAAACTTTTATGCATGGTAAACCTACAAAATGAGTACAAAAAGAAATACAATTTTGTACACATGTATGAGTACATTCAATTAATAGCTTTATGTATGCAGTTTCACCACTGTGTACAAGCAGTTTCGAATGTTAAAGTGTGTGACAGCTATCGAGCTACATAAGTAGCTATAACTGTATTGGTAGTTGTACATAACTATTCAAACCTTCTCCAGGGACACACTACCAGTAGCATCACAAGAAGTGCCTGTACCATTCTTTAGCTCCTTTGCTCGTGTGGACAGTTGGCCGCAAGTGAGTATCTTCTTGGCCTCTTCTCGCACTGGTTTCAGGAAAACCATGATGATGATGGGAGTGGGAAGAAGAGAGATAACAGCACAACCATAGCTGAGATACACGCCGGGTGCAGCTGCGTTCAAAGCCACTAGGCCTGGAATGATTTGACCAGCAAAATTGATACTACCCCCAACTACCAAGAAGAGAGAAAATTTGGCCATTCCCTTTCTGTACTGTGCCCCTTCAGTTACTATGTTTCTTGCGACATAACAAAGGCAGACAATGGGCACGATGATGCTAACTGTAAGTGGCGTGAGGCCTCCAAAGATAGCCCATGAAGCCAAGAAAGTGTAACGAGCCTGAACAATGATGGTGCGGTTATTGTCGGGAAAACAAGCTACCCCATGGACAAACTGTGCTTCATAAATGTAAGGAAGTAGGATGTACAGTGTTATAAACATGGGTGCAAGCCACAGGACAAGAATGACGACTGCAGCACACCACATACTGATGGTCTTCTTGCCAAACCTCACAATAGCCAGAATTGACAGTGAGAATGCTGCCAGGTTCCACAATCGTGCCACTACTCCTGAACCAAATGCCCACAAGTACACTCTGCATAGATACCGTGGTCTGGGATCATTTGAGCTCGAATTTATGAGGACAGTAGCAGAGCCTAACATGAACATCAAGGCTACTGCCACTACAAGCCCTGCAAAGAGAAGGTTGATGAGAAAGATGCGAACTGGTCTGGGAATAGAAGTGGCCATGAAGAGTGCTAGGATGGTAAATCCAATCACAACGCTAGCCACAATTGTTACCACTGCCAGCAGTAAGGAGTAGGCCATGAAGCCTGGGCTATTGAGGGGCCCCTCATTCTCTAGTTGCACTGTGGAGTTGTCCATCCTGGTTCACCTGGGAAGTCCTCTTTAGCTGCTGAGAGCACTCTGTCGGTTCACAATACAACTCATAAAGCGACTAGTTCATTTATACAGTTCTCTTTGTAGCTTCCTGTTGTTAGTCCAAATATGGAAAGGAAACATTACAGCTACCTGTACCTATATATAGCACTGCCAAATATGAATTGATTAGGGGCATGATAGTTTACACACGTTGTACTCGACCAGCAACCTCTTCACCATGTGTACAGAACCAGGACAACAGGTCAGCAAAACGGCGACAGTGGCGCCATCCCAACGGCGGAGGAGGTTCAGGCGCGTGACTACTAGCTATGTAGCTAGCTACACCATGACTACAAGCACCAGGTTACCTAGCGGTCTTGAAATTCCCAGAAACTCTTACCGCACCTGAACTGCTGGAATTCAGGCCAGCTGCTTCGCAATCAAGGCGAAAGGAACCGTCAACATAAGGCTGTGGACGATAGACCGTGATCCAGCACGTCCGGCCGCCATTTGTTCTTGACGTATACCGGTATTCCGTCTCGTAAGGCCAACGTCAACTGACGCCGGAAGGTCTGGGAGGAGGCTGGGGGAGTGGACAACATGGCATGCTACATCATGTAGCAATTTATGTGGGGGCGCTGTTCAGTCGTTCTGACGGCGACTCGTTGGACCCTTGCCTTGAGTGACATGAACCTGTCAGAGCATGACTTGTGCACTCAGGCCATACTGAAGCATGTACTGGTATTAGTCTCGTTCCCAGACCCTACTGCATTCCCATACCCTTCCCTCGCTCACTTCGCTCATTTGGGAAGGGTCTTGGAACGAGACTACACTGGTATATAGCTAGCTATATGATTGTGTAGCAAGCTACATGTTTTTGAAGCTGGTAGCTAGCAACAAAAAGTGATACTCTATAACTCATAGACTACTGTCAGTGATTGTATTTATAGCATTGATAAAACAGTCACATTAATTTCCCCAATTACGGTGTTGTTTTAGTGGACTGTGCACTGATTTAATGCTTTGACGTGAACAATATTCTGCATAGGTGTCACACATTGATACATGTTAAAGTGACGGTGATGTAAGTGCGTACTTGTGGCTCATGCCATTCACATTGTGTGCTCTCCTGGCTTCCTGATCTAGATTCAACATAGTGATATGTACTGATGCCTCTGTCTTTATAATGTCAATAACGAATGGGATATATACATCATTTGATGGGTTGCTTGGGACGCATATGAGTGTGCATGCTCACATATGTACACTACCTTTATTTATCTATTATTTATTATAATTATATAAAAGTTGTTGCAAAATGTAATGTGCTTGGGAAATGCTTATGTAATTGTACATCTTTAATTACTGAATATATAATGAATCATGTTGCAGGTTCCTTTGCCGACACAATATGTGCAACTGCTACCATTATAACAAGTGTGATAGTTGTGTGTGTGTGTGTGTGCATATAATTATATGTGTGTATGCACTTGAATATAAACTTGTCTTTGATTTGCACATTGTACATTGTAAAGGTTCAAACCATGTAAGGTCAAAGGTCAAAGGTCCAAGCTATGTAGCAAGCTACATAGTTTTGACACTGGTATATAGCCAGCAATCAACAGTGATGCTCTAAAAGTGAGGAAACGTAGCTCATAGCTCACTGTCAATGGTACCATGCAAAACCTACTACTTATACTTGCACATTGTTGCATTTAATTCATACCCCACTTCCTATATCACTGTACTGTGTGCGTATTATCCCATTACTTTTATGGACGATCTATCAGTTCACTTACACTTTCAGCCCATGCATGCTTGCAACCTGAATGCTTTCTATTCACTGCATTCCATGCCCAGTCAATGCTTTCATACTCTCCTCCTTAGCTCAGAGCTTTCAACTCATTTCCTTCCTCACCTATAGTGTTTTCAATAGCACTTTCTCCCTACACTCCCCTATTGGTATATACAAGTGCTCCTAGGAAATAACTAAATTGCATGTGCACAAGCCCTTTATCATGCATGTACTGCAATTGCGTCCTTCCTGCCAACTTTCAGTTATCAGTTTATATACATTGATAGCATAGTTATATTTTACATTTCTCATTATCCTGCACTGCATCCTCTATAATATTGTTTGTACCAAATACCCACAAGTATATTCTGCATAGGTAGTAGGTACCGTGGTCTGGGATCATTGGAGCTCACAAGAACAAAGACAGCAGAGGTGATTGTACTGAATATTGCAGCCAATACCACTATAAGCCCAGCAAAGCGAAGGTTGATGAGGTGGAGGCGAACTGGCGTAGGAACAGTATTAGCTTTAAAGAGTGCTACAATGGTGAATCCAATCATCAGGCCAGCCACAAGTGTTGTTACAGCCAGTAGAATGGAGAATTCTATGAAGCCTGGGCTGTTAATCAGCTCTCATTGTCTTGCAGCAAGGTAGAATTGTTCATCCCGACTCACATGAAAATTGTAATACAATCAACGTACTATAGCTCCGCTTGCAAAGCTTCTGTCATAGTTGCCAGCTCTTTTATACAGTTGGGTGTGTGATCCAGCCTGCAGACCATAAATGGAAAGACCTTTGCAAGCTTGTACACAGCCCTGTCACTGAAGTAAATTTTGGGCTTATATTTTATAATATTATTGCAGTTCTATATAACAATATAATAATATTATATATTATTGTATGATTGTAGCTATATGTGCATACTATATCCCCCTACTTTCCACCCCAAACCCACGCTCCTCTAATGTACATGCTGATCATCCTAACATTTGCGTACATGACAATACGTACCTTGTGTTTCTGCAAGTGGTGCACTGCACCCTCTATAATATTTTTTTTTTCATGTTACATGCAACAATACATACATACATATATACAGTACAAGTACACCTTAAGCCAATTTGGAAACAACATGCAATGTTATGTCTATATTTAGTATTAGGAAAGTGGTCAGTAACATGTGTGATCCGTTCAGAAACGACCCTCGTTGACAACAAGGTCAACGGGGGTGTCGATCAAGTCGAGTGCCTTCATTGGCTTGTGGGATGAGGATCGGGCTCCCCTCAGGCACATCACCGTTGAGTCGATTAGAGAAAATGCAATCTTGCATCTGATCATTCGCATTGTCGCACTGTAGGGGGCTGCATGCTTCGTAGCAATCAATGATGCGAGCCTCTTGTACATGATCATTGCGGATGGACCCCACCCTCCTGTAGAAGACATGACGATTGGTGTAAATGATCCATGCTCCACTTCAACAACTCGCTTCTCGTATTTCCTTCTCTTTTCATTCTCGTGGCGTCTGTAGCTTGCTGCAATGGTTTGGTCGCAATTGGTTGGCGCGTGAGGGTTGAACACCCTGACATCAAAGTATGCGCATTGCCTATTGCTTCCCCAAAACCCTTGAGCTTTAACGTCAAGTCTCGCGTTGTCTTCCACGTTGGCTGTCCTGTGCCGGAATGTTTCTCCTGTTAGTGGTTGGAGGGGTGGTTCCACCTCAACATTAGGGCAGACCTCAGAGAGCAGTTGGGCTGTCATATCTCTGATCCGATCGTGTCGGATTGAGGGAAAGGCTCCCTTCGCGCAGCTGAAGGCCTGGGTTGTTGGTAACTGTGCCCCACACATGCAATGGCTGGGTAGTCTGGTTGGCTCCCATCCATAGCGGACACAGAGTGCATCTCTGAATGCCTGTTTGTGTAATATTAATATTGTGTGGCTGTATATATACTCAATAACATTGTCTTGTTATGCGCATATACCAAGTCAGTCATATATGACCAGAGTGCAAATATGGAGTAATTGTAATACATATGCAGGCATGCGCTGTTGCTGTTGGTGTATATTTGATGCAGAACGTTTGCTGCCATATATACGTATGTATCACAAGTTGCAACTTTGAATGATTGTTTCCTGCTGAAGTCACTCCATATAGCTACCAATTTTTCACCCTTTCCACAAGTAACAGCCTACATGCTATATAGCATACATATAGCAATGTGAGCCTTATTTATAGCTATTTTAGCCCACTGCACATTGTATAACTATACACATAGAAGAGATTGTAAGGTATTGTGTAATGAAGGATATATTTCATGCATAATGACCTTATTGTCAGTTCTATAGCAGAGGTTTTTACACTAATTCATGAACACACACAGCTGTATGGATTGGAACTTATGTTTCTATTATGGAGAACAACCTATATATATAAGATTTGCACTACATCATTACCAGCTGTGGTATAATCCACACCTTGTGCAAGCACAAACAAACAAATGAGTATAATTTATATTTTGTATGTACATGTAGGCATGCACTGCAAGTTACACTGTATATTATATTAAGTATATTATGCGTGTGTAGTGGAAGTGATGTCGCACATGTTTAGTATAATATATGATCAATTGCAACATTGTTTCTTTAATTAATGCTATAAAGTGAATAAAGAATCTGAAAGGGATTGCTCATCTGCAGACTGTCAATCAATCTATGTAGCTGGTAGTAGTAGACTGTGACATACCTCAGAGAGAAACATTAAAGAACAGGAACAACACACTTGTGATCCAGCGTCCAGGTTATTATTCTACAATAATTATACCCAAACTCAATTAAATCATTCCAATGTACAAGACCTTACAATCATAGGACTATAATTATACAGTGAGAGCTGAGATAGGACTATACAGAAACACGTGCATGTACCCGTCTATCCTAGGGCAAACTGGACAGAACAGTTGTCATTAATTAATTATAAAAAACATTGAAAGTAATTGCCTTTACCAATTTTAACAATGTGAGTGTTATTGTATACATTCAATGTCATGACCTTCGTCAGCTGAATGATGAAGGCCTTCGCGGCCGAAACATCCTGATCAAATCTTGCAGTTGCTATGTTATCCCGCTCGAAAGCTGGTGTATATATACGCCCATCGGTATTCCTGCATGTAGTCATGAGTCTCTACGATATCATAAATTCAATGGAGGACTATGGGAACAGATGTACAACCCTACCCGAGTTCGAATTCAAACTGGATGCAACAGTTGTCATTTACGCATTGAAGTATGTAATATTGTCTTTATCAATTTTAACAATGCGAGTGTCAATGTATACATTCAATGGCAGAATTAAGTAGCAAACTAGAGTAATTTATAAGGAATTCTACAGTCAATTTCTTCACCTGTCTGAGAAGCAGATTACCTACTGAAGAGCATGTATATATACAGCATCACAAGGTGAGGCAATGTACATGTGACAGTAATCACCAGTAATGCTTTTATATGAATACTCCAAGTCAGTCTGTACTGCAATCAATATCCCTATCAATATTATAATACACCATACATTGATGAGCTGTTGCAATGGTGATAAGGCTGTATGCTCCAAGCTTAATTAATTAAGGCTCTTCCATTTTGGTTTGAGACAACAAGAGGTGATGAGTGTTCAGAAGTGTAAACACCCCTAGCTGCTCTAGTTTTCTTAGTTTAAGGTAATAGAATTATTGTCTGTGCTTAGCCTATTGATATAATCAAAATAATTATTATAATTATAATAATACAGTCTCACTTTTGCATGTATTATGCACAATTATGTCAACACTTAGTCTTGTGTTCACCTTTTAGTTCCATTTGTTATCTCCAACTACATTTGTCTGCATCTGTGCTAATGGTGTCACCCAAATGGACAATAACATAACAATAATGGTAATGCTCTAGGGAATAACCTCTTCAAGTTACATACTTTGACATGCATGGCTATCACATGAGCACAGTGAACACAGTTAATGAAATGATAGACATGTGCATGCAGGCATGCGGTTGAAAATTTATTAAAGTAAATGGGTTGAAATAGCATTAAACTTTAAGCGTAATTTATGCATACTGTTGTGATGTCACTCAAGCAGATATATGATGCTGTAGGTAGCTATCATACTAGACATACAGATAAACATACGTTCATACATGTGTAGTACTGCTACATTCAGAAGATGGGTTTGTGGCACTCTTCAGTATTATGCGTCGTTTAGACAGTTGGCCACAAGGGAGAAACCTCTTGGCCTGTTCTCGCACTGGTTTCAGGAAGGACACAATGATAATGGGAGTTGGCAGTAGGGAAATCACTGAAGATCCATAGCTGAGATACACTCCTGGCACAGCAGTGTACAAGGTTATCAGGCTGGGGAAAACTAGACCGAAAAAATTGATGCTTCCCCCCACCACGAGGAACAGGGAGAACTTGGCCATTCCCTTTCTGTACTCTGTACCTTCAGTTACAATGTTTCTTCTAATGTAACAGAGGCATACAATGGGAACAATCATGCTAACTGTCAATGGTGTGAGGCCTCCAAAGATGATCCATGTAATCGAGAAAGTGTAGCGAAGCGGAACAACAATGTTTCTTTCATTTATATCGGGATAACAGAACACACCGTGGATAAACTGTGCTTCAAATACATATGGAAGCAGGATGTAGAGACTTAGAATTATAGGCGCAATCCACAGGGTAAGGACAATAATGGCAGCAGTCCACTTGTTGATGGTCTTCTTGCTGAAGAGAACAATGGCCAAGATGGAAAGTGAGAATGCTGCTAGGCTCCAAAGTCGTGTCGCTGTTGATGTACCAAATGCCCACAAGTATATTCTGCATAGGTACCGTGGTCTGGGATCATTGGAGCCCCCAATCACATGGACAGAAGAGGTGAAGTTAATGATTGCAACCAATGCCCCTATAAGCCCAGCAAAGAGAAGGTTGATGAGGTAGAGGCGAACTGGTGTAGGAACAGCGTTAGCCTTAAAGAGTGCTACAATGGTGAATCCAATCATCAATCCAGCAGCAATTGTTATCATGACCAGCAGAATGGAGAAAGCGATGAAGCCTGGGTTGTTAAAGGGCCCGTCATTCTCGTGCAGCAAGGTGGAATTGTTCATACTGGCCCATGTGCAATCAAACTGTATTATAGTCAACTAGACTCACTTAATCTCTGTTTGCAATGTTGTAGTTACCAGTTCTCTTATACAGTTGGTCATGTGATCCAGCCTTCCAGACCATAAATGGAAAGACCTTTACAAACGGTACACAGCCCTGCCACTAAAGTAAATTATGGGCTTATATTGCAGTTCTAACAGTATACTCTATACAGCTATATATGTGCATGCTATATTCTCCTACTTTCCACCCCCACCCCACGCTCCTCTAATTATATAATTTTGCACATGTTTTTCCTGCCACTTCTGCTATATACAGTATGCTTATAGTATGCTTATTCATATTATGTATCTTTCTTCCTGTTCATCATCATTGTCTTTGAGTCAGTCAACACCTTAGATGGCTGAATAGCTGAAGCATTCAGCTATTGTACAGGTAGACTTTGCTGTTCAGTTGTGTAAAAATGCATTTAGTCATATTCCACCTATACATTCGTGAACAGGTATATGACTGTACATACCCCAAACTGTTTATATATATATATACTATACGTATGCTGGCAGATCAGCAAAGTGGAAGTATACTTTCTGTATCCAGCCTAAGTCACAGTTGAATTTCACCTTACTGTATAATATGCACAATGAAGCATGTATTAGACCCATTAAGCGAAATAAGTATAATAATATACACGAATACATAAAGCAGCTATTGAGCAAAACACCTATATATGCATTTCGATAAGCACATCGTACTATAATAAATATAATATATGTTTTAGTTGCCAGTAAGTGGCTATTGTTCATTCACAAAGAACGTTGCATGCAGCAGAAATATATCTATGTTTTTTGCAATATAACAAAGTGACAGATGGGCACAATGATGCTAACTGTCAGTGGTGTGAGGCGTCCAAGTAGCCAAGAAATGTAACGAACATGAACACTGATGGTGTCGGGAAAACAAGCTATATACCACATGGACAAATTGTGCTTTGTAAATGTAAGTAAGAAAGATTTACGGAGTTACAGTATAATGTTAAGGTTAGCCTATTGATAAGCAAAATTATATACATACACAGTCTCACTTTTGCATGTATTGTGCACAAATGGCAACACCTATATATGTCAACACTTAGTCTTGTGTTCACCTTTTAGTTCCATTTGCTATCTCCAACTACATTTGTCTGCATCTGCGCTAATGGCACGTATCACCCAAATGAGCAAAACACAACAATAATAGTAAATGCTCTAGGAAATAACCTCTTCAAGTTACGTATATACTCTGACATGGCTGTCACATAAGCACAGTGAACACAATTATTGAACTGACAGATATGCATGCAAACTATAAACATATTGTAGATAAAAATACTTTCATACATGCGTAGTACTGGTATATTCAGAAGATGTGTTAGTGGCACTCTTCAATACTATGCGTCGTTTAGACAGTTGACCACAAGGGAGGAACCTCACAGCATGTTCTCGCACTGGTTTCAGGAAGGCCACAATGATAATGGGAGTTGGCAGTAGGGAAATCACTGCAGATACGTAGCTGAGATACACTCCTGGCGCAGCAGAGTACAAGGCCAATAGGCTGGGGAAGACTTGACCAAAAAAGTTGGTGCTTCCCCCCATCACAAGGAACAGAGAGAACTTGGCCATTCCCTTTCTGTACTCTGTACCTTCTGTTACAATATTTCTCTTGATGTAACAGAAGCAAATAATGGGGACAATAATGCTAACTGCCAGCGGTATGAGGCCTCCAAAGACATTCCAGGTAGCCGCGAAAGTGTAACGAACTGGAACAACAAGGTTTGTTTGATTGTTATCAGGAAAGCAGGCCACACCATGAATGAACTGTGCTTCAAATGCATATGGAAGCATAATGTAGAGACTGAGGAGCATGGGCACCAACCACAGGGTAAGGACAATAATAGCAGCAATCCACTTGTTGATGGCCTTCTTGCTGAAGATAACAATGGCCAGGGTGGAAAGGGAGAATGCGGCTAGGCTGCAAAGTCGTGTTACCAGGCCTGTCGCAAATAACCACAAGTATACTCTGCATAGGTACCGTGGTCTGGGATGATTGGAGCTCACAAGCACAAAGACAGCAGAGGTGATTAAAATGAATATTGCTGTCAGTGCCACAATAAGTCCAGCAAAGAGAAGGTTGATGAGATAGAGGCGAACTGGCATAGGAACAGTATTAGCCTTAAAGAGTGCTACAATGGTGAATCCAATCATCAGGCCAGCAGCAATTGTTATCACAGCCAGCAGAATGGAGAAAGCCAAGAAGCCTGGCCTGTTAATGGACCCCTCATTCTCTTGAGGCAAGGTGGAATTGTTCATACTGGCCCACGTGCAAACTGTTATAGTCAACTTGAAGCACTTAATCTCTATACCACTGTTTGCAATGCTACTGCCGTAGTTACCAGCTCTTTTATACTGTTGGGCGTGTGATCCAGCTTCCGTCCATATATGGGAAAGACCTTCATAACTGGTACACAGCCCTGCAAAGTTTGGGCTTTTGCAATTCTATATGACATTAATATATAATTATATAAAATGCATGCATACTATACCCCCTTTGCATACTACTCACACCAAACACTCCTCTAGTTATATATAATATACTTTTGCACCAATCCTGTTGCTTTGCTGTCTTCTGTTACATAGTATATATACATAATTATATATATATAATTATTATATATATATACCTCAATAATAATATTCATTCAAATATATATACGTTACATACATACATGCAAGCAATAAAATTTAATACAGTAAATGAAAGCACACTAGCGTGTGCCACATGCTGAATTTAACTGTTACTGAGTGTAGATGAAATCAAATTCTGTTGGTGAAGATGTCGCCAGCACCGCTGCTGCGTTTCCCCGTTGAACCGCCACCGAAATTCTCTGTAGGAGATACTGGTAGGCAAGGGGCTCTCCTGACTCATCCCTGATTTGGCGGCTGAGTTCTTGTAAGAACATCTGAGCCTCCGAACCTAAAAACACCGTATTATATATAATTCTTATGCTATGTCCCTTTTTTCTGTTCCTTCAATGTCTGTGAGTCAGTCAATACCTCCAATGACTGAATAGCTGAAACATTCAGCTGTTTTACAGATAGCCTTTGCTGTTGTTGAAGTGCAGTTGTTAATACTTATAATAATATCCATGGCTAGTCAGATTTCACTTATAGTAGAATTAAGACCAAGTACCAACTGAAAGATAGCCACATGACAACAAATGGCAGCTCCATAGTGGTGAAGAGAGACTTTAGACTGCACCCCAAACTGCTTACATCTACAATCTTATCTAAAATCAAATTATGTCTAGAATTAATTAATATCAGCAAAGTAGAAGTACTAGCTTGTAGTAGTATTATAGTAGTAGTAGTAGTATAGTATCCACACACTATATATGCCACATTAGAATTGAAAAACTATTATGCACCGGGAAGCATGTTATACAGGTTGGGGATTGTTACACTGAAGCCCAGTGTGAGGCTATGGCGATGTGTAGCAATAATCACTGGATAATTACGCCAAACCTAACCAGGTCAATACAAATTGATCCCTGGCCAGGGGGACCAAAGTACACCTATGCATTTCTGATAAGGACTATACTATAATAACATTCAGGGTTCTCTTGCAGAAATCACCAACCAAAGATTTTCTTTAAAATACCAAACGTTTCGGCAACTTGCTGCTGCCTTCATCAGTGGTGAAGGCAGCAGCAAGCTGCCGAAATGTTTGGTATTTCAAAGAAAATCTTTGGTTGGTGATTTCCGCAAGAGAACGCTGAGTGATGCAACCCAGCCAGACAAGCTTCTTCAACTATAATAGACATGTTTACAAAGGGCTATAATACATGCATACTATACCCCCCTACATTCCACCTACACCCAACACTCCTGTATACAGTGCAAGT
Organism: Aplysina aerophoba; assembly: GCA_949841015.1. Taxonomy (NCBI): domain Eukaryota; kingdom Metazoa; phylum Porifera; class Demospongiae; order Verongiida; family Aplysinidae; genus Aplysina; species Aplysina aerophoba. The sequence goes on from OX465034.1 coordinate 8,712,199, forward strand.
TGCAATAAATCATACTAATCTAAAGTAAATAAATAAATAATTAATATAATTGTATGGGGCCCTGGATGGCTTGGTGGCTAAACACTTAGTATGCCAGTAAAGTATGGAGAATTTAATGGACTTTTAATTAGACAGATTTTTTAATTAGGCCTTTCGTCTCCTGCAAATTGCAGGCAAATTGACAATATAAATTCTCATAGAACAACACATCTTGTATGATACATTAATATTGATAGATAGAGTGGTTTCAATACGAATAAAAATGTTGGCACGTTGCAATGAAACTTTGTACACATGGTGATGTGGTCCATAAGACTACTTCATTACAAGGATTTCTTAATTAGACGTTTGCTGTCGTAGGTAGACGGCCAAGTACATAATATAGATACTACGGCAGTATAATTGTACTTACATTTATATTGCTTCCGTATTAGCACAGCATTGCGTGTGAGGGATTTATATTGCGGGCGACTTTTGAAAGCGCCTTTCTCAAAGGAGAAGAGTTTCACGCTGCCTCTGGGTGGCTAGTCGAGCACGGGTCAACATGGTGCGTAATATTTTCCCGGAAAGCGCGCCATCGATTGCTGTCTTGGTACTGCCGTCGTCTACAATGGCTGCCGTCTAGAAGGCCCTAACACCGTTGCCTCGGAAAAGTAACCGGAGCGGCGCAGACACTTGTGAACGCTTTCATCCACTGACGCTAAGGTATGCCAAGTGTCCCTAGCGTTGAAAAGCTTTGCGCGCACGTTGCCTCTCTGAAATCATCTTCAGCAATAGCGCGCCCATTGCTTACTAGAGGGGCTGAGGGCCTCTTTAATCTACAGGACCTACGTATAAGAATCGCCAGTTGGCCGGTGTGCCTGCGGTCCTTGTTTGCTGAGTGTGTTTACAGCCAATGCATATACATGCTACTTATAGATTGGTATTGATACAGTGCAGTGTGTGTGTGTGTTTGTGTGTGTGTGTGTCTGTGTGTGTGTGTGTGTGTGTGTGTGTGTGTGTGTGTGTGTGTGTGGTGTGTGTGTGTGTGTGTGTGTGTGTAGGTGTGTGTGTGCGTGTGTGTAATTGTAATCCTGCCTCGCCTGCCATGGTTCCTTGCCCTCACTGATCTACCATTGTCATGGAGGCAACACTCTAGGCATCCCACCTGTGACTACCTACTACGTACAAGAAAGTCCATGCAGCTCGCCCACTACAGCCAATTGATGTGTGTGTGTGCGTGTGTTTGAGTGAGTGTTTGTGCATGTGTTGAAGTTAGAATCTTGCAATCGCTGGTCCAGGATGGATATTCAGATTGACGCCATCACTCAAGGATGTACCCACCCCACCTCCCTCAATTCATGGGTCTTGCAGGCCCATAGATGAGTACCCCACTGCACTGAGGTGGCATGCATGCAGCTGCGGAGATACACAAACATGCAAATACTTCTGTCCATGCTAGCTACCTGCATCAATGACCCTGAATATGTACACGTTTACCACCCAGTTGGTAAAGCATGGCAGTGTATGTACAGAGCAAATCATAATTATGGTTGTTTTGAGAATAAACGAGTGCATGAATGCATGAGCCTGGAGTTAACATTGTTTTTAGTGTATATAATCTTGCATGTGCTGCATGTAGGCACCTCTCTCTCTATATATATATATACCACCACCATACAGTGCAAGTTGCCCGAGTGCAAGTACAGTATTTGCGCCAGTGGGTGGATGAAAAAGCACCACCAGCGCAAGTTGCACAGGGTGAACCACCATGTGTGCAAGTGGACTATCTGCGCTAGTGGCTGCAGGATAAAGCACCACCAGCGCAAGTTGCAACTAGTGACAACTACCATCTGCGCAAGTGGAATGGTTGCACCAGTTGAAAGAAGGGAAACACCATAAGCGCAAGGTGCAAAGGTCAGGGTGCAAGGTGTAAAGGTCAGGACACAAGGTGCAAAGGTCAGGGCCAGCATCAGCGCTAGTCGGTACGGGATGCAGCAACAACATGCAACTACAACCACCACCACCACCAGCGACTGGATAGGACCAGCACAGCACGATGCAGCAATCAGTGCAACTTGCGTGAGGACTAGGAGGAAATGGGAGCCCTCACGCAAGTTGCACTGATTGCTGCATCGTGCTGTGCTGGTCCTATCCGGTCGCTGGTGGTGGTGGTGGTTGTAGTTGCATGTTGTTGCTGCATCCCGTACCGACTAGCGCTGATGCTGGCCCTGACCTTTGCACCTTGCACCCTGACCTTTGCACCTTGCGCTTATGGTGTTTCCCTTCTTTCAACTGGTGCAACCATTCCACTTGCGCAGATGGTAGTTGTCACTAGTTGCAACTTGCGCTGGTGGTGCTTAACTATATATATAAATATATATATTTTTCTATCTTCCATTACACTTTTGATGATGGCTTTGATCAAATTTTCCTATTCTATCATTGCCTCTGAGTCAGTCAATACCTTCAATACCTTCAATGGTTGAATAGCTCATTATGGTTAGTAAATATCGCTTCAGTGGCTGAATAGCTTATATATAGTCTTGATGTTTTGAAGTACAATTGTTAATAATTATATTAGTCAGATTCCACTTATAATAAAACAATTAAAGAACACATACTGACTGAGAGATTGCCACATAACAACAAATGGTAGTGGTGAAGAGAGACTTTAGGCTAGACCCCACACTGCTTTAACATTAATTATGTATGCTATGTATGTATGTATGCTGGAAGATCAGCAAAGTAGATATGTACTAACTTGTAGTAGCTACTACCATTAGTATCCACACTAAATAAGTCACATTTGAATCCCACTAATGTACATATTATACTCCAAGAAGCATATTATAGTCCCATTATACCCTTATATGTTTTACATAATATATATAGTTATAGTTATATACATTAAAGAAGCTGCTGAGCAAAGCATATAATGCTTAATTACGCATTTCTGATAAAAAGACTGTACTATAATAGAAATAGCCATGGGCTATAAGTGGCTAATGTTTATTCACACGGAACGTTGTATGTAGCAGGCTGTGCATACACATAAGTATACAGCCATGCAAGTGCATACTGCAACTGATAATGTTATTGTGAGCATTATGTATATATGGTTTGGTCTAAAAGGTTACATGCATAAATTTAAACCTTTGAAATTAAGAACTGCATCCTATATAATGAAATAATTTCATTTAAATTACAGTATGTTTCTTTCACCTGGAGATGAGCATTATGTATGTAAGTATTGGAAAGATGTCATATCATTATAAACTTCTTACATTACGGTGGTAGAGCTCTAAAGTGAAAATGGTGCTAGCAGAATGGCATAAGCTCATGTTGTGTAGTATGTGCTATGATTTACCTAGACTAAATAAACCTGGCATCAGCCAGCACTGCTCTGTTAGCCTTGAGTACTGCATTGTAGATGAAAATCTGCATGGTCCTTGGTGATCATGCCATTGGCAGGAAAGTTGTAGGGGATGTCAGAGCATAGCAGAAGTATAATATACCCTCCACACACTTCAAACATGCTACATATATAAGGTATAAGGACATGTTTGATTGCCTCAGAAAGCCCCCTAATGTAGGGTAGTGTGAGGGGTTGTCTTTGGTCTCTTGACCTCCACTTCCTCTCTCCTTCTGGTGTGCTTCTGGCTTCATTCAAAAGCACACCAGTATGGTAAATAACTTGACTCAACACTGATCTGCATGGGATCATGGCGAGTGCATGTGCATGGGTGCCCAGAGGACTGATTGGCATGCCCCTATGTGTGCTGGTGTTGAGTCGGAGTTATATTTGTGTTTTATTTTAACTTTTAATATATATCCATCTTACTGTATTGTAGTGTTCGTGTACATATATACGTATCTACTTCCATTTGTATATTTTATTGCCTTTTTACTTATAGTTGCCATCATCACTGTCATGCTAACACCTGTCACCGCACCTTATTTATACAGTCTATGTGTTTTGTACGGCCATTCACTGATGAAGGTGGCTGTATTGTCACCGAAACATCTGAATTACTGTGAAACATGGGCTAATGCATACATGATTCAAATGATTATCTCACCCAAGTGACTTATATGCTGATCCCAAAGAAATGATATGGGTCAATGTACTGAGTTGACACCACTTGTTTCTTCTCTTTTGGGCATTCTCAAATCTTTTCCTATAAAATGAATTAAAACAATATATATTACAGTACTGGGAAAAAAATCCACCCTTTAGTCATGATACACAAGGTTGATACATAATACTATAGGCACACATGCACACTGCCTTTCATGCATACACTGATGATCAGATAATGAATGACAATAAAGGATGTATAGTTATTTCGTTTCTTTAGCAAGTTAAATCTTCGCCTCGCAGATTGCTGCGCCTAGCCATGATGATCGAGATACTGGAGACTGTGGTGATGGCTGTTGTGCTTTAGAAGAATCTAGGACAAGGTACACTTACTTAGGTAGTGTATTTCTCTTGTCACATAGCTGCCGTTATAGCTACCTACGCAAAGATGCGCCTGGTCATAGCCTAATTGTAAGAAACATACGTTGTGTGTACACTGTTTTCAATGGTCCTTAGTTCTTTGCATGGCACTTTGGCACTTCGTCCTATTACTGCATGTCGCTACTGTGTGGTAATGATGATAAGGACAGAGTTAAACAGTATTAATTACGGGAGCACATTAGAACCTCCTTGTAGTGGACACCATTCGATCGGCCCCTAATTCAGATGTAGATTAGCTCTATGTGGTTGGGACAGCAAATATGCATAGTGTCCTATTCAGCGTGAACACGTGACATTATTCAACAGGACCAAATGAAGTACAAGAATGTTGTAAAGTGCACCAGAGCAAGCATTAGACACGTGGCATGACATAGAGAAAAGGACTAGATAACTAGAGAAACACATGTACCCCTATCCTATGTCAAACCAGACTGAGCTGTTGCCATTTATACATCACCTTTAAAAGTAATTCATTATCTCAATTATGTCATTTACAAGCGCTTTTGCATACACTCAATGGCAGAATTACTTAAACAGTATAATGTAATTTATATTGTATTATACAGTCAATTTCTACACTTGTCTGAGAAGGCTAAGGCTGTATATGGTCCAAGGCTCTTCCATTTTTGATTGAGATAGCAAGAGGTGGTGAGCGCTTGGCAGTGTAAATGTCCCTATAGCTGCATGCTCAATTCTATTACTTTTACAGTGATATTGTCTGTACTTAGTCAATTAATAATTATGATATAACTTTGGCATGACTAGCGTACAAATTACGACAACTCTGTCACATGCAAGTTAGTGGAACCAAAATGTGAACACGTGAATAACTCTGTCAAAAGTTACTCATGTGTTTATACCTTTTAGTTGCTATCTCTAACTTCATTTGCCTGTGTATCTGTGCTAATGGTATCGCCCTAAAGAACAATAAGATAAATTATAACAAAAACAGCAAATGCCCTAGGGTATAATCTCTTCAGGTTACTTTGACATGGCTGTCACATATATAAGCACAGTGAACACAGTAAAATTAACTGAAATATATGTGCATGCAGGTATGCTGTTGAATTTCTATAATAATTATACGTACTATAATGAAATAAGTTGAATAACATTTGCATACAATGTCATTGAAGCATATAATGCTGTAGGTATACATATAGCTGTCATACTAAACATATTGTGCATAAACATACATTCATAAATGTGTAGTACTGTTATGATCAGAATATGTGGTTGTGGCACTCTTCAGTATTATACGTCGTTTAGACAGTTGGCCACAAGGGAGGAACCTCAGGGTCTGTTCTTGCACTGGTTTTAGGAAGGCCACAATTATAATGGGAGTTGGAAGTAGGGAAATCACTATAGATCCATAGCTGAGATACACTCCTGGCACAGCAGAGTACAAGGTTATCAGGCTGGGGAAGACTTGACCAAAAAAGTTGATGCTTCCCCCCGCAATTAGGAACAGGGAGAACTTGGCCATTCCCTTTCTGTACTCTGTACCCTCAGTTACAATATTCCTCCTGATGTAGCAGAGGCAGATAATGGGGACAATGATGCTAACTGTCAATGGTATGAGGCCTCCAAAGACAGTCCATGTACCTGCGAAAGTGGAACGAGCTGTAACAAGGTTTGTGTCATTATAATCCGGATAGCAGGCAACGTTGTGGATAAACTGTACTTTGTTTACATATGGAAACAGGTTGTAGAGACTTAGAATCATGGGCACAATCCACAGGCTAAGGACAATGACTGCAGCACTCCACTTGTTGACGGTCTTCTTGCTAAAGAGAACAATGGCCAAAGTGGAAAGCGAGAATGCGGTTAGGCTCCAAAGTCGTGTTACTGTCGATGTACCAAATGCCCACAAGTATACTCTGCATAAGTAGAGTGGTCTGGGTTTATTGGAACTCACAAGCACATGGATAACACAGGTGATTGCACCGAATATTGCAACCAATGCTACTATAAGCCCAGCAAAGAGAAGGTTGATGAGGTAGAGGCGAACTGGCGTAGGAACAGTATTAGCCTTAAAGAGTGCTACAATGGTGAATCCAATCATCAGGCCAGCCACAAGAGTTGTTATAGCCAGTAGAATGGAGAATGCTATGAAGCCTGGGCTGTTAATCATGCTCTCATTTTCTTGCAGCGAGGTAGAATTGTTCATCCTGACTCACATGAAAACTGTAATACAATCAACTTAAAGTATTATAGCTTTGCTTGCAAAGCTACTGTCATAGTTACCAGCTCTTTTATACTATAGCTCTGCTTGCAAAGCTACTGTCATATAGTTACCAGCTCTTTTATACAGTTGGGCGCGTGATCCAGCCTGCAGACCATATATGGAAGACCTTTACAAACTTGTACACAGCCCTGCAACTGAAGTAAATTTTGGGCTTATATTTATATTGCAGTTCTAACAATATAATAGTATTATATTATTGTAGCTATATGTGCATACTATATCCCCCTACTTTCCACCCCAACCCCACGCTCCTCTAATTATTTAATTTTGCACGTTTTTGCTGTCACTTCTGTTACATACAGTATGTTTATAGCATACAATTCTTGTTATTATGTGTCTTTCTTCTTGTTCATCTTCATTGTCTCTGAGTCAGTCAACACCTTAGATGGCTGAATAGCTGAAGCATTCAGCTATTGTACAGATAATATTATAGTCTTTGCTGTTCAAGTGCAGTTGTGTAAATACCACCTATATATTCTTGAACATGTACATGACTGTACAAAAACTGGATGGTTGCTTCATAACAACAAGTGGCAGCTACATATATAGCAGTTATAATTATACATACCCCAAACTGTTTATAAAATATACGTATGCTGGCAGATCAGCAGAGTGGGTACTCACTGTATCCACTCTAAGTCACCATTAATTTTACCTTATACTGTATAATATGCACAATGAAGCATGTTTTAAGCCCATTAAGCATCATATAGTATTATACACGAACTACATAAGCATGCAGCTATTGAGCAAAACGCCTATGCATTATCCTATTATTATTATATGTATTTCTCATAAGCACATTGTGCTATAATAGATATAATAATATGTTTTAGTTGCCAGTATATAAGTGGCTATTGTTCATTCACAAAGAACGTTGCATGCATCAGAAATATATCTATGTTTCTTGTGACATAACAAAGGCAGACAATGGGCACAATGATGCTAACTGTCAGTGGTGTGAGGCCTCCAAAGATGGTCCACGTAGCCAAGAAAGCTGTAACGAGCATGAACAATGATAGTGCGGTTATTGTTGGGAAAACAAACTGTGCTTCGTAAATGTAAGGAAGTAAGATGTACAGAGTTATAATCAAAATTATTATATACACAGTCTCACTTTTGCATGTATTGTGTACAAATGGCAACATCTATATATGTCAACACTTAGTTTTGTGTTCACCTTTTAGTTCCATTTGCTATCTCCTACTACATTTGTCTGCATCTGTGCTAATGGTACCTATCACCAAAATGAACAAAACATAACAATAATAGTAATGCTCTAGGGAATAACCTCTTCAAGTTATGTATATACTCTGACATGGCTGTCACATAAGCACAGTGAACACAGTTATTGAACTGACAGATATATATAGTAGATAAACATACAGTCATACATGCGTAGAGCTGGTATATATATTCAGAAGATGTGTTTGTGGCACTCTTCAGTACTATGCGTCGCTTAAACAGTTGGCCACAAGGGAAAAACTTCTGGGCCTGTTCTTGCACTGGTTTCAGGAAGGCCACAATGATAATGGGAGTTGGCAGTAGGGAAATCACTGCAGATACGTAGCTGAGATACACTCCTGGAGCAGCAGTGTACAAGGACAATAGGCTGGGGAAGACTTGACCGAAAATCGATGCTTCCCCCCATCACAAGGAACAGAGAGAACTTGGCCATTCCCTTTCTGTACTCTGTACCTTCAGTTACAATATTTCTCTTGATGTAACAGAAGCAAATAATGGGGCCAATGATGCTAACTGTCAGTGGCATGAGGCCTCCAAAGACATTCCAGGCAACCAAGAAAGTGTAACGAACTGGAACAACAAGGTTTGTTTGACTGTTATCAGGAAAGCAGGCCACACCATGGATGAACTGTGCTTCAAATGCATATGGAAGCATAATGTAGAGACTGAGGAGCATGGGCACCAACCACAGGGTAAGGACAATAATGGCAGCAATCCACTTGTTGATGGTCTTCTTGCTGAAGATAACAATGGCCAGGGTGGAATGGGAGAATGCGGCTAGGCTCCAAAGTCGTGTTACCAGGCCTGTTGCAAATAACCACAAGTATACTCTGCATAGGTACCGTGGTCTGGGATGATTGGAGCTCACAAGAACAAAGACAGCAGATGAGATTAAAATGTCAGTGCCACTATAAGCCCAGCAAAGAGAAGGTTGATGAGGTAGAGGCGAACTGGCGTAGGAACAGCATTAGCCTTAAAGAGTGCTACAATGGTGAATCCAATCATCAGGGCCGCCAAAACTGTTGTCATAGCCATCAGATGAAGAAAGCCAAGAAGCCTGGGCTGTTAATGGACCCCTCATTCTCTTGCAGCAAGGTGGAATTGTTCATTCTGGCCCACGTGCAAACTGTATTATAGTCAACTTAATCTCTATTGCACTGTTTGCAAAGCTACTGCCGTAGTTGACCAGGTCAGTGTACCATGTGGCCATTCCGTTTTCAGCTTTCAGTGACTAAATCTGAAAGCTGAAACCACAAAGAGAAATCAGATTTCAGAAATCAGGTAGGACAGGTCAAAAGCTGAAGGCTGAAATCAGCGAGCAAAATCAGCTTTTAGAAATTCGAATTGCATATTAGCTATATGGCTATCTACAAGCTAATAGCAAATGCAAGCAACTGAGTGCTAG